>CM066031.1:1336567118-1337285400 GCA_033557465.1 Ichthyophis bannanicus
GCTGCCGCTGCCGAGTCCGCTTCTCGACAGCGGCAAACTCACTGACTCCATTCTTCTGCAGCCGCGGTTCCCTGCCTCTTAGGAACCGCGGCTGTGCCAGTGAAGCCATTGCGGAGCCTTCCTGTCTCTCGAAGGGCTCCGGGCAGTATTGTCCCGCCTCCAAAGGAAGTTGTTTACCACTTTTTTGGAGGCGGGACAATGCTGCACGGAGCCCGTCGAGAGACTCGAAGGCTCCACAACGGCTTCACCGGCACAGCCGCAGTTCCCTAAGAGACAGGGAACTGTGGCTGCAGAAGAAGAAAGCACAGGGCGGTAGCAGGCAGACATGGGGAGAGGGGAGGAGGGGGCAGGGAATCAGCAACGGGGCTAACATGGGGGAGGGTGCGCCAACAGGGATGGATGGATGGAGGGAGGGCTGGCTGACGTGGGGGAGGGAGGGAGGAGGGCTGACATGGATGGATGGAGAGAGGGAGGGGGGCTGACATGGATGAATGGAGGGAGGGAGGGGGCTGGATGGGAACTGACAAGGGTTCCCTCTTATCCAGCAGGTACAAAAGGCATCAAATAAATCAGCCTGATCGCTGCAAGTGATCAGGCTAATTTGTGTGGCGGTGGCACTCTGGTTGTTTTAATTTTAGATTTTGCTGCCTCTGCCTTGACACTGCCTTTTTTTTTTGCTGCAAGCATTCTTGAGGAAAAAAATGCAGCGGGAAGGCAGAGACAGAGCAGAGGCGGCAAAATCTAAAATTAAAACAGCCATAGTGCTCCCGCTACTGCCGGATGAGAGGTGCAGGTGGAGGGAAGGGGACAGGAGGAGGACAAGGAGAGACAAAGGTGAGAAATGGGGGACAAAGGGGGAGACAGGGGACAAGTACTAGACAAAGGGGAGAGACAGTGTGGGTTAGGATTATAATGGGCTGATGGGGGGGCTAGCACTGGTAATGGGCAGATCGGGGGGGGGGGCTAGGACTGGTAATGGGTTGATTAAGGAAGACTAGGACTGGGAATGGACTGATCAAGGTGGCTTTGGGACTGGTAATGGGCTGATTAGGGGGGCTAGCACTGGTAAAGGGCTGAGAGGGGACTAGCTATGGAAATGAGCTGATTAGGGAAGGCTAGGACTGGTAATGGACTGATGGGGGGTTAGCATTGGAAATGAGCTGATCGGGGAGGTTAGGACTGGAAATGGGCTGATTAGGGGAGGATAGCACTGGTAATGGGCTGAAGGGGGACTAGCACTGGAAATGAGCTGATGGTGGGGTAGGACTGGTAATGCACTGAAGGGGATAGGACTGGTAATGGACTGAGGGGGCTAGCATTGTAAATGAGCTGATCGGGGAGGCTAGGACTGGAAGTGGGCTGATTAGTGGAGGCTAGGACTGGTAATGGGCTGATGGGGGGATATGACTGGTAACACTGGTCAACATTGAAATCGTTACTGACTTTAAAATGCCCTAATATGTAGTATCTTGGTGAGCTGAACATGAATATAACATTAAAAAAAATTATTGGCTCTCATTTTGAAGATATTGCATGAGGTTCATTGTTGACGTTTCACCGTGTAAATTTATCCAGTAGGACATCAACAACATGCCAAATAAGCCTTGAATGATGTAATATTGCATCACATTGCATAATACCAGCATGCACACATCATCCAGAGTTGATAGCATCATTTTCTGATACAATGCAATACTACTGCCAGACGGCTGCTGAAGTCATCTGACGTCAGCAGTGTAGTATACGCAGTCGGAAAGGTTGAGCATTTAAAATATTTCAGACTGTGTGCGAGACAGTTTAAGCTACTGTTACATGTAACTTTTATTAATCATATAATTTTAGCCATTTAGGTACAATACAGAACAGTAATGCCGCGAAAGTGCATTAATACTGTTGACAATTTCTGCTACATTTGTGGGGAAGTGACATTTGCCAACCAGAAGAAAAGTATCAATTCTCAACTGAAAAAGGCATATCATTTTTACTTTGAATGCAAGATTGGTGACCAAGACAAGCCTTGGGCCCCGCATATATGCTGCGCTACATGTACAACACAGCTTTCACAGTGGTTGAATTACAAAAGACCATCAATGCCGTTTTCAGTCCCCATGGTGTGGAGCGAGCCAAGCAACCACATAAATGACTGTTACTTCTGCTTGGTTCCTCCTCTTTCCAGTGGAATAATGAAGCAAAAGAAGTCGAGCATAGTCTACCCAAACATTCCGTCTGCATTGAGACCAGTTCCACATGGTGAGGGACTTCCTATTCCATAACCTCCATCAGAATATTCTCTTGATTCATCTGATGAGGACAAGGGTGAGCCGACCTGTTCTTCTCCTGGTCCGTCAGCATGCAGTGACCCAGATTTTCACTGGGATGCATATCAACTCCACACAGAATAACACAGGAAGAACTAAATGACCTGGTTCGTGATTTGGACTTATCCAAGAACAAGGCAGAATTGCTAGGATCAAGACTCCAACAATGGAATCTTCTAGAAGAAGATGTCAACATTACTTCATATCGAAAGCGCCACCAGCAGTTGGAGCCTTTCTTTAGAAAGGAAAGTAATCTGGTATTCTGTTCCAATATTGAAAGCCTCATGAATGCCTTAAAAATCACTCATGACCCACAAGACTGGAGACTATTTATAGACTCTTCGAAACTGAGTCTGAAGGCTGTGCTTTTGAACAATGGAAACCGTCTTCCATCTATTCCAGTAGCGCATGCCGTCCACATGAAAGAGACATACGATAACTTAAAGCATCTACTGACTTCCATTAACTATAACAAGTACAGCTGGCACCTCTGTGGTGACTTGAAGGTAGTAGCCCTTTTAATGGGACTGCAGCAGGGATATATAAAATACATGTGTTTCTTATGTGAGTGGGATAGCCGAGCAAGGGATTGGCACTACTTGTGGAAGGAATGGAATTGCAGACAAAATGTAACTGTTGGAGAGAAGAATATCCAGCACCCAGCTCTGGTTGAGGCTCACAAAATCCTGCTACCACCCCTTCACATCAAACTAGGTTTGATGAAAAAGGTCGTGAAAGGACTGCACTTCGCCAGCTTTCCAATACCTGCATGAAAAATTCCCTCGACTCAGCAAAGCAAAGATTAAAGATGGAGTTTTTGTGGGTCCTCAGATTCAAGAGCTCTTCAAAGATGACTGGTTTAACAACTTGCTGCAGGGTGATGCAAAACAAGCATGGAATGTTTTTTGCCTATTGTCAGCAAACTTTCTCGGGAATGTTAAGGCAGAAAACTACAAGGAACTAGTAGAAGACATGCTGATGCATTTTCAGAAACTTGGCTGCAATGTCTCTAAAGATCCATTTCCTTGATTCACATCTCGATTTCTTTCCTGACAACTGTGGTATGTTTAGTGATGAACAGAGCAAACATTTTCACCAGGATATCGCAACGATGGAGCAAAGATACCAGGGAAAATGGTCCACTACAATGCTGGCTGACTACTGCTGGACACTCCCCAGAGAAGCTCCAGAACAGCTGTACAAGAGGCAGGCGAAAAAAATCTAAGAAGTAGTCTATGACTTGGTTTTTTACAGGTATTAACTGAAGGCCTATTATATTTACTATTGACATGCATTTTGTGATGTAAACATTAATTCTTGAAGATTACAAAAAACTAGAGCCAGCTTTGCAATTTCACTGTCATATTCGTGTTCAGCATATAAAAATTGATAAGAAATGACTATTTTTATTTCAGTAACATGACTTTTGTAAAGATTGGTTAACCAGTGTAATGGGCTGATTAGGGGAGACTAGCACTGGTAATGGGGTTGAGGGGGGACTAACACTGGAAGTGAGCTGATTTGGGGGGCTTCAACGGAAATGGGCTGATGGTGGGGAGGGGAGGATAGAGCTGCTGGCCTTGGAAGAAAACTGGGGGCTAGGGCTACAAATGGGCTGATGCGAGGGGATGGGAGAATGGTACTGGAAGGGAGTGGATGCTGAGAGGGGCTGCTATGGTATTTGGACTAGAAGGAGCTGGACAGTGGGGAAGGAGGGGGCCTGGAAGGGAATGGACACCAGTCGCAGTCATGGGAATGCAAGTTGACATTGGAAGGTACCTGGAGGGAGGACTGGAAAGGGGCTGATACTGGGAAGGATTACGGGGACTGGAAATAGGCTGATGGAAAGAAGTGAAGAAAACAAAAGAGATAAGAAATGGCAGATGGACCATAGACCACAGAAAGAGAGCTAAGAGAAGACAGGAAATCTGAAGCCTCAGATCGGGACCAGCATGATCAGAGAATAAAATGGTCAGACAACAAAGGTAGAAAAATAGTTTTATTTCATTTTAGTGATTGGACTTTGTGCTATCTTTATATTTTACACAGTATTGGGGAACTACATCTCTTATTTATCTGATGTTGCACTGCATGTGGACCTGAACAGTACATGTTATCTGCTGCAGCACTCATGTTATTCCTATGGGCACAGTGCCAGATATTTGACTAAACAGCTTGCGCTATCTGCCACTGTGCCCATAGGAATAACATGAGTGCTGCAGCAGATAGACTATTTATGCAAGCAGAAACAATGTCAAATTTCACACTAAAGTGATTAGCTCACGAGGGACTATAGTTCAATAGTGCTGTAATAAAATTTATTTTGTGTTTTACTTGTGATAGTGCTGCTCTGGCCTGCAACCTTTTTTAAAAATTGCCCATGTGGCCCTGCAAGCTAAAAGGTTGGACACCCCTGCTCTAATAGTTTCTGATTCTATTTACTTGCATTAGTTATTGTAGTACTTCTCCTTGTCTTGCTGCATGTTAGAAATCTGTTGAGTTCTGTGATTGCCTCTCTTTCTCCTCTGACTTTAGCTTCGCCGTTTTTGCTTTTTCACCTTATGTAGAGACTTCTCACTTTCTTCCAACACAACTTTCTTGATGTCATCACATAACTCTTCTAGAACTCTATCATTTGTATCTAAAGCAGCAAATTGATTTTTCAGGCAGTCTTAAAATTCCAGTGGTATATTCTCAAGGTCATATTTTGTTACATTCATGAGTGGCTTGTTCTTTTTCAACTTTAGCTTGAGTTTGCATACTAGTAGTTGGTGATCTGTACCACAGTCAGCTTCAGGTTTGTCTTTGTTGATATTATCAAGCTTTTCCATCGTTGTCTTCCACAGATGAAGTCAATTTGATTTCTGTACAATCCATTAGGTGAAATCCATGTATACAGTTGGTGCTTGTGTTGCTGGAAGAAGGTGTCTGAGATGACTAGATCATTGATCTTGCAGAATTCTATCAGTCTTTGTCCAGCAGCTTTGTTTCTGTTGCCAAGTCCATATTTTCCAACCACTTTGCCTTCTTCTTTGTTGCCAGCTTTTGCATTCCATTCACCCATGACTATCAGGATATCCTGTTTGCATGTTCTGTCAATTTCAGCTTGTACTTGTTCATGGAACTCATTGACTTCTTCCTCTTCTGCAGCTGTTGTTGGGGCATACACCTGAATTGTAGATGTGTTGATGGACTTTCCTCGTAGGCGAATAGAGATTAAGTGTTCGCTGACTGCATTGTATTTCATTACAGTTCTTGCAAGTTTCTTCTAATGCAACACCATTTCTTCTTTGTCTTTCATTTCCTGATAGTAGACCATATGATCATCAGATGGAAAGTGCCCAAAGCTAGTTGATTTCAGTTCACTGACACCCAACAGATTGAGTTGTACACGTTCCATTTCATTCCTGACCATCTCCAGCTTCCCTTGGTTCATGCTTCGTACGTTTCATTTCCCAATATGTAAGACATCCATTTTGCAATAGTAAGACATCTGTGCAACTTCTGACTCTCTTTTCATGCACCGTTACGTCAGCAGATCCAACCACATCATAAATGCTGGCTTTACTCTGAGAAGTCTTCAGCTTATCCCCAGTAGCTATTTGAGTGCCTTCCAACTTGGGGGTCTCATCTTCCAGCACTATAGCGCAATTTGTTTTGTGACTATCCAGTGAATTTTCATGGCAAAATACAGAGGTAGATTTGCCAAGCCTTTCTTCTGCGCAGTTAATTCCAGGGTTGTTATATTTGTCACACAAATATGATCCTCCACTTACAACACTGTCCCATTCTGCTGCTGCCCAGATGGGTGGTTTGTCTTAGTCTGGCACCTCAGCTGAGACCTGTCTATCTTGGGAAACCCTGCCAGTAGCTAAGCTACTGATAACTTAGCTCTCAGCATCACTGATGCACACAAGCCCTCACAGCATGACAAGCTGCAAACCAAGTGAGGGAATATCTGTTATTGTTTTAAATTATATATGTTCTTTGTAACCCGCTGAGGATGAGAGATCAGTTGGATATAAATATTTTAAAAAATAAAGGAGGCACAGATACCATTTTGAAATTCGGGGCCATCCAGAGCAGGAGTGACAGATCGCTTCTGTTCCCACTAGACTCCAGAAGCCCAGGTAAAACTCAGATGTGATTGAAACATGGGGGGAGGCGGGTCTTCCAGTAGAGAAAACAGGGGGGTCTTGTTTCCAGTGATGGGAAGGGGATTAGATGCCTTAGGTGTATCAGGGGAAATTGGACATCAGGGGAGTTGATCAGAAGGGGAACCTTGTGATACTGGATCAGGTTGTACATCAAGAATGGGAGAAGTGCTTTTAAAGATCTGACTCCATGCACAGTAATATGTTTTGAAAATTGCTGCTTTTGCTGGATGTGGGGAGACATCAATGTGCAGTTCTATACATTCTTAAATGCATTTTACAAGAAACTGCATTTTGCACATCCTCTTGTAAATAAAGTAGGAATTTTCCATGTCCTGACCCTGACATCTTAATTTCTCTTTCCACTTCCTATATAAAATCCGCCTTTATGTGTCTATCAAATGTATGTTTGAATTCTGATGGTGAACTTATACTCTCCATTTATATCCTGCTCAATTAGATTTGTTTGACAGGATTTTCCCTTGGTGAAAACTCTTTGGAGGCTATTTGTGCCGGCTGCATGCCCTGACTAACTTCCCCGCTTGTTGTGCGGGGAAGTTAGTCGGAGGCAGGGAAGAGGCGGTCCGGGGGTGGAGAGTGGGCGGGCAGTGGGCGGTCATCAGCCCTGGATGTACAGGGTTGATTCTAATGTACTGGGCTGGCGAAATGCCCGTGAAAATTATTCTACCCCTGGGGTGGAATAACTTCCCTGGACGGTTCATTTTGGCAGACTCGGAGCATGGAAGGGGCTGGGAGGGGCAAAGTTTAATCCTCCGCATCCCGACCCTGGCCATTGGAGGCCAGATCAGGGGTCAGGCTGCAGGGAATTAACTTTATTAGCAGCGGCCAGCATCACAGCTTTTAAATGGAGCAGCAGTGCCATGGCAACGGGATGCCATGGCACTGCGGCTCCATTTAAAAGCCCTGACTGAGTTAGCCGGTCTATGGTTGTACGTGCAGGCCAGGACTGAATCGCAGATGCAGCATGCACGTACATACTTGTTCACGATTCTGATCCCGTGGGGCTAGACGTGCTCCGCGGGATCAGAATCGCGATCTCCTTTGTACGTCCATCTCAGCCCAAACGTACAAAGGAGATCTATGTCGGAATCAGAATCAGGCCCTTTGTTTATTATCCTTTAACCCACTAACTTCAAGATACAGCATTATTCTATCTCTGTGTAATTTTTCTATTACTTTACCTATCACAAGTTAAGCTAATATGTCTGTAATCTTTTGCTTCTTCCTTGTTCCCTAGTCTTGTGGTGTAGTACCACATCTGTTCTTCTCACATTTCTTGAAACTTCTCATATTTCAAGGAATGGGTTGAACAAAACTGTGAGTGGTGCAGTCAGCATCTTCTTATGGAGATGTGCACAGGAAAGAAGTGGTTTGTTTGGGATTTTTTTTGGACTTTATCCCAATTTTTTTCAATTTCTATAAAAACGTATTTCAATAAAAATAACTCATCTTAAAACATTTTAATATAAGCACATCTACAGTATGTGTATTAATTCATAGGTAACTATAACATGGTAAAATAAAAGTGAAAGTGAAAATTTACCGGCACTGCAGTGTAAATCAGGGTTGTGAATAAATTAAAGATGCATGCTATGATAGACATAAAGTATGAATAAGAGCTCTGAATGCTGTTTTTGTCAGCAAGGGGGAGGAGCTGAAGATCAGGAAGGAGCAGTGCTGTCTGGAGATAAGGCTGTTAATAGTTGTCCAATAGTTGCAAAGTCCGATAAAATTGAAAGTGTTTGGGAGCAAGGTTGGCTTTGGGAAGAGCTTATAGTGGTGTGGAGAAGCTTAGAAAGTGATTTTTAATTGATAAAAGAAATGCACGAATCTTTGCAAGTTCAAGATGGCCACCGCAACTTTAAAGACTCCTGGGGGCACCAGAAGCTTCGTTTTTGAAAATGAATAGCAGATTGGGTTTGGGGAGACTTAGGGGTATGTTTACTAAACTGCGGTAATGTCATTTGTGTTAGGGTCCTCAGTAAACGTACAGATGGTCATATAAAGGCATGAGCGGTGCATCGTTACAGCAAGCCGTATCAGCTAACACATGTTACAAACTAACACACGCTACAAGGCGCATCATAAGGCACCTTACAAGGCACATTACAAGGCGCCTTCTGCTGCCCAAGTAAGAGAAATATTGCAACGAGATGCTGACAGTGACGGCTCTGAGTCGTCTGATGATGCAGCATATTCAGCAAGCGAAGAAGCATATCAGCCAAGTTCGGACGATAAATCTGATGATGACAGTCATGATTCAGATGGCGACAGCAGTTGGTCACCAAGTGAATGTGATACTGATGTTGAGCCAGTAACATCGCCTGCAGCAAAGAGTCAAGTTACAGGTTGAGGCAAAGGTCGAGGCTGTGCTGGACGGGGAAGAAGGTATGAGTCCTCGGTGTCAGTATCATCTGTGAGGAATCTTAGTTGTGGTCGTAGAGGAGCTAAGAGGTCATCAACTATAAGTACAAATGTTGCCATTGAAGCCTATGTATCTAAGGATGCCACTTCAGGCCGGAGGGCCGGGGGTTCAAGTCCCACCTGGGGACAGCAATCTCAGGCCGGAGGGACAGGGATTTCTAGTCCTGTAGGCACTCCTTGTGGTCTTGGGCAAGCCACTTAACCCTCCATTGCCCATGTTCCCTGTAAGTATTAGTGTATTTGTCTCATATCCCCTCGTGTTAAATGTATCCCCCAATTGACCGCTTTGACCCGGTGAAAAGCGGGATATAAATACAGCTAAATAAATAAATAAACATCACGGAACAGGAAACCTATAAAACAAGCTGCTGGAAGATACGCCAGAGCTAATGTCATCCCATACAACAAGGTCCTACAAAGTATGCTGTACGAAATGTTGATGGCCCTCTCGCAGCATTCCACTTGTTCATGAGGAAGAACGTATTGAATGAAATCATGATGTGGACGAGCAAACAAGGAAGACACATTTATGACGACACCTGGAAAGATTTGACAGATGGAGAATTTCAACGTTTTCTTGGACTTCTGATCATGTCAGGCGTGTACAAGTCACAAAATGAATCCATAGTTCAGTTGTGGAACCTTGAAGATGGTCGTTCTGTTTTCGGCAAAAATATGGCCCGTAACCATTTTCAGCAAATTTCTTGTGCTCTCAGATTTGATGATGCAACCAACAGACGTGAACAACGAGGCGTGGATAAGCTTGCTCCAATTAGACACGTTTTTGATACCTGGGAAGCAACTCTTAAGTGACGCCTTTGTTCCTGGTTAAAATGTTACCGTGGATGAGCAACTGTTTACATTTCGAGGCCGTGTTCCGTTCAGACAATATATTCCCAGCAAACCTGGAAAATATGGCATAAAGCTATGGATGTTGTGTGACAGTGCAACGTCATATGTTCTGCGTCGTCAAGTATATACAGGAAGGGAACAACTCGGACAAAACAGGGAACAGAATCAGGGTGAAAGGGTTGTGCTGCAACTCACTGAAGGATTGACACGATCTGGCAGAAATGTTACTGTTGACAATTTCTTCTGCAGTTTATCCCTGTCACGTAAATTGCTAGAAAAGCAAATGACACTTTTGGGGACAATTTGAAAGAACAGAAAAGAATTACCTCCAGAATTTGTAACAGCAAAGGGCCGAGAGGTATTCACTTCACTGTTTGCCTTTCGCGATAAGAACATAAGAACATAAGACATGCCATACTGGGTCAGACCGAGGTCCATCAAGCCCAGTATCCTGTTTCCAACAGTGGCCAATCTAGGTTATACATACCTAGCAATATCCCCAAAAGACAGGTTCCACAATGCTTGTACTGGGTCAAGCATTGATATCCTGGGTCCCTTTTTAAGAACATAAGAACAAAAGATCATAAGATATGCCATACTGGGTCAGACCAAGGTCCATCAAGCCCAGTATTCTGTTTCCAACAGTGGCCAATCTAGGTCATACGTACCTAGCAGTTTCCCCAAGGGTCACAGGTTCCACAATGCTTGTATTGGTTCAAGCATTGATATCCTGGGTCCCTTCTTAATAATGGTTTATGGACCTTTCCTCCAGGAACTTGTCCAAACCTTTTTTAAACCCAGCTACACTAACAGCCTTTACTACATCCTCCGGTAACAAATTCCAGAGTTTGATTACACGTTGAATGAAAAAATATTTTCTTTATTAGTCTTAAATAGTTTACCCTGTAGCTTCATTGCATGTCCCCTAGTCTTTCTATATTCTGATAAGGTAAACAATCGATCTACGTTTACCCGTTCCACTCCGTTCATTAATTTATAGACTTCTATCATATCTCCCCTCAGCCGTCTCTTTTCCAGGTTAAAGAGCCCCAACCTTTTTAGCCTTTCTTCATAGGAGTAGCCTTCCATCCCCTTTACCATTTTGGTGGCTCTTCTCTGAACCTTTTCTAAAATTGCTATATCCTTTTTAAGATATGGCGACCAGAATTGCACACAATATTCAAGGTGCGGTCTCACCATGGAACGATATAGAGGCATTATAATATCTTTTGTTTTATTTTCCATTCCTTTCCTTATCATACCTAGCATTCTATTTGCTCTCTTGGCCGCCGCTGCACACTGGGCCGAGGGTTTTAACATGGTATCCACAAGGACGCCTAAATCTTTTTCTTGGGTGGTGGTTCCTAATGTGGAACCTTGCATCGTGTAACCATAGTTTGGGTTGTTCTTCTCTAGGTGCATAACCTTGCACTTCTCCACATTAAATTTCATCTGCCATTTTGATGCCCAGTCTTCCAATTTAATTTTAATAGTGGTTTATGGACCTTTCCTCCAGGAACTTGTCCAAACCTTTTTTAAACCCAGCTATACTAACAGCCCTTACTACATCCTCCGGTAACAGATTCCAGAGTTTGATTACACGTTGAGTGAAAAAATATTTTCTCTTATTTGTCTTAAATAGTTTACCCTGTAGCTTCATTACATGTCCCCTAGTCTTTCTATACTCTGATAGCGTAAACAATTGATCCACGTTTATCCGTTCCACTCCATTCATTAATTTATAGACCTCTATCATATCTCCCCTCAGCCGTCTCTTCTCCAGGCTAAAGAGCCCTAACCTTCTTAGCCTCTCTTCATAGGAGTAGCCTTCCATCCCCTTCACCAATTTGGTGGCTCTTCTCTGTACTTTTTCTAATAACGCTATGTCCTTTTTAAGATACGGTGACCAGAATTGCACACAATATTCAAGGTGCGGTCGTACCATGGAGCGATACAGAGGCATTATAATATCCTTTGTTTTGTTCTCCATCCCTTTCCTTATGATACCTAGCATTCTATTTGCTTTCTTGGCCGCCGCTGCACACTGGGCGGAGGGTTTTAACATGTTATCCACAATGACTCCTAAATCTTTTTCCTGGGTGGTGGTTTCTAATGTGGAGCCTTGCATTGTGTAACTATAGTGTGGGTTGTTCTTTCCTAGGTGCATAACTTTGCACTTGTCCACATTAAATTTCATCTGCCATTTGGATGCCCAGTCTTCCAATTTATCCAGATCCTCCTGCAGTTTTCCACAATCCTCTTGGGTTTTAACAACTTTAAACAGTTTTGTGTCATCTGCAAATTTGATAACCTCACTAGTTATTCCCTTTTCCAGGTCATTTATGAATATGTCAAAAAGCAGCGGACCCAGTACAGATCCCTGGGGTACTCCACTATTCACCTTTTTCCATTGGGAATATTGGCCATTTAGCCCTACCCTCTGCTTTCTATCTTTTAACCAGTTCCCGATCCACAATAGTACACTGCCTCCTATCCCATGACTTTTTAGCTTCGCCAAAAGTCTCTGATGGGGGATTTTGTCAAAAGCTTTCTGAAAGTCCAGATACACTATATCAACCGACTCACCTTTGTCTACCTGTTTATGCACACCTTCAAAAAAAGATATCAGATTAGTAAGACAAGATCTTCCTTGTCTAAAGCCACTCTGGTTTCCTATTGCCCGAAGAAAGGAAAAGTGGTTGTTCTTCTGAGCAGTTTGCATGATCAAGAAGTAGTAGATAACACACATCCAGACAAAAAACCCCACGCATGATCTTGGACTATAATTCTAGTAAAGGTGGAGTAGATACGGCAGATCAAATGTTGCGCACGTATACCACAAAACGAATGACAAGATGCTGGCCAGTGACAATCTTCTACAACATGTTGGACATCAGTGCTTTGAACGCCTTCATTGTTTGGATGTCACTAAATCCAGAATGGCAGTCCTAGTCAAAGCACAGACGTCGTCTATTCCTCTTGGAATTAGGAAAGCAGCTGCTTCAGAGTAATTGCAGCGAGACTTCTTCCAGCATTGAAGAAGCCGCAGATGCTGTTTGCAATGTCGGGATCCCAAAGAAAAGGGCAAGGTGTCACTGCTGTTCCAGAGAAAAAGACAAGAAAAGCAACATAGTTTGCACCTCCTGCAAGCACAATGTTTGCAAAGAACATTCAGAAATTGTCTGTGTCTCATGCAAATGACTGTAGTACATAACTGTGTTCATGCAAAAACTGCTTTCATGGCAACTCTTCTTCATGTAATTTTATGATAAAGCATTAAATTTCAAAACATTTAACCTTCATATAATAAATAATTAATTTGGAATAATATTTTGTCTGTTTAGTTTAAATTTTTCATGGTTAACAATTAAAATTTGTCGTGGGGTCATTTATGACCCCAACGGTATTCAGTGTGTACAAAACATCTTGGTAATTCCAGGGTTAACATGAGGAGGGATCTAGCAAAGCTTTAAGAATGGTTGAGAATTTAGCAGCTGAGATTTAATGTTAAAAAATGCAAGGTCATGCATTTGGACTGAAAAAATCCAAGGGGGCGCTACAGTGGAGGGGGTAAAGTACGCCTGTCCACAAAAGAAGAAGGGACCTGGTTGTGATTGTGTCTGATGATCTTAAAAGTAGATAAACAGGTAGAAAAGATAAGGCAACTGTGAAAGCCTAGAAAAATGCTTGGATGCATAGGGAGAGGAATGGCCAGCAGTCTTTGGTGTGACCTCATTTGGAGTATTGTGTGCAATTCTGGAGACCACACCTTCAAGAGGATACCAACATGTTGGAATCGGTGCAGAGGGTGGCTACTAAATGGTTAGTAGTCTTTGTTATAAACCATATGAGGATAGACTTAAGGATCTCAATATGTATACATTAGAGGAAAGGTGAGATAAGAGGAGATATGATTAAGATGTTTAAATACCTCTGTGGCATAAAGCAGTGGCAAGAGCCTCCTTCAATTGAAAGCAAGCTCTGCTATGAGGGGACATAGGATGAGGGTGAAAGGGGATAGACTCAAGAGTAATATGTGGAAATATTTCTTTACGGAAAGTGTGATGGATGCATGAAATAGTCTCCCCATGGAGATGGTTCCCTGTAAAAAAAGTTATCTCCAAGTTATAATACCCTGTTCAATGTAATTTCAGTTTGTTCAATGTAAACCGCACTGATGCAGAATAGCGCGGTATATAAGAGAATGTAAATAAATAAATAAATGGTAGAGATGAGGACTTTATCTAAATTCAAAAAAGCATTGTACAAACACAGAGGATCTCTAAAGGAAGAAAGGGACTAAAGTAGTTGATATGGAAGGGCAGACTAGATGGGCCATGTGGTCTTTTTCTGCTGCCTTCAGTGTTTCCTGCTGCTGCTATTGTTCTCTGCCTGCTTGCTGTCTCCTGTGCCTTCTGTGCTTACACGTTGTGTTGTTGTTATCCCAGGTACCTCCCTCTGCCTTTCCTGATTGGCCTTTCCACCTGGTCGCCTCGGAAGTGAGGCCGCCGCGCTCCACGCGACCGCTCCTCCCTCATGGACACCACCGTGTATAAGAACCTCCCCGGTGCAAGTCCTGTCCCCTGCTACCTTCAGTGTTTCCTGCTGCTGCTATTGTTCTCTGCCTGCTTGCTGTCTCCTGTGCCTTCTGTGCTTACACGCTGTGTTGTTGTTTTCCCAGGTACCTCCCTCTGCCTTTCCTGATTGGCCTTTCCACCTGGTCGCCTTGGAAGTGACGTGGATGCGCTCCGCACGAACATGCCTCCCTCATGGACACCACCGTGTATAAGAACCGTGCCGCAGAGGCATGCGCCGAAGGAGCGCGCACAAGGAGCAGGACGTGCTCCTTGGGCAAGCTCCTTGGGGTGAGCTATGGGGCGAGAATCCAGAGCCCCCCCTGTTACCCCTCACTTGTGTTCCACTCCTCCAGTCCAGCCATAGTCACTGTTACAATATTGGTGTCCTGGGTCTGCTTTCTCTCCTCACAGGATCCTACAGTAAGTTACTTTATCTGATCACTGTTCTGTGTTTCCTGCTTTTATTACTTCTGCTTTCTCCTGCTATGTCCTCTATACCTGTTTTTTGGGGTTGGCAGCCTGCCCCTCATGTCCCCGGTACCCTAGGCCTTTGTCCACGTTATCTCTCCAATTTGACTTACTGTTCTCTACATCCCTCAGTCTCACCATCCCCTCATTCACTCCTTTTCCTTCAGCTTGCTCTCTTGAACTGCTGCTCACTCCGTTCCAAAACACCTCTGATTCATGACATCATTACACAACATTCCTTAGATTTATTCTTTCTGACCGAGACCTGGTTGAGGGATGGTGAGGAGCCCCTCCTCAACCGTTGCCTGCCCCCAGGCTACTCTGCCTTCTCTACCACCCATCGGGGCAGGAGCGGTGGAGGAGTTGCTGTTCTGTATCGCTCCTCCCTCCCTCTCCAGCAACAATAATCCCCCGCTCTTCATTACCATGAATCTCTACTTCTTCGCTTAGGCACCTCTCCCCCTCCGTATTTTCTTCTTATCTATGCCGCCCCTACTGCTCTTTCTGCCCCTCTGTGGGATTCCCTCTTATCCACTCTTTCTGAGGCTTCTCTTCTTTATCCCCACCTCTTGATTGTAGGAGATTTTAATATCTACGTGGATTCTTCTTCTTCAGCTTGTGATCTGGCTTTCCTTACTTTCCTTTCTGATCTTTCTCTCCATCAATTTGTTTCCTTCCTCACTCACTCGGCTGGACATTCTCTTGATTTTCTAATTTCACCTCTTACCTCCCCTTTTTCCCCCCTCTTCCCTCTCTTCTATATCCCTTCTCTGGTCTGACCATCTCTGCCTCTTTTTCTCTCGTCCCCTCCCCTCCTCTCCTCAAGCCATTTCTACAGGCTCTCCTGCCAGCCCTGCTTTGCCCTCATATTCCTGTAAAATTAATGCTAATACCCTCCTTCAATTTCTGCCCTCCAACGCCTTGTTCCCCGCTGACTTTCACTCACTTTCTGTTGATGCCCAAGCTCACGTCTGGACCTCTACCCTCTCTGCCACCCTCAACAATCTTGTGCTCCTCCAACCCCGGCCCATCCGTCCCCATCATTCCCACCATCCCTGGTTCCACCCCAGTCTTTTTCTTCATCACCGATATCTCCGTCATGTGGAACGCCTTTGGTGCAAGCATCCCTCCTATTCTAATTTGAACAACTTCCGCCAATGTTTCCGTCATTACCGTTCCCTCCTGCATTCAGCCAAGCAATCATATTACTCCAATCTTTTCTCCAATTCTGCCAGTTCTTCCTGTCAACTTTACTCTGTTCTTCGTACCCTTTCCACCCCTTCCACCCCTTCGTACTCTTTCCACCCCTCATTCCTCCCCATCCTTCCCCCCCCCAATCTCCTTGACCCCTCTTCCCTAGCCACCTTCTTCGCCTCTAAAGTCCTTTCCCTCCATCTCACTTTCCCTTCATGACCTCCTCCTCTTTCCTACACCACTGTTGTGCCATCCCCTCTGGACTGTTACAGGCAGGGAAATGACCAGAGTAGCATATAGGCACAAACTGAACAAGTAGGAATCAACCTTTGTCCTCTGCTTATGGAGATATTGCACTAACAAGTAGGCTACACCTCCACACCTCTCTGCATAGCAATGTCTGGATTCAAAGAGACTGCAGGTCACTGCCTAAAAAATGTTTTCAGGGTGTGCCAGTATAGGTTAGCCTCTCCAGTACCCATGAGGCACTGCACATGCAGAACAGCACTGATCCATCACATCAGCTCAGTAAGAAGCACTGACAGTGTGTGCTACAAGCACATAACAAGCTACAGACTGTGCTGCTGAGCAGTTTCAGCGGTCACCCTGATAGTTAGATGGGCGCCCAGTACTTGGTTCTCAGAGCTTGCACTGCTAGAGAGGGTCTCTGCCAGCTATGCTGCAGATCCACATCATTGCCAGTGTTTGGCAGGTATTGTCTGCAGTGAATTATGCTAGTCATCTTAATTCCCGCACAATTGCAGCATGCTATAGATGCCTGCCACATCTGGGCCCTGTGTCCTACTCCTGTTGGACAGGGACCCTCCTAGAACAGTGCATCAGTACCCAGTATTGCAGCAACTGATGTTATGGATGACATGTGTAGTGAGGGTTTCTAGATTTGCATGGTGCTCCTGCACCATCCTGCTGGTCCTGTCATGACCACAGTGAGCAGACCAGGAACAACTGTTGTCCCAACCATCTGGGACTACCAAGCCACCATAGCAAGCACAGTCAGTCTGCATCTGCTGCCCACTACAGGTCTGTTTCAGCCATGCACATACCAACTGTGGCCAATCAGCACACAATGCATGTGCACAGAGAAGCCATGTACACCCTGGCTTGGGACAAACAGCATAGTCACCCAGCATTTGGCACAGTGATTAGGCTCCCAGAACAGGAAAAACACACACATCACTGGCGCCGACACTATGGGCCCAATTCTGAAATGTGGGTTGTGGGCTGCATGTCCCAGCAGAACGTGCAGCCCCGCAAGACATCTGGGTCCGATTCCCCCTCCAGCTCTCCCTGTATCTTAGGATGGGGAGAGCCAACCTGCAGGATGTACAGGGCCAATTCAGGTCACGGTCCTGTACGTTCTGCAAGGCCATGGGGACACACTGCTTATTCTACCTCAGAGGTGGAATAAGCAGCGAAAACCTGGTGATCAGGCCTGGGGATCCCCCCCCCCCCCCACACACACACACTTATCCAGGCCATCCTTTTGTCAGGCAGCAGGGAAAAAGGGGACCAAGGACATAGGAGTCAGGGTCATTTGCGTGGTGGACATCCCCACAGGTGGCAGGGCACGCCAGGCTATACTCAGGCCTAATTCTGGACACCTTGGGAACATTTTATTCCCACTGTTCAGAATCGGGTCCAGCTTGTTTGTGGCCATCTGGACAGCCTGGACATGCCCCTATCTGAATCAAGTGCTATATAACACTATGTAGATACATAGCTGTGCCATGGTCACAGCTTGGTCAGAGTGAGAGTGCTCTCACAGTGTGAACTAATGTGGCCACCTAGGCCATCAATGTGGTGGATGGGCACTATGAAGTCTCAGCCATTGACCCTACCTCTGAAGCAAACACATCATGGACAACCACTCTGTTTCAGGCCATGCCCACAATCCTCTGTTCCTCATCATTCACATTTGCAGACTAATTGGGGAACAGCCTAGGCAATGTGAGGACAGTGCAGAACAGAAGACCACAGAATTCTGGATAGCCCGGGTTAACCGTTAGCCCGGTTTAGTAAACATACCCCTTAGTCTCTTTTAAACTAATCTGCAGGAGTCGATTGGAGGAGTGATCTTAAATTCTCATGTTGTGTATGTTTTAGTTATTATGAAAGACCTCTGCAGAACTGATGTTATTAATTGCAAGTGTGAAGCAAATGCCTTGCTGCTAGTGGAATATTTTTAAATTAGTATCACTGAGTTAGATTTAATATGCCTACCTCTACTATTGCTACTGTTTGTGTTCTCACTCAGAGATTTTCCATTGGACGTAAGCCACTGGGCTGGTAGCAGTAGTCTTTGCAATCCAAATTATTGATTTTCTAGTACTATAACATGTCTCTCATTAAGTTTTCGTGTCTTCTACACTTGGAATAAGAAAACCCAACTTCCTTCCAGCTCTGGATTGCTACTGTTTGACCTTACTCCGTACTGATGGTTCTGCTTTGCACAATGAGTAAGGAAAATTGATGCAATTATAAGAATTGATTCTGTGACAGAGTCGGCTGTTTGCTATTTGCTAATGCTCAACTAGCTGGAGTGTTCGCTCTTTCTAGAGCTCTTGAGTTATCTGCTCACTTGATTAATACTGATTTTGTCTCAGGTTTCTTGCATGAGGAGCTCTATGTGCTGATACTACTATGCTGTTTTGTTCTGAGAATAGTGTAACAAAGATAAAAGTGTTAAGTTAAGAAGTGATAATTGATTTTCTAAGTTGGTTCAAATTTGGTGTTAAAAAAGGTTTTATAGTTTATGAATGTACACACCCTTATATAAATGTTCCTTCCTTTGTGAGCTTAGATGTCTATGTGAATTAGAATGGAATGGAGAAGTAGTCTAATGACTAGAGTACTAGCACTCCTTGTGACCTTGGATAAGTCACTTAAACCCCCTCATTGCCTTACAAGGAAACATTTCAAGTTATCAATGTTCCTGTTTAATGTGCTGTACCAAGTTTTAGTTGCAATATGAACTGCTGTGATTAGTGGGGAAAGTAGTATTAGAAAAAATAACAAAAAAACAAAGAAAAGTGCAAACATAGATAAACCAGGTCAGGTGAACAGATGGGATTTAAGTAGGGACCTGAAAGTGGTGTAGTTATCTTCCAGACGGAGCGGAGTGGGAAGAGAGTTCCACAGAGCTGGACCAAGGAAGAAAAAGGCAGAATGACGGGTAGACTGTAAGTGTGCACTTGATGGTGGGGGGAGGCGAAGTCAATTAATGTGAAGAGAATGAAGACTACGTGTAGGGATGTGAAAGCGGAGAAGACCAGTGAGGTACTGGGGTGTTTGTGTGTGCAGGACGCGGTGATAATGTTTAAAGTAATGTGAGTTGAATCATCACCTAAGATAAGACAGCCTTCCTAATAATCATTGACAAACAATTGAAATGAGTTTAAATTTTTTGTCATAAACTGCTAGTTATGTTTTAATGTTGTCACCCTTTGAATAACCAGATTGACTATATCTTGTATATTGTTAAAGCTGGAGAATACATCACAAATATAATTAGTGATATGGATATGTACAATTGTGTTCCTGACAGGAAAAAGCAATGTGTCTATCAGACCACATGCTAACATTTGATTTGGCAAGTAGACAGAATAAGTTTAGGAATGCAGATGAAAAAAATAACTATGTTACAGGTTAGCTATGTAATAGTTTAGCGCTAGCTATGGATGTATTGTAATTAACAATAGATAATATAATTCTGTTCAACAATTTAAGACTGTCGTTAGGGATGAATAATTGTGCTTGTTTGCAATTGCATGGAATCAAGAGAGATGCTGTAGTGAAGAGTAGGATTTTTACAAATTATATATTGTATGCACTGAATCCTATGGGTCGAAGAAGAGGAAAACTATTGTGAATGAAATGCTACTGAATATGGAGACTCCTGATAAAGATCAGCGATTCCAGCGGAACTACTCATGTATGTGCAGCAGTGAAGCCTGGGTGGACTGTTACTGAAAAAGATTGATCTAAGATGTGCATAGCATAGCCCATGGTGAGAAAGGATGCTGCTGACGAATCTGGAGTGATGACTGGTGTCATGATATGAGGGACTAATCTCTGAGTTATTGCTAGATCTACGAGAAGCAGTTGGCCACTGCTGGATGAGGTAGTGCTTACAAGAATAATTGGTAAAGTCTTGCTCTTTGTACACATTTGTATTGAGGCTAAGCAAAGGTAAACAATGTTACATGATTTTGTATAAGGATTTCTTCCAATGAACAAGATGGAGCTCACCTATGGACCAGATGTGCCTAGGACTTTGAAAGAACATCTCCAAAATGAAGCCTATTGTAGAAGATTATTCCGGAATTGGACATGTTTCAGCTACTGTTCTTTTGTAATGATTCTTTCTAGAATCACAGGGAGGACTGTAGACATGGACAGATAAAGGGATACGAGAACCCCCAATGTGTAATTGAAGATGGATGAATTTTTGATACAGAATGTGTTTAGAAGTTTGACTTTTCACCTACTTCCTCTTAAATAGAATAGGATGTCATGATCATGAGTTCTGTGTAACCGTCTTTAAAATAGATGGAACAGTGTTAACGCAAGCATAAAGAACATAGGCTATGAACTGTGCAACCATAGTTCATTGTACAGTCACTGCTGACAAAACATAATTTTTGCAACTTTTGCAATTATAAATTTCATCTAATACACTGTAATCAGATCTTACTCTGTAAAAAGAACTTTGGCGACACCTTGTGTTATTTCATGGTTATAATAAATGACTGTTACTTCCTCTTTTTCTCTAATAAAAGGAGCTTTTTAGGAGGAGGAATTTGAATTCAATAAGCGTGGAATTATGCACGTCCATAAACCCGTTTATTGTCTTCCCTCTGAGCTCAACGTAACACTTGTGTGTGTGTGATTGTGTTCTGTATTACTCTCTGTCTGTCTCTCACTGCTTGATGGACCAGAGACCTAAAGAGCCGTGGTATTGTGGTCATATCATGGAGTTTTCTTCAGTTGGTGATCCGGGAAACTACAGACCGGTGAGCCTGACGTCAGTACTGGGAAAAATGACAGAAACCATCATAAAGAATAAAATTACTCAGCATGTAGATAGTCATGGCCTAATGGGAGAAGCCAACATGGCTTTAGACAAGGAAGATCTTGTCTTACTAATCTGTTATGTTTTTTTAAAGGTGTGAATAAACAGGTGGACAAAGGTGAGTCGGTTGATGTAGTGTATCTGGACTTTCAGAAAGCCTTTGACAAGGTCCCTCATCAGAGACTTTTAGCAAAACTAAAGAGTCACGGGATAGGAGGCAGTATACTCTTGTGGGGACAGGAACTGGTTAAAAGATAGAAAGTAGAGGGTAGGGCTAAATGGCCAATTTTCCCAATGGAGAAAGGTGAATACTGGTGTACCCCAGGGATCTGTGCTGGGTCCGCTGCTTTTTGACATATTCATAAGTGAACTGGAAAGGGGAATAATGAGTGAGGTTCTCAAATTTTCAGATGACACAAAACTATTTAAAGTTGTTAAAACCCAAGAGGATTGTGGAAAATTGCAAGAGGATCTTGATAAATTGGAAGAATGGGCATCAAAATGGCAGATACAATTTAATGTGGACAAGCGCAAAGTTTTCACCTAGGGAAGAACAACCCAAACTATGGTTACATGATGCAAGGTTCCACATTAGGAACCATCACCCAGGAAAAAGATTTAGGCGTCATTGTGGATAACATGTTAAAACCCTCTGCCCAGTGTGCAGTGGCAACCAAGAGAGCAAATAGAATGCTAGGTATCATAAGGAAAGGAATGGAAAATAAAACAAAAGATATTATAATGCCTCTATATCGTTCCATGATGAGACAGCACCTTGAATATTGTGTGCAGTTCTGGTCGCCGTATCTTAAAAAGGATAAAGCATTATTAGAAAAGGTTCAGAGAAGAGCCACCAAAATGGTAATGGGGATGGAAGGATACTCCTATGAAGAAAGGCTAAAAAGGTTAGGGCTCTTTAACCTGGAAAAGAGACGGCTGAGGGGAGATATGATAGAAGTCTATAAATTAATGAACGGAGTGGAACAGGTAAATGTAGATCGATTGTTTACATTATCAGAATATAGAAAGACTAGGGGACATCTTTATCTTTATTCGTTTCTTGATATACCGCACACGCGAAAGACACCAGCGTGGTTTACAACAAGCTTAAAATAAGGGGCATAACAATGCTGCTAGAAAGGGAGGATAGAAGAAACAGAACTCCATTAGTGCAATAGGAAAGGGACAGAGGTAGAGAAAGGAAAGAGAACAGAAGAGTAGGTCAGAGATAGACAGACCGACAAACTGAGGAAAACGAGACAACCTATGAGGGATCTGTAGGGATGGAGGAGGGAAAGGGAAGATCGTAGGCAGTACAAAAAAGGTGGGTCTTCAGACCGGCTTTAAATTTACAAAAGGATAATTCAAGACGGAGGGCAGGGGGGAGCGAGTTCCAGAGCCTGGGACCAAGGAAAAAAAAGGCAGATGAAACATATGGTTAGCATGGATGGAGCGCAGGGAGCGTTGAGGGGCATGGAGACGGACCAAGTTAGAAAGATAGCATGGGACACCAGTATGTATTGCCTTATGAACAAAAGTGAGGATTTTAAATTGAAGCTAAAGGGTAAGCTATTTAAGACTAATAAAAGAAAATATTTTTTCACTCAACGTGTAATCAAACTCTGGAATTTGTTACCGGAGGATGTAGTAAAGGCTGTTAGTTTAGCTGGGTTTAAAAAAGGTTTGGACAAGTTCCTGGAGGAAAGATCCATAAACCATTATTAAGAAGGGACTCAGGATATCAATGCTTGACCCAGTACAAGCATTGTGCAACCTGTGTCTTTTGGGGAAACTGCTAGGTACGTATGATCTAGATTGGCCACTGTTGGAAACAGGATACTGGGCTTGATGGACCTTGGTCTGACACAGTATGGCATATCTTATGTTCTTAGATAGAATACTTAGAAAGGTGATTTTGGGAAAATGGAAGGATTGACGTTTTTATTTTAGTTAAAATGGGATTTTTTAATGAAGTCATAGTGTGGAAGAGATCTATGGAAGGTTAATTATAATGTTGTGCTGTTGAGATGTTGGCAGTTGGAGTCTGAATATAGAGAGAATGGATGCATGTCAGTGTGTTTGGGATCAGGGCCCTAAAGGAGTGATTTTTTGAGGAATATTTAGAGATTGTTTGATATTATGTAGGGACTGACTGAATTTGAGTCATTTTAATTTATTTTCTAGGGTTTTGTGAACAAGTGAGGTGAGTCAGAGAAATGAGAGGCAGAAGAGTGAAAGTGAGGTTAGGTAATGACAGGGAGGAAGAATAAATTGAGAAAAATTTTAGAGAGAGAAAGAATTCAGAATTTATTTGGGGTTTTTTTTTGGGAGGGGGGGTTAGAAATTGGGAAAAGAAGGTTATTTTCCCAGGAGCCTTGCACTGTGGGTAAGCAATGATAAGAAAAAAGGCAGCAGAAGATTTTTGGATTAAGTTAGGGTTACAGAGTTTTCTGGGAAGTGGTCCCAGACGAAAATATTTTTTTTCTAGTGAAAGTATCAGAGGATAAGGCAGAGAGAGAGTGAGCTATAAATGATTGTGAGGTGGGAGACGAGGAGTGAGAGTGAAGGGCAAGTAAATGTATAGGTGTTTCTGGGCTGTGACTGAGGAACTGGAGTGAGGGGGAGTGTTTGGACAGAGTTGAGTGCCATAGTGAATAAGTCTTCCATGAGTCTGGCCAGAATACATTTTTTTTTTAGTTCATCATTTGAACATCTCTTATTTAGGATAGATTTTTAGTGAGGAGTATAGGGACAGAGAATAGGATTTGGCAGACGTGATCGGCAGACACCCTGGCTAAGAAGCTGTGGTACTGTATTCCACTAGGGTCTCATCAGTGGAGAACATCACTGATTTGTGAGAGGAGCAGAAGACACCCTGGGCCCCAACAAGGAAGCAAGTGTGGATACGTACATGACTGAACTGAGAACATTTATTTGAGTTCAAATAAGGGATATTCATGAGAAAAACATCCTGGATACAATTGGTTGTTGTATGTTTAACTGCTCTCATTGGCACAGAATATTTGTTCTTACAATACTTACCTGTAATTATGTCTTATACATTTTACCCGTACTTACCAATATTGATGTTCTTGAAATAAAAAATTTTTGTAACATCTAAATACTCCAGTCATCTTTAAAATTATAGTTTTATATCCCAACGGTATTCCTATTAGAGGTATTCCAGGGGGATCTAGGTTGTTCTTCAACCCCCGGGCCTGTAAGGGTACTTGATTAACTAACATCCCTTCGGTTCACTCTAGACCTTGATATCCAGGGAAACCTACTATAATACTGCCCCCAGAGACTTCACGGGTGGTTGCATTAAGTCTATCCCTACTGTATGTGCTCTAAGATGAAGACCACTAATCATTTTAGTAGCTGTCCTCTGCACTGACTCCATCTTGTTTATATCCTTTTGAAGGTGTGGTCACTAGAATTGCACACAGTACTAGAGACCACACCTCATCAAAGTCTCATCAAAGACTTATATAGAGGCACTATTACCACCTCCTTCCTGCTGGCCGTTCCTCTCCCTATGCTCCCAAGCACCCTTCTGGCTTTCACCATCAACTTTTCTACCTGTTTAGCCATCTTAAGTTCATAATAAGGTCATACTCTTCTTTCATGGACAGAAATACTTCACTCCCTATACTCTACCACCCCCTTGGAATTTTGTAGCCCAAATGCATTACCCTGCATTTTTTTAGAATTAAATCTCATTTGCCAAATTCTTGACTATTATTATTCTTCAAGCTTCACTAGATGCCTCCTCCATGTTATCTATACCTTTCTGGGTGTCTACTGTATTGCAGATATTAGTATTATCCACAGAGATACACACTTTTTCCAACAGCCCTTCCTCAAATAACCCTTACAAAAATGTTAAAAGAAACAAAATAAGGATAGATTCCTGTGGAACACCACTAGTAATGTTCTTAACCTCAGAATGGACTTCCTTTGCCTGTAGCCTGTCACTCAACCAGTTTCTATCCCAGTTGGTCATTTTAGGATCCATCCCTAGGGCGCTCAAATTATTTGTAAATCATCTGTACGATCTGTGTCAAAAGTGTAACTAAAATCTAAGTACACCACATCTAGCGCACTCCCACAGTTCAACTCTCTGGTCACCCAGTCAAGAAAATTAGACTTGTCTAAGACTTGCCTCTGGTAAACCCATGCTGCCTCAGATCCTGCATCCATTTGACTCCAGAAACCTCACTATCTTTGTTTTAGCAGTGTTTCCATTAATTTATTCACCACAGAAGTCAAACTAACTAGCCTGTAGTTCCTAACCTCATCCTTACATATGTGTTTGCATAGAGGGGCAAGTCCTCTCTGACCATGCCTGGCTCTAAAGAAAGAGTGAAAAGGTTAGACAGTGGAACCACCAGAACTTGGTAATGTGCATTATTAGTGAATAGACTCTATTGAAAATACGGGTGGCTGTGGTTAACAGCATGCAGAAATATGCAGCAAGGTTTGATAAAAATATCTCTTAGTTTTTAATTTTGCATAACACCTTGATGATATGAAATTGTTTAATAAATACAAAATTGTTTTAATAAATAGAGGAAGGATGGCAAGGAAATCCACAATACTGCCTTTTAATTTTCAAAAGAGAGACTATGATAAAATGAGGAAAATAGTTAAGAAAAAAATAAAAAGGAGCAGTTGCAAAGGTCAACGATTTATATCAAGCATTGGCATTGTTTAAAAATAAAATCTTGGAAGCCCAGACCAGCTGTATTCCACACTTTAAGAAAAGTGGACAGAAGGCAAAAAAACTGCCAGCATGCATTATAGTTGAGGTTAGAGAGGCTGTTGTAGTCAATAAAGCATCTTTCAGGAAATGAAAAAAGGAGACAAATGACAAAATCTGGAAACAACATAAGCACTGGCAAGTTAGATGCACATAATTGATAAGGCAGGCAAGGAGAGAATTTGAAAAAAAGCTTTCCATGGAAGCAAAAATGCATAGTAAAATTGTTTTCAAGTATATACGTAGCAAAAAATCTGAGAGAAACTCAGTTGAGCATTAGATGATAGAGGGGTAAAAGGGGTACTAAGAGGGAATAAGTCCATAGCAGAGAGACTGAATGAATTCTTTGCTTTGGTTTTCACTGAAAACGATGTTAGCAAGTTACCCATGCCTGAAATGATATTTAAAGGTGATGGATCAGATGAATTGAAAGAAATATCAATAAACCGAGAAGATGTATTGCAACTATTTGATAAACTGAAGAGTAGCAAATTACCTGGACCAGATGGTATGCATCTGAGGGTGTTGAAAGAACTGAAATATGAGATTGCATACCTACTATTAGTCATCTGTGAACTATCATTAAAATCATCTATAGTACCCGAAGAATGGCGAATGATCAATTTAACACCAATTTTTAAAAAGGGTTCCAGGAGTGATCCGGGAAACTATAGACTGGTGATCCTGGCATCAGTAGTGGGCAAAATGGTAGAAACCATTATAAAGAACAAAATTACTGAACATGTACATAGTGATGGTTTAATGGGAGAAAGCCAACATGTATTTAGTCAAGGAAGGTCTTGTCTTGCTAATCTGTTATATTTGTTTGAAGGTGTGAATAAATAGGTTGACAAAGGTAAGCAGGTTGACATAGTGTATCTGGATTTTCAGAAGGCTTTGGTGAAATTAAAAAGTGATGGGATTGGAGGCAGTGTAGTATTGTGAATTAGGAACTGGTTAAAAGTTGAAAAGCAGTTGGAAGGGTTAAATAGTCAATTTTCTCAATAGATAAAGGTAAATGGTGGAATATCCCAGGGACTGGTGCTAGAGCTGCTGCTTTTTAAGATATTCATAAATAACCCGGAAATGGGAGTAGCTAGTGAGGTGATCACATTTGCAGAATACACAAAATTATTCAAAGTTGTTAATGCAAGAGGATTGTGAAAAACTTCAAGAGGACCTTAATAAAATGGAAGACTGGACATTCAAATGGCAGAGGAAATTTAATGTGGACAAGAGCAAAGTTATGCACTTAGGAAAGAATAACCCAAACTATGGTTACATGATGAAAGATTCCATATTAGGAACCACCACCCAGGAAAAAGATTTAGGCGTTATCTTCGATAACACGTTGAAACACTCCACCCAGTGTGCAGCGGTGACCAAGAAAGCAAATAGCATGCTAGGAATCATAAGGAAAAGAATGGAGAATAAAAGAAAGGATATTATAATGCCTCTGCATTGTTTCATGGTGCTACCGAATCTTGAATATTGTGTGCAATTCCAGTCGCTGTATCTTAAAAAGAAGGTCGGGGCCGCGGAGCCAGCGTGCACGCGGCCCTGTGTAAATGGGGGGCGGCGGCAAGGACGCGATCCCCCGGGGCCGTGGTGTCGCTGAGGCGAGGGGGCGGACCGGAGCGGTTCTGGGTGCCCCATTGGCTCCCGAGGGCCGCCGGGAGGCAGGGGAGCCAATGGGGCGGAGGGGAGGCGGAACCAGCCTCCGGCGAGTGCGGGGACGTGGCGTGGCTCCGGCCTTTTCCAGATCGGAGCCAGACAAGTCGGGTGCTGCATGAGGGAGCTCTGCAGCACCACAAGGCCTTGGGCAGGTTCAGGGATCCGGAGGACAGAGAAAGGCAGTGGCTGGGTGAGTGCCTCGAGGGGGGTGCCGGGGGTCCATCAAAAAAATAAAATAAAATAATAATAAATAACAGGCAAGGGGTGGGGGGGGGCAAGAGGTATTTGGGGGCAGCAGGGAGACAGAGGTTGGAGTTAAAAAAAAAAAAAAAGGAAACCCAAAGATCACTTATATAAAAATAAATAAATAAATAGAATAAATAAAACCCACACGCATATCCTGTTGCAGGAGAGAGGGGAGCCATGCGGTCGGATAAAGGGTGGGGGGGGCACCTGGAAAAGGACAAAAGGGGGGCAGGGAGAGAGGGGCAGCTGGGGGGGCTCGCGTGCGGGACAGGCCGGGGTCTGCCCCCAGAGGAGGGAAAGGAGGTGGCGAGAGCGGGGGCCAGGGAGGCGGTCTTCAAGGCGTGATCCGGGGTAGAGGCAGAGCGAGCAGCCGTGGAGCATGTGCTGGGGGTAGCGTGCGGCATGGGGGCGGGCCGGCGCAGGTCCGGCCCGGCATGGCAGGAGAGGTGCAAGGGGGTCCGGCGTGGAGTGAGGACCAGTTGGGTCGAGGGGGGCGAGCGAGAGTGGCAGGGGATCTGGGTGGGGGAACTTTGGGCCCACAGGGGAGGCTAGCGCCTGAAGTGGGGCTACCTCTGGCGGGGGGTGGGGGGCAGGCCTTGGGCGGGGCAAGGGCCGGTGAGTGGGTTGTGCCAGCGGGCCCCGCGAACTGGCCAGGAGTGTCGGGGTGTGCATACCCGCCAGCTTGGGAGCACTGGCAGGGTGGGGGCCAAGGCTCTTCGGGGGCGGAGTGGTTAGGGGTGTGGAAGCCCCCTTGGGCGATGGCGGGGGCCCCTTCGCCTTTTCCTGTGTTTTCTCCGCAGGTCCCCCTTGGATGGCAGTACCCTGGGAGTCCATGGTTCAGCTGTTCGAGACCATTGGATAGTGCAACAGTGCCTACGGAGGGATCGGGAGAGAGGACGCCAGCAGCAACGCAGGTGGGGATGGAGCCGTGTGAGGCCGGCGCGGCGGCGGAAGAGCCGGCTCGTGTTGCAGGTGAGTTAGCAGGGGATCAGGGTACGATAGAAGGGGCGGGACTGTGGCGGCAGAGGGGGGAGGTAGGAAAGCGGGGAGGAAGCGGAAGCATACATGTCGGAGACGGCGGAGGTCGGGGACCTCTTCCACCTCGTTGACCGCTTCTACGTCATGGTCATCATCAACCGACGGGAGTGGGGGGCGGGAATTACGAGGGACCGAGGGTAGGGTGAGTGCAGTTGGGGCGACGTCTACGGTGGTGGCATTTTCGGAGTTATGGGAAGGCGTGCCAAAGACTCTGCAACGAAAGATTCAGCGAAGGCGTTAAATCGACATTTTCCGATTGCTTGAAGGTCGTAAACGGTCCAGGGACAGCAGATGGAAGAGGAAGGAAGATGAGAAGGCGGGGAGGGTGCGGAGAGCGGCACGTAACGTGGTGAACTGGACGCGGGCCTTTCTGCGTCTCGCAAGTGTATGGGGGCATTCGCACCCGGAGCATTATGGGAGTGGAGGAGTGGCCTAGTGGTTGGGGCAAGGTACTTTAGGCCGGAAGGTCGGGGGTTCAAATCCCACTAGAGGACAGCAACCTTGGGCTGGAAGGACTGGGGTTTCTAGTCCCACAGGTGCTCCTTGTGGTCTTGGGCAAGCCACTTAACCCTCCATAGCCCATGTTCCCTGTAAAATAGTTCTCTGTGTGCTGTGCTTTCCTGTCTAATCAATGTGTTTATACTTCAAAAATCTCCTGTCATGATTTGACAATTTCCAATCTGTAATCAAACCGCTGCTGATCGCTGGAAGTAGCGGTATACAAAATGTATACTAAATAAAATAAATAAATAAATAAATGCTCCTCGCTTACGCAGACTCCATCTTAGAAGCGGCACAATTGCACAATGGTTGGGCATGGCTCAACTATGATGAAAAGTTCCGGGATAAGATGGAAGAAAATCACCTGCTGTCCTGGGGGACGCAAGATATTAATTTATGGTTGACGCAGATGGCTGTCAGACCCAGCGGGAGTGCAGCGAGCAGTGCAAGGGGAGGAGTGGCTGGTGTTTAGGGGGCTGGGCGGCCCTTTCGGGGGGGCGGACCCGCGGGGGTCCAGAGAGCACCAGCTGCAGGGGGGGGGGGCCGGGGATGTCTGTTGGCGATTCAACAAATCGTCGTGCCCGTTTCCGGATTGTAAATTCCGGCACGCCTGCTCCGTCTGCAACAGAGTGCACTCTGTGCTCAAATGTGTTAAGAAAGGAGCGGGTGGGGCCGGAGCGCCCCCTCCAAAACAGTAAGAGCCTCCTGAGCTTAGCGCCCACCCCAGTTAGGATCGAAGCAATGCGCCCGTGGCTGAGAAGGTATCCAAAACGGAAGGACACAGCAGTAATTGAGGGGGGATTTAGTGAAGGCTTTAGGATTCCGGTGGTGGGCAAGGTGGTATGTAGCAAAGCTAGGAATTTGCCTTGGGTGCGGCAATTTGCCCAGATAGTGCGGGATAAGTTGGCGGTGGAAATTGGCTTAGGGAGGGTGGCGGGCCCCTTTGCGGAGCGGCCCTTAGAGGATTTAGTGATATCCCCATTGGGTATAATCCCAAAAAAGGAGCAAGGGAAGTACCGGTTAATCCACAACATCTCCTTCCCCGCGGGGTCGTCGGTTAACGACCATATCCCGGACAATCTGAGCGCGCTTCGGTATGCCTCCTTGGATGCGGCACTGGATCTGGTGAGGTGCTGTGGTCCAGGGTGTTTGATGGCGAAAGCGGATATCGAGTCAGTCTTCCGTTTGTTGCCAGTGCACCCGGCGTCTTTTCATCTGTTGGGGTTTTGTTTTGAGGGGGTCAGTTATTTCGATAAGTGTATGCCCATGGGGTGCACGATATCTTGTGCATATTTTGAACGGTTCGGTAGTTTTCTACACTGGGCGTTGGTGGAGCAGGTGGATTGCGCAAACGTGGTGCACTACTTAGATGATTTCCTGTTCGTAGGTGAGGCTAGGTCTGAGCGGTGCTCGGAATTGCTGGGTGGCTTCGAGCGATTGGCTCGGGGGTGGGGTGTCCCTCTTGCGGCGGGGAAGACAGAAGGCCCCTCGACCGTCATTACCTTCTTAGGGGTGGAGCTCGATTCGGCGGTGATGGTAGCTCGCCTGCCAGTGGCTAAGATAACGAAGCTCCGAGTTTTGGTGGCGAATGTGCTAGTCTCCAGCAAGATGACGTTGCGGGAAATGCAATCACTGATCGGCTCATTGAATTTCGCGTGTAGGGTTATTCCGATGGGGCGGGTGTTTTTGAGGCGGCTATCGGCGGCTATGGTGGGGGTCCTTAGGCCTCATCATCGGATTAGGGTATCCCAAAGCATAAGGGCAGACATGAGGGTGTGGGACGAGTTTTTGCGTGATTTTAATGGTACTACGGTTTTGCCGGAGAGGGAGATCTCTAGTATGGATCTGCAATTATACACGGATGCGGCGGGGGGCCTGGGCTTGAGGGTTTACTTTGGAGGTTCATGGTGTGCGGCAGGGTGACCCCAGGCATGGCGGGAGGCGGGTCTGACCAAAAATATAACCTTTTTGGAGTTGTTTCCGATCCTGGTGGTGTTGGCCATATGGCCGGACAGACTCCGGAATCGTCGGTTGGTCTGGTGGTGCGATAATGCGGCGGTAGTGTGTGTTGTAAACAATTATGCCCCGCACTGCAAGCAAGTGGCTGATTTAATGAGACAGGTGGTGTTAGCTTGCTTGTGTTTGAATGTGGTGGTGAAGGCCCGTCATATTCCCGGAAGTACTAACAAAATTGCTGATGCTTTTTCCCGTTTTCAGTGGGAGCTGTTTCGGACTTTGATGCCGGAAGCCGAAGAAGTTGGATTATCGGTCCCGGAGCACTTATGGCGGATTGGCCTGGTGACATGAAGGATCTGCTGAGGAATTCAGTGTCTGCGGCGATGTGGGCGGCGTATTAGCGAGGTTGCAACAGTGTGCTAACTTTCCTGGTGGAGCATGGCTGGCGACAGGGTCCAGCCCCAGAGCAGCTTCTGGGTCAATATGTGGTAGCGGCGAAGGCGGCGGGTCTATCGAGGGCGACGGTGAGGAGGCAGTTGGCTGGGTTTTGATTTTTTGCGAGAGCGGTCGGTTGGGGGGCAGCCGGGGGGGGATTTTTGACACGTAGACTTTTGCAGGGGTGGGAGCAGTCCCTTCCCACCCCGGCCGACGGGCAGCGGCCGATAACGCATGACCTGTTGAGCCGCTTATTGGGCGTCTTGCCGCAGGTGGTGTCCTCTCGGTATGAGGGTACGCTGTTTCGGGCTGTCTTTTCGGTGGCCTTCTTTGGTGCATTTAGGGTGGGGGAGCTTGTGTCGGAGTCGGGTCGTAGGGACTGTGAACGGGACCTGAAAGTCCACCAGTTGAAGGTGGGGGAGGGTACGGTCCGCATACACTTAGCACGTTCAAAGACTGATCAGTCGGGGAGAGGTGCCTGGGTGGTGCTGCGCGCCGTACCCGGGGTGCTTACTTGCCCGGTCAGGCTGCTGTGCGCCTACTTGCAGGTGCGGCCGGCCAGTGCGGGCAGTCTGTTCCTACATGAGAATGCGAGGGTGCTCATGCGCTACCAGTTTACAGCGGTGCTGCGGCTGTCATTGCAACGGATTGGGGAGGACCCCAGGCGGTTTGCTCCACATTCCTTTCGGATCAGTGCAGCGACCAGTGCGGCGGCAGAGGGTCTACCGGAGCGGGAGATACAACGGATAGGGAGATGGAGGTCACAGGCGTTCCAGGGCTATGTGCGCTTGTGACAGGCTCTGGGATGTACTAACTATTTCTTACCTTGCAGAAAGGGGACATGCATCGTGTCGCTGTTGGGTGATTGGCCACTCGTTTGTTTACTGGGCTGGTCGGCGAGCAGCAACACGGCCATTGGGGCTGAATCTTGGACTGGATGCGCTGGGGGTGACCGTATCATGGCTGGGCGAGCGTGGACTGCGGTGGATCCAACTTTTGCCTTTGCTGCGGCATCACGAGCGCGTGAGAGGGGCGCCGGACATTCTGCTGATACACCTAGGCGGCAACGACTTGGTGTCCTGGACATGCAAGCAGCTGATTCGTGCTGTTCACAAGGACTTGGGGGAGGTTTTCGCAATGTTTCCGGGAGTTATTGTGGTTTGGTCTGATATCCTTCCAAGGCCGGCCTGCTGGGATCAGCGGCGGTGGTCTCGAGGTTTGACGAAAATTAATCGCCAAATTGGCAGGTGGGTGGGGGAGCGGGGGGGTGTGTGTGCCAGATTTTGCACCCGTGGGTGGACGTTGAGTGTGCTGGCCTGTTCCAGCCGGATGGTGTGCATCTCTCACCAGTTGGGATGGACCTGCTACTGAATGATTGGCAGGAGGCTGTGGAAGGTATCAGGCAGGGGGGTTGGGCTGGTCGCAGCTTCAGGTTGGGGGGTGGCTCAGGTCTATAGTGGCCTGAGTCGGTGGCGGGATCCCGGAGGTTTCCGGGTTCTGGAGCCGGAGGCAAGCTTTTGGGCGGGGGTGGGGGACCCCCGCCCGGACAACCCCTCAGGTTTTTGCTAGTAATATGACGAAGCCAGACGAGGGAGGGCTAGGCTGTTTAGCCGGGGCCCGGACTCAGCAGAAGCGGAAGCGGCGTCACCTTGCTACTCAAATGGCTGGTGAGGGCTCGCGCTCTGAAAAAGGGGGGGGGTAATGATATTGTGTTGGATTGTAGTTTGGTTATTGTTAAAGGTTAATAAAGCTGCGACCAGTTTAAGCCCAAAAATGTGTGATGGTTTTATTGAAGGGAGTACGGGGGTGCCTGGGAGAATTGGGGATTGGCGGGGGAGAGGCGACGAGTCCGCCTTACCCGGTTATATAGCGTTATTAGAAAAGGTTCAGAGAAGAGCCACCAAAATGGTAAAGGAGATGGAATGATACCCTTATGAGAAAAGGCTAAAAAGATTAGGGCTCTTCAACCTGGAAAAGAGACGGCTGAGGGGAGATATGATAGAGGTCTATAAATTAATGAATGGAATGGAACAGGTAAACGTAGATTGTTTATGCCATCAAAAAGTAGAAAGCCTAGGGGACACAGAATGAAGCTACAGTGTAACTCATTTTAGACTAATAAGAGAGAGGTTTTTTTCATTCAACATGTAATCAAACTCTGGAATTCATTACTGGATGATGCGGTAAAAGCTGTTAGTGTAGCTGGATTTAAGAAAGCTTTAGATAAGTTCCTGGAGGAAAGTTTCATAAACCATTATTAAAGAGGACTTGGAAAATCTACCATTTTCCCCAGGGCAAGCTTTGTGGAACCTGTGTGCCTTTTTGGGAACCTGCTAGATATTTGTGACCTGGATTGGCCACTGTTGGAAACAGGATACTGGGCTTGATGGATCTTGGTCTGACCCAGTATGGCATATCTTGTGTTCTAATATTGCTTAAACAAATAATTGCATGATTGCCTTGCATACACTACCTCTAACATCAACTTCTCAGCTTATCTTAGTTTTTTAATTTCTGTCCATTTTTATTGTGGAATATATCATCCTGTTTTGTGAAATCACGCATCAGGACTGCAAATGGTAGTATATGGGAGTCTGGGATTTAAATACCAGGATTTATTGTGCTAACATTTAACATAAACCCTGAGCAAACCGTTAAGTTTATTTGGGCCCAATGATTTTCAGGTAATTACTCATTATAAAGTGTGTAGCAATGACTAATGAGATAATCATCATCCTACTTGTGCATTTTTATGCACAAGCCTATTATTTACAGTAGGTATACATAAGCTTGAGGGTTCTTGCCAATGATAAGTTGTTCATGGTTAGTTCTCTATTTAGCACCTGTGGTAAAAGGTTTTACTATGCATGCTAAGTTATAAAAGGCCCCTAGTCATTTGGCTGCATAAAGTAATGCCTTTAGAATGTAAAGCATGCGATAGTTTAAATACAGTAATTTCTATTATTAAACTTTCCATTTATATTCAAGGATTCTGATACACAACTTAATGGATAGCTTTTCCTCAATGCCTACTTTTCTATGCATGCTAAGAGCTGAATTTATATTGGGTTTACAAAATTATTCTATTATAGAGTAAAGAGAGAAGGATATTAATTTCAAGAGATTTATTTTATTACTGCCTATTACTACTGTGACATATGTTTCTACTGTGACATACAGTATGTTATCTTACAGACATGCAAAAGGTAAAATGCTTGTACCATATCTTATTTCTTAATTAAAAAAAATAAATGTCAACATTGCTGAGTTTCAGATTTTGCACTTTCAAAGCTATTAGCCTATATAATCTCCATTTTTTTCATTTCATTGGTAGTTTTGCTTGTTGAACATTCATGAGCATACATTTATGGATCATTGTAAAGCAGAGCCTATGTATGGTAAAATGCAGTGCTCAGTTAAGTAAACTCTATATAAAGCATTTCTTTGAATAAAAAATGAAATATCAACAAATTGGTTGTAAATGGTAGTCCAATAGTTATCACCTTCAACTTACTTTTTTAACCTTATTTCTAAATATTCAAGTGGACTATCAAAACAATGCAATACCTGGCTTTAGATCCCAACCTTTTTGTTTATCCTTACAACTCTTACTGGACTCTCTTCCCTCAGTGCCAAGCTTGTCCCCACCAGTTGTCTTTATCACCCTTCTCTTATTTGTCTCGATATCTCTCTTATTTGTCTTGATATCTTCTCTTATTTGTCAACGACATCTCTTGTTTTTTTCTCACTCCCTCCCCTAATCAATTCCCTTCAGTCTCCCTCTCTTTTCCCCAAACAATACCAACCAATCTCCACCAGCTTTTTCTTGTTTTTCTTTCTCCTGTAGATCCCCTGTAAAAGTTTCATGGACTGTTCCATGTAAGTCAACTTGGTCAAGTTGTTATTTGTAAATCACTTAGACTCGTAGATCAGTTATATATAAAACAGTTAAATAAATAAATATAAATAAATATGAGCACCACAGGATGGAAACCACTGTTTAAAAGTAATGAAATTGCTTTTAATGAAATAAGAAATAGTAATCCAACTTTTTAGTAGGATGTGCATCCATTTGAAATGGCATGGATATGTCAATAATTCCAATGTTTCAAGTAGCTTTAAACTCTGTCCCCCTGCCCCCCCCCCCCAAAAAAAAAACAATTTTGGAGGGTTTTCCCTTGCTGTCAATAGTGTGTGCAATTGCATAATAGTGTATACTATTGCATGGCATTGTGGACTATTGTTGAAATAGATCACTATTGCCCAATAATGTGCCCTATTTATTTATAGGTGCACTATTGAGCAAGAGGGTGCACTATTTGAGCAATAGGTCACACCGAGAGGAACTGATTAAAAAGTGGCTTTTTTTTTTTTTTTGCTTTTTGATATTAAGTGCTCTGTGTGATTTCTTTAAAAAAGGGAGTTTTAGAATAATTTTATATTGCTTATTAGTTTGTTCGAGGGCCTTCCTTTTCACTTTTAGTACAAAAGGGAGGAAAGCTGATCAATACTCTTTAAAGTCACAGCCTGTCTGAGAGGTCGCTTAGCTGGACTTCCTGGGAGCCAGTAACCTCTGTCATCCCAAGAGGAACTGACTGTTGAGAGGGATTTGAAATGGGGTACCAGCAGCCTCTGACAGAGTTAATATAGAGAATAGTTTAGAATTTGCTAATAGCCTGAGCCTGGCAGCTTGGAATTCACTAGCAGCCTGGAGAGATATGTGCACCCAAAACTAAGGTCATGTTTAGCAGAACGAAACAGAATATTTTGCTTCTCTTAATTCAGCTGAACAATATGTTTGTTCTTACTTTGACCTATAACATGACTTGTAACATGTAGATAAACATATATAGCAACATAGTATGTGACGGCAGTAAAAGACCAGTATGGTCCATCTAGTCTGCCCAGCAAGGCAGTAAGACTAGGTGCATCTGCCGCTCCATGCAGGTCACCATGCCTTTGTTTAGGGGTGTATCCACCGCTCCATGTATATCACCCCTATTTGTTCAGATATAAGAGATAGTTATGTTTGTTTTAATTTTATCATGTTGCTATAAAGGGATCCACTGTGTTTCCCCAATGCCATTTTGAATTCTGTCACTGTCTTTGCCCCCACCACTTCCATCGGGAGGGCATTCCAAGCATCCACACCCTTTCAGTGAAAACATATTTCCTGACATTGCCTTTCAGTTTACCCCCTTCATGTTATGCCCTCTAGTTTCAATGTCTTTGGAAGAGGTTTGTTTGTTCATTAATACTCTTTTTTTAACTTCTTTACTTATATTTTCAAACAAATTACAACAAAACCAAAATTACAATTAAAGTGATACTTCTCTTTAAACAGGAAAGCAAAAAGTAAGGCCATTAACAGCCTACCCCACCCTTAACTCTCCCTTCACCATGTGATCATCAAAGTCTACGAAAAGTAAGCACAACAAAAAAGATCTAGAAGGCCTACAAGGGCTATGACACATCAAGTAGCACTCCACCATGTGAAAACATGATGGCTTGACTAATCACCCCTTAGTTTACACCATATTGTGCTTTGGAGATATAATTATGCAGGGGTTTCCACTTGAGGAAGGTGGAAGGCATAACATGGCATTTGTTCGTATTTGCAGCATAAGCACAGGCAGTTCCACCATTCATGCCAGCTAAGCTCTGCGGCATGTTTCCAGTTAGAAATAACAACATGCAGAGCCACTCCCATCATGAAATCAAATAAAACATGACAATCCCTCTGTAACGACGAGATGCCAATTGTTGACTGAAAAATGACCACAGACCAGGAGAGAGTGGCTCTGAATCCCAATACCTCTTGGATTCGGTTCCAGATCGAAATCCAATAAGACTGAATTAGGGCAATCATATACCACATGTCTTAAAAGTGCCAACATCATTCTGACAAGACCAACTTTCATTCCCGACTGATTTATCCCACTTAGCAACCTTTATCGGAGTAAAGTGAGCTCTGTGTGCAAAAAAATATAAAGCTTGGGAAATAGAGGCAGACTGAGATACTCTATTTAATTTGCTCCAGAATTTCACCCATGATTCCGGAGAAAGAGCTTCCCCTGTGTCGTGTTCCCAAACCCGCTGAACACCAATGGCCTTTGGGGTGTGGTTCTGAACAACCAATTTATAGTAATAAGAAGCCACCCCAGAGGCCGTTTGGGCTGAACCTATCATATTCAGCAACCCCCACTCTTCAGGTAAGGATTTAATATCAATAGGGGATTTCTCTATACAATGTCTCAGCTGAATCCACTGGAAGTATAAGGATTTAGGCATGTCAAACTCACGCTGTAGAGAAGCAAAAGGTTTCCACTTGCCATCCGATATCAGTTGGCCAACGGCCCAAATGCCCCTACTGAACCATTGTTGCCATGCAAACAGACTTTGATGGATTTTTAAAAGAGGATTGTGCCAGATGGGAATTAGTTTCGATAAACATTCCTCCTTAGGAATTGCCCTCGCTAACTGCTGAAAGGCCCTTTGAGTGTCTGCAATTATCCTATGAGACTTCAACCTCTCAGAAGACATCATGCCAGGGAGGAGATTCAAGGGGAACGGAGCACTCAATCCCTCTTCCAGGTCGAGCCAAATTGGGCCTCTCCCCTCGGCCCCCTCCACCCATCTTGAACCTGGTTTTAGCAGAAAAGCACAATGCTAGGCCTGAAAGTCAGGAAAGTTCACACCCCCCTCCTCTTTTTTAGACTTAAGTTTCCTGAGAGCAATTCTAGGTGGTTTATTTTTCCATAAGAATTGGAAAGAGTCCTTTCAACTTGATGATAAGTGTTACTTGTAAGAAAGACTGGTAACATTTCTAGCACATAATTCACTTTAGGAGTGATAGTCATTTTTATCGTTTCAAGACGACCCCACCAAGAGAGATAGACCGGCAAACATTTCGCAGTTATATTACGAACCGTAGAAAGGAGCTCCCCTTCATTATACTGTAAAGTTTCACTAAGTGGATAACAATAGTGAACTCCCAAATATTTCACCATCTTGGGCTCCCACACAAAGGGAAAATCTTCCAAATCTGCCCTACACACTCTTGAATTTAAAGGAAACGCTACAGACTTTGACCAATTAATTTTATAGACTGACAATCCTGAGTATTGATCTATTAATTCTAAAATTGCCGGTAGGGAGCTGGGTGTGGTGAATATCAGTAGATCATCAGCATACGCAGAAAGTTTAATTTCCATGTCAGCAATGGACACACCTTTAACCGCAAGGCTTTGTCTTAATAATAGGGCCAAAGGTTCCAAGGCCAGGTTGAAAAGGATGGGAGAAAGAGGGCAACCCTGACGGGTTCCACGCCCTAAGAGAAAATCTCTAGACTGAGTCACATTCACAGAGATTTTAGCACTTGGTCTCACATACATAAGTTTGATTAATTTACAGAAACCCTCACCAAACATAAACCACTTCAAAACAGTAAACAAGAAAGGCCACACCAGCTGATCAAACGCTTTCTCTGCGTCTACTGATAATCCCACAAGTGGGCCCTCTGTTCCTTCCGCACCTTCCAGAACATGACAAAGCACTCTAGCATTATCGGCTGTGGAGCATCCCTCAGTGAAGCCACATTGGTCCGGATGAATCAAAGAAGGGATCAATTTGGAGAGACAACCAGCTATGATGGCTGCAAAAATTTTATAATCTGCATTTAGCAATGAAATTGGTTGACAGTTACTAACAAACTGAGGGTCCCTCTCAGGTTTTTCAAGAACAACAATGTTTGCAGAAGCGAACGCTCCAGTCTGGTCCTCCACTTCCAAAAGGAGCCTATAATATTGTTGAAGATATGGGCCTAAGGTTTTGGAAAAAGTTTTATAAAATTCAACCGGAAGGCTGTCCGGTCTGGTAGCCTTGCCCACTTGCATAGAGTCAATAGCCTGGAAAATTTCCATGACTGTAATCTGCTTATTTAGTCCCGCATCTATTTCCTGTTCTAACACCGGCCTCTGTATATTGGCCAGTAATCTATCAAATTCCTCCTCAGAGAAATCTATCTCTAGGGAGTATAACTGAGCATAAAATTGGCGAAAGGTCAGAGTCCTTGAAAATCAATTGTTGCACCTGAGGATCTCTCAAAGCAGTGATGTGAGAAGCTTCCTTGTGACCTTTTAACGAGTTAGCTAGTAACCGTCCGGCTCTGTTACCTTCCAAGTAGTACTGCCCTTTCTGCACTTGAATGTTCTGTGAAGCCTCTGTAGTCAAAATCGAGTTATATCTAAATCTAAGACGCTGTAACCGTATCAGAATGTTAGGATCAGTTTTCTGACCTAAGATGCGTTCTCCCGCTTTAATCTGCTTGTCTAATGCTTCAAGTTCTGCTTTACACTGTTTGGCCTGCCGTATGGCAAAACTGATAATGGTGGCCCGCATGTTAGCTTTAAAGCCTTCCCACCACACCCACCGTGAGGTAGATTAAACTGAAAATACTCCTCTAGAGTCAACAGGATGGTCTCTCGGAACTCCTGGCTGCTTGTTTAGTCAAATAGGGTGAATGAAATTGCGGAGTGATCAGAGATATGAGACACATGGATACTGGACTCACTAATTCTAGAACAGAGTCCTTTGGAGACTAGGAAATAGTCTATGCGTGATACAGAGTTAAGAGGAGGAGAGAAGAAAGTATATTCTTTGTCTATAGGGTATTGCAACCGCCATATGTCTATCAGGCCCAATTTTTGCATTAGAGACAAAAGAACAGGGTGAGCTTTGGGAACCTTAATGGTTCTCACTGGACTCCTGTCTACCAAGGGGTTTAGCACGAGTTTGAAGTCTCCCCCTCACAATAGTCGGATAACTGGACACCTCTTGCACCAAGGCCGCAATGGAGCAAAAGAAGATAGGGTAATCAATATTAGGAGCATAGATGTTGATTAGGGCCAATTCAGTGGATCTAGTTTTGATGACACCATTGCCCACTGCCCTTCTGTATCAGATCTGGTTTGTATTACAATAGGGGATAGAGATTTCCTCACTAAGATTGCTACCCCATTTTTTTATGATTGGCAGCTGAGAAAGCCACTAGTGAAAATGGTTTTATATCTAGTTTTAATGACTCCACATTCAAATGTGTCTCCTGCAGCAGTAAGATGTCAGCACTTTATTTGCGTTCGTATAAAAAAAATATTTTTCCTCTTAATGGGATGTTAATGCCCTTAATATTCAGTGAAACTATCTTAAAGGAAGACATATTGACAATATAACACAGAATGATAGTCAAAAGTTGCAGAAACATACCAAGTTGTAACATATAATTTTACATTGTTGATCCACACCTTAAAAGCCCTCACAATGATAGCTGCACTTATAGCCCAAGAGAGAAAACAAAAATTAAAGCCACTGTTTAGCCATAGCCGCTGTGGAAGATCATTCAAAATAAGAACACATAATTCTAAATAACAAAGCCACCAAAACCCTGGGAGGCTATAAAAACACAAAACTTAGCGGGTGAGCCCAAAAGGACAAGACAGTCATGGAGGGTATAACTAATTAGTTCACTTCAACTTCTTTGCCACGTAAAGAATCTCAAACTGCACACCACCCATTCCAGAAACAGAGACAGTGTCCCCAAACCCAAAGCGCCAGAACATTATAGCCGAACTGCCCCCACCTAAGCAATTTATAATCATAGAAGGCCCCATGTAGGTAGACAAGGGCCGTCCCACTCCTCAAAGCCCCGTTGCCCTCCCAACCACAACAGAAACCACAAACAACATAAAACACAAAAGAATAGAGAGAGAAACAGAAAGAAAGACATTTTGACCAGGGTAATACCCTGGAGTTCCTCCAAGAGAGTCAGAATGAATGTCGCATTGAATGACAACTCTGCATGATTGAATGTCAACTCTGCATGAACTGAGTCACAACTTCACGACCTCAACCAGTCAAATGCCCATATTAGAAAGCACTGAAGAACTTCTGCAGGCCACAAATTGCAAGGCAAGTTTTCACCGCATCAACACCAACTCCTTGTCCACCAAGAACGCGTATAACTCCCCTGGAACATCAAAAGTCCTAATTTGGTTGTGCAGCGTGACTCTCATGCGGGCAGGGTAGAGTAGTCCAAATCGGGTCTGCAGCTGCAATAAGCGTGGACATAGCGCCAAAAAGCTCTTCCTCCAAACCACCATTGCCTTTGCGAAGTCAGGGAAGAATAGGAGCTTTTGCCCATGATATTCCAAGGGAGAGAGTGCTCTGGCTGCTTTTATTTGTGTAACTTGTTGAAAGTGTAAAACTTTTAGGATGATTGGACATGGACGCTTGCCTGGAATCACGGACTGAGTAGGCACTCGGTGGGCGTGCTCAATCTCAAAAGGCATGCCAAACTTCATTTTCAACACACCCAGGATCACTGACTGCAAAAAAGCCACCATATCAGAACCCTTGTCTCTCTTGGGAACTCCCAAAATTCTTATGTTCCTTCGAGCACGATTGTTACCATCCTCCAACTCTCTTTGCAGTGATCATATCAACTTTGCCTGCTTATCAACGGCTCTGAGCCACTCCCCATGTATTGCCACCATGCTCTCCATCTTCTCAAAACGCACCATAAATGACTCCAAAGTATTTTTCAAGGCGCTGATATCCTCCTGCATTTTGCACGAGTCTCCATTAGATTTGACCAAGTCTTTAACAGTGCAAATCTCAGCAAGAAGTTCCTGCAAAGCCTCAGTACAATCTCGGATGACCGCCATCTTGTGAGGTGAGAGAGGCTCTGTTTTTGTTCTCTTTGCGCTGGCATTTTGAGATATTTGGTAATCCTGACGCGTCGGCTTGGGGCCAGACATATCCAAGATCGAATGATATCAAAGTAAGCAGGATCTACTTAGTTAAAGTGTGCAGAAGTCAGGATTCTTGACCATTGCCCTCCGGAGCACAGCTCTTACACGTCCATCTTGTCCAAAGCCAGGCTCCGCCCCCATTCATTAATGCTCTTTAAGTATTTAAAGGTCTGAATCATATTCCCCCTGTCTCTACTCTCCTCCAGAGTGTACATATTTAGGTCTTCAAGTCTCTTCTCATAAGTCTTCTGATGCAGGCTCCAAATCATTTTGGTCGCCTTCCTCTGAACTATGTCTAGTCTTTCTATATCCTTTGTGAGATATGGTCTCCAAAATTGAACACAATATTCCAAGTGAGGCCTTGCCAGTGACTTGTACAGTGGCATTAGTGCCTCTTCCTTTCTGCTGGTTATTCCTCTTTGTATGCAACTCAACATCCTTCTCGCTTTTGCCACCGCCTTGTCATACTGTTTCGCCTCAGAAACAATCACTCTGAGGTCTTTCTCCTGGTCCATGCACATCAACCTCTTGCCCCTATCACATAGAATTCCCTTGGATTTCTGCTTCCCAACTTCATGACACTACAATTCTTCACATTAAATCTTAACTGACAAGCATTATTTATTTATTTGTTTTATTTATTTATTTATTTATTTAACTGTATTTATATCCCGCTTTTCACCGGGTCAAAGCAGTTTAACAAAAAAAAAGGGGGGGACAGTAATCAATACTTGGGGGGGGGGGGCTGTCACTGGAAGGCCAACATTAAGGATCTGAACAGGTATTAAGGACTTAAACAAAGGACATCAGTCTCTTAGGGGGGAGATCTGTGGGTATGTTAAAGGGTCAGGGAGGGAGTCAGTGGTGCATGTTTGTTTCTGGTCCGAGGTATTCTTGGAACAGGGTGGTTTTTAGTTGGAAGTTGAAATCCAGAACTTCCAGGGTAACATTCTCTGAAATGCTTCCTGTTCCACGCGCAGAACCCAAAAGGCAGGCAGAGCTCCGGAGTCTCAATGTGTGGATGAGACAATGGTGCAGAGATGAGGGTTTTGGATTTGTTAGGAACTGGGGAACATTCTGGGGAAAGGAGGGGCTCTTCCGAAGGGATGGGCTTCACATTAACCGGGATGGAACCAGGCTGCTGGCATTAACCTTTAAAAAGGAGATAGAGCAGCTTTTAAACTAGATATTAGGGGAAAGCCGACAGTCGCCCAAGAGCGGATGGTTCGGAAGAATGTATCCTTGAAGGATACTACCAAAAGCAGAGAGGTTCCACAAAAGAGTAAAGTAGCCCAAATGCCCTCAAGTATGGAGCAAACAGAGCTTAAAGATCCCAATTTACCCATGTCTAACAATAGCCAAATTAACATGAATAAAATACATTCTCTAAAATGCTTGTATGCAAATGATAGAAGTCTAAAGAATAAGATGGGAGAGTTAGAATATATAGCACTAAATGAAAGGTTAGATATGATTAGAATATCAGAGACATGGTGGAAGGAGGACAACCAGTGGGACACTGTGATACCTAGGTACAAACTATATCGTAATGATAGAGCTGATCAAATTGGTGGAGGGGTTGCGCTCTATGTTAGAGAGGGCATTGACTCAGAAAGGATTAAAGTTTTGCAGGAAACAAAATCTGCTGTAGAATCTATATGGATTGAAATTCCATATAAAAGGGGGAAGGCGATGGCAGTGGGGGTGTACTATCGAGCACCTGGCCAGAATAACCAAATGGATGATGAAATGCTCAAAGAAATCAAGGAAGCTAACAAACGTTACAGCGCAGTAATAATAATGGGTGATTTCAATTACCCCGGTATCGACTGGATCAGTGTCACGTCAGGACATGCTAGGGAGATAAAGTTCCTAGATGAAATAAATGACTGCTTCTTGGAGCAGCTGGTTCATGAACCGACCAGAGGGGAAGCCATATTAGACCTAGTCCTTAGTGGAACACCAGATCTAGTGCAAGAGATAAGGGTGTTGGGGCCACTTGGCAATAGTGATCATAGCATGATCACCTTTGATTTAATTAGTGGAGGAGGGATAGTAAGGAAATCCACAGTACTACCTTTTAACTTTCAAAAGGGAGACTATGATAAAATGAGGAAAACAGTTAAGAAAAAACTAAAAGGAGCAGTTGCGAAGGTTAAAGACATACATCAAGCTTGGGTGTTGTTGAAAAATACTATCTTGGAAGCCCAGACCAGCTGTATTCCACGCTTTAAGAAAAGTGGAAGGAAGTCCAAAAAACTGCCAGCATGGTTTAAAGGTGAGGTCAGAGAGGCTGTTGTTGCCAAAAAAGCATCTTTCAGGAAATGGAAAAAAGAGCCAAACGACGAAACCTGGAAACAGCAGAAGCACTGGCAAGTCAAATGCAAGGCATTGATAAGGCAGGCAAAGAGAGAATTTGAGAAGAAGCTTGCTGCGGAAGCAAAAACGCGAAATAAAGACCTTTTCAAGTACATTCGTAGCAAAAAACCTGTGAGAGAGTCAGTAGGTCCATTAGATGATAAAGGGTTTAAAAGAGCACTAAGAGGTGACAAGGTGATAGCGGAGAGACTGAATGAATTCTTTGCTTCGGTCTTTACTGAGGAAGATGTAGGGATGTTACCCATGACTGAAGTGGTATTTAAAGGTGCAGAAGAATTGAAGGAAATATCGATACATCGGGAAGATGTCTTACAACTATTAGATAAACTGAAGAGTAGCAAATCACCTGGGCCGGATGGTATACATCCAAGGGTGTTGAAAGAACTGAAATATGAGATTGCAGAACTGCTATCAGTAATCTGTGAACTATCATTAAAATCATCTCTAATACCTGAAGATTGGAGGATCGCCAATGTAACACCAATTTTTAAAAAGGGTTCCAGGGGTGATCCGGGAAACTACAGACCGGTGAGCCTGACGTCAGTACCGGGAAAAATGGTAGAAACCATCATAAAGATTAAAATTACTCAGCATGTAGATAGTCACAACCTAATGGGAGACAGCCAACATGGCTTTAGACAAGGAAGATCTTGTCTTACTAATCTGTTATGTTTTTTTGAAGGATTGAATAAACAGGTGGACAAAGGTGAGTCGGTTGATATTGTGTATCTGGACTTTCAGAAAGCCTTTGACAAGGTTCCTCATCAGAGACTTTTGGCAAAACTAAAGAGTCATGGGATAGGAGGCAATGTACTATTGTGGATCAGGAACTGGTTAAAAGATAGAAAGCAGAGGGTAGGGCTAAATGGCCAATTTTCCCAATGGAGAAAGGTGAATAGTGGTGTACCTCAGGGATCTGTGCTGGGTCCGCTGCTTTTTGACATATTCATAAATGACCTGGAAAATGGAATAACGAGTGAGGTTATCAAATTTGCAGATGACACAAAACTATTTAAAGTTGTTAAAACCCAAGAGGATTGTGAAAAATTGCAAGAGGATCTTGATAAATTGGAAGACTGGGCAGCAAAATGGCAGATGAAATTTAATGTGGACAAGTGCAAGTTTATGCATCTAGGGAAGAACAACCCAAATTATGGTTACACGATGCAAGGTTCCACATTAGGAACCACCACCCAGGAAAAAGATTTAGGCGTCATTGTGGATACCATGTTAAAACCCTCGGCCAAGTGTGCAGCGGCGGCCAAGAGAGCAAATAGAATGCTAGGTATGATAAGGAAAGGAATGGAAAATAAAACAAAAGATATTATAATGCCTCTATATCGTTCCATGGTGAGACCGCACCTTGAATATTGTGTGCAATTCTGGTCGCCGTATCTTAAAAAGGATATAGCGATTTTAGAAAAGGTACAGAGAAGAGCCACCAAAATGGTAAAGGGGATGGAAGGATACTCCTATGAAGAAAGGCTAAAAATGTTAGGGCTCTTTAACCTGGAAAAGAGACGGCTGAGGGGAGATATGATAGAAGTCTATAAATTAATGAACGGAGTGGAACGGGTAAACGTAGATCAATTGTTTACCTTATCAGAATATAGAAAGACTAGGGGACATGCAATGAAGCTACAGGGTAAACTATTTAAGACTAATAAAAGAAAATATTTTTTCACTCAACGTGTAATCAAACTCAGGAATTTGTTACCGGAGGATGTAGTAAAGGCTGTTAGTGTAGCTGGGTTTAAAAAAAGTTTGGACAAGTTCCTGGAGGAAAGGTCCATAAACCATTATTAAGAAGTGACCGAAGATATCAATGCTTGACCCAGTACAAGCATTGTGGAACTTGTGTCTCTTGGGGAAACTGCTAGGTACATATGACCTAGATTGGCCATTGTTGGAAACAGAATGCTGGACTTGATGGACCTTGGTCTGACCCAGTATGGCATATCTTATGTTATGTTCTTATGTTTTCTGAATGTTGAAGGATCTCTGTTGTTTCTGATTTGACTTGGTAGTGAGTTCCAGAGGGATGGCGCGTATAGTTCGAAGGGCTCTTTTGCAGGTCCGTTGGTTGTATTTAGTTTGTTCATGGGGGATGGTGAGGGTGTTGCTGGTGGTTTGTCTGGTTGTTCTATTGTGGGTGGGTTGGGGCAGTAATGTTTGGAGCTGGGAGGTCTGCGTTTGATAGAGGGCTTTGTGGATAAGTAGGGCTGATTTGTATTTGATTCTTGTTTCGAGAGGGAGTATGTGCAGTTCCCTCAGGACTGGGGTGATATGATCTTGTTTTTTTGCTTTCAGGATAATTCTTGCTGTGGTATTTAAGGCAGTTCGTAGGGGGTTGGTGTGGGTGGCAGGTAGTCCGTGATAGATTATGTTGCAGTCCAGGTGGGGGAGTGTCATAGCTTGCATGACTGTCCTGAAGTCTTATGGATCGAGGAGAGGCCTGAGGCGTTGTACTGTTTTTTCTTTGTGAATATTATTCCAGTAGTCTTTTTGATCTATTGCTTGAGTGTGAGTGCTTGGTCTATGATGATTCCTAAGTATTTTATATGTGGTTGTATTTGTATTTGTGTGGTTCCTAAGTTGAGGTATGGTGGTGGAGTGAAGTTTGGATCCTTGGTTACTATGGGGGCTTCTGTTTTTTTTAGGTTGATGGATAGGTTGTTCTTTTGTAGCCAGCTGGAGACTTCTATGAAGCAGTCTGTTAGTTGATTGTTTGTCGGGTTGGTGGTTGTGATCGGTCCATAGAGCATTATGTCATCTGCGTAGATGTGGTAGTTGGTGTTATGGGCATGTATTATTGAGCAGAGTGGTTGCAGGTAGATGTTAAAGAGCATGGCGGGTAGTGTGGATCCTTGGGGTACTCCTTGGTGTTGCTGAAAGGGGGGGGGAGGTTGCTATGCTTGTGCAGATCAGTTGTCTGTTGGTCGGGTAGGAGCGGAACCATTGAAGTACAATGTTTTTGATGCCAATTTCTTGGAGTCTGTGTAGAAGGATGTTTTGGGAGATGATGTCAAAGGCTGCGGATAGGTCCAGGAAGATCATAGCGTAGCCAGAATGCTTGGTCTGTGTGCCCTTGATGAGGGTGTTCATTAGAGATGTCACGAGGGTCTCGACTCTGTGGAATGGACAGAAACCATGTTGTTGTGGGTCCAGTATGTTGTTGGTATCCAGGTGGTCTTGGAATTGTTGTTGAACTATTTTCTAAACGATTTTGGCGGTGAATGGAAGACTTGCTATAGGCCTGAAGGAGGCGGGGTCAAGGGGATCTAAGTTGTGTTTTTTTAGGGTTGGGCGGATGATGGAGGTTTTGAAGATGTCTGGCATGTGTCCTTGTCTGAGGGATTCATTAACAATGTGGGTTAGGGGCGTGCTTATGTCCTCTTTGCATTTCTTTATCCATTCCGCAGGGCATGGATCTAGTGGGGAGGTGGTAGTGTTTAGGGAGGAGATGGTGGATTCTGTTTTTTCTTTGGTGATTGTTTCGAATGTGCTCCAGTCCGTAACTATGGAAGTAGGATGGGTTGTTGTTTCTGCATTCAGTTGTAGAGTTTGAGGTTGTTGAAGCTGCTTGTATTGGTGTGCTAGTAGTTCTGGCGGGATGTTTGGTAGCTGGTTGGAGTGGTTGGGTGCTTTCGTTAGCTTCTTGACAATTTCGAAGAGTTCATGAGGTTTGTTTATTGAGATGTTTATGATCTTTGAGTGGTAGGTCCTTTTCGCTTTATCGGTTTCTGTGTGGTACGCGTCTAGTTCACTGATGTATTTTGTTTTATCTTCCTCTTTTTTTGTCTTTCTCCATTTTCTTTCTGCTCTTCTGAGTTGGGTCTTTAGTCTTCGTAACTTGGGGGTGAACCATCGGGCTTTTGTTGAGGTTTGTCTGGTTTTGGTGCAGTTTGTCGTTGCACAAGATGCAGAGGAGATCGTAGTATTCCAGTTGTGGATTAGGTCATCGATGTTGGTGGAGCTTGTTTGGAGTTTAGGTAGTGTTTGTGCCAGGAAGTCCTCTTTTATGAATGGTTTAACTCTTTTTCTATGTTGTTTATTTATTATCTTTGACTCTGGTGTGCTGGTAGATGAGAGAGATGCTGATGAGATAGTGGTCTGACCATGGTACACATGTGATCTCTGGGTTTTTGTATGCGGTGGTGTTTTGGGAGTTTAGGAATATGAGGTCAAGTGTGTTTCACTTTTCATGTGTTGGTTCGTGTATGATCTGGGTTAAGTTCATTGCTTCCATGGCATTGATGAAGGCTTCGGTATATTTGTCCTGGAGTGTTTCGAGGTTGAAGTCACAGAGGATTAGTTGTTCTTTTGTGGAGATGGCACTCTCTGATATGTGTAGTAATATGCCTGATAAATCGATGCTTGGGGTGGGTGCTCGGTAAATTAGGCATATGGAGAGATGCTTGTTGGTGAGAGTGAGTATGTCTGCTTCGTTGGTCGTTTCTGAGGCATGGTTTCTGAGGTGGAGGTTGGCTTTTGCAATGATGGCTACTCCTCCTCCTCTGGTGTGAGCTCGAGAACAGTGATGAAGACTGTATCCATTTGGTGTTAGTTGGTTCATGAGCACACTGTTGGTATCCATTAGCCATGTTTCAGTTATGCATAGGATGTCAATCTTTTGGGTTGTGATCAGGTCATGGAGCTTGTGGTGCTTGTTTCTGACTGAACAAGCATTTATTAGTGTGATGGAGAGAGGGTTGTTGTTTGGGGGATTGGGGGTGTGGATTGATGTGGGTGGTGTGTGGGTGTTGCACCATGTGGGGGGGGGGTGTTGGTGTTTGTGGTTTGGATGGTTGTGATGCTTGGTATGGGGTGGTTGGGGAGTGTGTTGGTAGTGGGGGGATAAAGGGTTAGGAATGGTGCTAGGAGGTAAATTGGGACAAGGAAGGCTGGCATGGTTTATAGGTGTACCTGTGTGTCCTGGGGCTGAGTTGGGCTTCTGCGTTGGTTTCCTCTGGGCGTTGGGTGGTCATTTTCCTCATTGTCTTGGGTTGCTTTGAGCTTGGTTGTGTGAGCTGGTGTACGATGGCTGCTTGTTGCTGTAGTCCGTGGGTTTCTTTGGTTGTGGTTTAGCTTTAGTTGCTCTTTGTGGCTGCTTCTGTGGCCGCGCCTAAGGGCCACGCCAAAGGGCCCTCTGGCAAGGCCCTCAGGTGCGGGCCCGCCAGGTGCAGGTGCGCCCTGCTGGGGCACCACTTTTAAAGTGGATTTTGTTGCTCCCACTACCCCGATTGGGCATGAGCTTCTGAGCGGGAGGATTTCCCGCTCAGGCGCTCTACCCCAATCGGGGGAGCTTCAGAGGTCGGCGGGTGGAGTGGAGGAGGCTGAAGCGGCTCCCTGCTTGCTGGGGCACCGCTTTTAAAGTGGATTTTGTTGCTCCCACTGCCCCGATTGGGCAGGAGCTTCTGAGTGGGAGAATTTCCCACTCAGGTGCTCTACCCCGATCGGGGGGAGCTTCGGAGGTCGGCAGGTGGAGTGGAGGAAGACCATTCTTCCTGAATTTGTAGATCTTTCTCATGAAACAAAAGTGATTCTGAAGCTTGATGTACAGTTGAATTTGTACCATGTAGCAGTTTTCTCTCAATAAATGAGGGGATGTAGCAAAGGCGAGGAGATTTATAGGAAATGCGCAAGTTTGCAGGAATATGGGCTCACTCACCTTAAGGGTACTGTGTTTTTAACATAATTCTCTGTGTTTTATTTTTAATTGATTCCTCCTTATTTGCATTTGTATTTAGAGCATTGAAGCCAAAGAACCTAGGATAAGTTTTGCTACTTAGTCAGGGATAAGCACAGGCTAAAAGATCCATTCAGTGCCGTGCAAGGATATTCCTTTTTCTTCATTCAAGTTAAGGCAGAGAGGATTGTGAGTATGAAGTACGGTAACGGGCTTTAGCATTTAAGAGAGGCAGTACGTATGTGTGTAAACATGGTGATAATGTAAAACCCTGGAGCATGGTAGCATTCATTGACTAGAAAGAGACTTTTTCAGAGAAGCTTTGATGTTTGAAATACAAAATGGCAGTCAATGTTTAAGGGTGGCTGCCCACTAGTCCTGAGTGTCTCATCTTACATGGTGTGAGACAATGGTACATGTGAAAGTATAAATTGCTTGTATTAGAAGAGAAAGTGTATAATAATGTCATGTTTTAAAGGGAAAATGTTTTCTGGTTGTAAACGATTTGAACAGCCTGGCTAGTTATGCTCAGACTTCCTAGACTTGCAAGTTGATATTTGAAATGCCTGATTTCTTATCAGTAACGTGTAAAGACTGCACAGATTTGCTTTGTTTCATTCTTGGGTCTTAAGATAATTTCAGTTGTTTTCTATATTTGAGGATGGGTTTGGTTTCTAGATTAGTGCACTTTGTTTTGAAAGTTAGTTTTAGTAAACCTTAGTATAAAGTAACCATTTCAGTACTGTGAATGATAGCAAATTTCCAGCTCGAGTATTTCTTCTGAAGCTATGGGAAGTGTTCCGTTGCCTAATATTATTAGCATTTTAATTTGTTTAATCCACTCTCCATCTAACATGGTCCACTGGCAGCCCTTCGCTTCCTGCTTGCACTGACCTAGCCACCAACTCACTAATTTGGAAAGCCTCGAAAAAAGGCAAGTAAAAAAGCCACCCTAAACAGCAGCACCTCATAATCAGAACACACCACACTGGGCAAAATGTTCCAAAACAGCAACAGGAGGTCATGTGATATGGGCCGCAGACTATCAGCCACTGCCGGTGCACCATGGTCCCACCCCATCAACATCTGCTTTACTACAAATACAGTCATGGGATTGCCACATCCCTCCACCTTACTGAAAAAGGATAAGCCCGCCAATTGCAACAGCACCGCTGCCTGTGACACCCCTGATGCTTTTGTTCTGGCAATAAACAGACCAAGCAGCCCATCTTGCACCTGTCCACTGGCCCATCCATTATCTGCCAAAAACTCTGCTACCTTCCAATAACCTTTTGTGTATGATGTCCATGTTGCCATGGCAACTGAACACTGCAACAAGGCCATCACTTCTGGGTTCCAAGTTGCCAAAGTTGCTTGGGCACCCTTGTAGCCACCAGCTCTGCCCCAGGCGCCAAAGTCCAGAACACGGCACGCAAAATTCAGACAACCCCAAAATGATTGCATTTCTTTGAGCGTCACCTTGTTCACTGATCGCACTTTGGCTACCAGCTCCCGCAGTTTAAGAATCTTCACCCGAGGTAGCCTCACCTCTAGCAGTGCAGTGTCCAGCTCAATGCCCAAAAATGTAAGGCACATCCTCGGGCCTTCCATCTTTCCGAATTTGCCCACTAACTGCATGAAATCTTCCAGAAGGCTCTCACATGTCTTTGTGCCCACTAGCCCCACAGAGAGAAAATCATTCAAGTAATGCACCACGGTATCAAAACCCATGTGTCATACCACTACCCAGTGCAAGAAACTACTAAACATCTTGAAATAAGCAGATGAGACCGCACAACCCATGAGCATACATTTGTCGAAGTAAAACCCATCCTCAAAACCAAAACCCAATAGATAAAAGGCTGAGGGGTGAATTGGAAGGAGAAAAAAGCTGACTCAATGTCCACCTTAGCCAGGAATGCCCCCTGCTCACAAGCCTGAACCAGCACTAATGCTGCAACAAAGGAAGCGTACCACACTGAGCAAAGTTCAGCTGGAAAGTGATTATTCACCAACTCCCCTGGTGGGCAGGACAAGTTATGTATCAACCAGTACTTACCGGGTTCCTTTTTAGGTATTACTCCCAATGGGCAAACCACAAAGTGCATGAATGATTGCTACCTAAAGGGGCCCAGAATCCTCCCCAGATCAGCCTCGGCCTTCAGTTTATCCCACACCATGTTTGGCCAGTGCCACATGGACAATGAATTCCTTACCATGAAATCTTTCACCTCCCCTCGAATCAGAATTCTAAATCCTTGCTCAAATCCTTCCAATAAAACAAGTCCCCCCTTTGGTTTTCCATATATCCTTAACTACGGCCACATAGCTTCCACCTTGATCGTAGTGGGAGCCCACTGCCACAAGGTTGGCTCATTTACTAGGATGTGGAGCCCCTGGAACTCTGTTGTGATTACACTTGATCACTGTGAGACTGCCTCTGCATAATGAACAGGCATGGTGAAATTTGCAGTCCGTAAATGGACACAAAGTCTTGTTGAAGCACCAGCAGACATCTCCACTAGGCTGTCCGACCTTTGCAGGAATGGTGCTACCTGCCATGGTGCAAAGGCTCCCTTTTTTTCCCCCCATGCCTGTTCCCCCTCCAAACTTCACGGACATTTGGGTGAGCCACAAATTAAGATCTTGAGTGCCCCAAGAGAGACATTCTCTTCCATCTTATCACCAAAGTCCTCATCATAATTGAGCCAAGCCCAGACCTCATGCGTCTTTGAGGCCGCCAAGATTACATCCCCATATGCCAACAACGAACCATACTGCCCCAGAAAATAGTGTCTAGCCAACCTAAAGAATGTGCGAGTCCAATTCATCGTGTTTTTGGACAACCTGTGCAGTTGCCCACTCTTCTCATCCTCTGCCCTTCTTCTTACTCTCACCCGAGTGCTTCTGCCATTCCAGCAACCGAAAGATATTGATGCAACAATGTCTTTAAATCCTAAGCCTAAGCTTACGTGGGACCCCTTCACATAATTCAGAAACACAACCAATGTCGGAACCCTGCTACCCTTTCCCGACTCAAGTCCTGATTTGTCAACCCTGTCCTTATTCCCCACCACCGATAAGGACAATGATGACTCGGATGTTGAAGAAGAGGAAGACGAATCAGAGGCATGTCAATGACATCTTGCATGCTTCTGATTGCACACTGTCTTTATTCCACCTTCAGAAAAGGCTACCATAGCGCCACCTCCCCCAGACCCTTCCCCTTCCTCCACCAGCTGCTCACCTGCTGTTAGTGAGATCACATCGACTATTGGTGCAGCTCTGTGCCCAATGGGTTCAGTTCTATCCATGCCCCGAATTACTCTGTGCTTCTCTCTCAGGCCTTGTCTCACCGCTGTGATTGTCTGCTGCTGCACCTCATCACCTGCTGCCTCCTCTCTCTGGGATCTCAGCATCACCTGTGGAGAGAACCAAGGAGAAACCCCACCAGGCACTGACACTGGAATGCCCCACACCATCCCTCCCAACTCTATAGGGATGACACATGCCCACCCTTTGTCCAGAATGCTGCTCCCTGCTGTCCGAGAGCCCATGGCAGGCAATCATGCCCTAACCTTCTCAACCCATTAAGTGACCCACCAACCAGGGCTGACCCTCAACCAGCTGCATAAACCCCTTGGAGTGGGGAGAAGGGCGCCCAACCGGCACCCCCCCAGGCCAACCAACACTAATCTATCCCCTAATTCCCCCTGCCCAGCTTGGTGTCCACATCCCCCCCAAACCCATATATCAACCCCCCTCTACCCCCTCTAGGCCTATGCCATCCACCAACTGCAGCCCTTCCACCCCCCAGCTGCCCAGCATCTCCTCCTGGATCTACATTGAAACTGATGGCCATGAAATGCCCTTGAGGCCCACCTAACCTACCAGCTCCCTCTTTGCCTTGAGGTCCACCTAGCCAGTCAGCTTCCCCTTCTCTGGGATCCTCAAAGCAAGAGCTTGCCAATTCTGCCTCCCCCACATTGCCATCCAACGTCTTCCCACCAATCTGCTAACCCCCCAATGATGAGGATTGCCATTCACGCTTCCCATCTTGTTTTTTCCACCCCTCCCTGAGCCTGCATTCTGAGCACCTGTCACACCATGCACCGTTGCCACTCCAACAGGCCCTGTCCCCACGCTGTCACTCTGCCGCCATACTCTTGCTACATGTGCACCACTCCAGCTTGGTCCTACATGATGGGATGTCCGATCACGTGATTCCCTCCACCTATAACTAGGCTATTCTACCACATTGTGAGGTGACGCTCTGCTTACTCTCTCCCGTGTCTGGATCGCCGCACCTCCAGATATCAGGCCCCAACTCACCGAGATCGACATTCTCCCCCTACACAACATGGCTAAGTTTGGCATTTTCCCCCAATGTGACAAAGCTCCCTCAATGAAATCTTCAATGCTGGTAAGACTCGCCACACTCACACTTGCTTGGAGGGAACATGAAGGGGGCCAATGGCTGGGCTGCTTCCTTTTAACCAGCCTGACATCCCCTTCTCTTCCCTTGTTACTTCATAGAAACATAGAAACATGATGACAGAAAAAGACCACATGGCCTATCTAGTCTGTCCTTCCATATCAACAACTACAACAGTCCACTTTTTACCTTTAGAGATCCTCTGTGTTGGTCCCATGCTTTTTTGAATTCAGTTACTGTCCTCATCTCTACCACCTCCACTGGGAGACTATTCCATGGATCCACTACTCTTTCCGTAAAGAAATATTTCCGCATATCACTCCTGAATCTATCTCCCTTCACCCTCATCCCATGTCCCCTCGTAGCAGAACTTGCTTTCAATTGAAAGAGGCTCTCTCCCTGAACATTTATGCCACGGAGGTATTTAAACATCTCAATCATATCACCTCTATCCCGCCTTTCCTCTAAGGTGTACATATTAAGATCCTTAAGTCTGTCCTCATATGCTTTATATGAAGCCCACTAATCATTTTAGTAGCCACCCTCTGCACCGAGTCCATCCTGTTCACATCCTTTTGAAGGTGCGGTCTCCAGAATTGCACACTATACTCCAAATGAGGTCACACCAAAGACTTAATAGAGAGGCATTATCACCTCCTTTTTTCTGCTAGCCATTCCTCTCCGTATGCACCCAAGCATCCTTCTAGCTTTTGCCGTCGCCTTTTCTACCTGTTGAGCTACTTTAAGATCATCAGACACAACCACGCCTAGGTCCCGCTCTTCTTTAGTGGACAAAAGTACTTCACCCCCTATACTGTATTGCTCCGATGGATTGCTGCAGCCCAAATGCATGACCTTACATTTTTTAACATTAAATCCCAGCTGCCAAATTCTAGACCATTCTTCAAGCTTAGCTAGATCCCTCCTCATGTTATCTATACCCAATTAAATCCCACGACACCCACACATTATGGGATTTCAAATTCCTACCTGCTGCATTCCCTCCTCCTTTCCTCCCCTCACCGTGCTCACAGTTGCTTGGAGAGAACATGAAGGGTGCCAATGGCTCAGTTGCTTCCTTTTAACCATCCTGAAACCCCCTTCTCTTCCCTTGTTCCTTCAACCAATTAAATCCCATGACACCCACGCATCATGGGATTTCAAATTCCTGCCTGCTGCATTTCCTCCTCCTTTCCTCCCCCTACCCCCACGCTCCTGCCTTACTCCCTATACCTGTGGGTAGCCATATTGGGTGCCAGGCCCCTTGTGACCCGGCACCTCGGCCTGCCCTTAATATGCTAATTAGAACATACTTAGAGAGAGCTATCATGTGGAATGAGCAGAAATAAATATATATATTTTAACTGCAGTTCATTTAAAAGTAGGAGGAAGTTTTAAAAAGTTTTAATAGTTTGTTTCTTGAAGTCTCAGTCTGTAAAGTTATATTAGTATTGCAAGAAAGCCCTCTTTCAGATGGCTGCTTCTGTAGTGTTACACAAATTCAGTAATGGTCTTCTCGCTCAGAGCCAAATCCAGTACTCCTAAAGTCCAACACTCTGAATCAAATGTGGAAAGTGATAAAAATCACACTACTTCAACAATCTATTCTGTGATACTCCGTGATCTTCTGGCAACGACATAGAAACCTTAAAGAAATATTAAGTCCTACCATATTACCACCCCTTTTACAAGCAGGTGGACTTGTTGCGACTGGCCATAATAAATGTGTACAGTGTAATATCTGTCCTATTACAACAGAATTGACAGCTTTCACATACCATGATAAGACCTATAAATTATGACATTTCACCACCTGCAAATCTACTTTTGTAGTTTATGGCATATTATGCCCTTGTGAGCTTCTTTATGTTGGAAAGACCATCAGAACCCTGCAAGTAAGAATGAATGAACACAAGAGTAGAATTAAATGTAAAACTCGGGAAGCACCACTGGTTGACCATTGTCTGACATTACAACATTCTTTTGATAACCTCAGATGTTTTTGTATTGATCATGTCCCATGGAGAGCCCAGGATTCATCACAAGCACAGAGGTTGATTATACTAGAACAACGTTGGATCTATTGATTGGATTCAGTAATTCCCCGAGGATTAAACAGCAGAATCAAATGGGAACATTGTCTCTAATCAATTCGCATTTAAAGCACCCGTACTCCACCATAAATAGCAGTTCCGCATGCGCGGCGTCTTCACCACCTATAGACTAGTTACAAAGACTTGTCGGAAAGATTGAACACGCTGGTGGAGATGAGTTTGGTTCTAGTGCGGTAAGGAACAGAAATAACATCTTATCAATATTTGTGGATAGTCGGAAAGTTTTATTCTCAGTTATGATTACTATTTTGGAAGTGAGAACCCAATAAACTTCTATAATCGCTTTCTGTTTTAGCATGGCTGAGGCGACCCCCTGAAGAAACCGTTGCCGGTGAAACGCAAACTAAGCGCGGCTGATGGCGTTGGGGATACAGCCTTACACTAGACGCTAACAAGCTAAGCGAATCTTTAATTATTTAAGTATTTATTTAAACACATATCCCGTAGGTGGTGGTGGTAAAAGGTCGGTGATGCGAACAGGGCTTATTTCAAAGTTCTCAGCTATAAGCTATTGCTTTTACAGCCCCTAATCTGAGACCTGTTAACAACCACTACGGGTAGTTTTATTTATGAATATCACGGAGTATCACAGAATAGATTGTTGAAGTAGTGTGATTTTTATCACTTTCCACATTTGATTCAGAGTGTTGGACTTTAGGAGTACTGCTTCTGTAGTGTGACATTAAGAAATAACATTGTTCTGTGTGTTGTGGAGGTATTCTTAAAGCAACTGCAAGATGACACTTTTTGTTTGCCCGTGGTTTCCATTAGAATCTTGAAGAATTTTATCTGATCCCCACAATTGAAGTAAAATGAATTTTGATAATAGAATTTATGATTGAAACTGTTGTTTTATAATAGGAATTTTAAAAGAACGTGAATCATGGGAAATATTTAAAATTATTTTCCAGTGAATTCTGTAAAACCTGAGCAAGTAAGAGTACTTAGAGGCGGATGACTGATGGAAATTATTTTTAAACTAAATAAAGCCCAAATTAGTGTTGGAAATAAGAATAAGATTACTTTCCTCTTTTTCCTGCTTCTTTTGGAAATAAGATTCTATGATTGATTTTGCAGCAGTAGAGTAGCGTGTTTGCGCAGCTAGTGTTTTTTTGTTGCTATCTGTTTGGGTTTGTGCTATAATATGGAATGGATTCTCTAAGTCAGTGGAATGGGAAAATGCAGCATACACTGCAGTAATAGCTTGATAGAAAAAGACAGCACAGATAACATAACGACAGCATAGTTTGGCAGGGTTGGGTGTTTACAGAAGGGGGAGACGAGTTGCAGAGTTGTTCAAGGCCTGCTTGCCAGATTAAGCTTTGTTAGAGAAACTCTTTAAAAACACTTTTTTTACAGTCACAATAAAGCATAAAGTAGCTAATGCCCAACCATAACAGAAATGTCAAATTTTGATTCCATTTGGCAGCAGTAGAAATAAATATGCACAATTGTGATTTTATTTAAAATTATGTTTAAGATTATTTTACATGGATCCTGGATTTAACAAGCGTGATAGAAGGAGGAGCAAAAACCCAAAATGATTAACCATTTCTGTATTTGTGTTTGTACAATAAATAAGCTCAATCCATGATTTGTGAGCATATCCTGGTTAAAAGAGTGTGTGTGTTGAATGCAAATGCAAATAGGATCTCTTAGAGATTCTTATAACTGCAGGATAAGATTCTCTAGAGTACATATGTTAATTGATATGAATTATTGGGAAGATCTTCAATGTGTGATAGCATTTTGATGTGTTTAGATATCTAATAAGTTGTGTGAATTTGCACGATATGACAAAGAAAACTTCTGAAGGTATTTGAAGGAAATGCAAATACAAGTGAAAACTGAATTGCATGTCAAAGTCAAAACAAGTTTATTTGATTTAAAAAAAGGAAAAGGAAATAATGAAAAAGAAAGATATATAGTGAATTCAGTCTGGAGGTATAGGTTATTAAGTGCATTTATGTGACAACGTTTGTCATGAAGATTTGATAGTTTGTTGGTATCTGTTATTATTTTTGTTTCTTATTGTGCAAGAAGCATAGTGATACATGCCGTATTAAAGAAAAATCTTAAGAGTAAGGATATAGCCTTTACAAGTAATAAATAATGAGTGATACAATTTCATTCTGACAAATAAGTTAAGTAATTAAACCAAGGTGGAAATGTCCCATTACAAGTGGAATAGGTAAAACAAAACCCAAGACTGATTAACTAAATTAGTATCACTGATTGAGATAGATTCAAGATGTAAATACATTTCTCTGTGCAAGAGATTAATCAATCCTTTTTTATTATACTGTTTGTGCTGAATAAAATGTCAACAAAGAGAGGCTGTAAACAATGACAATTGAATGTCTAATTGGTTTAAATTCTATATTTTTGAAAATTTATTGAGCACAATTCTGTTTATATAATGACCTATCTATATTTGTTCCTTTGTGTCCTGATTTCCTTCCTTTGTGAGCTGAGATGTCTATGTTAATCAGATAGTGATATTACTGACAATATTCAAAGTAATGTGAGTCAAAACATTACCTAAGAGAGCTTTCCTAAGAAGTTTTAGTAGACAATTGAAATGAGTTTAATTTAATTGCCATAAACTGTCAGTTATATTTTGATGTTTGTTACCACTTAAGAAATAAGATTAACTATACCTTGTACAACTGTGCACCTGACAAGAAAGGTTTTTTAGTGTGTGGCCTAACTTTAATTTGATAGATAAAGAGAAAAATTAAAGAATGTAAATACAAAATAGAAGTATTTTGCAAGCTATCTTGGTCTCCAAATAGTTAAATAAGTTGTAATAATTTAGTGCTAGTAGTAGGTGTATTGTAATGACTTAACATTTTATTTATTTATTTATTTTATTTAACAGCTTTTAATATACCATTTTTCTACTAGTCAAAACAGTTTACGTGGAACTGAAATTGATACAAGGAACAATCGAAGGAAACAAAACAGTTAACAATAAACATTTGTAACATTGTGCAAGTAATAAATGTAAGTGCAATGCAAACAAGGAACAAGGCATTTTGGGCTAGCTACATTGCTCCGGACATAAAAAGGAACTATGTACAAAGGGAAGAGAAAGGGAAAGGGGGTTGGGAGGTAGGGGTTGGTAGTGTGAGGTTGTGGGGACGTGAACTTTATGGGTGTGGATGAGGTGCCTGTTTGTATAAGGAAGTGTTGTGTAGAAATTGGGGAGTGCCCATCTCCATAGTGTCCCAGGAAGAGGTGAGTCTTTAGTTGTTTCAAAAATCTATGGCTGAATTGGCATTGCAAATCATGGGGGGGGGGGGGGGGGGGGGGTAGTGAATTCCAGAGGGTAGGGACATAGAGAGAGAATGCTCTCATTCTTGTGGTTTTCTTGCAATTGTTTTTTAGTGTTGGAAGACTGAGGAGGTTTTGGGTAGAGTTTCTTCTTGGTCTTTTGGAGTTCAACGTGTGAATTAGTGTTTGGAGAATTTCTGAAGATTGGTTTTCTAGGGTTTTATGGATGATGGTTAGGACTTTGTATTGTATTCTTTAGCTGATGGGAAGCAAGTGAAGGTGTTTGAGGATAGGAGTGATGTGGGTTTGCTTTGAGGCTCAGAAGATGGTATGAGCCACAGTATTCTGGGCTAGTTGTAATGGGAATTACAATAGTCAAATAAAGGTGTGATGATGGCTTGACAGAAAGTGCGGAAAATGTCGTTGGATAGGAGGTGGCGTAAATTCCATAAAGTTCTAAGCTTATATTATACCACTTTAATGATGTTTTGGATTTGAGGTCTGAAGTCTAGTTGCTGGTCTGAGGTATTTTTTTCTGAGAGCTGACTTGGACATCGCTGTTGCCAAATTGGATAGAGGCACAGGGGCTGAAGTTGAGGTCTTTTGTGATGTGGAGGCACTCTGTTTTATTGAGGTTGATGGATAAATTGTGGAGACAAAGCCATTTGATTACTTCAGCGAAGTAATTTGAGAGTGTGGAGTAGTCAGGAGCGGATGTGTAGAATGGTGTGAAGATCATGATGTCATCTGCATATATTCAGTACTTAACTTGGAATTGTTGAATGGTGCAAAGTGAGTGGATGTAAATGTTGAATAACAGAGAAGAGAGGGAGGATCCTTGGGGCACTCTTTGTTCTAAGGTGAAAGCTGATGAGGTTTGTGATTGAATTTTTATTCGTTGGGTTTGGTTGTTGAGATGAGTGGGGCCATCTGAGGGTGGGTGCACTGACTCTGATACAGTGCAGTTGGTTGAGGAGAAGTTAGTAGGATATGGTATCAAAAGCTGCTGAGATGTCTAGGAAAAGTAGGATGAATCCCTGGGTGGTTGCTTCATTGCATGATATTTGTGAGTTTAGGAGGGAGGTCATGAGTGTTTCTGTACCATGTTTGAGTCGCAAACTTTGTTGATGTGTGTCTAGAGGTGCATATAGGTTAATGTGGTCCTGGAGTTGGGTTTGTACCATTTTTTCAATGACTTTGGAGATGAATGGTATGCTGGTTATGGGTCTGTAGAAGGTTGGTGAGTGTGAGTCACTTTGGTTTCTTTAGTAGCGGTCTGATTAAAGATTGCTTGAGGGAGGGAGGAAGGAATCCTTGAGAGAGGGAGGCATGGACAATGTCAGAAAGGATTGGTAGGAATTGGTCTTTTGTAATTTTGAGCCATGCTACTGGGCAAGGGTCAAGTGAGGAAGTCGTGGTGTTGATGTTGCTGATTATGCTGTTGAGCACCTCTTGCAATAATAAGTTGAAGGCGGTCCAATGGTGGTCTTTGGGGGGGAGGAGGTCTCTTCATTTGAAACTAGTATGGTTGGGCTGTGGGGAATGGATGAGTTGTGCTTGGTCAGCAGGTAGGATGCCATGTCCTGTGGGTTGAGAGTGTTGTTCTTGTTTGTTTGAGATGGATCTTTGGTGAGTGATCTGACAATATCAAAGAGTTCTCTGGGTTTGTTGATGGAGTGAGAAAGGAGGTTGTTGTAGTATACCTTTTTGGTGTTAATTTATTTATTTATTTATTTAACAAGTTTTTTATACCGCCTTTTCCTTCAATCAAAGCGGTCACAAGAAATACAAGGTATAAACAAGGGAAACAAACAGTATAGACATGACAACATATGGTAATGTAGGAAAAATAACAAGGGTTAACAAAATAGTGGATTATTTAATGGTAGCTTCATGGTATAACTTTAGTTCCTGTAGGTAAAGGGATTTGATTTGATGTCTTTGAGACTGTCTCCACTGTCATGGAGAAACATGAGATTAGATAAGGTAATCCTGTTCGTTATTTTATATTGCTATTAGTAGTTATGCATGTTTGCCTTTGTGAGGAATCAGAAGAATGTTGCAAAAGAGAGTTTTCATTCTGCAAATTATATATTGCTTGCACTGAGTCTTATGGGCTGAAGATGATGACTACTGTGAATGAAAGGAAGTCAACAATGCTACTGAAAACCGGATTGGCGCAAAGATCAGCAAATCCAGCAATGCTACAGAAAGATGTATATGCAGCCATGATACCTGGGTGGACAGTTACTGACACTCTCTATCCAAGATGTTCATATCACAGCCCAGAGTGAAAGGAGATGCTGCTGAAGAACTTGGAGTTACCACGGGTGGCAGATGATGTGGGTGCAAACTTCTGACCTTCTGAAAGATCTATGAGGGGCCACCGCTAGAAATAGTGTTTGCATTCTTATTGGGACCTTGCAAGAGCCAACAGTGTCACATAGCTTTGTTTAATTTTCAGAATGATTGTAATCCTTTTTCTATATTGTCAAATGTATAAAGACTTGTTCCAACTAACAAGATGAAGTTCACCCATGGACCAGATGTGCCTAGGACTCTGAAATGAAGTGAAGTGGAAGGTGTTTCCCGCTGTGGCAGAAGATGTATTATATTTATTTATTTATTTATCAATACATTTCTCTATTTATTTTGGATATGAATATGTTTTATAGTGATTATTTACAGAATCAGAGGGGGAACTTTTGAGAGGGACTTGAAATTGGGTACCAGAGCCCTCTGAAAGGAATATGGAAAATGGCTTAGAATTTGCTAACAGCCTGAACCCTGGCAATTTGGAATTCACTAGCAGCCTGGAGAGATATGTGCACCCAAAACCAAGGCCATGTTTAGCAGAATGGGACAGAATGTTTTTTGCTTCTCCTAATTCAGCTGAGCAATATGTCTGTGCTTACTTTGATCTATAACATGACTTGTAACATGTAAATAAACAGAAGTGATGATGAAGGTTGACATAGAGCTGAATTTGTACCATGTAGCAATTTTCTCTCAATAAATGAGGTGCTCTGGCCTAGAGAGTGTGATGGGATTTATAGGAATTGCACCAGTTTTCAGGACTGTGGACGCCCTCCTCTTAATGCCTTAAGAGTACTGTGTTTTTAGCATAATTCTCTGTGCTTTGTTTTTATTTGATTCCTCCTTATTTGCATTTGAATTTAGAGAACTGAAGCCAAAGAACTGAGGATAGGTTTTGCTACCTGGGCAGGGGTTAGCACAGGCTAAGAGATCCATTCACTGACTACAAACTGAGGTAATATTTTTTGGCCTTTCGGTATCAAGATCTCTACCCAATTTCTTTAAAAAAAATGGGATGTTTAGTACAAGTTTATTTTGCTATGTTAGCTGTTGGATTATTTTTTGTTACTATAGTAGAAGTGTTTTGGGGTTTGTTTTTCAGAAGCTTATTAATCTAGGGCCTAGTTCAGGAGGTCTCAACACAATCCTCCGGACAGACCTAACCAGCCAAGTTTCAGGATAACCACAATTAATATGTATGAGAGGTTTCTATACTTTGGAGACAATGCATGTAAATCACTCTCATGCATATTTATTGTGGTTATCCTGAAAACCTTATTAGCTAGGTGTGTCTCGAGTGCTGTATTGCGAACCACTGCTCTTGTTCAAAGTGCAGGAAACCTGATCAATACTGTATAGTTACAGCACTTCTGATATGTTAGTTAGGACCCTGTCGACCCCAACTTTATAAGAACATAAGAATATAAGATATGCCATACTGGGTCAGACCAAGGTCCATCAAGCCCAGTATCCTGTTTCCAATGGTGGCCAATCTAGGTCATACGTACTGTGATGGGGAAGATCCGTCCCTTGCTGTGCAGTCAGAGGAAACTGAAGAAAACAGGCCAGATTCTGACAGCCAGGCAATGCACAGGGCTACAGGTTGTCAAGGGAGATGCAAACAAGCCCCGTGCCCTGAGTGCAATAGGATTCACCTGGGTGGAGGAGGGGCGAAGCTAAGCACTGTGGAAGATAAAAAGCACTCATTAGAAAGCAGAGTGAGCTCAAGCGGTAGCTCAAGAGGTAGCTGTAGCTGTAGCTCAAGCTTCAGCTCAGGAGGGAGCTCAGGCTCTGGTTCAGGTGCTGATTCGAGTTCAGGCTGGAGAGGAAGTTCAAGCTGGGGAGCAAGCTCAGGATCTGGATTAGGATCCGGGAGGAGTTCTGACGGAGCAGCTGTGAATTCCTGCAGCAGAGCTAGAACAGGAGAAAACATTGGAACAGACAGAGGAACAAAGAAAGCTCAAGCTGAAAAGGTACCGAGAGTTAAATCCCACAGTCTGCAGGAAAGCTTCTCTCAGTTAAAGCCTTGGGAGGAAGGCAGCTGGAGGGAGAAGCCACGCAGGGAGCCAGCTTGGGTGTGTCCAGAAGCTCACGAGAGAGAAAGGTACAAACCTCTGAACTTTCCTAATAGTGAAAGAGCACTCTTCAGTAAGCCTTGCAGGCAGAAGCCAGAAGGTAGTTCCTATAAGAGGAACAGGGAGAATACTAAGCCTAATAGTTTTCTCTGGGACAATAAAGCTTTCCAGAATTCTCTTAAGGCTAAAGAGAATGTTTTGAGATCCCTGTGTGAATGTGTTCCTATGTATCCAGCGGGGGATGGGCTGGAGGATATGCAGGTTGAATACACAGATGAAGGCATAAATGATGTACCCATGGATTGTACGCTAACCATTGCAGATAATATGGAAACACTTTGCTGAATTGAATGTTTGAAGCTAATGGTATAGCTGGAGAAAGCAAAGTGAGCATTACTGCCATTGAAAAAGAAGCCTTTATTGTTTCCTATGTAAAGGACTGTGTATTTAAAAGCTGGAAGAAAAAGATGTCATTTTTCTGCAGTCCTGAGTTACTATTTCTTTATACCAGACGTATGGTTTTGTCCTGAGTTCATTTGTGTTTACCAAAAACCTGGGACAGGGAAATAAAACCTTATTTTGACCTTACCACTCTGTTACCTCAATTCCTTTGCCTGTGAGGTGTTTGGGACTCCATTACCCAGAGGGCCAGTGTACTACTACGCCTGCACTACCCCCACTTCCTGGCTTAGGATAGTCATCAGCTGAACCCTCTCTGCTAGCCCTAGGACCCAGGGAGGCAACTGGTGACAAGGTTAGCATAGTTGTTGCGGATATTTGCACAAGACAAGGACATTATAAAAGGAAAAACCTCAGGAGATACCAGTGGTGAAAAGGGAGAAGTTCTGCTGTCCTGAGAAGAAGGAAAGAGACGGACCGGATTCTTCAGCAGACTGACCTGGAGAACACCAAAAACCTTTCTCAGTGTTGGATTCTACACTGTGCTCAGGAAACCCAAGATGGATCCGCAAGACGTCCTGAGTTGGATGAACACTCAGTGGGAGCGACAGAGCGAGCTGGCAAGGCTGACCCAAGAGAGGACTGCTGCGGCCATGGCAGCGCAACAGCAGCCACTCCTGGAATTGCTAGAGGCTTTGGTGAAAAAGTCTAAGGACCCAGAGGAGACTATTCCCACAGTGCAGAAGGGGATAGGACTGCACTAGGACAGCTGACTAACCATGATAGTTTTGATGACTTTGCAGATGCGTTTGAATGCATTGCTGAGGCAGCTAAATGGCCGGCTGACCAGTGGGCCATAAGGTTTGCTGTATCTTTGACCGGAGAGGCTTTGGCAGCCTATAAAACAATGCCTGCTGCCCTAGCATCTAACTATCTAGAAGTTAAAAATGCTGTAAGGGATAGGTTGGGGTTAACGCCTACCCATTACAAACGCATGTTCAGAGAAGCTAGGCTAATGCCTAGAGAGACACCTAAAGCTCTGTTTCAGAGATTGAAAGGACTGGCTATAAAGTGGCTTGCTCCGGAGAGGAGGATGATGGATGCCATAATGGACACCATCATCCTGGAGCAATACCTGGAAGCCATGCCTCCTGAAACAAAGGCTTTTCTGATGCTCCAAAAATGCCATTCCACGGAGGAAGCGGCCGACGTCACTGAGCGTTATTTTGAGGCGGAGTTGGCCGGGACCTCGAAGGGAAGTGTTTTAAAGGTGGCTGGCATTAACAATCTTTGGAAATCAGAAAAGACCCCAAAGGTTAAAATATCTGATGGTTATAATGTAAAATCTGTTGTGAAAGGCAAATGTTACAATTGTGGCCAGGTTGGACATTTTCGTAGGGATTGCAAGTTACGAACTGCCCTAGTGTCAGGAGGTGAAAATCGCCTTGTGGAAGGCTTCCTACTGAAAGTCCAAGTGGAGGGTATAGAGGCCCTGGTGCTGCTCGACTCAGGGGCAGACCAGAGCATGATCTCGCAAAAGCTGTGGCAGACCATTGTTGCCCATAACAGGTCTACCCCGAGTCAAGCAGAGGGACGTGTGCAAGTGAGATGTGTGCATGGGATGTCATCATATTACCCTTTATACAAGGTATGTGTGAAAGGGTTAGGAATTGATGAGGAGGTACGGGTGGCCGTAATCCCACGACTCCCACGTGACATTTTACTTGGGAGAGACTGGCCTCCATTTCACAAGGGGTTAAAAAGAGGCTTGAGCGAGAAAACAGGCCTGGTTTCTACCCGATCTCAGATCAAAGCTTCGGGAACAGAGATCAGTTCTGTAGGCGAGGCAGAGGAAGCACCTGAAGATAGGGAAGAGCCCCTAGAGTGTGAAACTGGGATAGAAGAAGAAGTACCTGACATACTTCCTTCGCATGAAGATTTGATTAATGTTCCCTCTAAAGATAGGAAAGGAAAGGCCCAGAGACACCAGGAGAGGCGACATAGGTCCCAAGGGAGGGCGGATTTAGAAGCTGGGGAGGAGTTACCCTGGGTTCCTGCCGAACTCGTCCAGAAATTCCCTTCCTTTCCAAAAGAACAAAGAGGTGATCCAGCTTTAAAAAGGGCATTCGAATATGCTCAGGAAGATAGGACTATCCTTCCTAGGTTCTTCCTAGAGGGGGAGTTATTATACAGGGAGAGCACTGACCCACGCACAGGAGCTGTAAGGAAGCAGTTGGTGGTGCCAACTACTTTTAAAGCTGTAGTTATGCGGTTGGTCCACGACCACCCTGTAGGCAGTCACAAGGGTATCCAAGGGACGTTGGACCAGATACTGGCCCGATTTTACTGGCCAGGGGTGTTTAAGGAGACAGCCCGTTATTGTGAGTCCTGTCCCGCGTGTCAAAGAGTCACTGCCACGAAAGCCAAACCTGTGCCAATGATACCCACACTCACTATTTCCACACCAGTGCGTTGTCTGGCTATGGACATAGTAGGACCCCTGGTTAGGACGCCAAGGGGTTTCCAGTACATTTTAGTAATCATTGACCAGGCTACTCGATTCCCCTGGGCTATCCCGTTACGTAATGTGTCAGCCAGGACGATAGCCCAGGAACTTATCAAGCTGTTTTGTGAAATCGGATTTCCCCAGGAAATTCTCACGGATAAGGGGAGCAATTTCACATCAAAACATTTAGCTATGGTATGGGACGCTTTTGGAGTGCGTCATATCCGGACTTCAGCTTATCATCCTCAGTCCAACGGACTGGTAGAGAGGATGAACCAATCTATCAAACAAATGTTGAGACGTGGCCTAGAGGGAAAAATGTCTGAATGGGACAATTTACTCCCATTTGTCCTGTATGCGTGCCGAGAACGCGTGCAAGCATCTTTAGGGGCATCGCCCTATGAACTCCTATTTGGCCGAGCCCCGAGAGGGATTTTAGATATCCTAAGGGAGCAATGGGTTGAGCCAGAAACAGAGGAGGTAGGGGTACCCCAATTTCTAAGGGATCTTAGGAACCGCCTAGAGAGGACATCCCAGGTCTCTATGGAAAATTTGCAGGCTAGCCAGCGCCGGCAAAAACATTACTATGACCGAGGGACAAAAACAAGGCAGTTAGCTGTAGGAGATAAAGTAATAATCCTAGTGGCAGATGCCGGGCCAAAGTTTGAATCTAGGTGGAAAGGACCCTGTACAGTGGTGGAACAGGTAGGTCCCGTTTCCTATAGGGTGGAAAATGAGAAGGGACGACGCCAAGTGTACCACCTAAATGTATTAAAATCTTGGCAAGACAGATCAGCAACGGTGAGGCTAGTTAAGGTAGAAGAAAGTATGTGCAACCAGTCTAAGATTACGTGCTGGCAGACTAAACAGTCAGCAGCCCGTAATATCTTAAGGGGGGGGACATGTGATGGGGAAGATCCGTCCCTTGCTGTGCAGTCAGAGGAAACTGAAGAAAACAGGTCAGATTCTGACAGCCAGGCAATGCACATGGCTACAGGTTGCCAAGGGAGATGCAAACAAGCCCCGTGCCCTGAGTGCAATAGGATTCACCTGGATGGAGGAGGGGCGAAGCTAAGCACTGTGGAAGATAAAAAGCACTCATTAGAAAGCAGAGTGAACTCAAGCGGTAGCTCAAGAGGTAGCTGTAGCTGTAGCTCAAGCTTCAGCTCAGGAGGGAGCTCAAGCTCTGGTTCAGGTGCTGATTCGAATTCAGGGTGGAGAGGAAGTTCAAGCTGGGGAGCAAGCTCAGGATCTGGATTAGGATCCGGGAGGAGTTCTGACGGAGCAGCTGTGAATTCCTGCAGCAGAGCTAGAACAGGAGAAAACATTGGAACAGACAGAGGAACAAAGAAAGCTCAAGCTGAAAAGGTACCGAGAGTTAAATCCCACAGTCTGCAGGAAAGCTTCTCTCAGTTAAAGCCTTGGGAGGAAGGCAGCTGGAGGGAGAAGCCACGCAGGGAGCCAGCTTGGGTGTGTCCAGAAGCTCACGAGAGAGAAAGGTACAAACCTCTGAACTTTCCTAATAGTGAAAGAGCACTCTTCAGTAAGCCTTGCAGGCAGAAGCCAGAAGGTAGTTCCTATAAGAGGAACAGGGAGAAAACTAAGCCTAATAGTTTTCTCTGGGACAATAAAGCTTTCCAGAATTCTCTTAAGGCTAAAGAGAATGTTTTGAGAATCCTGTGTGAATGCATTCCTATGTATCCAGCGGGGGGTGGGCTGGAGGATATGCAGGTTGAATACACAGATGAAGGCATAAACGATGTACCCATGGATTGTACGTTAACCATTGCAGATAATATGGAAACACTTTGCTGAATTGAATGTTTGAAGCTAATGGTATAGCTGGAGAAAGCAAAGTGAGCATTACTGCCATTGAAAAAGAAGCCTTTATTGTTTCCTATGTAAAGGACTGTGTATTTAAAAGCTGGAAGAAAAAGATGTCATTTTTCTGCAGTCCTGAGTTACTATTTCTTTATACCAGACGTATGGTTTTGTCCTGAGTTCATTTGTGTTTCCCCAAACCCCGGGACGGGGAAATAAAACTTTATTTTGACCTTACCACTCTGTTACCTCAATTCCTTTGCCTGTGAGGTGTTTGGGACTCCATTACCCAGAGGGCCAGCGTACTACTACACCTGCACTACCCCCACTTCCTGGCTTAGGATAGTCATCAGCTGAACCCTCTCTGCTAGCCCTAGGACCCAGGGAGGCAACTGGTGACGGTACCTAGCAGTTTCCCCAAAAGACACAGGTTCCACAATGCCTGTATTGGGTCAAGCATTGATATCCTGGGTCCCTTCTTAATAATGGTTTATCAACCTTTCCTCCAGGAACTTGTCCAAACCTTTTTTAAAGCCAGCTACACTAACAGCCTTTACTACATCCTCCGGTAACAAATTTCAGAGTTTGATTACACGTTGAGCGAAAAGATATTTTCTTTTATTAGTCTTAAATAGTTTACCCTCTAGCTTCATTGCATGTCCCATAGTCTTTCTATATTCTGATAACGTAAACTCCGTTCATTAATTTATAGACTTCTATCATATCTCCCCTCGGCCGTCTCTTTTCCAGGTTAAAGAACCCTAATCTTTTTAGCCTTTCTTCATAGGGGTATCCTTCCATCCCTTTTGCCATTTTGGTAGCTCTTCTCTGAACCTTTTCTAATAACACTATATCCTTTTTAAGATAAGGCGACCAGAATTGCACACAATATTCCAAGTGCGGTCTCACCATGGAATGATATAGAGGCATTATAATATCCTTTGTTTTATTTTACATTCCTTTCCTTATGATACCTAGCATTCTATTTGCTCTCTTGGCCGCCGCTGCACACTGGGCTGAGGGTTTTAACATGTTATCCACAATGGCGCCTAAATCTTTTTCCTGGGTGGTGGTTCCTAATGTGGAACCTTGCATCATGTAACCATAGTTTGGGTTGTTCTTCCCTAGGTGCATAACTTTGCACTTGTCCACATTAAATTTCATCTGCTATTTTGCTGCCCAGTCTTCCAATTTATCAAGATCCTCTTGCAATTTTCCACAATCCTCTTGGGTTTTAACAACTTTAAATAGTTTTGTGTCATTTGCAAATTTGATAACCTCACTCGTTATTCCACTTTCAAGGTCATTTATGAATATGTCAAAAAGCAGCGGACCCAACACAGATCCCTGGGGTACACCACTATTTACCTTTCTCCATGGGGAAAATTGGACATTTAGCCCTACCCTCTGCTTTCTATCTTTTAACCAGTTCCTGATCCACAATAGTACACTGCCTCCTATCCCATGACTCTTTAGTTTTGCCAAAAGTCTCTGATGAGGGACCTTGTCAAATGCTTTCTGAAAGTCCAAATACACTATATCAACTGACTCACCTTTGTCTACCTGTTTATTCACATCTTCAAAAAATCATAACAGATTAGTAAGACAAGATCTTCCTTGTCTAAAGCCATGTTGGCTGTCTCCCATTAAGCTTTGACTATCTACATGTTCAGCAATCTTGTTCTTTATGATGGTTTTTACCATTTTTCCCGGTACTGATGTGAGGCTCACCGGTCTGTAGTTTCCCGGATCACCCCTGGAACCCTTTTTAAAAATCGGTGTTACGTTTGCCATCTTCCAATCTTCCAGTATTGCAGATGATTTTAATGATAGTTCACAGATTACTAATTGCAGGTCTGCAATCTCACATTTCAGTTCTTTCAACACCCTTGGATGTATATCATCCAGCCCAGGTGATTTTCTACTCTTCAGTTTATCTAATAGTTGTAATACATCTTCCCAATGTATCGATATTTCCTTCAATTCTTCCGCACCTTTAAATACCACTTCAGTTATGGGTAACATCCCTACATCTTCCTCAGTAAAGACCGAAGCAAATAATTCATTCAGGCTCTCCACTATCGCCTTGTCGCCTCTTAGTGCCCCTTTAACCCCTCTATCATCTAATTGACCAACTGACTCTCTCACAGGTTTTTTGCTACAAATGTATTTGAAAAGTCTTTATTATGCATTTTTGCTACCGCAGCAAGCTTCTTCTCAAATGCTCCCTTTGCCTGCCTTATCAATGCCTTGCATTTAATTTGCCAGTGCTTGTGCTGTTTCCAGGTTTCGTAGTTTGGCTCTTTTTTTCTATTTCCTGAAAGATGCTTTTTTGGCAACAACAGCCTCTCTGACCTCACCTTTAAACTATGCTGGCAGTTTTTTGGACTTCCTTCCACTTTTCTTAAAGCATGGAATACATCTGGTCTGGGCTTCCAAGATAGTATTTTTCAACAACACACAAGCTTGATGTAAGTCTTTAACCTTTGCTACTGCTCCTTTTAGTTTTTTCTTAACTATTTTCTCATTTTATCATAGTCTCCCTTTTGAAAGTTAAAAGGTATTACTGTGGATTTCCTTACTATCCCTCCTCCACTAATTAAATCAAATGTGATCATACTATAATCACTATTGCCAAGTGGCCCCAACACCCTTATCTCTTGCACCAGATCTGGTGTTCCACTAAGGACTAGGTCCAATATGGCTTCCCCTCTGGTCAGTTCATGAACCAGCTGCTCCAGGAAGCAGTCATTTATTTCATCTAGGAACTTTATCTCCCTAGCTTGTCCTGCCGTGACACTGACCCAGTCCATTCCAGGGTAATTGAAATCACCCATTATTATTACTGTGCTGTAACTTTGGTTAGCTTCCTTGATTTCTTTGAGAATTTCATCATCCATTTGTTCATTCTGGCCAGGCGGTCGATAGTACACCCCCACTGCCATCGCTTTCCTCTTTTTACTTGGGATTTCAATCCATAGAGATTCTACAGCAAATTTTGTTTCCTGCAAAACTTTAATCCTTTCTGACTCAATGCCCTCTCTAACATAGAGTGCAACTCCTCCACCAATTTGATCAGCTCTATCATTACAATATAGTTTGTACCTAGGTATCACAGTCTCCCACTGGTTGTCCTCCTTCCACCATATCTCTGAGATTCCAATCATATCTAACCTCTCATTTAGTGCTATATATTCTAACTCTCCCATCTTATTTTTTAGACTTTCACCTAACTCAGTTAACAAACTTACCAGTTAGCTGACTGAACTGGATAAAAGTGTTTGGTATTGATTGAAAGGGAAAGTCTGTTAAAAGCTAACAATTAGTTTGATTAGGTAGTTCTACAAATGGAGCATATTAGCCTATAAACTCAGATGCATGTTAAGTGCTGAAGTCGATATTGACTCATGGCAACCTTCTGGATAGTTGTCCTAAATGGTGTTCAATCTTCAGTCAGGCCATTAATTGTTGCTATAGAGGCATGCATTAGCTGCTTTTATTGTATCAGTCCTTCACATTGCTGGCCTTCCTCTTTTGCGCTGACCTTCATGAATGATGTATTTTTCTAATTATCTTTCTCTTCGCATGATGTGTCCAAAGTATGAAAGTTGAAGTCATTATTTGAGCTTCTAAAGAAAGCTTAGATTTGATCTCCTAGTATTTGCCTGTTTCTCAGGCAGTTCATGGCATAGATGCTATTCTTTGCCAGAACCATAATTCAAAGACATGGATTTTCTTGCTGACCAACTTTCACAATTGCACAATTATTATGACGATATTGAAAATACCATTGCTTGGACAAGTCAAATTTTTGTATGCAGAATTACATCTCTGCACTTGAGAATCTTATCTAGATCTTTCATAGCCATTCTGCCAAAAGCAATGCATCATGGGATTTTTTGACTGCTCGTCAATTCATTATTGATTGTTGATCCAAGCAGGATAAAGTTGTCTACTATTTCTCTCTTCATCAAGGATGAAATTATTGATTTTTGCCAGTTCTCAGGATTTTTGTCTTCTCGTTAAGGTACAGGCCCATTTTAAAGCTATGTTAATTGATCAAGATAAGCAAATGTCTTTGATCATCTTTACTTCCTTCCAGTGACGTGGTATTGTCAGCACAGCGAAGATTGTTGGTGACTCAATCTTCACACCTCAGTTGTCTTCATGCAGTCCTGCTTCTCTAATTTGTTTGACATATATATTAAACAGGTAGAGAGAAAGTATGCAGCCTTGTCATATACCTTCGCTCATTTTTAAACTAATCCATTTCTTCTTGTTCCATTCTAACTGCTACTTGTTGATCAATAGAAAGGTTGCTCATGAGAAATATCAGGAATTCTGATATACTCATGCTTCTTAATGTGGCTCGGTGTCTCATGATTTATATGATAAAAGGACTCGCTGTAGTCAATGAAACAGATATAGATATCCTTTTGCTAAACTTTATTTTTTCAATGATCCATCTCACATCCGTGATATCTGTCACTCCTCGCCCTGTCCTTAATCCTGCTTTCACTTCAGGCAGTTTTCATTCCTGGTGCAGTTGTAGTCTCTACTGAATAAACAAATGTTCACTCGATTTGATTTTAATTATTGATCAAGCTAAGTTGATGACTGAGAAATTGAAAGAAGAATTAGAGCAGAAATGGCTGCTATTAAAAGCCATTTTATTTTAGCAGCTTTTGAGGAACAACATTTACAATTTAAGAAACAAACTGTTACTGTCCACAAACAAGTTAAGGATCTTAAATTGAAAACTTCAAATAGATGAAGCTGATCAGAGTGGAAGTGTTTATCCATGGATGTCTGATTCAAAGTGCACAGACTTGGATAAGTTGCGCGATTCAAGACAGTAACGCCAGGGAGTTATTTTTGATACATCATCTGAAGGGTTGGTCTGAAGGTAAAAATTTTAAAGAGAATCTCTTTTTTAAAGAGAGGTGACTTGTGATATTGAGTCACTGTATACCAATATTCCTCAAGAAGATGGAATAACAATTGTAGAGGGCTTGTTAGATTTCCATCCAGCACCTTGCCGTGTTCCCACTGCTTTTTTGATAAAGCTTATGACAAATGCAGTAATAAATTGTTTCTATTTGATCGATTTTATTTACAGATGAAGGGCACATCCATGGGTGCTACAAGGCCCCTGATTTGGCTAATATTCATGTGAATTATTTTGAAAATGTTTGACCAACTCTCAATTTAAACAGTCTATTTATCTTTGGAAACATTTTATAGACGTCTTAATTCTATGGCATGGTTCTTTGGATGAGTCACCCTCATCAATTAAGAAACAATTTACCCACTGGAAAATTTTTACACTTGAAGCTTCTTTGCTCTTTGACTCAATTTCATGCATGTGCTCAGGACATGAATCAATTTTTGCAGCAAAGATATCATCCTCTATTCAAGAAGCTTATAGTCGAGCCTGTCATGCTGAATGGCAGTGGTTGTTATTGCCTACAGTTAAATCTCCAATAGAACAGATGGTGTGTTCCCTGTCTTTTAACATTGCTTCTAGGCAAGCTAAACATACCATTTTAAAATATCAGCCTGTATTACAGGTTCATGATGAATTTAAGAAACGTCCTATTTTTGCCTTCAGGAGGACTAGAAATTTACAGGATTGATGTTTGTTTGTCTTCAGTTAAGTTATTGTTATTACTACCCCCTCAAATAAAAGGGCATTACCTCTGTGGCCATTGCTCAGTGTGTGAGCAATTTGTTTTCTGGGGATGTGTTTTCGTTTTCATCTGGCAAAATTATTCATTTGAAACATTTCCCTACATGTGCCACTGGAGTGGTTTAATCTTTTGCCCATGCATGTTATGCTATGTTGGGAAGACTAAACGTTCACTGATTACCAGAATGATTGAATATTGGAATTGCATTTTGACTAATAAAGTTGAAGCACCTTTTTAGCTCACTATCAAAGGTTCAACATATTTTTTTTAAAGTTACATTTTGTTGCCCTCAAGGTGGTGATTTTTGTTCTCAAAGGGCAGTGATATTAATCACCGGTTTTTGCAACCTGATCAATCATGTTGTAATGTTTGCAGACTAGCCGATGCCTGCTTCATATGCACGTGCATTTGAGAGTACCTTCATTGACGGCTCCCTAAGAAGTGAGATGTGAGTTTGGCTGCTGTTCCACTTAACCCTGGGAGTACAAAGGGGGTCAAAAGTAATCCCATTGCAAGTTTCACAACACGTATCTCGGAAACTAGTTGTTCAAGAATGCAATCTTTTTATGACTTTTCACATGTCAATATTCTCTTTATATTGCACCATGAGAGGAATAATTTTCAACCGCTAGGTGACACTAATGATGAATTGCAGCACAGAGTACCAGTGGGGTCATTTTTGACCCCAGTTGCTTACGTCCGGTTTGGATCGTGATACAATTTGCAGTTTTGTGAATTTTTTGATCTGACAAAGGTATTTATCATTAATTATGTATCATTTATTTTTTGTACTCTTATTTTTTGAAAATTACACATTTTCTGTAAATTGATGATATACGTTCTCTCATTATGTCTGATGAAATCTAAAGGCTTTCAGCTCGTTCTTCACGATTATTGTACACCTATAGTAAAACTGCTTTGCATTTTATTCAACTTTATCTCTGTTTATTTATTTTAGGTTATTGTTTATGATGTCAAAACGAAAGTATTCAGCTGCCCAAGTAAGAGAAATATTTCAACGAGATGCTGACAGTGACGACTCTGAGTCGTCTGATGGTGCAGCTTATTCAGCAAGCGAAGAAGCATATCAGCCAAGTTCAGGCGATAAATCTGATGATGACAGTCATGATTCAGATGGCGACAGCAGTTGGTCGCCAAGTGAATGTGAGACTGATGTTGAGCTGGTAACATCGCCTGCAGCAAAGAGTCAAGTTACAGGTCGAGGTAAAGGTCGAGGCTGTGCTGGACGGGGAAGAAGGCAGGAGTCCTTGGTGTCAGTATCATCTGTGAGGAATCTTAGTTGTGGTCGTAGAGGAGCTAAGAGGTCATCAACTATAAGCACAAATGTTGCCATTGAAGCCCATGTATCTAAGGATGCAACATCATGGAACAGGAAACCTATAAAGCAAGCTGCTGGAAGATACGCCAGAGCTAATGTCATGCCCGTACAACAAGATCCTACAAGGTATGCTGTACGAAATGTTGATGGCCCTCTCGCAGCATTCCACTAACTCATGAGGAAGGACTTATTGAATGAAATCATGATGTGGACGAGCAAACAAGGAAGACATATTTATGACGACACCTGGAAAGATTTGACAGATGGAGAATTTCAACGTTTTCTTGGACTTCTGATCCTCTCAGGCGTGTACAAGTCATGAAATGAATCCATAGTTCAGTTGTGGAACCTTGAAGATGGCCATTCTGTTTTCGGCAAAAATATGGCCCGTAACCATTTTCAGCAAATTTCTTTTGTTCTCAGATTTGATGATGCAACCAACAGACGTGAACAACAAGGCATGCATAAGCTTGCTCCAATCAGACACGTTTTTGATACCTGGGAAGCAACTCTAAGTGACACCTTTGTTCCTGGTGAAAATGTTACTGTGGATGAGCAACTGCTTACATTTCGTGGCCGTGTTCCGTTCAGACAATATATTCCCAACAAACCTGGGAAATATGGCATAAAGCTATGGATGTTGTGTGACAGTGTAACGTCATATGTTCTGCGTCTTCAAGTATATACAGGAAGGGAACTCGGACAAAACAGGGAACAGAATCCAAGTGAAAGAGTTGTGCTGCAACTCACTGAAGGATTGACACGATCTGGCAGAAATGTTACTGTTGACAATTTCTTCTGCAGTTTATCCCTGTCACGGAAATTGCTAGAAAAACAAATGACACTTTTGGGGACAATTCTAAACAACAGAAAAGAATTACCTCCAGAATTTGTAACAGCAAAGGGCCGAGAGGTATTCACTTCACTGTTTGCCTTTCACAATGATGCCATTCTGGTTTCCTATTGCCCGAAGAAAGGAAAAGTGGTTGATCTTCTGAGCAGTTTGCATGATCAAGAAGAAATAGACAACACACATCCAGACAAAAAAACCATGCATGATCTTGGAGTATAATTCTAGTAAATGTGGAGTAGATACGGCAGATCAAATGTTACGCACGTATACCACAAAACGAATGACAAGACACTGGCCAGTAACAATCTTCTACAACATATTGGACATCAGTGCTTTGAATGCCTTCATCGTTTGGATGTCACTAAATCCATAATGGCAGTCCAAGTCAAAGCACAGACGTCGTCTATTTCTCTTGGAATTAGGAAAGCAGCTGCTTCAGAGTAATTGCAGCGAGACTTCTTCCAGCATCGAAGAAGCCACTGATGCTGTTTGCAATGTCGGGATCCCAAAGAAAAGGGCAAGGTGTCACTGCTGTTCCAGAGAAAAAGACAAGAAAAGCAACATAGTTTGCACCTCCTGCAAGCACAATGTTTGCAAAGAACATTCAGAAATTGTCTGTGTCTCATGCAAATGACTGTAGTACGTTACTGTGTTCATCAAGTGCATGCAAAAACTGCTTTCATGGCAACTCTTCTTCATTTAATTTTATGATAAAGCATTACATTTCAAAACATTTAGCCTTCATATAATAAATAACACAGGTACACTAAAAAAAAGTTTTTTAAAACTGCCTCTAATGTTTCGATTGATTTTTACGTTTTTTGGTGCGCTGAATCCAAATCTGGTAACCAATTTGCTCCATCACGTACAGATTTTTTGCTACATTGGGTTAGCAGTTTGAGGTGAACGTTTCAGATTGAGTGCGATCGAGATAAAAGTTTCTTGGATGAATTCTTTATACTAATTGTTTAGTAGTTATTCAAATAAGAATAAAGAAAATTGTAACAAGGCAGCACATAAGAATAGAGTAATGTTAACAAAACACACTGTGATTGTAGCAAAATTGTCTGCACTTAAAACAGCCACATACATGTGCACAAACATTGAGCATATAAGAGCGAGGTTAGACACAAAGCAAAGCAAAGAAATGTGCAAAAAATGTTGTACAGGTATGTATGTAAGAATAGAAAACGCAAACCGCACCATTGCAATACATGAAGACAAACACCCGATGTTGTGAAAATAAAATTCTAATAAATGAGATCCGACACTGTGGTAATAACTAGCAAATTTTTATTTCAAAGTTTAGTAAAAACACGATATTTGTCAACACAGTTTAGATTTTAAAGTCATTCTTGGGTCAATCAATCTCCTGGTGGGCCCGTTTCTTCTTCCCCCGAATGCTTCTCTTGGTGCGCTGCTTGGCGTATTTTTCATCTGGGGTTTCCCGCAGCAGCAACCAGCAGAAATCAGCCATCATAGTGGTGTTCCATCTTCCTTGGTACCTTCTCTCTGCGTCCTTGATGTCCTGGTGAAACCTTTCACCTTGTTCATCACTGTACTCCCCCAAGTTTTCGGGAAAGTAGTTCACATGGGAGTGCAAGAAATGGACTTTCAGGCTCATGTTACAGCCTTGTTCTTTGAAGGCATTGAGCATCCTGGCAACAATATCCTTATAGTTCTCATCCCGCCTGTTCCCCAAGAATTTGAGAACAACATCCTTGCAGGAATCCCAGGCTTCTTTTTCCTTCTCAGACATCGTTTCAGCGAATGCTCCATCTGAAATGAGTTTCCTTATATCAGGGCCAACAAACACTCCTTCCTTTAGCTTTGCTTCAGAAAGTCGGGGAACTTTGAGCAAAGGTACCGAAAGCACTCACCATCTTTTGGAAGGGACTTGATGAATTGCTTAATGAGACCCAACTTAATGTGGAGAGGTGGTAATAGAATTTTATCACGAGGTACCAAGCTCTCATGAAGAACATTTTTCTCACCGGGTCTCAAATACTCCCGAATTGGCCAGTCTTTTTTCCCCCAGTGTAGGTCGCGGGCCCGGCTATCCCACAAGCAAAGGAAGCAGGGATATTTGGTGAAACCGGATTGCTGCCCTAATAGCATGGATAGAATTTTAAAGTCTCCACAAATCATCCACTTATGCTCATCATAACGAATCTTCTGAAGAATCAGGGCCAAATTCTCGTATTTTTCTTGGAGAATAACAGAGTGAGCAATAGGAACTGAAGCGAATGTGTTGCCATTATGAAGAAGAACACCTTTTATGCTGTCTTTTGACGAATCAATGAACAGCCGCCATTCAGCAGGATCATACTTGAGTTTAAACTTTTCCATCACTCCGTATATATCGTTGCAAAATACCAAATCTTCCTCTTTGCTGAAATACTTCAAAAATTGTGTCTCGCGGTTGCGGTACCAATAAAAAGTTGTTCCTGGTGACAATAGATTTTTCTGTTTAAGCCGAGAACCTAGCAGTTGGGCAGCATCTTTTGGGAGTCCTAAATCCCGGACTAAATCATTCAATTCAGCTTGAGAGAAAAGTTCAGGTTTCGGATCTGGTTCAGTTTCAAACTCGGAAGTACTGGACTCATCGGGAAAAGCCATCTGATGAGTCTCATCATGATCAGAACCGTCCACACAAATATGATCCAAAGATTTTGGTGGTTCAGGCACAGGTACTTCGTTGCTATGAGGCATAGGCCTAATTGCTGAGGGAAGGTTGGGGTAACTTATTACGTTCTTATTTTTTAAGTTGTATCCCTTCACAATGCAAGAGCAAAAATAGCAGTCACTGCTGTGGTCTCTTTGTTCACGCCACATCATAGGTATTCCGAAACGAAATGCTTGTTTTTTACCTTTCATCCATAAGCGTAGATCTTCCTCACATGTCTTGCACACTTTGTGAGGAGCCCACGGTTTGTCTTGATCGCCTAACTTCAAACCGAAATAGGCGAAATATACTTTTTTAATAAATACAGAAATGTTCCTCTGCCGCTTTTTCACGGTATATTCCCCACAAATAAAACAAAAACTGTCCGGAGAGTTGACGCAACCTCTGGCTCTGTGAGTCATCACAAATACACAGCACTGCAAACTACAACTGTAGTGAACCACTTCGGAATAAAGCTGGATTACGACTGAGCAAACAAAAGGTAATAATGAACTTGCAAGAAACTGAAATTTGACAGGAACGTTCATGTCGCAACCACCGTGTTTGAGCGAGCGAACGAGGCGAGGCGAACAGGAAAGAACATGCGCCAGCGCGAGTACTGGATTTAGCCCCCCGCCTCCCAATTGTCCTGTTAATGTATAAAATGAATAGAAAACACTCTAAAATATCATGAGGGAGTGTTTCTAGTTAGTTAACCATTACAACCTCTATTTTGGGCCAAGAAAATAAACTGCAGTCGGCTAAAAAGAAATTATGTGAACATTCCTTATATGGGTAAGAAATCTAATTTTGCAAGAAAACGTGACGTGATGGAACATTTTGGCTATTTTTCCTGGATTCAGCACCCCAAAATCTATAGGAATCAGTTGCAAAACTGGAGGCAGTTTTTTGGTAGTGTACCTGTGTAATTAGTTCGGAATAATATTTTGTCTGTTTAGTTTAAATTTTTCATGGTTAACAATTAAAATTTGTCGTGGGGTCATTTATGACCCCAACGGTATTCAGTGTGTGCAAAAAATCTTGGTAATTCCAGGGTTAAAGTACGTTTACAAAGAATTTTAATTAATAATTTTTTGTGTGTGTTCCCAGTGTTCGGATTGAGAAGATCATTTTGGAGTTTTGCCCTTTGACAAAGGCATAAGAGTGCCAAAATGCTAGCATCGGTTTTTGTGGAAGAGATGGCAGCATTACAGCCATTCATGGAATATTTTCATGCAGCTAAGTTAAACGGCTCTTGGTGCAAGTAGCAAATATGGAGAGAGAAGTAATTTTACCTTTTTATTTTAAATGGATAATTTTTTGCTACATTTTTGGGATATTGTTGGGAAGAGGTAACTGATTAAACAGAAACATAATGGCAGAAAAAGAACACATAGGCTATCTAGTCTGCCCTTCCATATCAAATACTGAATGGCAGTGGTTGTTATTGCCCGCAGTTAAATCTCCAGTGGAACAGATGGTGTGTTCTCTGTCTTTCAACATTGCTTCTAATGTGTTTTTCCAGTGTGTTTTCCACTTTAAAATCGAAAAGATTACTCTTCAATTCTCTATTTCTTCTCCACTTCATCTTTCACCTCTCCAGTTTCAAGTTTCCCCTGCCTCCTCTCCCACTCTTTCCTCCTTTTACAGTATTACTGATAAGGAAACCTCCATTCTTCTTTTGTCTGCTAAAACAACTACCTGTTCCTCTGATTCCATCCCAACTACTCTCCTCAACTCCATGTCCTCCTCTGTTATCCCTGCTATCTCCCATATTATCAACCTTTCACTCTCCACCACCACCTTCCCTGCAGCCTATAAGCATGCTGTCATCACTCCTATCCTCAAAAAATCCTCTCTTGACCCTACTGCTCCCTCCAATTATCATCCCATCTCCCTTCTCCCCTTTGTCTCCAAACTCATTGAGCGTGATGTTCTTTGTCACTGCTTCAAATTTCTCTCCTCACATTCCCTCTTTGATCCACTCCAGTCTGGCTTTCACTCTCTTCATTTCACTGAAACAGCTCTTGCCAAAGTTTCCAGTCTAAAGGCAATAATAACTCTTATTATTCTCAATCTTTCTGCTGCCTTGGATACTGTTGATCACTCTCTCTTCCTCATCACTTTATCCTCTCTCAGTTTTAGAGACGCCGTCCTGTCCTGGTTTTCTTCCTACCTCTCTAATCACTCCTTTAGTGTCTGTTCTCATGGTACTTCCTTTTATGACATCCCTCTGTCAGTTTGTATACCCCAAGAGTCTGTTCTTGGTCCATTCCTTTTCTCTCTCTATACCCAGTCCCTTGGTGCCATCATCTCCTCCCATGACTTTCAGTATCATTTTTATGTGAATGACAATTTATATATCTTCACTTGACATTTCTCCTGCTCTCTAGGCACATATCTCTGCTTGTTTATCTGACATTGTTGCCTGGATGTCTCATCGCCACCTGAAATTGAACATGACTAAAACTGAACTTCTGTTTTTTCCCCTAATCCATCTTCCCTCCTTCAACCTTTCTCCATCACTGTTGACAATACTCTTCTTCTCATTTCCTCTGCCCGTAATCTGGGGAATCATTTTTGACTCCTCTCTTTCATTCTCCTCACATATTCAACAAATTGTAAAAACATGTTGTTTCTTTCTCTTCAACATTATCAAGATTCATCCCTTTCTCTCTGAACACACTACTAAGACTCTTGTCAACTCTTTAATAACCTCCCATCTTGACTACTGCAACCTTCTTTTTGCTGGTCTTCCCCAGTGTCAACTCTTCTCTTTTCAATCTGTCCAAAACTCTGCTGTACGGTTAATTCTCCAACAGCCCTGTTACACTGACATAACCCCTCTTTTGAAATCCCTTCATCAGCTCCCTTTCCACTACCATATTCAGTTCAAAGTACTTATCCTGACATTTAAGTGTGTTCTTGAAGGACTAGAAAGGGGGGACTGTTACTTCTGGAGAGAAATCTGCAACTGTGAGTATATACTTCTGGTAATTTTCTAAAAAGAATTCTTTGTATTAAAGCTACTTAATCTGTGAACCCACTGTTTTTTGTTGGATCAGTTGGGGCCTAGTAGCAGCAATTAAAGTTTGAATTTAAAACACAGAGGAGAGCTTTCTGGTTACATTTCATACCCAGCAGAGAGCTTGTAGTTTAAATTTAATAGTCACTCAGGGCCAAGTAACAGCAAAGTACTTTTAGTTTAAATTTAACACACAGAAGAGAGCTTTCTGGTTAAATTTAGTACCCAGCAGAGAGCTTGTAGTTTAAATTTCATAAGAAGTTAGAGCCTAGCAGCAGCTAAGAGCTATAATTTAAATCAAATCAGAATTTAGCGTACCTCAGCAGCACAAGACAGGGTACTGTGTAGCAGCCCTCTTTTAATAAGTGTTATTTCCCTCCCTCCCTCCCCTGGGATAATCATAGCTTTATAGGTACTTACACATCTTAAAAGACAGGAGGTGCTTTCAGGTGAAGCTCATTACCCAAATCAGTCATACACTAAGGACCTGAGATTAATTAAGCTTCAGGTGAATAAGGTATATTAAACGTATTAGGTACAGTTTTATTGGTATAAATACCCATAGCAACCCCTAGTAAGTAAGAACTTAAAGATCTAGACACAAACGTAAAACTAAGATGCAGACAGCAGTCCAGCAGCGGGATGGGGGCTTTCCAGTCTTTTGCATTGAGTGTCACATGTATGATTTTCTCCCAGTTGGTGAGAGGTCTTACGTGTGCACTAGGTGCAAGGAGCTCTTTTCTCTCAGGGAACAAGTCCGTTCTCTAGAGGCTAAAGTAGCAGACTTGGAAAACATAAGACAGACAGAGAGGTACATAGACGAGACCTACAGGGATATAGTCCTGAAGTCCCACCTCCAGTCTGGCAGCACCCCTATTGCCATGGAGGAGAGAGGTCACGTGACAGGAGAGCATCACCCTGGTGTGGCAGGAAGTGATCCTGTAACTAGGACCTGTCCTACAGGTGATGTAAAACCCTCTCGCACCGAGGAGGTTTCTCCAGGGCCATGTGCCCATGAGGGAAGGGTTAGGACAGCCGTTATAGTTGGTGATTCAATCATTAGGCATGTAGATAGCTGGGTGGCTGGTGGACGTGAGGATCGCCTGGTAACATGCCTGCCTGGTGCGAAGGTAGCAGACCTCAAGCGCCACCTAGATAAGGTCTTAGATAGTGCTGGGGAGGAGTCTGCTGTCTTGGTACATGTCGGTACCAATGACATAGGAAAATGTGGTAGGGAGGTTCTGGAGGCAAAATTTAGGCTTTTAGGTAGGAAGTTGAAATCCAGAACTTCCAGGGTAGCATTCTCCGAAATGCTTCCTGTTCCACGCGCAGGACCCAAAAGGCAGGCAGAGCTCCGGAGTCTCAATGCGTGGATGAGACAATGGTGCAGAGATGAGGGTTTTGGATTTGTTAGGCACTGGGGAACATTCTGGGGAAAGGAGGGGCTCTTCCGAAGGGATGGGCTTCACCTTAACTGGGATGGAACCAGGCTGCTGGCATTAACCTTTAAAAAGGAGATAGAGCAGCTTTTAAACTAGATATTAGGGGAAAGCCGACAGTCGCCCAAGAGCGGATGGTTCGGAAGAATGTATCCTTGAAGGATACCACCAAAAGCAGAGAGGTTCCACAAAGGAGTAAAGTAGCCCAAATGCCCTCAAGTATGGAGCAGACAGAGCTTAAAGATCCCAATTTACCCATGTCTAACAATAGCCAAATTAACATGAATACAATACATTCTCTAAAATGCTTGTATGCAAATGCTAGAAGTCTAAAGAATAAGATGGGAGAGTTAGAATATATAGCACTAAATGAAAGGTTAGATACGATTGGAATATCAGAGACATGGTGGAAGGAGGACAACCAGTGGGACACTGTGATACCTGGGTACAAACTATATCGTAATGATAGAGCTGATAAAATTGGTGGAGGGGTTGCGTTCTATGTTAAAGAGGGCATTGACTCAGAAAGGATTAAAGTTTTGCAGAAAACAAAATCTGCTGTAGAATCTATATGGATTGAAATTCCATATAAAAGGGGGAAGGCGATGGCAGTGGGGGTGTACTATTGAGCACCTGGCCAGAATGACCAAATGAATGATGAAATACTCAAAGAAATCAAAGAAGCTAACAAAAGTTACAGCGCAGTAATAATAATGGGTGATTTCAATTAACCCGGTATCGACTGGGTCAGTGTCACGTCAGGACATGCTAGGGAGATAAAGTTCCTAGATGAAATAAATGACTGCTTCTTGTAGCAGCTGGTTCATGAACCGACCAGAGGGGAAGCCATATTAGACCTAGTCCTTAGTGGAATACCAGATCTAGTGCAAGAGATAAGGGTGTTGGGGCCACTTGGCAATAGTGATTATAGCATGATCGCCTTTGATTTAATTAGTGGAGGAGGGATAGTAAGGAAGTCCACAGTACTACCTTTTAACTTTCGAAAGGGAGACTATGATAAAATGAGGAAAACAGTTAAGAAAAAACTAAAAGGAGCAGTTGCGAAGGTTAAAGACGTACATGAAGCTTGGGTGTTGTTGGAAGCCCAGACCAGCTGTATTCCACGCTTTAAGAAAAGTGGAAGGAAGTCCAAAAAACTGCCAGCATGGTTTAAAGGTGAGGTCAGAGAGGCTGTTGTTGCCAAAAAAGCATCTTTCAGGAAATGGAAAAAAGAGCCAAACGACAAAACCTGGAAACAGCACAAGCACTGCCAAGTCAAATGCAAGGCATTGATAAGGCAGGCAAAGAGAGAATTTGAGAAAAAGCTTGCTGCGGAAGCAAAAACGCGAAATAAAGACCTTTTCAAGTACATTCGTAGCAAAAAACCTGTGAGAGAGTCAGTTGGTCCATTAGATGATAAAGGGGTTAAAGGAGCACTAAGAGGCGACAAGGCGATAGCGGAGAGACTGAATGAATTCTTTGCTTCGGTCTTTACTGAGGAAGATGTAGGGATGTCACCCATGACTGAAGTGGTATTTAAAGGTGCGGAAGAATTGAAGGAAATATCGATACATCGGGAAGATGTCTTACAACTATTAGATAAACTGAAGAGTAGCAAATCACCTGGGCCGGATGGTATACATCCAAGGGTGTTGAAAGAACTGAAATATGAAATTGCAGAACTGCTATCAGTAATCTGTGAACTATCATTAAAATCATCTCTAATACCTGAAGATTGGAGGATCGCCAATGTAACACCAATTTTTAAAAAGGGTCCAGGGGTGATCCGGGAAACTACAGACCGGTGAGCCTGACGTCAGTACCGGGAAAAATGGTAGAAACCATCATAAAGAATAAAATTACTCAGCATGTAGATAGTCACAACCTAATGGGAGACAGTCAACATGGCTTTAGACAAGGAAGATCTTGTCTTACTAATCTGTTATGTTTTTTTGAAGGAGTGAATAAACAGGTGGACAAAGGTGAGTCGGTTGATATTGTGTATCTGGACTTTCAGAAAGCCTTTGACAAGGTCCCTCATCAGAGACTTTTGGCAAAACTAAAGAGTCATGGGATAGGAGGCAGTGCACTATTGTGGATCAGGAACTGGTTAAAAGAAAGAAAGCAGAGGGTAGGGCTAAATGGCCAATTTTCCCAATGGAGAAAGGTGAATAGTGGTGTACCCCAGGGATCTGTGCTGGGTCCGCTGCTTTTTGACATATTCATAAATGACCTGGAAAGTGGAATAACGAGTGAGGTTATCAAATTTGCAGATGATACAAAACTATTTAAAGTTGTTAAAACCCAAGAGGATTGTGAAAAATTGCAAGAGGATCTTGATAAATTGGAAGACTGGGCATCAAAATTGCAGATGAAATTTAATGTGGACAAGTGCAAGGTTATGCACCTAGGGAAGAACAACCCAAACTATGGTTGCACGATGCAAGGTTCCACATTAGGAACCACCACCCAGGAAAAAGATTTAGGCGTCATTGTGGATACCATGTTAAAACCCTCGGCCCAGTGTGCAGCAGCGGCCAAGAGAGCAAATAGAATGCTAGGTATGATAAGGAAAGGAATGGAAAATAAAACAAAAGATATTATAATGCCTCTATATCGTTCCATGGTGTGACCGCACCTTGAATATTGTGTGCAATTCTGGTCGCCGTATCTTAAAAAGGATATAGCGATTTTAGAAAAGGTACAGAGAAGAGCCACCAAAATGGTAAAGGGGATGGAACGATACTCCTATGAAGAAAGGCTAAAAAGGTTAGGGCTCTTTAACCTGGAAAAGAGATGGCTGAGGGGAGATATGATAGAAGTCTATAAATTAATGAACGGAGTGGAACGGGTAAACGTAGATCGATTGTTTACCTTATCAGAATATAGAAAGACTAGGGGACATGCAATGAAGCTACAGGGTAAACTATTTAAGACTAATAAAAGAAAATATTTTTTCACTCAACGTGTAATCAAACTCTGGAATTTGTTACCGGAGGATGTAGTAAAGGCTGTTAGTGTAGCTGGGTTTAAAAAAGGTTTGGACAAGTTCCTGGAGGAAAGGTCCATAAACCATTATTAAGAAGTGACCGAAGATATCAATGCTTGACCCAGTACAAGCATTGTGGAACTTGTGTCTCTTGGGGAAACTGCTAGGTACATGTGACCTAGATTGGCCACTGTTGGAAACAGAATACTGGGCTTGATGGACCTTGGTCTGACCCAGTATGGCATATCTTATGTTCTTATGTTCACTCTGCTGCCCCTCCCTATCTATCTTCTCTCTTCTCTCTCTACACACCTCCTCATGATCTCTGCTCCTCCTCTGGCTTCCTTCTCTCTATGCCTCTCTCTTCTTGTGACAATTCCAGACTTCAATCTTTTCACCTTGCGGCTCTTTTTGCCTGGAATAGCCTTCCTCTGTCCTTGCATCAAATCTCCTCTCTTTCACGCTTTAAGTCCATGCTCTAAGATCACCTCTTTGAGGTTGTCATTGGATCCTGGACTGTTCCCATGCTTTCATCTCCGTAATTCCCTAATTTTTGAATTGTATTGTATAGTATGTTGTCTTCTGGATTGTAAACTCTATGAGTAGGGACTGTCTACTTGCATGTCTGTACAGTGCTTCATACGCCTTGTAGTGCTCTATAATAATAATAATAATAATAATAAAGTCCCTTCTTTTCCTTTAGAGATCTTCCGTGTTTGTCCCATACTGTTTTGAATTCAGATACTGTCCTCATCTCAACTACCTCCACAGGAAGACTATTCCATACATTTACAACTCTTTCTGTAAAGAAATATCTCCACATATTACTCCTAAGTCTATCCCCTCTCGCCCTCATCCTATGTCCCCTCATAGCAGAGCTTGCTTTCAATCAAAAGAGGTTCTCCTCTTGTGTATTTATGCCATGGAGGTATTTAAATATCTCTATCATATCATCTCTATCCCGCTTTTCCTCTAACTTATACAAATTATGATCTTTAAGTCTGCCCTCATATGCTTTATAATGAAGACCACTAACCATTTCAATAGCCACCCTCTGCACTGACTCCATCCTAATTATGTCCTTTTGAAGGTGTGGTCTACAGAATTGCACACAATACGCCAAATGAGGTCACACCAGAAACTTCTATAGAGGCACTATCACCTCCTTTTTTCAATTGGCCATTCTTCTCCCTATGCACCAGTTGTTTGGGACCATTCCTGACTCCAAAGAGGCATTGAAAAGGTCAGTCAGTGGAGCTACTAGAAGTCCCCAATTCCCTCAGTATTCCATCCAGTCCCATCACTTTGTCTACTTTAAGTTTAGCTAGTTTCTCACGAACACAGTCTTCTGAAAAAGTTTCAAGATGCTTGTCGCTTCTGTTCCTCTTTGTGGGTGTTTTCTGGGGTCCTGCGCCTGGTTTTTCATCTGTAAACACAGAACAGAAATATTTGTTAAGCAATTCCGCTTTATCCTCATCAGCTTCTACATATTCCTCCCCTTCACCCTTGAGTCTGACAATACCACTTTTGCCCTTCTTTTTCTCACAAACATATCTGAAAAATGTATTATCCCCCCATTTTACTGCATTGGCTATTTCCTCCTCTTTTTGAATCTTTGCTTTCCTGACTACTTTGCTAGCTTCTCTAAGTTTTTTCAAATATATATCCTCTCTCTGTGATCTCTTGTATTTTATAAAGGCCACCCTCTTTTTCTTCACCTTTTCAACTACTTTTATTGAGAACTGTAATGCCCTCCTTTTCCTTTAACATTTATGTACCTGTCTAACAAAAAGGTTTGCTGCCCTTAAAATATCCCCTTTCAGTTTTGCCTATTGCTTTTCTACATCCTCCAGCTGTTTCCATCCCGTAACAACCCCTTTAGGTATTGTCCCATCTCAGCAAAGTTAGTTTTCCTAAAGTCTAATATCTTTGCTTTTGAATGGATTTCATCAGCCCTACTCCTCATACTGAACCATACCATTGTGTGTCACTGGATACAAGATGATCTCCCACTGTAACATCAGAATCACTTTCCCCATTGGCAAGCACTAAGTCCCCATCACGTGTGGGTTCTCTTGCCAGTTGCCTGAATATTTCTCCCTGTAGAGAATCTAGGATCTCCTTTCTTCTAGATGGCATCACAGCAGGGATGTGCCAATCCACATCCAGTATATTGAAATCACCTATCAGTAGCACGTCTCCTGTCATGGCAATACTATGTATGTCTTCTATTAAATCCCCATCCACTTCTTCTCCCTGTGAGGGGTTTCTGTATATCATACCAATGCAAATAGATTTCCCTTTCTCTCTTTCTAGTTTAGTCCACAGTGCCTCCTCACTCCCTTTTAAGCCCTGTAAGTCTATAGCTTTAATATTATTTTTTCCATATAGTTCCACTCCTCCTCCCCTTCTTCCTACCCTGTCCTTCCTGAATAAAATATATCCAATATAATTACATCCCAGTCAAGGTTGTCCATGAACCATGTCTCTGTAACTGCCAGTAAATCCAAGTCGTCCTCTTCCATTAAAATCTCAACATCTGGGATCTTATTTCCCATGCTACAGGCATTTATACATACAACTTTCCAGATGTTGCCCCTTTTACCCATTTCTACAGAGGTATTTGACGTTTCGCTTACCTGAGGGCTTTCTTCACCTATCCCCAATGAATCTAGTTTAAAGCCCTTCAGACTTCAGTACTCTTTCTTACTAGCCAGGCCTCAATCCCCATCTTTTTTACTCTATTTACCAACCACTTTTCAACCATCACCCCAGTCCTCCCATTCCCCACCTCTTTTTTCCTGGTCCATTATGTCCCATTCTCTCTCCCCCCCCCCCTCCCTATCCTGCATATCCTATCTTTCTTTTCCACCCGCTCTCTATCATCCTCCCTTGGAAAAAACATTATGCGACACTATCCCCGGTGTCTTATTTCTTTTTCCGAGTCAGCAGCAGAAAGATCTCACAGCACCATTCCCAGCTTTATCTTTATTTCTCCGAGTCAGCACATAGCAGCCAGTGTGAATGGCCCGCACACTGGATGTGAATGCTATGGGTAGCATTGGCAGACGTTGCTGACTCAGAGAAAGAAAAATGAAACTGGGGATGGTGCTGCACGATGCTGGAGCTGCATGCACAGTGACTTGTGCCAGCTTCTAGGTCCGCCATCTGAATCCCTCTCACTCTCCCAATACCCAGCCAATCTTAGATTCTGTGTTCTTTTCTCCTACCCAATTTTAAACTCTCCACCTAAGTCCCAGTCCCTGCTCTCCTCAATCTCCTCTTTCCCATTACCACCTCCTACATCCCTTCCACACATCAACCCAGTTACTTCCTTCTCTGATATTCATTAACCCTGCCGTTCCTCCTTCTTATCCCAGCATTCATTCTTACGCTCCTCCCTCTCTTCTGTTCCCACTGTATGGCCGTTTTTCTTCCCTCCCATATAAAATATCTGTCCTCCTCTCCATTTTCACTCCCCAGCTTCTCTTTTTTGCCCCAATCCCAGCCCCACATGCTTCCAGCCCTCCCTAAGCATCAGCTCTCTTCTAGGTTCTAGACCCTCCCAGCATCATCTACCTTCCAGTCCCAATTCTTCCATCTCCCAGCATCAGCCCATTTTCAGTCTTAGCCCCCTAGTATCAGACCCCCTTCAGTCCCAGTCTCTCCTAGCATCATCTCCCTTCCAGTCTCCCTATCCCCCAGTATCATCCCATTCCAGTCCCAGCCCCCTCTCCCAGTATCAGTCCCCTCTCCAGTCCCAATCCCTCCCAGAATCATCTCCCTTCCAATCCCAGGCTCCCCATCCCCCAGCATCATCCCATTTCCAGTACTAGCCCCCCAGGATCATTCTTCCTCCAGTTCTAGTCCCTCCCAGCATCAGCTCCATTCCAGTCCCCTCCAGTCCCTCCATCCCCCAGCATCATCCCATTTCCAGTACTTGCTCCCCAGTATCAGTCCCCTTCCAGTCCAAGACCCCCCCCCCCCAACATTATCTCCCTTTCAATAGCAGTTTCCCCATCCCCCAACATTAGCCCATTTCATGTTCTAGCCCCCAGTCCTCATTCAGGGTCAGTGCTCCCCCCCCCCACACACATGGCCCCACACCAGGAGGGGCCCATTGCGCGCCTGACCAGCTTCAGAGGGAACTGGTGAGGCCCGAAACCAGGCACCCCAGCTCACCTCTGCACAGCCAAGGGAGGAACATTTTCCTTTAATCCCATGGCTGTGCTAAGTAGCAATCGCTGAGTGCCTGGCGGTTAAACAGGGCCTCTTCCTACCTCTGTTTAACCTCCAGGATCTCAGTGGCACCAGTATCTGTGACTTATCACAGCCATGGGAGTAAAGGAAAATGCCGCTGTTTACTCCCATGGCTGTGCAGAGGTGAACCGGGGTGTTGGACTTTGGAACTCACCGGTTCCCTCTGAAGCCAGTCAGGCACGTGTGAGGCCCTTGTGCCTGCACATGCCTAGGGCCGGGCCGGTAAGGGGATGCTGTCGCTAGATGCCCCCACTCCCTAAGTAGGGCCTACTTAGGGAGTGGGGGCATCTAGCGACAGCATCCCCTGAGGATGGTGCCCCCTGTGCTGCACTTACTCCGCTTACCGGGTAGAGCCAGCCCTGGTCCCTTTCAGTTGAGAAGGAAACTTTAGAATAAAGGTAAGATGATTGGCAAAGGAGTTGTCTGAGGAAATATTTCTTTACAGAATGGGGAAACAGCATCCCAGCAGAGGTGGTGAAGACAAGGACTATATTGCATTCAAAGCTTGGGATAAGTACATAGGATCTCTAAGGGAGAGGGAGGGAGAGTTTAGTATTTGGTATGTATGGATTGACAGACTGAAGAGGTTATATGGTGTTTGCCATCATTTTCTACAGTATGTATGCTTCTGTGTGTTTTTTGCCCATAGGGTGCATTATTAAACTCTAGAATCTGTTGCCAGAGGGTGTGATCAAGGCAACTTGTTGGTATTTTAAAGAGGTTTTAACAAGTTCCTGGAGGAAAATGCTATAAATTTATTAATCAGGTAGATTTAGGCTGGCCATTACACATCCCTGGAAATGAGCTATTAGAAACTGCGTTTTGCAATCTGTCATACCTTTGACCCCCTATAAAGCCTTTGTCTGTCGTCACTGCTCAGTGCGACCTTCCTCAAAGGTTTTCCTACCTGCTGGGTTGTTTTAAAATTAGGCCTATCTAGCACCTGGATATGGTCTGTCTTCACCATCTTGAATGGCCTACTCTGCTCCCTTCTTATCACTTTCTCTCTACCTTCCCTATTTTTGCCCCATCTTATCTTCCACCTTTTCTTCAGCTCTTGAGCTTCACCTTTTTCTTCCTCTTGTTCATCCCTCCCCCTCTCTCTCTGAAGCAACCTCATCCTCGTTTTTGCCGTACTGTCTCCTCTCTGCCTGACACTCTTCTTCTCCTTTTCCTTATTTCATCCAGTGATATTAATCCCAACCCTGGCCTCCCTAGACTTTTCACTCACTCCCATGATAGTTTTTTCCTCAACTACTCCAATCTCATTCATATTCCTCTCCTTTCCCCCTCCTCTCTCCCTTTCTCTTGTGCCTTATGGAATGCTCATTCCATATTTAATAAACTCCTTTTACTCATGATCTCTTTATCTCTAATGCTTTCCATCTTCTAGTTCTTATTGAAATCTGGCTCCTCCCTGATAACACAGCTTTAGTCACTGCCCTCTGTCAAGATGACTACCAATTCTCCCACACTCTTTGCCCCACTGGCCATGATGGTGGTGTTGAGTACTTACTCTCTCCTTCTTGCTAATTTCAACCCCTCCCTCATATTGTTTATAGCAAGCCATGATTCTATTAAGAACAAGATGTCCAGGTTGTTGATTATATGGTCAGATATCAGTGGTATCTTGTTTCTGCCTGAATAAGGATTTATTAGTGAGCATTTGAGTTCTGGTGGTCCATATGCAGTGGTGTAATTGCAGTGCTCTGGATTGATTAGGTTGATGTGGATGAGTCGTTGTTTGTGGACTATGTTTTGGTTCCATGGTCTATGGCTTCCCAGTTCCGTTTTGTGTCAGTAACGTGAGTATATAACTGGGATATGTTGTGGGCCAGGTGTGAGGGCATGCGTTAGGGTTGAGAATGCCAGGATGCCTAGAATGCTTAGGGTCATCATAACCTTCTGGAGGTGCACTGTCAGTATTATTGGTTTGCAGTTTTTTAATGTGGTGGCTTAACCTTGTATTTGTATATATTGAAAAAGGGGGCACCACTCGTGTTTCAGTCATTGCTTGATAATACCATCCTAGAGTTAGAAACTAATATATGCATTCATGTAATCCATGCCTTAAAAGTTATATTATAAGATCCCAAGCATCTTACAGGCATTACACCAATATTACATAAAGCTTTCCCTACTAAATGCTTACAGATATACCTTTTAATCCCTTCTCCTTCCATCTCGAGGATGGAGACTCAGAAGGTGTGTATAGCCAATGGGTGGTTGGAAGTTTGACTCTGTTCCATCCTCCTTTTCATGCCCTCCAGCCGAGTTGTGATGGGCTGGAAGCATTACCTTTGTATGTATCCTTGATGGGGGGTTTTCATAAGGTTGTCGTCCCCAATTGTGGTCCCTGCCTAAGGGTCATGCCAAAGGGCCCTCTGGCAAGGCCCTCAGGCACAGGCCCACCAGACATGGACATGCCCGATGGTGCTTTAAATTTAAAGTCTCTGGTGTGGAGGCCCGATTGGCCTTGTGGTGGGGAGTGGGGAGAGGTTTAGATTCCTAGGGGTATGTTTACTAAACTCCGTTGCTGTGCGGGTCCCCGTTAGTGTGCGTGTGCCATATAAGGAGTGGGCGGTTCAGGCAGAAAAAAGAAAAAAACCCGACCGTACGTGTGTGCGTCGCGCTAATGTGCGGGGCCCACATTAGCGTGTGGGAAGGCTAAGTGGAGCGATGCTACATAACCAAACAACAGAGCTGTAGTACAACGGTGAAGACACTGACCTATGGTGCAGGGGCCATGGGTTCAAACCCCCATTGCGCTCAACGAAAAAGACCAGCTGAGGCATCAACTTTTATGGGCAAAAGTGGTGTATGAGGCATATTGATTATGGGCGGCAGAAGGTGGCGCACTATTTTTTTATACGGCATGAGGCGGCGCACTGTGCATTGTGGGCGGCAGATGGCGGCGCGCTGTTAAGGTTGGGCGGCAGAGGGCGGCGCGCTGATAAAATTGGGCAACAGAAGGCGGCGAGCCGGTGGGCAGAAGGCGGCGCGCTGATGTGTGAGGGGACAGCCCAATAGTGGGTGGGATAAGTGGCGCGCTGATGTGCAAATAACAGGAATGGAGCCATAGCACAATGGTTAAGACACTGACCACTCGTGCAGGCATCATGGGTTCAATTCCCCACAGTGCCCATTGAAGAAAGCTGGCTGAGGCATTATTTTAAGGGGCATGCCCATGTTGGGCGGCATAAGGCGGCGCGCTGTTAATTTTGTGTGCCACAAGACGGCACGCCGATGGCTACAAGGCTGCGCGCTGCTGCTCAAACACAGGACCAGAGCCACAGCACAATGGTGAAGACACTGAGCAATGGTGCAGGGACCAGGGGTTCAATCCCTCACAATGGCCAGTGAAAAAGGCTAGCTGAGGCAGTATGTTATATGTTGTGGAGTGCTGTAGGAGGCTTTTTAATTTTATTTTGTGATAACTACTAGCAAACGCACTCTCACAGCATATTAATATAAGGCGGCCCATAAGGCACATGTTACAGTGCATCGTCCGCCAAGGCACCCTAGAATGTCCCCTATAGGGCAGCATGTATGTTGCGACACAGAATAATGTATAGTGCACCCTATATGGCTGGCAACAGTAACGTGCCCTATAGGGCGCCCCATAAAGCACCCTCAGAGGCACCTTATGGGTACAGTACGCTGAGGGTGTTATTGCTGGCAGCAACATATGTACAGTAAATTAAAATAACTCCTTGGACACCCCTATCACAGAACCCCACTGTGGGTTTGAACCCATGACATCTGGCTGCACAGGCAGTGACATAACCATTGGGCTACAGCTCTATAACTGTAAGCAGCCCCTGGCTGGCTGCAGATAGCCTGTACGTCACCTCACTGACAGTCTGCTGTTGTGAACCACCCATACCCATGATGCACTGCACATGCAAATCAGCTGTCCACGATTGAACACAGGATGGGAAATGCACCCCTAAAGCTCCCCGGCCTGGTAGGGGGAAGTGTCCGTGTGTACCCACACAGCACCTCGGCCTGGTAGGGTGTCCTGAGTGGGTGGACAAACGGCAAAGAGTAGCTAAACACCATCACATTGTGCGGTTACTGTGCTCACCCTGAGTGTGAGTGTGAGATGTTGCGCCAAGGACCAGGTCCACAACACCAGCCATGGCTGAATGCAGCCATGTCAGAGCTCCAAAGCAGCAATAACCTGTGGAATAGGTAGGTGCTGCATAAACATTTTGGAGATCTCTGTCTGGCTCAGTTAGTGGGCCCCCCCCCCCCCATGAACCCCCAGGTGGATAAAACAGGGCTTCCCCTCAACAGATTCCCCCACCCCACCCCACCTCACCCCACCCCACCCCACCCTCCCTTGCACTGATGACAGTACAGTGGACCATCAACCCCAATCCTGCTAGGGAACAGACACCCTACAGGGCAGTCCAAGCAGCTCCACACCCATCTATAACAATATCAGACAGACATTAGGCCTGGATATTCACAGATGCACCCCACCACTATCTGATATTCACCTGCAGCAAGCCATCAGCCACTGCACCCTGCAAGGCACTCCATCACAACACATACCAGCTGTGAACAGTCTGCTGGCTGGTCCTGATGGACATGCATGCACCCACAACTGGGGTGGCAGCACACACAGGCAGATAAGTCCATGAAAAGGCCCCCACAGGACACCCATACATATCACATGGGAGAATCACAATATAGCACTATGGGGGTGCCTAGCCATGCTGCCGTCACTGCACACTCAGGGTGAGAGTGATCTCCCAGCAGCACATACAGAGGTCACCCTGTCTGTGTAGGTGTTGGCCGGGCACTACCATGCCCCTGCCAGTGCCCTATGCCCTGTGCAGCTGCATCCTGGTCAGTCCACTCTGTCTGAGATATACCCATGGTCCCTTGCTACTCATTATGCACATTGGCAGGCCAATACTGGCAACAGTGTTGGCAGTGTGGGCTGTGGAAGGGGCTTGCAGCCAACACCCACTGTATAGACAGACACACAAGTCCACACCTATGCCATCATGGTGCTACTATTGAGGAGATAATTAGCCTTGCCCACCAAACCGGTGCTGAGCACGGCAAGGCATGGATATGCTACGCAGAACTGCTGGGGGTCACTCCCCAGGGTGGTAAACACCGTCAGAGGCAAGGGCTGGAGCACGCACCGCAAACACCGAACAGATTGTTCGGATGGGGTCAACTAGCAGTATGTGCGTAACGTATGGATATCTATCTGCCAGTACTCCTAGCAAGCGTCTCAGAGCTGTGTACCGTATACCTCAGGTGTAGGGTGACATTGCTAAGGTATGCAGGTGCTACTATTGGGAGATGCACGCAGGGTCTAATGTTCTGCCTCTCCAGGAGACATTGGCCAATGGGGCCTGTGGGTTTGTGTGTGGGTGTGTCTGGCCCTGTTGGCTGCTGCTTTACGGCAGAGATTCCCAACTCCAGTCCAGGTTTCCATCACACTGTTCGGGTTTTCCTGCTGTTCCTCATGAATATGCATGAGCTACATCTACATGCCATGGGGGTGATGCATAGATATACAGCACAGGCATTTGTATGAGTGGCAGCATGGAACCTGACTGGTGTGTGGCCCACCAGGACTGCATTTGGGAGATTCTGCTCTAGGTACTGCCCCTGTACATGGTGTCTGTGCTCAGTGGGGTAAAAGATAGACGTAGTACCATTGCATATGTCCTTGCCACGAAAGGTTTGTCCTTACTATCACTGTGTAGTTGTGGGAAAAATATGTGGGCAGGATTGGTGATAGCCCCAGCTGTGCTTTGAACCTGTGACCTTCTGTTCTTGCATGCACTGTCTGTGTGCACTGCACCACCGTGTAGCCACAGATTGGCTGGATTCCCTGGAACGTCCATGCCTGTGGATACGGCAGGGCCTGTCTGTTGCAGTGGACTGTGCCAGCCTGCACATGCCTAGGCCTCTGTCTTCTGTGGCTAGCAGCCACTGCCCCCTGCACCACATGTACTGGTCCGCCAACATGCTGGCATGAGCTTCTCTCAGAAAAAGCAGATGACCTGATTGCAATGTGGCAGTACGGGACTGCATTTGGGGGACTTGGCTATAGGTAATGCCCATTGTTGTGGTGTGTGTGCGGTGTTGGGTAAAATATGGGTGTTTCCCCCATGCTTATGTTCCCTGCAATACAGGGGTGTCTGCGCTATCTTTGTTTAGTGGTGGGTAAAATATAGGGACTGGGCTGGCAAGTGCCCCAGCTGGGATTTGAACCTCTGGCCCTCGAGGTAATGGCTCTGTCCGCTGCACCACACTATGGCCACAGAGATGGTGCAGCCCCTGGAGGTAGTAAACCTGGCAGGATGGAGTCACAAACCCTGCTCTACGCATTTTTACTGTGGGCACATGCACCCTGTCTGGTGACAAACGTGCACATAAACCCCGGAAATGACCACGGCAAATGGGGGACACAATATCACCACGCTGGGCAACAGTGATATTAATGGGCAGCCATAGAAGACACTCCCAGGAAAGCTCCAACAAAAAGGAAATGTTTTTGGAAGAGTCTCCGCTCCATACACCTTTCCAAAAAACATTTCTTTTTGCTGGAGCTTTCCTGGGTGTGTTTGTTGGTTTTGCCCATTACTATAACTGTTCCCCAGCTGAATTACTATTTTTACAAGTTTTGTTGTGGCCATTTTCTATTTTTATTTCCACTTTTGGGCTGTGCACATGTATCACACTGCTCACGTTTTGCAGGTTTCCCCGGTTTTGCTGTACGTTGCTGATGGAAATGGTTTCTCTTCCCTTTAAATGCATTCTACCGCGAGTGATTCACTCGCGCTATTTTTCTTTGGAAATTCAGCACCGATAATGTGCAGGGCACCTCTCCCCTCCCCTTCCCCGCCCATTAACCCCTTCTCTCCGCCCCTCCGGGGCCTTCCTCTGCCCTCCGTTAGCCTTTCCACGCCTCTATCGGACATTTGCGGGCCCGTACTTGTGCGGCACCTGTTACTGTGACGCGCAAGTGTGCGGGGCTTCATCGCACGTTTGCGGGGCGTTTAAGCGCTCTTAAGTACTGCTTTTAGTGCGCTATTTTGCGGCACGCAAATTAGCGGTTTTTAGTAAACATGCCCCTTAGTCTCTTCCTCAATGCTGATCGGGGCTTCGCTGGGCTCTGTGCTGCTCCTTTTGTGCCCAATGGCCTCTACCTCTGAAGTCGTCTTCATTTTCTGCCCAAACCCTAGTTGACTATTTCAATGACAAAGTCCACATGATTACACTCTAGTTACCCACAAGATCAGCTTCATCCCCTCTTCCCCCTCTTCAATACCTACTCTTCCCCTCAATCTCTGCTACCCTTTCATCCTTTTGTAAGATCTCCAAAGATGAAACCACTCATCTTCTTTTCTTCTCTATATTCACTACCTATTCCTTGGATCCTATCTCCACCTGTCTCCTTAGCTCCATCTCCTCCTCCATCATCCCTTCCATCTCTTATTCTCAACATTTTACTCTCCACTGCAACTGTCCCTGCAGCCTTCAAGAATGCTGTGGTCACTCATCTCCTCAACAAAACCTTCAATTGACCCTACTTCTCCTAATTATCGACCCATCTTCCTTCTTCCCTTCATTTCCAAACTTCTTGAATGTGCAGTTCTCCGCCGTTGCCTTGAATTTCTCTCTTCTCAAGCCCTTCTAGATCCTCTACAATCTGGCTTTCATCCCTTACTAAGATGACCTTTACAAAGTATCCAATGGCTTGTTCCTGGTTAAATCCAAGGGCCTGTACTCAGTCCTTATTCTTCTTGACCTTTCTTCTGATTTTAATACTGTTGACCACCACCTTCTCCTCGACACATTGTCTTCACTTGGTTTTAGAGACTTTGTACTGTCCTGGTTTTCTTCTTATCTCTACCATTACTCTGTGAGTGTTTGGTCATGTGGCTCCTCCTCTACTGTTATTTCACTCTGAGTTGGTGTACCCCAAGTGTCTGTTCTGGGCCCTCTCATTTTCTCTGTCTATACCCAGTCCGTTGGTGCTCTCATCTCATCCCATGGCTTTCAATATCATTTTTACGCTGACAACTCTGAAATCTATCTCTCTACACCTGATACTTCTCTAATACTCCAGGCCCAAATCTCTGCCTGCCTGTCTGACATCTTTGCCTGGTTGTCTCACAGCCGTTTGAAATTGAACATGGCCAAAATTGAACTTCTTATTTTTCCCCCTATACCCTTCCCCTCCCTCTTTTCTCTATCTCTGTTAATAACACTCTTCTACTTCCTGTTTCCTCAGCCAGCAACCTTAGAGTCATAATTGACTCCTCCCTCTCCTTCGCCACACATATCCAACTGATTGCTAAAACCTGTTGCTTCTTTCTTTATAACACTAGGAAAATCTGCCCCTTCCTCTCTAAGCACACTACTAAAACACTTATCCATTCTCTAGTCACCTCCCATCTAGATTATTACAGCCTCCTCCTTGTTGGACTCCCTCTGAGTCACCTCTCTCCCCTTCAATCTATTATTCATAACTCAGCTGTGCAGCTAATCTTCCACCAGCCCCGTTATACTCTCATATATAAAACCTCTGCTCAAGTCACTTCATTGTCCCCCTTCCATTTCTGTATCCAATTCAAACTTCTCCTTCTGACCTATAAATGCATTCATTCTCTGCTCTCTCCCTAACTTCTCCTCATGAACTCTGCCTTTCTGTCGGCTTACTTCTCTCTATGCCCTTTTTTTTCACTTCCAACTGCAGACTAAGATCCTTTCACCTTGCTGCTCCTTATGCCTGTAACAAACTACCTTTACTTGTATGTCAGGCTTCATCCACCCAGTGTGCAGCTGCAGCCAAAAAAGCAAATAAAATGCAAGGAATCATAAGGAAAGGAATGGAGAATAAAACAAAGGATATTATAATGCCTCTGTATTGTTCCATGGTGTGACTGCACCTTGAATATTGGGTGCAATTCTGGTCATCTTATCTTAAGAAGTATATCACATTAGTAGAAAAGGTACAGAGAAGAGCCACCAAACTGGTAAAGGAGATGGAAGGATACCTCTATAAGGAGAAACTAAAAAGGTTAGGGCTGTTCAACCTGGAAAAGAGATGGCTGAGGGGAGATATGATAGACGTCTATAAATTAATGAATGGAGCGGAATGGATTAATGTAGTCAGTTGTTTATGCTATCAAAATATAGAAAGACTAGGGGACATGCAATGAAACTATGGTGTAACCTATTTAAGACTAATAAGAGAAAATATTTTTTCACTCAACGTATAATCAAACTTGTAGTAAAAGCTGTTAGTGTATCTGGGTTTAAAAAAGGTTTGGACAAGTTCCTAAAGGAAAGGTCCATAAACCATTATTAAAGGGGACCCAGAAAATCCAATTCAAGTATTGTGGAACCTGCGTCTTTTGGGGAAACTACTAGGTAATTGTGACCTAGATTGGCCACTGTTGGAAACAGGATACTGGACTTGATGGACCTTGGTCTGACCCACTATGGTATATCTTATGTTCTTGTGTTCTTGTCTCTGCCCCTTTTCAAATCCATGCTGAAAGCTCACCTCTAAGGCTGCTTTTGGATCTGTCTCCTTAATTTTGTACCCTTGTTTCCCTGCTGTTGTGTTGCCTGTCTTGATTAGATTGTAAGCTCTAACGAGCAGGGACTGTCATTTGCATGTATCTGTATAGTGCTGCATATGCCTTGAGGCGCTATATATAAATGATTAATAGTAGAGTGGCCACTATCAGGGTTAGGATGTTAGTTGTCAAAAGACCTTGGCTTTTCTTATGTTCTTACTGCAATGTCTTGAACCATTAAAAATGTATTATATATAAAATAAAAGTGCATAACAGCTTGGCGAATATAACCTCCTCTCATTTTTAACATACTGCTGGAATAGAATATTCTCTTTCAAATTATAGCAAGCTCCCTCCAATTCAGTAATGATGGTGCTGGCAAATACATCCTTTTCTGATCTCTTTAAACTGTAGAAGAAATGGAAATTTGCATATACACCGCTGCACTATAGATAAAATTCATGGCTTTACACACCTCTGATAACAAGTTCATGAATCTTTTACACCTGAATATGAATGGCTATGGAAATGTAGGCTTCTTTGCATAAATCGGAAATCTCAGTATCAAGGTTGTCTATAAACACTGAAAATGTTGCAGAAATATTCACTGCTGCCCTTTTAAGTGCAAAGCATAGCAAGGTCTGATCAAAGCATATATACAGATTTAAGTCTTTGAATGTGTATGTTTTTTGTTGTGTTTTTTTTTCAACATATTGACCATCAGCTATAATGTAGATGTATTGATTCTTAGCGCATTTATGCTGTATGTTGAAAAGCATATATTTTCAAAAGCATAGCGGAATTCATGAATGCAAAAATGAGTGTCCTGATATTTAAAAGCAATTATCCAGTTAACAGCATCTAGATAAATGCACTTAAGCCAGATCGTGCTGCTGAATATCATTATAGACCATCATGACACTATCTGGATAGTGCGAGGGTGGTCCAGGGGGTGGAGCCAGAGCAGAGAGATGCTTTTCTAGATTGAAGTGATTTTCAGCGCTCCTATGCAGATATCTAGCTGAATAACTTTGGACAGGTAAAAAGCGGTGTAAGTGCTATCCATCCAGATGGTGGCTGAAAGTCACCACTATCCAAATAATGGTGTCGCTTATCCAGATAGGGGCTGCACGAACTGGACATTCAGTACCAACCAACATCTGGACAGTGCCTCTGAATATCCACCACAGGCTGAATACTTCCCTGGAGATAGTTTGCCCCTAGGCTACCTATTTTCACGAAGGAAGGTAACTCTCGCAAATATTAATGCAGGTAAAACCATTGCTTTGCCCTCAAAATTTCTCATCGAATACAAATCTGTACATAGAGGGTATGTTTACTAAGCCGGGATAATGGTTAAGACACCCTATTTATAACTAGGCCCCATTGAATAACATGGAACCTAGTTACAAACAGCATCCCTTCACCGTTAGCCTGGCTTAGTAAACATACATTGCAGTGTATGAATCTACCTTTATCTTGGACAGTCAGCGTCATTCCCAAAGGCATGGTAGGGGTGAACTTTGTACTTAAACACAGGGATCAGATAATTCTATGAAGATTACATGGCAAGTGCATGTATGTTGTCTCTTTTCTACTTTTATGGTGTATGTTGTTATCGGAGCCATTAGAAAATATTCTGAAAGGCAGCATAAATATATTAAATAAAATATGGTGAGGATCCAAAGCTTCCTTTTTATCAGGAGAGGTTCTGCAAGATTGAAGATTTGTGAATCGGGTTTCTCTTTATTAAAGTGGGAATAATCAAGAGGCTGGTCTCCATGATAAGAGAATTAATGGAATCACTACTAAAATATATGGGAACATCTACCAAGGACCGTTAAGGGCACACCAAAATGGCATCATTAAAGGTTTCTTTGTGCGGTATAGGCTGGAGCAGGGTGTAGGCATTCCGATAGTAAGAGCCCTAGCGGCTGGTAAGGGGCATTAACAGGAGTCAGGACATCAGGTTGCAAGAGTGCCAAGCATGCAGTTAATGCCTGCTAAGGTCAGTTACCTCAATGCGGAATAAGGGAGCCGTTCTGCAAGTCACATTCCTAGTGCTGGATGGGAGCCAAGGTACTAGCTGATGGACATCTCACATCCAGATGTCCCCTACATATTAGATACTAATGGGGTCATTCTGAGCCATGTTTAGCGGGTCTGGACATCCGATCCGGATGTCCATATCCACTAAACACCCAGATCACCCTGCCTCCGGTTTGTACAGAGAGCTCTGTTCATGGGCAGGAGGGGGAGGGCTTTGGGATGAGCGAGGGCAGGTAGTGGCAGTGGGCGGCAACTGACCCCTGATGTACAGGGCTGATGTTGAGGTCGGCCTTTTACGTCTGGGGTTGGCTGATAAGATGGGGAATAAGTCCCCCTGGACATTGGGGGACGCAGGAGCTGGTGGACGGCAAAGAGGTAAAGGGTGCAGGGAGATCCCCACAGCCCGACGCTGGCCATGGGAGGCTGGATCGGGGGTCAGGCTGTGGGGAAAGCAGCATCTCTATTGCAGCCGGGGAGCATGATACCTGAACAGAACCGCAGTGCCATGGCGACAGGACGCCATGTCACTGCGGCTCCGTTCAGGGGCCTGGCTGAGTTAGCCGGGTATTTGGCTGGATGTTCAGCCAATCAGAATTGGGGCCTGGCCTCCACGTCCGGTCCATAGACCCAATTCTGATCCCGTGGGGGTGAGATGTGCCTGCAAGATCAGAATCGGGTCTACCTCTGTATTCTCCAATTCTGATTGGCCACCCAAGGGGGTGAATGGCCAATACAGAATCAACCTCTAAGTAGGAGGGATCTGTGTGCCAGTGAGGAGCGAGAATGACTGAGCATGAGTGGTGACCTGCATATCCTCTGCAGGTGATGTATGTGTGATATCTGTTAAGGAGCAAAGTGCCACCATGTGGGCCAGGGTGTACCAGTGTCAGCAGAATACACGAGTGATCATGAAACCTGTGTGGAAATGAATTTAGAGAATGATGCATGTAGGTGGAAGAGAGTGCTGTATGGACCTCCTGAACCAATGGACCCCTGTTGCAATTTTGCACTTAATATTCTGCATAGTCCCATTTGTGGGGCCAAAAAATATTTGCTCTGTATAGTTCAGTAAGCATCACACCCAAACAATAGGTAGTGTCACTGTGACTACAAACAAGCATGCGTCAGGTCTGTGATATTCCGGTCTGAAGTAAGTGCTCTGAATCCAAGCAGGAATGAAAAATGGAAAATATCACGGTAATCTCATGGTCATGATCACAGAAATTATGGTCAGCAGGCCACAATACAAAGTGCAGTGCCATGTGTGTACATCAGGCTGCTTGTACAATGGCTGGCTGACCACCTTGGCAGTGAGATTCATGCCATAGAGTATTGACCACAACAACTCCTTGACAATAACATGCTAGATGGCAGGATCTAGCACAGTATGGACATCCATAGTAGCCTCATGGTCTGAGATGCCAATAGAATTTTCAAAGAGATAAGACAGTATGAAAAAACGTGTTAAATAAATACATATATATGTTTGTATCCCACAAATACTCTGCAGAATCACACAAATGACCTTAGCAGACATTGCTGCCATGCTGTCAATGATTGTGCAGTGCCTGTTTATAGCGGTGTTTCCACTTAAGGGACCCGGGATATCACTGCTTGCCCCAATACAAGCATTGTGGAACCTGTGTCTTTTGGGGAAACTGCTAGGTACTTGTCACCTAGATTGGCCACTTTTGGAAACAGGATACTGGGCTTGATGGACCTTGGTCTGACCCAATATGGCATATCTTATGTTCTTATAATGGCTTCATAGCATCAGAAAAGTAGCCAGACATCCTTACAGGGCAGCACTCAATGGTAAATGCACAATATCCTCAGAATCATGGCAAATGTGTGCCTGCAATGTCACAAGGAACACAAAAAAGCCAACCTCCACCAATATCTGCACCGAGGCACACCAGATCCTCCCCATGCCAGGTATAAGGTTGGCATGTGTCTTCTGCTGGTGCTGTGTCTGCCAATATGTCAGCCATGTTCAATGAAGTAGCACAAGGCTCCCAAGTACTTGTGCTAGTACAGTGTTAAGGTCAGCACCCCAAACATCAAATGCTACAAGTTCAAGACCCATAAGTACAAATATCATTTTGATATAAGGTTAACATATGTCCATCCCATCCCATCCCAGATATCATGAATATATACCTTCCATTGCACTATTTTAAGTTTGTTTCATTGTAAACCACATTTGATCGCCCGGAAAATGTGGTACAAAAATGCCTAGGTGGCATATAGGAACGCAGAAAGTAGAATCAGCAAGACAGCAACTGACCAAGGTCAAACATGCCCACGAGTCTGTGTCCCACAGTGTCCCATCCAGGGGACATTACCCAGCAGGTACCCAAAAGGGCGCACAACATTGGCAAGCGGTGCCAGGGGGAAGCGTGGATGTCTATGTAGGCACCCCTAACCCAGACCCCACACGTTAGGCAGAGCCTACCTGCACACTGGATGGCCTGGGACTGCGCACCACCAGCATATGGGCATATCAGCATGGTGGGGGAGGGGTGCTGGTGGTGGAGGGGGCAGTGGCATCTGCCCACAGCAGACCAAGGTCAAGCCCTGTTCAGGTGGGTGGCATGCAGTGCAACAGACAAGGTCTGTCTGATGAACAGCCATGGTATTCCCAGGGACTGGCCTGCCTCTGTGGCAATAGTATGGTGCAATACACACAGCTAGTGTGTTTTGGGGCAGAAGGTCACAGGTTCAAGTCCCCCCTGCAGACCATGTCCCTACATTTTACCCTACAGAGGACATACAACATAAACATGTGCACTCCCTTAGAGCATTGGCCAACAGGAGCACAAACACCCACACCCACAGGCTCCACTATCCAAAACCTCATGGAGAGTCAGGCTGTTGGGCCTGGTGCGGAACAGCAGTTACCACCAAAGCACTACTACTAGCACCTGCATACTATAGCAATTGTTGCACTGTGCTCAGGACTAGTGTGGCGGGCAGAGCTGGCAACCACCCCTATCTTTGCACAATGCTGAAATAGAGTGGGAGCGTGTGTATGTCTAGCCATTGTTTTGTGGCTGCCTACTCCTCACCGGGCCCACAATGCTTACACTGTTTCCAGCGTTAGCCTGCCAATGTGCATAATGAGGAGCAAGGTATTGTGGGTATGGCCCAGACAGGGCGGACTGGACAGGATGCATCTGCACAGGATGTGGGGCAATGGCTGGGACATTGTAGTGGATGACCACCACCTGCATAGACAGGGTGGACACAGCATGTCATGCTGGGAGGTCACTCTCACTCTGACTGAGCAGTGACCATGGCATTTCTAGGTTCCCACATAGTGCTATACCGTGCTTCTCTCAAGTGATATGTGTGTGTTCCTTGTTCTGGGGCCAAATTACTGAGATGCCTGCTTGATGTCTGTGATTACATCCCACTTCAGGGTGCACATAGTTCCTCTGGGAACATGCACTATAGACTGTCTAGCGGACTGTCTGCAGTCAGCATGTGCATGGCTGGTACACCTTGCAGGGTGCAACAGGTGCAGATGGACTGTGACTTCTGCTGGTGAATGTCTGATCGTGGTGTGGGGGAAGCTGAGCTTTTCCAGGCCTACAGCCTGTTTGTCAGTGCCCTTGTGACAAGTACAGAGCTGCATCAAATGCCTTGGCTGGTGCCCTTTCGCCAGCTGGACTGGGGTTGCTGGTTTCACAGCCCTTCATCATATCTCTCTACTGCCTCAATTGTAAAGATGTTGAGTGCGGGTCTGTTGGGGCTAGATCCTGTCAACTACCTCGACCCAGAGAGGGTGTGTGTTGGTAGGTGGTACTACCTAATCCACATGTGGGTCCAGACATCCACCTGCTCCTATAACAAATACCCGCAGCAACCACAGCGGATATGCACTATTCTGATTGCATCATAGTCTACAAGGGCTAGACAAGACCAGGGAAATACAGATGGACACAGGATTAGGTGTGGCTGCAAGGAATACCTATCACACACTACCACTGATGGGAACCTGCAGCAAAGCCTATCTCAACCAACCCGGGTACTGTGGACCTGATGCTGGGCACCACCCCTCACCCTCAGGGTGAGCACGGAACCCACACAATAGCATGGTCTGTATGTACTCTCTGCCAGTATCACACATGATCAGTTCCCCCTACCAAGCTGAGGTGCTGTAGAGGTGCATACCCCATCTGGTGAGCATTGTAGACTGCTGGTCTGCATGTGAATTGCATTATGGGTACTGGTGGGTTTACCCTATCCTGGTAACCACAGCAGACATTTTGTGTGGTGACCTGCAGTCTTTCTGTTGCCAGGCATTGCTGTGTTAAACGCCATAGAGATGTAGCACAATGGTTAATACAAGGGCTTCTATGGCAGAGGTCATGGGTTCAATCCCTCAATGGGCTCATTTTATTAAGCCTGTCCCGGGCAAGTCCTTTTCATTCCTGTGACAGTCATATCTCTGCAGATCTGTGCTGCCAGCACATAGTACCCTCATCACAGTTGCCTGCCATCTTTCTATCCTTTTACCCCATGTCCTGCACTGGTACCCTTTTCTGCATTGCGGCTCTTCATGCCTGCCTCTCCTGTGTCTGCTCTGCATGGCACTACTACTCCTCTGTCCTCCTGTCATTGCACTTATCATGCCACCTCTACTTCAACTGGTGGACACGTATTCCCATCCTCTACCACCCACTAGCATTGTAGCACTTTATATTGCTAACACCCTGTACATCGATACAGCTGCCTCCGTTATGTTTGTACCCTTTACCGGCTGCCACATAGGCTGCATGCAGATTTGGCAGGTCCATCAGCTCCCACCTCTGCTTCCTTCCATCAGTTGTTCATTGCTTTTCCTTGGTGCTCTGTGCAGTGTTAAGGTTACATCTGTCTTTTGGCCATACATTTCATGCTTGTCAACTTTGGGCACCTTACTGCCCTTGGGCACCATATCTTGGGTCACCTTAACATCCTTAGGGAACCTTATCACCTTATAGGGTGCCTTAACTTAAGGCGCCTCATGAGGCGCCATTTAGGGTGCACTATAAGGCGCCCTAATCTAGGGTGCCTTATAAGGCACCCTATAAGGTGCCTTATAAGGTGCTCTATATGGCACCTTATAGAGCGTTTTTCAGCCTTATAATGTGCTTGGTTTGTCAGCTTTAATATGCAATGTGCAATTAACATGCAACAACTTGCAAGGCGCCCTTTACCATGCGTTAAACGGCCATTGATACTTCAACGCCGGTATGCCCACATCCTTATATGGCATGGCTCACATTACCACTGCACTTTTCACCGGTAACATTTTTGCAGTTTAGTAAACATACCCCTATATAGCACTAAATGAGAAGTTAAATATGATTGGTATTTCTAAGACATGGTGGAAGGAGGACAAACTGTGGGACACTGAGTCTTGAAGGACTAAAAAAAGGGGAGTGCTACTTCTGGAGAGAGATCTGCAATAGTGAGTATATACTTCTGGGAATTTTTCTGAAGGGAATTCTTTGTATAAAAGCTGATTAATCTGTGAACCCAGTGTATTTGTTAAATCAGTCAGGGCCAAGTAGCGGCAATTTAAGTTTAAGTTTAAATTTAAAACACAGAAGAGAGCTTTCTGGATAAATTTAGAACCCAGCAGAGAGCTTCTAGTTTAGATTTCATACTCATTCAGGGCCTAGCAGTAGCAAAGAGCTTTAATTTAAATCAAACCAGAATATAACTTAGCATAAAAGGCAAAACAGGATCAGTATTCTTCAAGCAAGAAATAAAGTCTTCTAGAGGACTTTACAAAGAGGCCTTCTACATAGGGGACAAGAGACCTGTGAAACTTTTTAAATAGGTGTTAAAGCCAGGTGGAAGGTCAAAAGGCCATTTTGAAAGACTCTATGCAAGCAAGGACTGTTAATCACCCAGGCAGTTAGTCACAGCTTACCATAGAAGCACAGGACAGGATATTGTGTAGCAGCCCTCTTTTAATAAGTCTCATTTGTTTCCCTCCTCCCCAACACCCACCCACCCCTGTGATAATAGTAGCTTTATAGGTACTTAACACATCTTAAAGGGAAGGAGCTGCTCTTAGGTGCAGCTCTTTATCCAAATCAGTCATACATTAAGTACCTGAGATTAATTAAGCTTCAGTTGAACAAGGTATATTAAACGTATTAGGTGCACTTTTATTAGTATAAGTATCCACAGCAACTCTTAATAAGTAAAGAACTTACAGATCTAATCACAAGCTTAAAACTAAGATGCAGACAGCAGTCCAGCAGCAAGATGGGGGCTTTCCAGTCTTTTGCCTTGAGTGTCACATGTATGATTTTCTCCCAGTTGGTGAGAGGTATTAGATGTGCACTAGGTGCAAGGAGCTCTTTGCTCTCAGGGAACGAGTCCATTTTCTATAGGCTAGAGTATCAAACTTGGAAGACATAAGAAAGACAGAGAGGTACATAGACGAGACCTACATGGATATAGTCCTGAAGTCGCACCTCCAGTCTGACAGCATCCCTGTTGCCATGAAGGAGAGAGGCCACGTGACAGGAGAGCATCACCCTGGTGTGGCAGGAAGTGATCCTGTAACTAGGACCTGTCCTCCAGATGATATAAAACCCTCTTGCACGGAGGAAGTTTCTCTAGGGCCATATGCCCATGAGGGATGGGTTAGGACAGCCGTTATAGTTGGTGATTCAATAATTAGACATGTAGATATCTGGGTGGATGGTGGAAGTGAAGATCGCCTGGTAACATGCCTGCCTGGTACGAAGGTAGTGGACCTCACGCGCCATATAGATAAGGTCTTAGATAGTGCTGGGGAGGAGTCTGCTGTCTTGGTATATGTCGGTACCAATGACATAGGAAAATGTGGTAGGTTGTTTCTGAAGGCTAGATTTAGGCTTTTAGGTAGGAAGTTGAAATCCAGAACTTCCAGGGTAGTGTTCTCCGAAATGCTTCCCGTTCCACGCGCAGGACCCAAAAGGCAGGCAGAGCTCCGGAGTCTCAATGCGTGGATGAGGCAATGGTGAAAGGATGAGGGATTTGGATTTGTTAGGAACTGGGGAACATTCTAGGGAAAGGAGGGGCTCTTCCGAAGGAATGGGCTTCACCTTAACTGGGATGGAACCAGGCTGCTGGCATTAACCTTTAAAAAGGAGATAGAGTAGCTTTTAAACTAGATAATAGGAGAAAGCCGACAGTCGCCAAGAGCGCATGGTTCAGAAGAATGTATCCCTGAAGGATACTACCAAAAGGAGAGAAGTTCCAAAAAAGAGTTAAGTAGCCCAAATGCCCTTGAATATGGAGCAGACAGAGCTTAAAGATCCTAAATTACCCATGCCTACCAATAGCCAGATTAATATGAATAAAATACAGTCTCTAAAATGCTTGTATGCAAATGCTAGAAGTCTAAACAATAAGATGGGAGAGTTAGAATATATAGCACTAAATGAGAGGTTAGATATGATTGGAATCTCAGAGACATGGTGGAAGGAGGACAACTAGTGGGGCACTGTGATACCTGGGTACAAACTATATTGTAATGATAGAGCTGATCAAATCGATGGAGGGGTTGCACTTTATGTTAGAGAGGGCATTGAATCAGAAAGGATTAAAGTTTTGCAGGAAACAAAATTTGCTGTAGAATCTCCATGGATTGAAATTCCATGTAAAAAGGGAAAGGCAATGGCAGTTGGGGTATACTATCGAACTCCTGGCCAGAATGAACAAATGGATGATGAAATGCTCAAAGAAATAAAAAAAGGTAACTAAAGTTACAGCACAGTAATAATAATGGGTGATTTCAATTACCCCGGTATCGACTGGGTCAGTGTCATGGCAGGACATTCTAGGGAGATAAAGTTCCTAGATGAAATGAATGACTGCTTCTTGGAGCAGCAGGTTCATGAACCAACCAGAGGGGAAGCCATATTGGACCTAGTCCTTAATGGAACACCAGATCTGGTGAAAGAGATAAGGGTGTCGGGGGTCACTTGGCAATAGTGATCATAGCATGATCGTGTTTGATTTAATTAGTGGAGGAGAGATGGTAAGGATATCCACAGTACTACCTTTTAACTTTCAAAAGGGAGACTATGATAACATGAGAAAAATAGTTAAGAAAATACTAAAAGGAACAGTTGCAAAGGTTAAAGACTTTCATCAAGCTTGGGTGTTGTTTAAAAATACTATCTTGGTAGCCCAGACCGGCTATATGCCACGCTTTAAGACAAATGGAAGGAAGTCCAGACAACTGCCAGCATGGTTTAAAGGTGAGGTCAGAGAGGCTGTTGTTCCAAAAAGATCATCTTTCAGGAAATAAAAAAAAGAGCTAAATGATGAAAACTGGAAACAACACAAGCACTGGCAAGTTAAATGCAAGGCATTAATAAAGCAGGCAAAGGGAGAATTTGAGAAGAAGCTTGCTGTGGAAGCAAAAACGCGTAATAAAGACTTTTTCAAGTACATTCGTAGCAAAAAACCTGTGAGTCAGTTGGTCCATTAGATGATAGAGGGTTTAAAGGGGCACTAAGTGGCAACAAGGCGATAGCAGAGAGACTGAATGAATTCTTTGCTTCGGTCTTTACTGAGGAAGATGTAGGGATGTTACCCATGACTGAAGTGGTATTTAAAGGTGCAGAAGAACTGAAGGAAATATTGATACATCAGGAAGATGTATTACAACTATTTGATAAACTGAAGAGTAGCAAATCACCTGGACTGGATGGTATACATCCAAGGGTGTTGAAAGAACTGAAATATGAAATTGCAGACCTGTTTAAAAAAGGTTTGGACAAGTTCCTGGAGGAAAGGTCCATAAACCATTATTAAGAAGCGACCCAGGATATCAATGCTTGACCCGGTACAAGCATTGTGGAACCTGTGTCTTTTGGGGAAAATGCTAGGGACATATGACCTAGATTGGCCACTGTTAGAAAGAGGATACTGGGCTTGATGGACCTTGGTCTGACCCAGTATGGCATATCTTATGTTCTTATGTTCTTATCATTGAAATCATCTGTAATACCTGAAGATTGGAGGATGGCCAACGCAACGCCAGTTTTTAAAAAGGGTTCCAGAGGTGATCTGGGCAACTACAGACCAGTTAGCTTGACGTCAGTACCGGAAAAAATGGTAGAAACCATCAAAAAGAACAAAATTGCTGAACATGTAGATAGTCATGGTTTAATGGGAGACTGCCTATATGGCTTTAAACAAGGAAAATCTTGTTTTACTAATCTGTTATGTTTTTTTGAAGGTGTGCATAAATAGGTAGACAAAGGTGAGTAGTTTGATATTGTGTATTTGGACTTTCAGAAAGTCTTTGACAAAGTCCCTCATCATACACTTTTGGCAAAACTAAAGAGTCATGGTATAGGAGGCAGTGTACTATTGTGGATCAGGAACTGGTTAAAAGATAGAAAGTGAGGGTAGGACTAAATGGCCAATTTTCACAATGGAGAAAGATGTACCCCAGGGATCTGGGCTGGGTCCGCTGCTATTTGACATATTTATAAATGACCTGGAAAAGGGAATAACGAGTGAGGTTATCAAAATACAGATGACACAAAACTACTTAAAGTTGTTTAAACCCATGATGATTGTGGAAAATTGCAAGGGGATCTTGATAAATTGGAAGACTGGGTATCAAAATGGCAGTTGAAATTTAATGTGGACATGTGCAAAGTTATGCACCTAGGAAAGAACAACCCAAACTATGGTTACATGATGCAAGGTTTCACATTAGGAACCACCACCCAGGAAAAAGATTTAGGTGTCAGTGTGGATAACATGTTTAAAACCCTCCGCCCAGTGTGCAGCGGCATCCAAGAGAGCAAATAGAATACTAAATATCATAAGGAAAGGAATGGAGAATAAAACAAAGGATATTATAATGCCTCTATATCGTTCCATGGTGCGACCACAACTTGAATATTGTGTGCAATTCTGGTCACCGTATCTTAAAAAGGATATAGCGTTATTAGGAAAGGTTCAGAGAAGAGCCACCAAAATGGTAAAGGGGATGGAAGGATACCCCTTTGAAGAGAGGCTGAAAAGGTTAGGGCTCTTTAACCTGGAAAAGAAATGGCTGAGGAGAGATATGATAGAAGTCTATAAATTAATGAACGGAGTGGAATGGGTAAACATAGATCGATTGTTTACATTATCAGAATATAGAAAGACTAGGGGATATGCAATGAAGCTACACAGTAAACTATTTAAGACAAATAAGAGAAAATATTTTTTCACTCAACATGTAATCAAACTCTGGAATTTGTTACCGGAGGATGTAGTAAAGGCTGTTAGTGTAGCTGGGTTTATAAAAGGTTTGGACAAGTTCCTCAAGGAAAGGTCCATAAACCTTTATTAAAAAGGGACCGAGGATATCAGTGCTTGACCCAATACAAGCATTGTGGAACCTATGTCTTTTGGAGAAACTGCTAGATACATATAACCTAGATTGGCCACTGTTGGAAACAGGATACTGGGCTTGATGGACCTTGGTCTGACCCAATATGGCATATTTTATGTTCCTATTTTCTTATACCTGGGTACAAACTATATCATAATGATAGAACAGATAAAATTGGTGAAGGGGTTGCACTCTATGTTAGAGAGGTCATTAAGTTACAAAGGATTAAAGTTTTGCAGGAAACAAAATTCATTGTAGAATCTCTATGGACTGAAATTCCATGTAAAATGGAAAGGGGAAGGCAATGGCAGTGGGGGAGTACCATTGACTGCCTAGCCAGAAGGAACAAATGGATGATGAAATGCTAAAAGAAATCAGGGAAGCTAACAAAAGTTACAGCACAGTATGGGTGAGTTCAATTATCCCGGTATCGATTGGGTTGTGTCATAGCAGGACATGCTAGGGAGATAAAGTTTCTAGATGAAATAAATGACTGCTTCTTGGAGCAGCTGGTTCATGAGCTGACCAGAAGGGAAGCCATTTTGGACTTAGTCCTTAGTGGAACACAAGATCTGCTGCAAGAGAATTAATTACTGGAGGATATAGTAAAATTTGTTAGTGTAGCCGGGTTTAAAAAAGGTTTGGACAAGTTCCTGGAGGAAAGGTCCATAAACTATTATTAAAGGGGACCTGGGATATCTACTGCTTGCCCCATTACAAGCGTTTTGGAACCTGTGTCTTTTAGGGAAACTGCTAGGTGCTTGTTGGAAACAGTATACTGGGCTTGATGGACCTTGGTCTGACCCAATATGTCATATCTTATGTTCCTTAACCGTGTAAATGCCTTTTGAATATCGAGCCTTCAATTTTCAAAGTGGCATGCTGTGGGGCATTACATGAAGCCTCAGGCTCACCTCCCCATGACTGCTCGATGCTCCAGAGTCATTTTTGGGCCCGAATGCAGCTTTACACTCCCAGCCATTCCTGCTTGCCTTGGGAGACCCGGGGAGCCAGGAAACATGCACTTCTCTCTTCCTGCAGCACCAAAACAGCCCTGGACTCTGAAAAAAAAACATGGCAGAGCCAGGTACGTACCTTTCTGTTTTGTCTGCCATTTCATCAATGCCTGGGATGTTACTGCCACTTATGGTGCTGCTTTACCCCACTCATGCCATAATGAAACTGAAAAGTCTTAAGATATCACAGTCAGCTCTGTATTAGATTTACTGAGAGGTTGTTTGAAATCTGCCTGCTCTTGTGCAGCCTTTGTGTGTTCTAGAGATGTGCATAAAAATTTGGTTATTTTCAGATCATTTTGAGAAGTTTTTCCCCAATTTGAAGAATTCTTTTCTGTCTTGCTTCTGGTTTGTTTTTCATTTTTATTTTTTTAACTTCTTTATTTACTTTTTCCAGCAAATTACAACAAAACCAAAAATTACAATTAAATTGATACTTCTCTTTAAACATAAGAGCAAAAAGCAAGGCCTTAACAGCCTACCACAACCTTAGCCCTCCCTTCACTATGCGATCATCAAAAAGACTATGAAAAGTAAGCAAAGAAAAGGCCTACAAGGGCTATGATACACCAAGCAGCTCTCTACCATATGGAAACATGATGGCTTGACTAATTACCCCTTAATTTACACTGAATATTAGGGCTGTCATATACTACATATCTTAAAGTGCCAACATCACTCTGACAAGACCAACATTCATTTCCAACTGTTTTATCCCACTTAGCAACCTTTATCGGGGTAAAGTGAGCTTTGTGTGCAAAAAATTATAAAGCTTAGGAGATAGAGGAAGACTGAGATACTCTATTTAGCTCTCCTGCAGCAGTAAGATGTCAGCACTTTATTTGCATCCAAATAAAAATATATTTTTCCTCTTAATGGGATTGTTAATTCCCTTAACATTCAGTGAAACTATCTTAAAGGAAGACATATTGACAGTATAACACAAAATGATAGTCAAATGTTGCAGAAACATACCAAGTTGTAACATATGATTTTACATTCTTGATCCACACCTTAAAAGCTTTCAAAATGATAGCTGCATTTATAGCCCAAGAGAAAAAACACAGAAAGAAAAGCCACTGCTTAGCCATAGCCCCTGTGGAAGATCGCTCAAAAGAAAGCACATAATTCTAAATAACAAAGCCACCAAAACCCTGGGGGGCTATAACAACCCAGAACTTAGCGGGTGAACCCAAAAGGACAAGACTAGTTCACTTCAACTCCTCTGCCGCTTAAAGCATCTTAAACTACACACTACCCATTCCAGAATCAGGAACAGAGTCCCCAAACCCAAAGTGCCAGAATGTTATAGCAAAACTGCCCCACCAAAACAATTTATGATCACAGAAGGCCACATGTAGGAAGGCAAGGGCCGTCCCACTCCTCCAAGCCCCACTGCCCTTGCAACCACAACATGCACCACAGACAACACAAAACACAAAAGAAAAGAGAAAGAAACAAAGAGTAGGACATTGTGACCAGGGCAATACCCTGGATTCCACCAAGAGAATCACATTGAATGACACATTGAATGTCAACTCTGCATGATTGAATGTCAACTCTGCATGATTTGAGTCGTTACTTCATGACCTTAGACCAGTCAAAACACCCATATAAGAAAGCGTTGAAGAACTTCTGCAAGCCACTGATTGCAAGGCAAGCTTTCACCGCATCAGCACCAGCTCCTTGTCCTCCAAAAACGCGTGCAACTCCCCTGTATCATCAAAAGTCCTAGTCTGGTTGTGCAGCATGACTCTCATGTGGGCAGGGTAAAGTCGCCCGAATCGGGCCTGCAGCTGCAATAAGCGTGGGTTTAGCGCCAAAATACCTTTCCTCTGGTCTACCGTCGCCTTCGCAAAGTCAAGGAAGAAGAGGAGTTTGTGCCCCTGATATTCCAAGGGAGAGTGTGCTCTGGCTGCTTCCATTATTTGCGTGACTTGTTGAAAGTGCAGAACTTTTAGGATGATTGGATGTGGACGCTTGCCCGCAACCACGGACTGAGTAGGCACTTGGTGGGTGCTCTCGATCTCAAACGGCATGGCGAATTTCACTTTCAACACACCCAAGATTATTGACTGTAAAAAAGCTACCATATCAGGACCTTCGGCTCCCTCAGGAAATCCCACAATTCTTATGTTGTTCCTTCGAGCACGATTGTTACCATCTTCCAACTCTCTTTGCAGAGACTGTATCAACTTTGCTTGCTTTTCAATGACCCTGAACCGCTCCCCATGCATTGCCACCACGTTCTTCACCTTCTCCAGTCTCACCGTAATTGACTCCAAAGTACTTTTCAAGGCTCTGATATCCTCCTGCATTGTGCACAACGTGTCTCCATTAGATTTGACCAAGTCTTTAACAACGCAAATCTCAGCAAGAAGTTCCTGCAAAGCCTCAGGACAGTCTCGGATGACCGCCATCTTGTGAGGTGAGAGAAGCTCCGTTTTTGTTCTCTTTTCGCTGGCATTTTGAGATATTTGGTAATCCAGACATGTCGGCTTGGGGCCAGACATATCCAAGCTCGAATGGTATCAAAGTAGGTAGGATCTATTTAGTTAAAGTCTGCAGAAGTCAGGATTCTTGACCATTGCCCTCCGGAGCACAGCTCTTACACGTCCATCTTGTCCGAAGCTAGGCTCCACCCCCTGGTTAGTTTGTTTTTAATACACAGAACTTTTTAGCACATTTATTTATTTAACAGGGGTTTTTTTTATATATCACTTTATCAGTTGGTCACAGTGGTTTACAATGTAACTTAAACATTGTAATGTACATTAAACAGGGACATTGATAAGTTGGATTCTTTTCAGGCAACAGAGGGTTAAGTGACTTGCCCAAGGTCATAGTAATCAACTTTATAGGTGTAATTTTGTAAAGGAGTTTTTCTGCATAAACCATGCTGTATGTGTGCAAAAGACCTCTTATAAAATTACTCCACAAGGAAAACATGTGATGAGAAGATGTGTATTTTTGCATGACCTGAGGGGAGGTGTCCTTAGGAGAAGAGTTATGTCAGAGCATGGGTAGAGTCATTACTCATGCACATAGGAAATAAAATGGTCACCTACACACATACTTGAGCCACATCTATTGCCACTAGCTTATCAGGGCTCAGCACTGCGGGGCTGGTACCATTTTGACAGTCACTGGAAGTGGGGCAGGAGTTGAAGGGGACTACCCTGCCACGATCTCTTCTAGACTACAGGTCACCCCTAGTAAAGCCAAGGGGGATGGCGGTTGGGGGACCACTTTGTTGCACTTAGGGGTATGTTTACTAAACTGCGGTAACGTAGCAATGGCTACGTTAAGGCACGTTATGTAACGTTAAGGCGCCTTAACGTTACATAACGCTCCTTAATGTTCCCGGCCACGGTAAGTCCAGAAAAGGGTGGAGAGAGGGCGGCGAGAAGGGGTCAATGGGCGGGGAGAGGCCCCTTTCACACTAACACGGAGAAATTAAGGGCTGAATCCTAACTCAACTGAAAACCTGGCGTTAGCACACATTTGCAAGAGAGAGAAACTATTTCAGTGTCAGCAATGTACAGCATAGGCAGGGAGCCCAAGAAAGGTAATAGTATTGCTCCATTTGCAGCAACAGCATAGTGCCCAGGTATGAAAGGCCACTATGGTGATGGGGCAAGGGGGCTGCAGGTGGGACATGCAGTGGGGACTACTGGGGCACAGGGTGGACTAGGCGGTTGCCAAGGTGGCACATAGAAACACAGAAAATGGAAACCAGCAAGACAGCAACTGACCAGGGTCAGACATGCCCATGAGTCTGTGTCCCACAGTGTCCCATCCAGGAGACATTACCCAGCAGGTATCCCAAGGGGCACATAACATTGACAGGCGGTGCCAGGGGAAGCGTGAACATCTATGTAGGCACCCCTACCACAGAACCCACACCTTAGGCAGCCACCTACCTGCCCCCTGGATGGCTTGGGATGGCGCACCACCGACACCGACAGCATATGGTCATGGTGGCATGGAAGAAGGGGTGGGTGATTGTGCTGGAGGGAGCAGTGGAACCCGCCTGCAGTGGACCTAGGCCATGCCCTGTACCAGTACGTGGTGTGCAGTGCTACAGAACAGGTCTGGCCGAGGAATGTAAAGATAGCCCCAGGGACCACTATGTTGCTGTGGCAACAGTGTGGTGCAGTACACTCAGCCAGCATGTCCAAGAGCAGAGTCAGATGGTTCAGGTCCCATCTGTGGATCCTACAGAGCATCTCCCCATAGTTTTAGCCCACAATGTAGCCACAACAACAACATGGGCAAACCCCAAATCAGTGTTGCACAGGGGTACGGACACCCACTCACAAGGGCTCCACTATCCACAGTTTCATGGAGTGTCAGGCTGTTGGCCTCAGCACAGAGCTGCAGTTATCACCAGAGCACTACCACTACCCTCTGCACAGATTAGCAATGTCGGCACTGTGATCAGGACCAGTGCAGCGGGTAGGTTGTCAACCACTTCCATCTCTGCACAATGCTGAGATAGGTGTGGGAGTGTGCGTATGTCTCTCCATTGTTTTGTGCCTGCCAACACCTCACTGAGCCCACATTGTTCATACTGCTTCCAGCGTTAGCCTGCAAATGTGCATAATGAGGAGCAAGGTATTGTGGGTATGGCCCAGACAAGGTGGATTGGCCAGGATGCATCTGCACAGGGTGGAGGGAAATGGCTGGGACACTGTAGTGCTTGAACACCACCTGCATGGACAGGGTGGCCACAGCATGTCACGCTGGGTGTCACTCTCACTCTGACCGAGCAGTGACCATGGCATGTTTATGTTCCCACATAGTGCCACACGTTATTTGTATCCAATGATACCTGTGTGTTTCCAGTTTTGGGGCCCAAGCACAGAGATGCCTGCTTGGTGTTTGTGCTGTGCATCCCACCTCGGGGTGCACAGGGTTCCCCTGTGAGTCTGTGCTATGGACTGGTTAGTGGATTATCTGCAGTTTTCCTGTGCATGGTGGGAGCACCTTGTAGGATGCTGCAGGTGCAGTCTGACTGTGCTGTCTGTTGTTGAATGACAGACTGTGGTGTGGGGCAGTTGAGCCTACCCCAAGCATCACTGCTGGTCTGCTATGGTCACAGGTATGGCACTGGCCCAGCAGCCCTGGCCCAGCAGCCCTGGAGGGCTGTGGTTGCTGGAACTGCAGCTATGCTGCAGTGTGCAAGCACCTGTCCCACTGCACCCTCAACTACAAAAGGGGTGATTGAAGCCCCTTGGGGTATATAGCACATACCACTTCAACCCATGGTGACAGTGCTACATCATTCTCATGCAAGTCTAGACACCCCACTGCCCTGATAACAGGTACCCATGGCAGTCAGACCTTAACACCAGGTACACATTAATCTAGGTGGTGTCTGGTCCCACAGGGCCATATGTGACTGCAGAACACAGCTGGAACAAATGCATCTTCGGTGGCACTGCTGGGAACACCTGTCACACACTGGCAGCACTGGGGATGTGCAGTAGGACCTATCTTTAGCACCACATGTACTGTGGACCTAGTGCTGGGCGCCCATCCTATACCTCAGGGTGAACACAGAACCTGCACAATGGCATGGTCCATAGCTACTCTGTGCCAGTATCATGCACTGTCAGTCCGTCTTACCACGCTGCAGTACCGGAGAGGTGCAGACCCCATTTGGTGGTCAGCTGTAGGCCGCTGTTCTGCATGTGCAATGCATCATGGGTGCTGGTGGGGTTACCCTATCCTGGCACACAGAGCAGACGGTTTGTGCAGTGACCTGCAGTCCTTCTGTACCCAGCCATTGCCATGCAACAAGCCATAGAGGTATAGCCTACTGATTAGTACAGTGACATTCGAGGTGGAGGTCATGGGTTCAACTCCTCATTGTTCCCTCCTGTCCAAGGCAGATATTTTGCTTGCCTGTGACAGTCATATCTTTGCAGATCCATGCTGCCAGCCTATAGTACCCTCACCTCAGTTGCCAGCAATCCTTATAGGCGTTATAAGGCTCCTAATTAGGCACATTACAAGGCACCTTATTGGGCATAGTACAATGCACATTACAAGGCGCCTTATTGGGCACAGTACAAGGCACGTTATAAGGCGCCTTATTGGGCACAGTACAAGGCACGTTACAAGGCACCTCATTGGGCACAGTACACGGCACATTACAAGGCCCCTTATTGGGCACAGAACAAGGCACGTTATAAGGCGCCTTATTGGGCACAGTACAAGGTACGTTACAAGGCACCTTATTAGGCATAGTACAAGGCACGTTAAGGCACGTGCCTTGTACTGTGGCCTTATAACGTGCCTTATAACGCGAGCTACCTGACATGCTTGCCATAATGATGCCCCGCCTACGCCTTTATATGGACATCTGTACCTTTACCGCGGAACCTAGTGCACATAATATTACCGCACTTTAGTAAACATACCCCTTAGTCTCTGGGGTGGGTGGGTTACTGAGGGCTTCAGGCTTTGTTGCTGTCTGGGGGGGTTGAAGGTGGGGGTATCTAAGGGAGAGACTGTGGGGAGGCTCTTCAGATCAGTTGCACCACACTACAATGTGACTGACTGGGGGGTTCTGGTTGGAAGGCTGCCACCACTCTCCAGCAGCCACACTGCTGGGATGCCAGTAGCATGGCTGCACTTACCACCACCATGGTATCAGAGGTCATAACAGACAGCATGCAGCAATATCTCGCGTGCTGGCTGTCACCTGCCAACATGTCCTCTCTGCCCCTTTCCAAATTTACTGTGGGATATACAGATAGTGCAGTAATATTCTGCACTATCTGCATTTTCCCTCTAGGTATGTCAACATGACCCGATAGCATGTGCTATCTGCCGCGTTGATAGCTGCTGTAGCTTAGTAAACCTGTTGCTAAGTTCTCTTTGTGTTTTTTATTTAGTTGTATTGTTTTAGGAATTATGGTTGATATGATTTTAATTATCTGTTGTTTATTAAGTACTTCTGTCATGTGTAAGTTATTTATGTTTTAAATAAAAAGGTATTATGTTTTGCTTTTGATTCACCAAAAGCATGGTTTGAAATTGGCAGAGTATAAATGTTCTTAAATAAATATATTTATACTTTCCTGCATTTTGTACCTACCTTTTCAGGTCTTTGTCTACATGTTCCCTGTCTCTGCACTTAGCACACTGCTGTTCGTATTCTTCTGTATATCCTTACACAATGCATCCTGAATGAATATCAAGAGGAATTGACTCAAGGCTGGTCCCTGTTTTACCACCACAACTGGAAGGTTTCCACACTTAAATATTGCTCTTCTGGCATACATCCTTTATTCAGCTATATGTAAATTCCTAAGATACAGTGTCCCTCTTCCTCGTGAACCACCAAATCAGTTCAGTTCAGCAGGCATGCAGTCTTTCACCTCTTCAGGATTGACACCACCATGCGTAGTCCTTATTTATTCCTTTGTTCTTTATCAGCAGGACCTTTACTGAAAAAATTACAACTATGATTGCCTTTCCTGAACAGAATCTAAACTTGTTTTCACTGATCTTTACCAAGTTCCTTTTTCTCTTCTTTGGGGTATGTTTACTAAACCGTCTTAATGTTACCGGCGTTAGTTGCAGTCTTACTGTGATGAATGCCATATAAGGTAGTGGGCGTTCCGGTCTTAAGGTAGCATTTCGGGTTATCGCGCGATAAAGTCCGTTATCGCACGATAGTGGGAGCCGTGGCACGTTAACGCGCGTTAGCCTTAATTAGGCATGCTGATCTACAAACATAGCAACAGAGGTGTAGCATACTGGTTAATACAATGACCGATGAAACAGGGGTCATGAGTTTGATCCCCCAGTGGGCTTAATGAGTAAGGCTGTCTGAGACATTATCCTTTACTTTAAATCAGTGATGTCTGAGGCATTTTCTTTTTTAATTTAAATTAGTGCGGCCAGAAAACACACCCTCACAGTGCCGTAACCTAAGGTGCCGCAAAAGGCGCCCTATAAGGCACTCCAGATGGCACATTATAAAGTGCACTGTCCGCCAAGACACCTTATAATGTTCCCTATAGGGTGCCTTATAAGGCACCTTATAGGGCGCTTTCTAGGGCGCCTTATGAGGCACCTTAAGGTTACAGCACTGTGAGGGTCTTTTTGCTGGCAGCACTAATTTAAATTAAAAAAGGAAATGCTTTAGACAGCCCTATCAAATAACACCACTGTGGGATCAAACCCATGACCTCTGCCTCCACAGTCAGTGAAGTAACCAGTGGGCTACATTTCTATAGCTGTTAACAAACTCCTGGCTAGCTACAGAAGGACTGCAGGTCACCAGACAAACTGTCTGCTGTGGTTACCAGGATAGGGTTAACCCACCCGCACCAATGATGCACTGCACATGCAGATCAGCAGTCTACAGATGATCACAAGATGGGGTATGCACCCCCACAGCACTTCGGCCTGGTAGGGAGAACTGACTGTGTGTTACTGGCAGAGAGTAGCTACAGACCGTCACATTGTGGGGGTACTGTGTTCACCCTGAGAACATAAGAACCAATGAACATAAGATATGCCATACTGGGTCAGACCAAGGTCCATCAAGCCCAGTATCCTGTTTCCAACAGTGGCCAATCTAGGTCATACGTACCTAGCAGTTTCCCCAAAAGACACAGGTTCCGCAATGCTGGTACTGGGTCAAGCATTGATATCCTGGGTCCCTTCTTAATAATGGTTTATGGACCTTTCCTCCAGGAACTTGTCCAAACCTTTTTTAAACCCAGCTACACTAACAGCCTTTACTACATCCTCCGGTAACAAATTCCAGAGTTTGATTACACGTTGAGTGAAAAAATATTTTCTTTTATTAGTCTTAAATAGTTTACCCTGTAGCTTCATTGTATGTCCCCTAGTCTTTCTATATTCTGATAACGTAAACAGTCGATCTACGTTTACCTGTTCCACTCCGTTCATTAATTTATAGACTTCTATCATATCTCCCCTCAGCCGTCTCTTTTCCAGGTTAAAGAGCCCTAACCTTTTTAGCCTTTCTTCATAGGAGTATCCTTCCATCCCCTTTACCATTTTGGTGGCTCTTCTATGAACCTTTTCTAATAACGCTATATCCTTTTTACGATACGGCGACCAGAATTGCACACAATATTCAAGGTGCGGTCTCACCATGGAACGGTATAGAGGCATTATAATATCTTTTGTTTTATTTTCCATTCCTGTCCTTATGATACCTAGCATTCTATTTGCTCTCTTGGCTGCCGCCGCACGCTGGGCCGAGGGTTTTAACAAGTTATCCACAATGACGCCTAAATCTTTTTCCTGGTTGGTGGTTCCTAATGAGGGCGAGGTGGGGCACCCAGCTCCAGGTCCGTAGCACCTGCCTTAGCTGAGATAGGCTATGCTGCAGGTTGCCATCAGTGCCAGTGTGTGATAGGTAGTCATTGCAGACACGCCTAGGATACACCTGTGTCCATCTGTATTTCCCAGTCACGTCTAGCCCTTGTGGACTATGATGCACCCAGAATAGTGCATATCCTGTGTGGGTGCCATGGTCACATGATTTAAGTGTTTGGACGCATAGGCATTTTATGTAGCACCACCCAATCCACCCTCTGGGGCTCAGGGTGGGGGACAGGATCTCCCACCAACAGATCCACATTCTACATCCCTGCAATGGTGGCAGTAGAGGGGACCATCAACCCCAGTCCTGCTGGGGAACAGGCACCCTACAGGGCAGTCAATACAGATCTGTATGCATCCATAAGGCAATGGCAGACAAACAGTAGGCCTGGAAATGCTCAGCTGCTCCCCACCACTATCTGACATTCTCCAGCAACAAGCACAGTGAGTCTCCAGCTGCTGCACCCTGCAAGGTGTTCTAGCCATAAACATACTAACTGCAGACAGTCTGCTAGCTAGGCCATAGTGCATGTTCCTGGAGGAAATGTGAGCACACACCAAGCAGATAAGTCAGTGATTGGACCCCAGAAAAGAGAACCCATAAATATCACTTGAGAGAAATGCTATATAGCACTATGGGGGAACCTAGCCATACTGTGGTCACTGCTCAGTCAGGGTGAGAGTGACCTCCCAGCAGGACATGCTGTGGCCACCCTGTCTGTGCAGGTGGTGGCTGGGCACTACAATGTCCCAGCCATTGCCCTATGCCCTGTGCGGATGCATCCTGTCTGGGCCATACCCACAGTACCTTCCTCCTCATTATGCACATTGGCAGGCTAACACTGGAAACAGTGCAAGCAGTGTGGACTGAGTAAGGTGTAGGCAGCCACAACACATTGGATAGACCGACACACACTCCCACACCTATGCCAGCATTGTGCAAATATAGAGGCTTTTGGCAGCCCTGGCCACCATACCAGTCCTGGGTACAGTGCAGGCATGGCTATGGTACGTAATACTGTTGGGGTCACTCCCCGGGGTGGTAAACACTGTCAGAAACCAAAACTGAAAAACACTCCACAGATATCAGAAAGTTTGCTATGATGCAACTCTATCAGCAAATTGTGCTTAACTTAGGAATTGATATCTGCCATTAACCATAGCAACCTTTTGATATATGTGTAATGTATTCCCAAGTTTTGTGCGGCATTGCTAAGGTATGCAAGTGCGAGCATTGAGAGATGCTGCTGCGTGCAGGGCCCAACAGCCTGACTCTCCATGAGGCTTTGGATAGTGGAGCGTGTGGGTGTGGGTGTTTATGCCCCTGTTGGCCGCTGCTCTAGGGCAGAGGTTCCCAACTCCGGTCCTGGTGGGCCAAACACTGTTCAAGTTTTCATGCTGTCCCTAATGAATATGCATGAGATACATTTGCATACAATGGGGCGGTGCATACTAATGCAGCACAGGCATATTTATTAGGGACATCATGAAACCTGAATGGTGTTTGGCCCTCCAGGACTGCAGTTGGGAAACTCTACTCTAGGGATTGCACATGTTTATGGTGTCTGTGCTCTGTAGAGTAAGATATAGGCATTTCAGGCATGTTTATTTTATCTGCAATAAAGGTTCCTTCTTTATTACCATGGTTTATTACTGGGTAAAATATGGGGAAAGGGTTGGCAGGCAACACAGCTGGGACTTGAACTTGTGACTTTCTGCTTCTGAATACACTGGCTGTGTGTACTGCACCACACTGTTGCCACAGAGGTGGTTCATTCCCTGGGGATACCAAGATTGTTCATCAGAAAGACCCTGTCTGTTGCATTTCATGGCACCCACCTAAATGGGGCTAGGCCATGGTCTGCTGTGGGTAGATGCCACTGCCCCCTCCGCCACCAGCACCCCTCCGCCACCATGCTGTCATGATATTATGCCAGTGGTGCTGGTGGTGCGCAGAGGTGGTGCGCAGACTCAAGAACCAGCTGAGAGAAGTAGTAGAAACAATAAAGACATTGTTAGTGAGTATTATGTCACAGAGTATGTGAGTAGATACTACGGTGCTGGATGGACGGATGGGGCAATGGCGAGGACAATGATGGACAACCGGGGCAGCCCTGCAGCACTCAATTGGGATCAGGCCTCAGGAGAGTAGGGCTGAGGGTAGCAGAGGCGAAGTTATATGGGGAATAAGGGAAGACAGGAAAAAGGGAGGGGGAGGAGAGGAGGGAAGGGATGGGAAGTCAGAAGTGTGAATGGAGACTGTGTGGTAGGAATGAGTGGGTGAAAGTGAAGAATGAAGAGAATGAAAGTCATTCAAACAATAAGAGAGGTTTGAAAAGTCTTAAAGAACTGTCTGAGCAACAAAAGAAAAGGTATGCCAAATATATACATGACACAGAGTTCGGAGTTGGGGCTGGGCAAACCTGGGTGACCTTTCAACTATCATGGAAACTGAGGGTAGAAATGAAAAGAGATAAGTATAATGGGACATGACTTAAGGATAATTACATGGAATGTGGAGGGATTGAGTACACCTATGAAGCGTACAAAAATTTTGCAAGCTTTAAAAAGAGGGAAAGCTCAAGTGGCATTATTGCAAGAAACCCACTTAAGTGCAAGGGAGCACGAGAAGCTTAAAAAAGACTGGGTGGGACAGGTATTTGCTACACTGGTGGGAGGTAGAAAGAGGGGAGTAACGATTTTGGTTAAAAAAGGGATTGCTCTGGAGGTGATCAGTGAGGAGAGTGATCCACAAGGGCGGTTTTTATTTCGGCATGTTCGAATACAGGGGGAGGAACTATTTTGGGATAATATTTACGCGTCAAACGTTTATGACCATCAATTTTTTAAGTTCCTTTTACAAAAGATAATAGGAGCACCGAAAATACCATTGGTATTGGCTGGAGATTTTAACTGTCCACATGATCCTGAGCTAGATCGATCACAGGGGAAGAGGGGAGGGGGCTGGACGAAAAAAGGGGTGGGATATCTATGTAGAATGGGAGGACTAATAGACACATGGCAAACCTTACATGAAGACGAAAGAGATTACACACATCTGTCAAGAGACCACCAATCGTGGTCTTGGATTGATTATATATTAACTTCAAGAGATAGTTTTGGAAAAGTAGTAAATATGGAGATTGATCCTATTGTGGTGTCTGACCATGCAATGGTTAGAATGACTTGGAGAGTGAGAAATCCTTTTGGCAATAAGTGGTCCTTTCCTAGACACTTATGGAAAAACGAGGAATTTCGGCAATATTTGAAACATCACTGGGAGGAATACTTAAGGTTCCATGAGACACAAGCAAAAACGGTGGCGATATTCTGGGAGGCGTGGAAAACAGTGCTGCGTGGGCTTATAATAGCTTATGTAGAAAAGGAAAAGAAGAGAATTAATGAAACTATAATCAAACTAGCCCAAAACCTCCAAGAAGCAAAGAGAGAAGCGCTGACAAATCATAAATATCTGAGGGGTTATCTTGAAACTCAAAAAGCCTTAAAAGCCGCACTACACGAGAGAGCAGTCTATTCTATGTAATATTATAGGCATAAACTGTTTAGATATGGAGATCAAACAGGGAAGCTACTGGCTCGGTTGGTAAAAGATAGAGGCGGGGTTATAGGAATAACCATAGTTAGAGATAGAGACGGGGTGAAGCAAAGAGAGGTGGGGAAGATAGTACAGGTTTTTAGTCAATTTTGTCAGGCTTTGTACTCGCCTGAAGTGGAAGATAGAGAACAAGAGCGGGCCTTCTTAGATATGGTGGAACTGCCAAAACTACTGGAAGTAGAGTTGCAAGACTTAAACAAACCTATCACAGGGGAAGAAATACAGAGGGTAATTAAAGCAGGGACACCGCACAAAACTCCAGGGCCAGACGGATATGGCACAGAATTCTACAAAATCTTAATGATTCAAATCACGCCTACTCTGATGGCTCTGTATGGTGAAGTACTGGATACGGGGCTCTTTCCGAGGGATATGCGAACGGCGGCTATCACGGTTATTCCTAAACTGGGAAAGGATCACGAGGACCCGGCTTCGTATAGGCCGATATTGTTAATCAATTATGATATGAAGATTATGGCATCGATATTAGCAACGAGGCTGCAAAATATACTTCCAAGACTGATAGGCAGACATCAGTCAGGATTTGTGAAGGGAAGAGAGGTTTTCTCGAATATTAGCAGAGTCCTGCTAGGAATGGAAAAGTGTGTTCTCCAGGAGACTCCCTTGCTCTTGGTAAGTCTAGACGCGGAGAAGGCTTTTGAATGAGTCTCCTGGGCTTACATGTTTGAGGTTTTATGCCGGTTTGGATTCGAGGGGGCATTTCTAGAATGGATCAAAACACTTTGCATGGACCCTCTGGCCTGTGTGGCTAGTGGGGGGGTTGGGGGTATACTCACAGTCTTTTTCTTTGAAGAGGGGGACATGTCAGGGGTGCCCCCTGTCTCCCCTTCTATTTGTTCTCCAGCTGGAGCCTCTATTGCTTTCCCTGATCAAGACAGAAGAGATAAAGGGAATAGAATAGAACAATGGGGGCATTAAAGTAAGTGCTTTTGCAGACGATATGCTTCTGTGTATCTGTGATCCCCAAAAATCATTAGATTTAGCATTACAAAAGATTGAGCGGTTTGGATCATTTTCAGGATTACGAATAAATAGAAACAAATCTCTAGCACTAGATGTAGGAGGAAGAGTTAGAAAAGATTGGCAGGGAAATTTCCCGCTGATCTGGGCACAGGAGCAATTCCGCTACCTGGGCATTCAAAAATACATCCCAGCTTTATGAGGTAAAAATCAAACCAATGATAGAAAGGACAGTGGCAAGGCTGAAGAAGTGGAGGGATCTTCCTATATCACTTATGGGTCGAATAGCTCTTATTAAGATGGTGGAGATACCTAGGTGGATTTATCTCTTGCGCCACGTACCAGTGTGGCTATTATGGAGAGATAAGGTGGTGTTGCAGAAACATATAGGTAAATTCTTATGGAAAGTTAGATGATCCCATATAGCTTTGTCGACGATGATGAAAACTTTAGAGAAGGGAGGAACAGGCCTACTGTCTGTGCGCACCTATAATTTGACATGCCTGCTTAGACCCCTGAGAGATTTGGTGGTAGGCTAGGGGGAGAGTCTGCCACTGGAGCTAGTAGACCAGATGTCCGGGCCATACCATCGAACATACTTACTGCATAAAGTAAGCAGGGAAATACCACCGGCTTGGAAATTTTGAGTGCATATGAGGGCCCTCAGGCAGGCATGGAAAGCAATATGTCAACAAAGGAATTTAAATTGGAGAGGCACCGATTGTCTCCCTTTGATGGGGAATGGAGAATTCGAACCAGGGAGGTAGGGTGGAGTATCGAAGGGATGGGCGTGCTGTGGGGTGGCATACGTGGGTCATTTGAAGATGAAAGTGGTCCCGGAATTAGTCTCCTTTCAATCTTTAAGTAAGAGATATAATATAGAATCAAAATCATTTTACTTCTATCTGCAAGTCAAACACTACGTAGGAGGTCTCCAAAAGGAGTATGGCTCATTATGGAGCTCAAGGGGTATGTTGGTTTTATTGGAAGCACTAGAAGATAAAATATTGGTGTGCAGTCTAAAAGAAGAACTTTGTCCAGGGGCGGATTGGGGAGTGCTGGAGAAGTTAGCTCTGAGATGGCGTCAGGATAATATGCCAGGAGTTATGGTGGAAGTGCTACAAGGGATAAAGAAGGTCTCTGAATCAATACAAGAAACACAATATAAATTTCTCTGGAGAGCATATGTCCCTAATGTGTGGGCAGCTCGGGTGGGCTTAACTTCGACAGATGTGTGTACACTATGTGGAAAAGAGAAAGGAACACTAGCTCATCGCTTTTGGCTCTGCGAGTCGATACAAAGCTTCTGGGGGGACGTGGAAAGGAAGTTAGCGGTTTGGTGACTACAATGTCGAGATTTCTCACCAGAATGGTGCTTGTTCAGTTTGTGTGAAGGGGGGGAGTTGGTTGGGAGCTGCCATAAGCACTTATATAACAAAGGTTTCATAGTAGCTAAGCAATGTATTTTATGCCAATGGCTGGCTGCAAAACCCCCAGAAGTGGCGTAAAGGGAGCAGATGCTGATAGAATTGATGCATATGGAGCAGAAAACAGCCCAGATACTTGGGAAAAATAAAATGGAGGAGTTTGGCAAAATATGGGATCCAATCTTGCAACAATACCCTTCTTGAGTAGGTGGTGTACAAAAGATTATAATTGTGATTAGGTGTAAAAGAGAGCAATGGGAAAAGACAGAAAAGGTGGATGGTGGGATGAGTGCGGTGTGCATGAATGAATGAATGAAATGCTTGGGGTATGGATAAATATAGGTAGGGTTTAACACTAGAAGCCCCAAAGTGCGTCAATTGACACAAATGCATCTTCGAAGTTCTATACCAGCGCCACTGCTAGAACCATGTCATTCATGTTCCATGACTTTGTTAGCAAGGTCAAGATGTTCAAATATGTGCATCGAAAATTAATGACAGATGCACCACCTAGCGGGAAAATGAATTTATACCTAGAAGCCCCCAAATACGTCAATTGACGCACTCAATTGTCTTGGATGCGTCAATTGACATACTTTGGGGCTTCTAGGTATAAATTCATGTTCCCACTAGGTGGCACATCTCAATCACTTTTTACAGTTTTACTCCGGCATTACAAACAATAAACACACAATGACATCATGTAATGACGTCACATGCTGCACGTTTTTAACAAATAAGTAACTTCACATTAATTCACATCTGCATTTGATGCTAAACAGAGTCGTCGTGATAATGCGTCAATTGACTAGGGTTTCTTGGTAAAATTCCTTTTGGGGCTTCTAATGTTAAAGGGAGGGAGAGTAGAGGGAGGGTAACGGAGAAACGAACATAGAGGGGTGGGAGGGGGAAGAAGAGGGGAAGGAGGGAGGTAGGGGTTAAACCTTTGAACAAGATGAGTAGAAGTAATGAAGGTAGTGGGGTTATGTTATATTCTCTGTTAATCATTGACTAACAAGTGTAAAAATGTGTAAGAATGGGGGGTAGACCTGAGTGTATAAGAGATAGCCTTAGGTAGATTCATAGACAAAATCATTAAGTAAGGTATGATGCAGTACAATTGAACCTTATCACACAAACACCCATGCCTATGACTAGTGAAATACGGCTTGTCATGTCGCCTAAATGTAAATAGTTACCCCTAGTTATCCAAGTTTTAGTACCTATTCCTTGTAAACACAGATCAACCAATGAAATGTGTAAGTTTCTATGTTCCATGTAAACTGCACTGATGTTGAATAGTGCGGTATAAAATAGTGCGGTAAATAAAATAAAGATGTAAAGTAAGTAGGTGGGTATTGGAATCTGGGAAATGACTTGAAAAGTTTTACTTGGAAATATATGCATTGTATGAAGTAATACAGTGTTTACAATGTTAATTGGAAAGAACAATAAAAATGATATTCCATAATTGGCTATGCTTATATACTGCTTTTCACCAGGTCAAAGCGGTTTCCATTAAACAACAATTGATACATCGTACAAGTCAAAACATATTTGCAGTTTGAATGGGGGGAGGGGATGGTGGAGAGGTAATACAATCGAACAACCAGTTGTAACTTATTTACAATCAAGATTAGGTATATACGAGGTGCTGACAAAAAAGAAACAAGACTGTGGCAGCCACGCCCATGACTCAATGCCAATTGGCTAGCCACTTGTCACTGTGTTGTGCAACATCTCACCACTATTCTGCTATAATATTTCTTATCTCTCTCACTCTGTTTTTCTTTTTCAGGTTTTTTGTAGCACATTGCTCCATCACTTTGTCGCGCAACTGGAGGTGGCAGAAATATGGATCAAAGAATCAACTTGGAATTTCTGGTTAAGTTGGAGAAGAGCCCAAATGAGTGTCTCTGACCTCTCCAAAAGGCTTATGGAGAAGATGCAATGTCAAGGCCACGAGTCTTCGAGTGACACAAACACTTCAAGACTGGCCTCGAGGAGGTGGAGGATGACCCCAAATCAGGATGGTCTTCCACGACAAAGACAGCTGAGAACATTGACAGAGTGAACCAGCTGGTGTGAAGTGATCGCAGATTGATGGTGAGGATGATAGCTGAGGAGCTCAGCCTGAACAGGGAGTTAGTGTAGACCATCTTGGAGCAGGAGCTGGGGATGTGGAAGGTGCACACCAAGATGGTGCCCAAGCTTTTATCGGAAGACCAGAAGGAGCACCGGGTCAATGTTTGTGCCTGAGGGTCAGACAGTCAACCAGCACTTCTACCAGCATGTCCTCAATTGCCTCCATGACACAATCACTACCACCAAATCTAGTCCCAGCACATACACTAGGGGTGGGCACATTTTTGTCCTGGGTGAGATGCGGCCAGTGTGTATTTTTCCTTTTCAGCTGCAGTATCATCTTGCCGAGATTTGGTATAGATGTTATACAACAGGGTTGCCATGTGAAGGTACTCAGCAAGACCTGAAGAGAACTTTATTCTTTCCCCCTTGGAGATACACAACACTTCACTGGCTGCCGATGATGAATTTTAAGCAAGTTGAGGAATCAGAGCAGAGATTTTGGATGTGTATCTTGCCATACTCTAGTCTCCAATTTTGTGGTGATTTTCGTCTTGATTACATTGTAAGCTCTGAACACGTACTGTCTGACATTTATATGTACAGTGCTGTGTACACCTTGTAACACTATATAAATGATTAGTAGTAGTAGATCTGACATAAGAGACTACCTGCTTTTTGCCTTAAAGGACAACTGAGAAAAAGCTAGGGACTTTGGTCGGTGTTTTTCATTTTTCTTATTTCCTTCAGCAGGTTCCAAAGCTCCTACAACTGAACTATGGCTGGGAAAAATTGTGTTGCCTAAGCTGTTGCTCCTGTTAGTTTCTGCCTCCATTCAGCATGGCAGTGTGATCCTAGGCTAGGGGCTGGCAAGTTGAATCCCTCATGAAACAAATACAGGAACTAAGAGACGAGGTGGCAAAGCTGAGAAGCATCCATAACAGTGAGCTACATTGATGAAATGCTTCTTGAGGTGTCAAATATCTCCAACAGTGGTGGGAAATGAAAGCGGGAGAGGAGATCTCCATAACCAACCATTATATGAATGCAAAAAATGCAGACAGATTGACCACAGCTGTAGCAACCAGATGTTCTTAAACTGGTAATTTATTAATGGTCCAACTCTGCCAAGTTAAGGCAAGCACACCTGTATCAGGGGTCTGAATGACTCTCTTTTTTTCCCCTGGGAACTGTAGCCCTGCAATGCCTTCAGCTTCGGCATCCAGGAGATGGAGATGGATACTACAGAATGTCCATCTTGGAGACAGCACTTTGAGAAGAAAATACTTCCATTGTAGCATCGACCTCCATCTTAGAGCTAGAGCAGCAGGTGCCAAAGCTGACAGCATTGCAGGGCTGCAGTTCCCATGGGCTAGAATCATTATAGCCCCAGACCAATGATGCAGTTGTATTTGCCTTAACTTGGCAGTGTCGGATCCATTAATAAATTGCTAACTGAAGAATATTTGGCTGATATGGCTGTGGCCTATCTCTGTGTTTTTGATTCATATAATGGTACAGTAAAAACTGGACCTGGGTCATCTGAGCCAGAAGTATCAACACAGTAACTATACCATCCCTAAAACTGAAGAACTGCTATGCAGCCCTAGAAGTGAAGAAGGTGAGAATATCCCATGAACAGGAGGAAGCAGAGCTCAAAAACCTCCAATGTTACCAAATCAGTGACTACAAGGAAGTGAAGGGTAGTGGTGGCTGGTGATTCCCTTCTGAGGGATACAGAGGCATCCATCTGATGACCAGACATGATTTCCCAGAAGGTGTGCTGTCTTCCAGTTGCAAAAACCTGAGACATTATGGATGGTTTGAGATTCATCAAGCCAACTGACTGTTATCCAATTCAGCTTTTCCATACTTGCAGATGTGGTACGTCTAGGTATCCCTCCAAGCTTATAGACAGTGACTTCATGGCTCTGGAAGAGAGAGTGAAGCAGAAAGGTTCATAGGTGTTGTTCTCCTCAATCTTTCCTGCTGAGGGTAAAGGCTGAAACAGAGAATCTCACATCCTAGAAATGAATGAATGGAGGTATAGGTGGTGTCATTGAAAGCATTTCAGTTTTCTGGATCATGGTATGGTTTTCTAAGGGCTGCTGGGCAGAGATGGCATCCACCTATCGAAAAAGAGTCATGTTTCCACAGCAGACTGTCTAACCTACTAAAGAGGACTATAAACTAGGGTTGTCGGGGATGGATTAGCAAAGCCCCCTGGTAAGTAAAACCCCATTGGGTAAGCAAAACATTAAATACCACTGTAGAAATGGGAAAAGAGGGCAACGTTTGGAAAGTGGTATGCACCTGTGGTATGGGAAATAAGATTCTGGTTCTAGAGGCTATAATGGAAAAAGCTGACATGGTAGTCATTGAGATGTGGCTCACAGAGGACCATGACTGGGATATAATTACAGCAGACTATCATGTATTCAGGAAGGACAGGCTAGAAAGAAGGAGGAATGGCACTATACAGTATTTAAAAACAGATATTAAAGCAACAGAACTGCAGCGCTCACAAGGTAAGGAGGAGGCAATGTGGTTTAATCTCGAAAGGGGGAATGGAACATACATACATTTACATTGGTATGATATACAGACCTCTTTCACAGGCAGAACTGGACAGATTCAATTGAAGACAGTATTGCTATGAAGAGACATGCTAGTGGGAGGTGATTTCAATATGCCAGATGTTTGGCATATTAACAGCAGTAACCGAGGTATCCGGATGCCCAACCTGGCTTGGGCCCATCCCCCTCCCCCCCTCCCCCATTTCACACTCCTTCCACCACCCCCACCCACCTTATAACAAAGCGCACAGACATCAAGGGTTTGGTTCAAACATTGCTTGGTCGCAGCTTTATTGATGGTAAAAATACCGGCCCAACATGGGCCAATTCTGTAATCCAACAAACAGTAACTGAATAACCGAATAACCCCCCCACCACCCTTCATCCGGATGGTGCCCCCCACCAGCCGTTAGTAGCAAAGTGGAGCACCATCCAAACCACCCCCCCCGTGACCCCCCCCGCTCCCGCCTAGCCGTTATAGCAAAGGCCGGCTGAGGGGGTCGCCTATTTCCGGGTAGAGACCCCAGCCGGGATGTCTCCCCCAACCTGTCGAGCCGTGCCGCTCACCTGAAAGCGGCATACGGCTGCCCTGAGGCACCGGGTCAACCAGCACCAGCTCGCTACCCCGCTCACCCGACCCAAAGGGGGCCACCCCCCCACCAGCTGCAACGACCTCCACCTCTCCCCCCCCGCCACAGACAAAGGGAGGGAGGGAGGGAAACCTTTTTCCAGCACGAGCAAGGAGGAAGAGAGGGATCACCACCCAGCGAACCCTCCTTGCTCGCGCTGCCGTCCACGTGTCCGCCTACGCGGACCAATCAGAAATCCCCCCGGGCAGCATGAGGCCCGGCGCGCAGGCACGCGCGCCAACGCACCGCCCCCCCCCCCAAGCAAAACACGGCCAGCCGCAAAGTCGGGCCCCGGAACCCGGTTACCAGGCCGGCCGCGGGACCGGGGCCCGGCGGTCCAGCCCCTCATAACCGAGGTATCCGGATGCCCAACCTGGCTTGGGCCCATCCCCCTCCCCCCCTCCCCCATTTCACACTCCTTCCACCACCCCCCCCCCCACCTTATAACAAAGCGCACAGACATCAAGGGTTTGGTTCAAACATTGCTTGGTCGCAGCTTTATTGATGGTAAAAATACCGGCCCAACATGGGCCAATTCTGTAATCCAACAAACAGTAACTGAATAACCGAATAACCCCCCCACCACCCTTCATCCGGATGGTGCCCCCCACCAGCCGTTAGTAGCAAAGTGGAGCACCATCCAAACCACCCCCCCCCCGTGACCCCCCCCGCGCCCGCCTAGCCGTTATAGCAAAGGCCGGCTGAGGGGGTCGCCTATTTCCGGGTAGAGACCCCAGCCGGGACGTCTCCCCCAACCTGTCGAGCCGTGCCGCTCACCTGAAAGCGGCATACGGCTGCCCTGAGGCACCGGGTCAACGAGCACCAGCTCGCTACCCCGCCACCGGCACTAGGTAGCACGCTATCCTAGAGCCGCCCCCACCAAAGAAAGCTGCGACCAGCACCAAGACTCCAATGCCTCCTGCCAATCATTGAGAAGCAGGTCCTGCCCCACCGGGGCCAGGTGAACCCCATCGAGCCGGTACAGACCGGCACAGGCGACATCAGCCCACGGGTGCCGAACATGAAACCCGCCTGTCTGCTGTACCCACCGCCCAATCTGACGGTTGAGTTTGCACAAACCCCTCGACCAACGCCGTTGGGTACAGCAGGCAGGGCGAGGAATAATGTCCGACCATATGATGGCCACCCCAGGGATGACCTCCCGCAGCCGGGCAATGTCATTCAAAACAGTCATGATAAGTTGCAGGCAAGCCTAGCTAGCAACGTCATTGCCCGCCAGGTGGAGCAGCAGCCCGACTGGCCGCTGCCGCCGCCGTCCGAGTTCCATATGGACGTGGTCTAGGAGTTGTCCCCAGTGCAGGCCGCGATGGCCCATCCAGCACAAGCGCACTCCAGCCGCAGCAAGACCAAGGTGAACCCCCAACGGCCGAACCGCCGCTCGACGCTCCGCCCAGTAGACAAAGGAGTGCCCGATGATCCACCAGTCACCACCGGACACACCACCTGAAAGCAGAAAAGAGCGGACCGCCACCAGCAAGCTATTCTGCAACAGGGAGAAAATGATTAGTACCCCCAGGCCCCACCCCTCCGCACCGCCCCCCTTGGGCAGAGCTCCCAAGGCACTAGGCGTCACCCCCGGAGGCCGGTGGGCGAACATAACCAGCATAAGCCCCCGACCTCCATCTGCCAATGCGCTGAATGACCCGCGTGTCCAGCCCCGCGGCTGCCGCGCTAGTCGCCACCCCAATCCGGAATGAGTGCGAAGCGTAGCTCCGTTCAAGACAACCCAAGGCACGCAAAACTAAGCGTAGCACCGCCGTGAACTGGAATTGAGTCACTGGTTTGCCGTCCGCGTGAATGAAAAAATTGGCCCCGCGCCCCCGGTCGCTGCTGGACGTACGCACCCAAAGCCCGCACGGGACAAGACAACAAGGGGGGGATAGCACGGAGCAGGACCCACCCGCCTTTTCCGGACTGGTCTGTCTTGGACCGTGATAAGAAAATCTGCACGCGCGCCGGATCCACACGGACATGCCCGAAGTCGAGCCCGCCAAAAGCCCCACCTCTAGCAGACCGAGGGACGAGCTCGGATACCCGAAAGGCGCCGAAAAAGGCCGTAGTAAACAGCGCATGAAACAGTACCGCCTCGAAACCAGAGGCCGCCACCTGCGGTAAAACCGCACAAACCTGCAATAAAAGCTCATGAGATATCGGGAGCCGCCAATCCCGTACCCCTGGCTGAACGCGAGCCCAGCCAGCAAGCAGGCGTCCGACTAAGAAGGAGACACGCGGGTTTCCCCAACCAGCGGCTTTACAAAAGAAAGAAAAGCCCGCCAACGCTCCAGCCACAGCCGACCGGGCCCAGCCCTCCTGCTTCGCCCACAACACAAAACGGCCGACCAGGCCATCCGACACCACCCCACCAGACCAACCGTGCGCGCCCAGAAAAGCACTCACCTGAGAGTAGCCCCGTCGGTACGACGCCCAGGTACTACGAGCCACCGATGCTGCAAGAAGAACCATCAGGTCAGGGTCCCAACTCTCCAGAGATGCTCCGGAACCCGCGCAGGCAGCTCGTCCGCCTGAGGAGCCAGCCGCCGGAACTGCGCCCACTGAAAACGGGATAAAGCATCAGCAATAGTGTTCTGAGAACCAGGCACGTGCCGGGCTCTAGCGGTGACGTTCAGGCGCAAGCAAGCCAACACAAACACTCTCATCAAGGAAGCCACCCTGGGACACCGGGGAGCTTGACGGTTTATGACCTCAACCACTGCCGCATTATCGCACCAAAAGACTACCCGCCGGTCCCGCAACCGGTCCGGCCACACCCGAAGAGCCACGACAATGGGGAAAAGCTCCAAGAAGGTGATATTCCGGGTCAAGCCGGAGCCTACCCAATCCGCCGGCCAGGGCTCTGCACACCAGGAACCGTGACAAAACGCCCCAAAACCAGAACCACCGGCCGCATCGGTGAACAACTGCAGGTCGGGTTCGATAGCTCAGGCAGCTGCAGGACGGAGGACCCGTCAAAACCAGCCAAAAACGCGTCCCAGACCCGCAGATCCGCCCGCATCCCCGCCGACACCCGAATGCGATGATGAGGCAGCCACAGCCCCGCCATCGCCAAGGAGAGGCGCCACGTGAAAGGGCGCCCCATAGGAAGGACACGGCAGGCAAAATTGAGATGCCCGACCAACGACTGAAGGACGCGGAGGGAAGTCTTGGAAGCGGAACCTATAGAGGCCACTAACTCCCGAAGGCGACGAACCTTTTGCGCTGGCAAGTGCACGACCATGGCCACCGTGTCAATTTCGATACCGAGAAAAGTAAGACACGTAACCGGTCCAACCGTCTTATCCGAGGCGACGGGGATGCCGAAGTCGGCAGCCACGCGTAGAAAAGTGCTGAGGAGAGTGGGACACGTGGGTGCCCGCTCAGGCCCGACAAACAGAAAGTCGTCGAGATAGTGCACCACGGAAGCGACGCCCGACTGCCGCTGCACGACCCAGTGCAAGAACGTACTGAAGGCTTCGAAGTACGCACAAGATAAGGCACAGCCCATGGGCATGCACATATCAAAATAGTACCGCGCCTCGAAGCAAAACCCCAGCAAAGGGAAAGCCGTAGGGTGCACCGGCAACAGGCGGAAGGCCGATTCGATATCCACGTTTGCAAGAAGGGCGCCAGGCCCGCATTGACGGACCAGGGAGACGGCGGCATCGAAAGAAGAGTAATGGACCGTGCAGAGCTCTCGAGGTATGCGGTCATTGACCGATTCGCCCGGAGGGCAAGAGAGGTTGTGTATCAGCCGGAACTTGCCCGGCTCCTTCTTGGGAACCACACCCAATGGTGAGACCGTAAATGGAGAAAAGGGGGGCACCATGAAGGGGCCGGCAATGCGACCCAATGCACACTCCTCAGAAATCTTCCGCCGCACAAAATCCCCATAAATCCGCACGGAGGCAGCGTTGCGAAACCCCCCTTGCGCGGACGCTCCCCGGACAGGAATGCGAAAACCCCGGGAAAACCCACCTAAAAGCAAACCCGACGCCCTCCCCCGACAGGAACGCCCGTACGCCAGCAACCAAGGGCGCATTGCCTCGACGCGCACAGGGGTACGGGCCAAGGCCCGACCCCCGTTACTTTGCCGCCGAGGGGGCCCCCACAACCCCCTTTCTGCTGCACTTCGCCGCTGCGTGCGCACCCCCGCACAAGGAGCAGGCATGTTTGAATTTGCAGTCAGGGAAGGGGCAGGACGCCTTGTTGAAGCGCCAGCAGACGTGTCCCCCACCGACTGCTGCTCTTGACGGAGGCAAAGCCGGACCGGAGGCACGAAAGGAACGCCCGCTAGAGGGCATCGGAGACGGCCCTGCCCTAGCAACCGCCCCGCCGGATACCCCAGCGCGGCCCCGCACGGACATCTGGGTCAACCACAGGTTGATGTCCTTCGTCCCCCACATCAAGCGGCTGTTCTCCTCCATCTGGTCCCGGAACTCCTCGTCATAATTCAACCAAGCCCAACCCTCGTGAGCCTGGGAAGCCGCTAGGCTATTATCCGCATAAGCGAGCAGGGCCCCGTACTGATCCGGGAAGTAGTGCCCCCATACGCTCGCCAAACACAAGAAGGCGCGGGTCCAGTTGAGGGTGTTGCGAGAGACCTTGCGCACCCTGCCCGCCTTCTCGTCCTCCTTGCGTTTTTTCCTGCTCTCACCGGACCGCTTCCGACCATCGAGAAGACGGAAGATGTCAATATATTTTCTACGCTTAATCCGCCGTCGCAACTTCCGCGGAACGGCCTCCCATAGTTCAGAGCACTGTATGACGGAAAAGCCCCCGAAGCGCCCACTGCCGCCCCGCGATCGGAGCCGAGCGAGGAAGCCGAGGACGAAGACGACGAGGAAGAGGAAGAGGATGCACGCCTACAGCGCCGAGCCCGCTTGCGCTTCCCGGCTGCCTTCCCCACCCCCCCCGGGACCGGAGCAGATTCCAGGGCCCCCCCGCAGCGCCTCCAGCATACTCACCACTCCCCCCAGCGGGGGCGACAGGAGCTCCGCCAATGGACACGCCAGGCGCCGGAACCTCGGGCCCAGCAGTGGACCCAGCAGGGGCCGCACCAGCCAACGCACCAGAAGAAGCCATAGTGGTGGAAGGCGTCGAAATCCACGGGACCTGCGGAGAAGAGGAAGAGAAAGGAGCAGCCAGAGTACCGGGGGTACCAAGCACTGTGGGTGACCCAGCCCCCCAAGTCCGGGCCGAAGACCCCAACCCCCCAGCCTCCCAGGCTGCTGCCCCCCCGGCCGCCCCACGCCCTTCCCCGAACCAACCCCCCAGCCACCCCAAGGGCCTCCACCGCCACACGGGGCCGCCCCGAACGGCCAAGGGCCCACCGAACTCGGAAAACCGGGAGGAGGAGGGGAAAACCAAGGGGAGGAGGAAGACCCCCCCAAGCCCGGGGGAGGGGGTGATAACGAGGGCCAGCCCTCCGCTGCAGTAGGCAGCAGGCTGTGGACTGGGGCCCGCAGAGACCCGGGGCCATCGCCGACCGGGCCAACCGACGCTTCACCACCCCCCATCGACGCCAGTGCAGTGACCTCCACTGGAGGCCCCGCGGGCGGGGCCTGCTCGCCCATGGAGGCGCCCGCAGCCGCGCACACTCGGGCACAGGGAGCCCCCTAGCGGTCCCCCGCCCCCGAGCCCGCCTCCCTCCACTAATCCCACGGCTCCGCCGTGCAGCAGGCGGCCCGCCCGGAGCCAGGGCCGCGGCACGACCTGCCCTACCGTGGTCTCCGGGCAAGGCTCCACGCCGCGGAGCTCCCCGCCCTCTGGCGGCACCCCTCGCCCCCTTAGCCACGCCTCGCAACGGGGCCTGCCGGGCCATGGCACTCAGCAAGAAGCCCTGCCCCCCCAACCCTCCGAGGCAGCCCTGCTCTAAGATAGCAGGTGTCCTGGAGAGGTTTTTTTTTTTTTTTTTTTTTGTATTAAGTTAGGTATAACTGCCTATTTAGGTAGGCACAGAAGGGGAAACGCTGCTCCCCAAAGTCACCAGGTCGTCCAAGTGGCCCCACTCACCCAACAAGGCCTTGCCCCGACCAGCCCACCACGTGCCGAGCGGCAACGGCCACGCTGGAATCAGCCCGGCAGAAACGAAACCACGCGAAAGCGCGTTGGTTTCTTTTCTGGAATTTGTAATTTTTTATTTTTTATTTTTTTTGTTTAATTTGAGGAGCGGGGAGAAAGCACCCCCACGGACCCACACGACACGCCGACGAGGCCGGCAGGCCGAAGAAAAAACCCACCCGCACACAAGAGCAACCCCACCACCAAACCTTTTTCCAGCATGAGCAAGGAGGAAGAGAGGGATCACCACCCAGCGAACCCTCCTTGCTCGCGCTGCCGTCCACGTGTCCGCCTACGCGGACCAATCAGAAATCCCCCCGGGCAGCATGAGGCCCGGCGCGCAGGCACGCGCGCCAACGCGCCGCCCCCCCCCCCCCCCAAGCAAAACACGGCCAGCCGCAAAGTCGGGCCCCGGAACCCGGTTACCAGGCCGGCCGCGGGACCGGGGCCCGGCGGTCCAGCCCCTCATTAGCAAATAGTCACAGCGTTTGAATGATGCCAATGAATGAATATCAAAGGACTGGTGATGTTAAATCTCCCCTGAAGCAAGGCTTTGGTTTAGGCCTGAAACATGAGTTTATGTCAGGACAGTGTGACTTCAGTTATAAGATAAGTGATTTAAAATGTAAAACATTATAAAGCAAAAGAAAAAAATACAAATTGATATAGAAGTAGACTGATGGTATCATGTGCTTAAGGAATGCTTTAAAAGTATGTATACACAAAATAACCTATTTGATAGTCTCTTCTCATATAAACAATTTTTTCTTAAAAAGGCTGAGTTTTCTTGTGCATGGTTAATGTAACAGAATATACAAAAGTGGCTATTATATATTAGTGCTTTCTGGATTGGCTTCTGTCTGAGTTCTTGGATGTTTGGGACATCCCTACTAAAGTGTCATCTAGAAGGAAGGAGATCCTGGAAGCTCTATAAGGAGAACTATTTTGGCAACAGAACCCAAGTCGGAAGGGGGCCATACTAGCTCTGTTGCTTATGATTGAGGAGGGTGTTTCTGATGTTATAATGGGTGATCTCATATTCAATGAATACTAAATGGTATTAGGACAAGGTTGGAGATATTTCATTCAAAATTAAGGGTCCTAGACTTTAGGAATCAACTTTGTCAAAATGGTGGAATAGCTCAAGGAGTTACTAGCTGGATGGGAACAGCTGGGAGATGTAGAAAAGCAGTGGGCAAAATGGAAAGGGCAGAAAATCTTTTTTTGTTAGGAGGTTAAGTAAATGTAAAAGGAAAAGGAAGCACTATGGTTCTCGAAAAAAGTAGCTGAGAAGTTGAGGACAAAAGTGGCTTTCATAAAATAGAAACATAGAAACATAGAATATGATGACAGAAAAAGACCACATGGCCTATCTAGTCTGTCTTTCCATATCAACAACTACAACAGTCCCCTTTTTTTTCCTTTAGAGATCCTCTGTGTTTGTCCCATGCTTTTTAGAATTCAGTTACTGTCCTCATCTCTACCACCTCCACTGGGAGAATAATCCATGGCTCCACCACTCTTTCTGTAAAGAAATATTTCTGCATATCACTCCTGAATCTATCCCCCTTCACCCTCAACACATGTCCCCTCATAGCAGAACTTGCTTTCAATTGAAAGAGGCTCTCCCCCTTTACATTTATGCCACGGAAGTATTTAAACATCTCAATCATATCACCTCTATCCCGCATTTTCTCTAAGGTGTACATATTAAGATCCTTAAGTCTGTCCTCAAATGCTTTATAATAAAGACCAATAGCCATTTTAATAGTCACCCTGTGTACTGACTCCATCCTATTTATATCCTTTTGAAGGTGCAGTCTCCAGAAATGCACACTATACTCCAAATGAGGTCGCACCAAAGACATACAGAGGCACTATCACCTCATTTTTTCTGCTAGCCATTCCTCTCCGTATGCACCCAAGCATCCTTCTAGCTTTTTCCGTCACCTTTTCTACCTGTTTATCTACTTTAAGATCATCAGACACAACCACATCTAGGTCCCGCTCTTCTTTAGTAGACAAAAGTACTTCACCCCCTATATTATATTGCTCCCTTGTATTGCTGCAGCCCAAATGCATGACCTTACATTTTTTAACATTAAATCCCAGCTGCCAAATTCTAGACCATTCTTCAAGCTTAGCTAGATCCCTACTCATGTTAACTACACCTTCCTGGGTGTCTACTCTATTGCAGATTTTGGTATCATGCACAAAGAGGCAAACCTTACCCGACAGCCCTTCCGCTATATCACTAACACAGATATTAAAACAAATCGGACCAAGGACAGATCCCTGGGGCACACTACTGGTAATATCCTTCTCCTCAGAGTGAGCTCCATTTACCTGTACTCTTTGTCGCCTCCCACCCAACCAATTTCTAACCCAAGCAGTAACTTTAGGGTCCATCCCTAGGGTGCTCAGTTTGTTTATAAGTCGCCTGTGAGGAACAGTGTCAAAGGCTTTACTGAAATCTAAATACACCACATCTAGAGCTCTCCCTCGGTCCAACTCCCTGGTCACCCAGTCAAAGAAATCAATAAGATTTGTCTGACAAGACCTGCCTCTGGTGAATCCATGCTGCCTTGGATCCTGTAATCCGCTGGTCTCCAGAAATATAAGTGATCACAGAAAGGAAGTCGAGCAATATTTGGAAAAGCTAAAAGAACTGGGAAAATAATTAAGAAAGCAAAGATGTAAACAGAAGAAAAATAGTCAATGTGGTAAAATGGGGGGGGGGGGGCTGGTGGTAAAACTGGGGAACAAAGCATTTTTTTAGATATTTTAGTGACAGTAGTAAGTGCAAAAGTGGTATTGTCAGACTCAAATGTGAAGTGAAGGAATATGTAGAAGCTGATGATAAAGCAGAATTACATATTAAATGTTTCTGTTCTGTGCTCACCGATGAAAGGTTGGGAGCAGGTCCTCAGAAAACACACACATAGGAATGTAAGTGAGATGGATCTTGAATGATTTTCAGAAGACTATGGGGCATGTTTACTAAAGTCCGCAAATCTGCGCGCCGCAAAATAGCGTACGGCAACGCGGCATTTAAACGCGCAGAAACGCGTTTAAACGCCCCGCACATGTGCGTGTCACCCCCGCACAGGTACGCGGCACACTAACGGGCCCCGTACAAGTGCGGGCCCGCAAATGTCCGATAGAGGCGTGGAACGGCTAAAAGAGGGCGGAGGAAGACTCCGGAGGGGCGGAGGGACGGGGTCAATGGGTGGAGAGTGGGAGGGGAGAGGCTCCCCGCACAGTATCGGGCCCGAATTTCCATGTAAAAATTAGCGCGAGTGAAACCCTCGCGGTAGAGGGCATTTAAAAGGAAGAGAAACCATTTCCGTCAGCAATGTACAGGACCACCGGGGAAACCTAAAAAACGTGAGCAGTGTGATATATGTGCACAGAACAAAATTGCAAATAGAACCTGAAAATGACCACAACAAAACTATTATAAATAGGGGGGGCGGAGCCTGATGTCCAGCGGGATGGTCGCATAACGCTGAGGCTCCCGAGAGGCCTACTCAGAATCCTGAATTAACACCTCACATATTTGGAATTTCTACTCTGATCTTGCCGGGGCACCTTGGTGAGATGGCGGGGACCAAACCCACGCGCCTGGAATTTGGGTCTCCAGCGGCTTCTCACGGCAAACGTTCTAAAATTGAACCTCCGTCCCCGCAGAAGGGGCCGGCCTCGTGCGAGGGCCCCGAAATGCAGCAAGAAATCCTCGTAGAGATTAGAGGGGTCAAAACCCTTGTGCAGGCAAACGGTGAAGCACTCCGAGCGCTGCGGGACAACTTTGGTGTGCTGCAAGGCAGGCTAGAAGGGCTTTCTTCGCGTCAGGACAAAATGGAGAGCATATTGGACTCCCATGCGGCCCGGTTGTCCAAACTCGACAAAGTTGAACAACAGGTGCGGGCCTTGCAGAAAGAGGTGGAAGATGGCAATAATAGAGCGCGCCGCAATAATTTACGACTCGTGGGCATACCGGAGGGAGCGGAATCGGGAGACATCAAAGAGTTTTTATGCAAAGTCCTCCCTTCCTTGCTCCAAATCACCTTTACCAAAGATTTGGAGATTGATCGCGCTCATCGTGTACCCACAAACATAACGCTCAACAGGACGACCCCGCGGCCTATCATTTTTCGACTATTGAGATATCAACACGTGGAGCAAATTCTAAGTGCCTCTCGGGCAAAGGGCCATATGGAGTTTGAGAGCCACAAGATCTCCTTCTATCCCGACTTGTCTAAACCCACAGTCGACCGCCGAAAGCGCTTTCTGGAATTCCGGCCGAGGCTTCGGCAACTACAAGCACGCTACGGCCTGATGTACCCGGCCAAGCTCCGAGTCACGCTTCACAATCAGACAAGCACATTCGAGGACCCTGATCTACTAGCGAAGTTTTTGGATTCCAAAGAAGCCGACTTGATGCGCTGATTTCCAGAATATTCCTGCAAGTCTTCTTATACCCGCTGTACCTGCCATATTGGATCCGCCGCAGCCTTGCAAAGAGTCTGGCGTGGGCAGTCTGTTGCCTTCCTCTTGATGGTATCTGTGACCCGACTCCATCTACCCACAGTAGCCTCGATGAGTGTCAGAGACAGTGTTATTATGGACTCTGGTGTTTCTTCTCTATTTTATACATGTCTTCTATTTTCCTCTCTAGGGCCTCCTCCCGTAGACATCTGGTCGCCATATTCTTTGGGGGTTTGCTTCTTCTCTAGGATACGTTGGTACATACTTTTCAATATGGGGTGTATTAGCTAAAATACTCGATGATTATGACATTGTTGTATCGATTCTGCTTATGTTCTATGTTACCAAGCGCCCTTACCTAAAATGTCTTTTACCGCATGATGGCACCATGTAAGATTTTTCCTTGAACGTCAAAGGCATCAATAATCCGATAAAATGGAAGAGAATCCTAAGCTACCTCAGTTAGGAGGCGGTGGAGCTGCTTTTCTCCAATAAACGCATTTAAATTCGAAGGAAACTCTTAAACTTAATATTACACCTTACATGGTGGCCGCTTGTTCCCCTGCTGTTTCTAAGATATGTGGGGTTGCCATACTGGTTAGGAAATCTTTGCATGCTACTGTTGTTGCGACTAGCTCAGATACAGAAGGTAGATTGTCTAGAGTTCACCTTAAGATAGGTAGTCTAGAAGTTATATGTATATGCCTTTACGCTCCTAATGTTGATGATCCTGCCTTTTGCTACCATTGCTCAGGTTGCGCAAGCTTCTGCTAATACTTCACTGATCATTGGGGGGGATTTCAATCTAGTCCTTGACCCCCTAATTGATAAATAGCCGCCTGGGACGAGTGGTCCCCCCAAGAGTCATGCTACGCTTCCCTCCCTGATCACGGATCTTGCTTCAGTTGATCTATGGAGATTACTACACCCCAATTGGCTTGGCTTCACCTTCTTCTCCTCCTCTCCTCAATCTCAAGTCTCGCATAGACTTCTTTCTAGTCTTAAAACTGTTAGTTCCTCAGGTAGACACGGCAAAGATTCACTTCCAACATATTTCAGTTCATGCTGTCATTTCCTTTCAAGGAGCGCGAACTGCAAACCACTATAACCCCTGCGCAATGGAGCGTTTTTTGGAGTAAAGTAGTGCGGGTTTCCCGGTCTGCCTCTGTTACCCAGACTCTCTTCTTCCCGGCGCACAGATGTTTTTATACCCCCAGGAAAATAGCCACATGGAACCCAAATGTTAGGGACCTGTGTTGGTTTTGCCATACTGCTGTGGGATCCTTCGCTCATGTTCTTTATGACTGTCCTCAATTGCAGGTCTATTGGGGCGGGTCTGGGGTTGTATTCACTCTATCTTACACTGTCAAGAACCTCTTCTCGGACGGGCGTGGGACTCCGCTCTGTGGCGGAGGTCCCCTCTCTTCCTAAGAAGGGTCGCTTTCTCCTTGATTTCATGCTAGGTATAGCCATATGCTTAATCACGAGGAATGGAAGGATAGCTCTCGACTTACTGTCAATAAATGAACATAAGAACATAAGAACATAAGACATGCCATACTGGGTCAGACCGAGGTCCATCAAGCCCAGTATCCTGTTTCCAACAGTGGCCAATCTAGGTCATACGTACCTAGCAGTTTCCCCAAAAGACACAAGTTCCACAATGCTTGTACTGGGTCAAGCATTGATATCCTGGGTCCCTTTTTAATAGTGGTTTATGGACCTTTCCTCCAGGAACTTGTCCAAACCTTTTTTAAACCCAGCTATACTATCAGCCCTTACCACATCCTCCGGTAACAGATTCCAGAGTTTGATTACACGTTGAGTGAAAAAATATTTTCTCTTATTTGTCTTAAATAGTTTACCCTGTAGCTTCATTACATGTCCCCTAGTCTTTCTATATTCTGATAGCGTAAACAATTGATCCACGTTTATCTGTTCCACTCCATTCATTAATTTATAGACCTCTATCATATCTCCCCTCAGCCGTCTCTTTTCCAGGCTAAAGAGCCCTAACCTTTTTAGCCTCTCTTCATAGGAGTAGCCTTCCATCCCCTTCACCAATTTGGTGGCTCTTCTCTGTACTTTTTCTAATAACGCTATGTCCTTTTTAAGATACGGTGACCAGAATTGCACACAATATTCAAGGTGCGGTCTTACCATGGAGCGATACAGAGGCATTATAATATCCTTTGTTTTATTCTCCATCCCTTTCCTTATGATACCTAGCATTCTGTTTGCTTTCTTGGCCGCCGCTGCACACTGGGTGGAGGGTTTTAACATGTTATCCACGATGACTCCTAAATCTTTTTCCTGGGTGGTGGCTTCTAATGTGGAGCCTTGCATCGAGTAACTATAGTGTGGGTTGTTCTTTCCTAGGTGCATGACTTTGCACTTGTCCACATTAAATTTCATTTGCCACTTGGATGCCCAGTCTTCCAATTTATCCAGGTCCTCCTGCAGTTTTCCACTTTCCTCTTGGGTTTTAACAGCTTTAAACAGTTTTGTGTCATCTGCAAATTTGATAACCTCACTCGTTATTCCCTTTTCCAGGTCATTTATGAATATGTCAAAAAGCAGCGGACCCAGTACAGATCCCTGGGGTACTCCACTATTCACCTTTTTCCATTGGGAATATTGGCCATTTAGCCCTACTCTCTGCTTTCTATCTTTTAACCAGTTCCCGATCCACAATAGTACACTGCCTCCTATCCCATGACTTTTTAGCTTTGCCAAAAGTCTCTGATGGGGGACCTTGTCAAAAGCTTTCTGAAAATCCAGATACACTATATCAACCGACTCACCTTTGTCTACCTGTTTATGCACACCTTCAAAAAAACATATCAGATTAGTAAGACAAGATCTTCCTTGTCTAAAGCCATGTTGGCTGTCTCCCATTAGGCCATGACTATCTACATGCTGCGTAATTTTGTTCTTTATGATGGTTTCTACCATTTTCCCTGGTACTGACGTCAGGCTCACCGGTCTGTAATTTCCCGGGTCACCCCTGGAACCCTTTTTAAAAATTGGTGTTACGTTGGCGACCCTCCAATCTTCAGGTATTACAGATGATTTTAATGAAAGTTCACAGATTACCAATAGCAGGTCTGCAATCTCATATTTCAGTTCTTTCAACACTCTGGGATGTATACCATCCGGTCCAGGTGATTTGCTACTATTCAGTTTATCAAATAGTTGTAATATATCTTCCCGGTGTAGCGATATTTCTCTCAATTCCTCTGCAGTATCACCTTTAAATACCACTTCAGTCTTGGGTAACATCCCTACATCTTCCTCAGTAAAGACCGAAGCAAAGAATTCATTCATTCTCTCCGCTATAGCCTTGTCTCCTCTTACTGCCCCCTTTACCCCTCTATCATCTAACGGTCCAATTGACTCTCTCACAGGCCTTTTGCTACGAATGTACTTGAAAAAGTCTTTATTTCGTGTTTTTGCTTCCGCAGCAAGTTTCTTTTCAAATTCCCGCTTTGCCTGCCTTATCAATGCTTTGCATTTAACTTGCCAGTGCTTGTGCTGTTTCCAGTTTTCATCATTTGGCTCTTTTTTCCATTTCCTGAAGGTTGCTTTTTTGGCAGCAACAGCCTCTCTGACCTCACCTTTAAACCATGCTGGCAGTTTTTTGGACTTTCTCCCACTCTTCTTAATGCGTGGAATACAGCTGGTCTGGGCTTCGAGGATAGTAGTTTTAAATAACGCCCAAGCTTGCTGTAAGTCTTTAACCTTTGGAACCGCTCCTTTTAGTTTTTTCCTAACTATATTCCTCATTCTATCATAGTCTCCCTTTTGAAAGTTAAAAGGTAGTACTGTGGATTTCTTTACTATTTGTTCTCCAATAATTAAATCAAACATGATCATATTATGGTCACTATTGCCAAGTGGTCCCAACACCCTTATTTCTTGCACCAGATCTGGCGTTCCACTAAGGACTAGGTCCAGTATGGCTTCCCCTCTGGTCGGTTCATGAACCAGCTGCTCCAAGAAGCAGTCATTTATTCCATCTAGAAACTTTATCTCTTTAGTTTGTCCTGCCGTGACACTGACCCAGTCGATACCGGGGTAATTGAAATCACCCATTATTACTACTCTGTTGTGACTTTTGTTAGCTTCTGTGATTTCTTTGAGCATTTCATCATCCATTTGTTCATTCTGGCCAGGCGGTCGATAGTACACCCCCACTGCCATCACCTTCCCCTTCATAAGTGGAATTTCAATCCATAGAGATTCTACAGCAAATTTTGTTCCCTGCAAAACTTTAATCCTTTCTGACTCAATGCCCTCTCTAACATAGAGCGCAACCCCTCCACCAATTTGATCAGCTCTATCATTACGATATAGTTTGTATCCAGGTATCACAGTGTCCCACTGGTTATCCTCCTTCCACCATGTCTCTGAGAGTGCAATCATATCTAACCTCTCATTTAGTGCCATATATTCTAACTCTCCCATCTTATTGTTTAGACTTCTAGCATTGGCATACAAGCATTTTAGAGACTGTATTTTATTCATATTAATCTGGCTATTGGTGGAACCTCGTCTGCTTATATGGTACGTATGAGCAGATACCTCGGAGAGCTATTCCCCATGTTCAAACTTCCTCCTGCTTGTCTAACTGGCAGATCCTTAATGATTATGTACAATCTGCTCATTGCTCCAACATGCCTGTATAATGTGTACTCATCATGTTTTAGATCACCGCTAGGCTTTGTAATGCAATCATGTAAATACACGCCCGCTTTGGGAATGTTTAGTTTTCTAGAGAAGAAGCAGGGGGGAGGGGGGTGGTAGGGGTTTACTTTGGTATATGTATTACATGTTATGTATTTGTCTTTTGCTGTATGTCTTCCTTTCCTTTGTTGTTATAAAACGAAAATAAAGAATTAAAAAAAAAAAAAAACTATTATAAATAGTAATCCAGCTGGGGAACAGTTATAGTGATGGGCAAATATACAAAACACACCCAGCAAAGCTCCAGAAAAAAGAGATGAATATTGGAAGGGTCTACGGAGCGGAGACTCTTCCGAAAAACACTTCCGTTTTTGGAGCTTTCCTCAGAGTGTTTGCTATGGTTGCCCAGTAATACCACTGTCGCCCAGCGTGGTGATATTTTGTCCCCCATTTTCCCGTGGTCATTTCTGGTGCACGTTTGTCACCAGACAGGGTGCATATGCCCACAGTAAAAATGAGTAGAGCAGGGTTTGTGACTCCATCCTGCCAGGCTTACTGCCTCCAGGGGCTGCACTGTCTCTGTGGCCAAGGTGTGGTACAGCGGACAGAGTCATCACCTCTAGGTCCAGAGGGCAGAGGTTCAAAACCCAGCTTGGGCACCTGCCAGCCCAGTCCCTATATTTTACCCACCACTAAATAAAGATAGCGCAGACACCCCTGTAGTGCAGGGAACATAAGCATGGGGAAAACACCGATATTTTACCCAACACCGCACACACCACAACAATGGGCATTACCTACAGCCAAGTCCCCCAAATGCAGTCCCGTACTGCCACATTGCAATCAGGTCAACTGCTTTTTCTGAGAGAAGTTCATGCCAGCATGTTGGCGGACAAGTACATGTGGTGCAGGGGGCAGTGGCTGCTAACCACAGAAGACAGAGGCCTAGCCATGTGCAGGCTGGCACAGTCCACTGCAACAGACAGGCCCTGCCGGATCCACAGTCATGGACAGTCCAGGGAATCCATCCAATCTGTGGCTACTCAGTGGTGCAGTGCACACAGACAGTACATACAAGAACAGAAGGTCACAAGTTCAAAGCCCAGCTGGGGCTACTGCCAATCCTGCCCACATATTTTTCCCACAACTAAACAGTGATAGTAAGGACACACCTTTCATGGCGGGGACATATGCAATGGTAAGACATCTATCTTTTACCCCACTGAGCACAGACACCATGAACAGGGGCAGTACCTAGAGCAGAATCACCCAAATGCAGTCCTGGTGGGCCACACACCAGTCAGGTTCCATGCTGACACTCATACAAATGCCTGTGCTGTATATCTATGCACCACCCCCATGGCATGTAGATGTAGCCCATGCATATTCATGAGGGATAGCAGGAAAACCCGAACAGTGTGATGCAAACCTGGACTGGAGTTGGGAATCTGTGCCGTAAAGCAGCAGCCATCAAGGGCAGACACACCCACACCCACAGGCCCCATTGGCCAATGTCTCCTCGAAAGGCAGAACATTGGACCGTGCATGCAGCACCCAAAACGAGCACCTGCATAACTTACCAATGTCACCCTACACCTGAGGTATACGGTACACAGCTCTGAGACGTTTGCTAGGAGCACAGGCAGGCAGATATCCATACGTTACGTACATACTGCTAGTTGACCCCATCCAAACAATCTGTTAGGTGTTTGCGGGGCATGCTCCAGGCCTGGCCTCTGACGGTGTTTACCACCCTGGGGAGTGACCACCAGCTGTAATGCGTACCATATCCATGCCTTGCCGTGCTCAGGACCGGTTTGGTGGGCAAGGCTACTTACCCCCTCAATCGTAGCACCATGATGGCAGAGGTGTGGAAGTGTGTGTCTGTCTATACAGTGGGTGTTGGCTGCAAGCCCCTTCAACAGCCCACACTGCCAGCACTGTTGCCAGTATTGGCCAGCCAATGTGCATAATGAGGTGCAAGGTACCATGGGTATAGCCAGGGCAGGGTGGCGTGGCCAGGATGCATCTGCACTGGGCATAGGGCCCTGGCAGGGACATTGGCTGGGATATTGTAGTGTCCGGCCACCACCTACACAGACAGGGTGGCCAAAGCATGTCCTTCTGGGGGATCACGCTCACCCTGACTGTGCAGTGACCACAGCATGGCTAGGCCTCCCCATAGTGCTGTATAGTAGTTCTCTCATGTGATAGATATGGGTTTCTCTTTGGGGCCCAGTCACTGATCTATCTGCTTGCTGTGTATGCAGACAGCCCAGTTCTGGGTGCATGCATCTCCATTGGGAACATGCACTATGGACTAACCAGCAGACTGTTTGTAGCTGGTAAATGTCTTGCTATAATGGCTTGCAGGGTGCAGTGGCTGTTAGCTTGCTGCAGGGGAATATCTGCAGCTTACCATACCCTGGGCTTATGTCTGTCTGCTATTGTGCTGTGGCTGTGTGTGGGGTGGGGGTGGTGTTCATTCCTCAGCAGGACTGGGGTTGATGTTGCCCTCTACTGCCACCTTTGCAGGGAGGTAGAGTGTGGATCCCTTGATGGGGACCATGTTTGCCACGGGGGGGGGTGGGGGCTGTGCCTGATGGCAGCAGACAAGGATATCCATGGTGTTTGTGCAGAAACTAGCTATCTTACACATTAACACTGCTTTGGAACGCCCGCTTGGCCTCCGTCAGCCATGGCAGGTGTTGTTGACCTGGTCCTGGCCACCTCATTGCACACTCAGGGTGAGCACAGTACCCGCACGATGTAACGGTGTGTGGCTACTCTGTGCCAGTAAAACACCCGGTCAGTGCCCCCTACTAGGCCAAGGTGCTGTGTGGGTGCACCCGGTCACTTCCCCCAACAGGGCCGAGGTGCTGTGGGGGTGCATTCCCCATCTTGTGTCCATCTGCGGACAGCTAATTTGCATGTGCAGTGCATCATGGGTACGGGTGGCCTAACCCTATCCTGTTGACACCAGCAGACTGTCTGTGAGGTGACGTGTAGGCTATCTGCAGCCAGCCAGGGGCCTGCTTACAGCTATGGAGCTGTAGTGCAATGGTTACATCACTGCCTGTGCAGCCAGAGGTCATGGGTTCAAACCCACAGTGGGGCCCTTTGGTAGGGCTGTCCACAGCTTTATTTTTATTTACTGTACATATGTCTATGCCGGCAAGACCACCCTCAGCTTACTATACCCATTAGGTGCCTCTGAGGGTGTTTCATAGGGCGCCCTGTAGGCCACCTTATGGTTGCCATCCCTATAGGGTGCACTATACATTATCCTGTGTCGCAACATACATGCTGCCCTATAGGGGACATTCAAGGGTGCCTTGGCGAACAGTGCACTGTAACATGTGCCTTATGGGCCGCCGTATCTTAACATGCTGGGAGAGTGCGTTTGCTAGTAGTGATAACAAAATAAAATTATACAGCCTCCTACAGCACTCCACAACATAATACATACTGCCTCAGCAGGCATTTTTCACTGGGCATTGTGAGGAGTTGAACCCCTGATCCCTGCACCATTGGTCAGTGTTTTAACCATTGTGCTGTGGCTCTGTTCCTGTGCTTGTGCATCAGCGCGCCGCCTTGTGCCTATCAGCGCGCCGCCTTCTGCCGCCCAAGGGGACCAGTGCGCCGCCTTCTGCTGCCCAAAAATAACTGTGCGCCGCCTTATGCCGTTCCAAATTAATTTGCCTCCTAAAACAATTTTAATCATTACAGTTACTGCCTCAGCTGACCTTTGTCGTTGCGCACACTGGGGGATTGAACCCATGGCCCCTGCACCATTGGTCAGTGTCTTCACCTTTGTACTACGGCTCTGTTGTTTTGTATACTCAGCAGCGCGCCACTTTGCCTTTCCACGCGCTAATGTCGACCCCCGCACATTAGCGCGACGCGCACACATCCGGTTGCTTACTACCGTTTTTTTTCTATTTTCTGCCTGAACCGCCCACTCCTTATATGGCACAGGCACACTAGCACGGCCCCGCACGTTAGGAATGTTTAGTAAACATGCCCCTATGTTCAAGAGGAGCTGGCTAAACTCAAAGTAGACAAAGTGATGTGGCTAGATGGAATAAATCCCAAAGTATTGAAGGAACGTAAAGAAGTTCTGGAAACTCCACTTTAGACCCAGGAGTGATCCCAGAGGAATGAAGAAGGGCACATGTGCTCCACGTTTGTATAATGGGAAGTAAGGAGGTTGGAAACTACAGATGGTTAGTATGATTTCTGTGGTGAGAATTAATGGAAACAGTGCTAAAGAGGATAATGTGTTTTCTGGAATCTAATGTTGGATGCAAGACTATGGTTTTACAAGAGTCAGGTCTTGCCAGACAAAGATGATTAATTTCTTTGATTGGGCAATCAGAGAATTGGACAGAGGGAGAGCCCTAGGTGTGGTGTATTTAAACTTCAGCAAAGCCTTTGACATGGTTCCACACAGGTGACTTATAAAGAAACTGAGCACCTTAGGGAGTTAAGAACTGGTTGAGTGGGAGATGACAAATGAAGTACACCCCAATGATAGGGACATTACCAATGATGTGCCACAAGGATCAGTCCTTAGTCTGAATTTTTTAAAACATTTTTTTAAGTAATATTGCAGAAGGGCTGTTGGGTAAGATTTGCCTCTTTGCAGATGATACCAAAATCTGCAACAGAGTAGACACCCAGGAAGGTGCAGATAATATGAGGAGGGATCTAGTGGTTAAATTTAGTAGCTATATAATGCTAAAAAATTCAGGGGCATGCATCTGGGCTGCAGAAATCCAAAGGACCAGTACAGTATAGGGGTGAAATACTTCTGTCCACAAGAGAAAAGACGGACCTAGGATTGATTTGTTTCTGATCTTAAGGTGGTTAAATGGGTAGAAAAGGCAATGGAAAAGACAGAAGGATGTATGAGTGCATATGAAGAGGAAAGGCCAACAGGAAGAAGGTGATAGTGCTTCTGTATACATTTTTAATGAACCCTAGTTTAGAGTATTGTGTGTGCAATTCTGGAGACAACACCTTCAAAAGGATATAAAGAGGATGGAGTCTGTGGCAAATAGTGGCTACCAAAATGGTCAATGGACTTTGTCATAAGGCATATGGGGACAGACAAAGATTTCAATATGTACAAGACTTTGGAAGAAAGATGAGAGAGGGGAGATATGAGAGAGATGTTTAAATACCTCTGTGGCATAAATACACAAGAGAGTCTCTTTCAATTGAAAGAAAACTGCAACAAGGGGCATAGGATGAATGTGAAAGGAAATAAACTGAGGAGTAATTTGTGGAAAAATGTCTTCATGGAAAGAGTGGTAGATGCATGGGATAGTCTCTGAGTGGAGGTAGTAGAGAAGACTGTATCTGAATTAAAATAAAACATAGGACAAACACAGATCTCTAAAGGAAAAAAGGGATGGTAGAGCTTAGTAGTTGGTATGGAAGGGCAACCTGAATAGGCTATGTAAGTCTTTAACTGCTATCATGTTTCTTTTTTTTTTTTATATATATTTATTAAATTTTCTCATTTAACAACCAAATAGTCAAATGACAGGAAACAATGGTAATACAATAATGGTAAGTAATATTACACCATATATACAGGAAACAATTTCATTATGAATACCCTATATTAGACCCAAAATTAGAGGGGAGGAATCAGGAAAAAAAAAATATGAAGCAAAAAATTAGCAATGTAAGACTTATGCGTCAGCCAAAGGGGAGGAAACTTTCACATCAATCACTTCCCTAGCTTCCAGAAATTCCAGGAGCTGAGAGGGCTCAAAAAACATATATAACTTCCCATCATATGTAACACAACAACGTGCAGGAAACTTTAACAAAAATGACCCGCCCAGAGAAAGTACCCGGGATTTATACCCCAGAAATTCCTTCCTCTTAAGCTGGGTACCCCGTGCTAAATCAGGAAAAATCCTTACATTTGCTCCCAAAAACTGTTCCTGGAAATTTCTAAAATACAAACGGAAAATTAATGCCTTATCAGACTCGAGGGCAAGCGTAATAAGGAGGGTGGTACGGGCAGTGACTATCTCCAACGAGCTCTCTAGGAACCCCGTGAGGTCCCCAGAGGCCCCCCGGGAAAGATTATTATTATTCCCTTGACTACCAGTACCCACCAGTAAATATTGAACTCTGGTTAATGGTGGTAGAGCCTCCTCAGGGATCTTTAAAACCTCCCGGAAGTATCTACGAACCATTTCCAGAGGGGAACATAAAGGAGACTTGGGAAAATTAACCAGTCTTAAATTGTTCTTCCGGACTTGGTTCTCCAAGTACTCCAACTTCCTCATATTCACATTCCGATCTTTCACGTGGGCCTGGTGTAAGTCGCGGAAATGTTCCATTTCAGCAGCCAACTGGACCAGTTTCCCCTCCTGTTCCTTCTGTACCGACGAGAACTGTTGAATTTGACCCTTCACAAAGACAGATTCAGAACTCACCGAAACCACAAACTTCTCCAAAGAAGCATTGATTGTAGCAAGAGCCTCCCATAGCACCTCCATTGTAATTACTGCAGGCTTCACCAACACTCCAGCACCTGATAGCAAAGGTGGAGACTCACTTCCCCGGAGAGAGCTACCCAGCACCTCTGGGCCAGCTCCAGATCGACCTCGGGTTCCAGGGTCCCCACACGGAGCATTCGCCACACTAGAAGGGCCCCCGACACTCTCCTGTCGCGGCGTGCTCGTCACCCCGCCAGCAGGAGAGTCACCACTAATGGCCAGAGCGCTTCCGGGGCATGGGGGGGGGGGCCCGCTGCTCCGGAGAAAGAAACACCCCGGATACCGTGCTCAGGTCCGAAGATCCCTCCGGACCTGCTGAGGACGCCGCTCGCTCCACCGGACCCGAGAAACCACACATCTGGAGAGTCCTCTGTGCCGCAGCACTAGACGCAGGTTCCCCCGAGGGAAGGTAAGCCTGCTTTCTCTTCCTCCGGCCCATATTAGCCTCGGGACACGGCGCAGCATCAAACAGACCCTACAGAAAGTGTGATCCGGCCGGTAGAGTCACACTGCCGCCATCTTGCTCCTCCCCAACTGCTATCATGTTTCTAAAATGTTTTACACTGATTCAGTGCTATATGATTTATATGTGTTTGCGTGAGATTATGGATGTGCTTTCATTTACAATGAAAGCCAGGATCTCTGCGAAACAGGAAATGCCAATGTTGTCATTTCCTTGTTCCCATCAATAAGAACATAAGAACATAAGACATGCCATACTGGGTCAGACCGAGGTCCATCAAGCCCAGTATCCTGTTTCCAACAGTGGCCAATCTAGGTCATACGTACCTAGCAATATCCCCAAAAGACACAGGTTCCACAATGCTTGTACTGGGTCAAGCATTGATATCCTGGGTCCCTTTTTAATAGTGGTTTATGGACCTTTCCTCCAGGAACTTGTCCAAACCTTTTTTAAACCCAGCTATACTAACAGCCCTTACTACATCCTCCGGTAACAGATTCCAGAGTTTGATTACACCTTGAGTGAAAAAATATTTTCTCTTATTTGTCTTAAATAGTTTACCCTGTAGCTTCATTACATGTCCCCTAGTCTTTCTATATTCTGATAGCGTAAACAATTGATCCACATTTATCCGTTCCACTCCATTCATTAATTTATAGACCTCTATCATATCTCCCCTCAGCCGTCTCTTTTCCAGGCTAAAGAGCCCTAACCTTTTTAGCCTCTCTTCATAGGAGTAGCCTTCCATCCCCTTCACCAATTTGGTGGCTCTTCTCTGTACTTTTTCTAATAACGCTATGTCCTTTTTAAGATACGGTGACCAGAATTGCACACAATATTCAAGGTGCGGTCATACCATGGAGCGATACAGAGGCATTATAATATCTTTGTTTTATTCTCCATCCCTTTCCTTATGATACCTAGCATTCTATTTGCTTTCTTGGCCGCCGCTGCACACTGGGCGGAGGGTTTTAACATGTTATCCACGATGACTCCTAAATCCTTTTCCTGGGTGGTGGTTTCTAATGTGGAGCCTTGCATCGTGTAACAATAGTGTGGGTTGTTCTTTCCTAGGTGCATAACTTTGCATTTGTCCACATTAAATTTCATCTGCCATTTGGATGCCCAGTCTTCCAATTTATCCAGATACTCCTGCTGTTTTCCACAATCCTCTTGGGTTTAACAACTTTAAACAGTTTTGTGTCATCTGCAAATTTGATAACCTCACTAGTTATTCCCTTTTCCAGGTCATTTATGAATATGTCAAAAAGTAGCGGACCCAGTACAGATCCCTGGGGTACTCCACTATTCACTTTTTTCCATTGGGAATATTGTCCATTTAGCCCTACCCTCTGCTTTCTATCTTTTAACCAGTTCCCGATCCACAATAGTACACTGCCTCCTATCCCATGACTTTTTAGCTTCGCCAAAAGTCTCTGATGGGGGACCTTGTCAAAAGCTTTCTGGAAGTCCAGATACACTATATCAACCGACTCACCTTTGTCTACCTGTTTATGCACACCTTCAAAGAAACATATCAGATTAGTAAGACAAGATCTTCCTTGTCTAAAGCCATGTTGGCTGTCTCCCATTAGGCCATGACTATCTACATGCTGTGTAATTTTGTTCTTTATGATGGTTTCTACCATTTTCCCTGGTACTGACGTCAGGCTCACCGGTCTGTAATTTCCAGGGTCACCCCTGGAACCCTTTTTAAAAATTGGTGTTACGTTGGCGACCCTCCAATCTTCAGGTATTACAGATGATTTTAATGAAAGTTCACAGATTACCAATAGCAGGTCTGCAATCTCATATTTCAGTTCTTTCAACACTCTGGGATGTATACCATCCGGTCCAGGTGATTTGCTACTATTCAGTTTATCAAATAGTTGTAATATATCTTCCCGGTGTAGCGATATTTCTCTCAATTCCTCTGCAGTATCACCTTTAAATACCACTTCAGTCTTGGGTAACATCCCTACATCTTCCTCAGTAAAGACCGAAGCAAAGAATTCATTCAGTCTCTCCGCTATAGCCTTATCTCCTCTTACTGCCCCTTTTACCCCTCTATCATCTAATGGTCCAATTGACTCTCTCACAGGCCTTTTTCTACGAATGTACTTGAAAAAGTCTTTATTTCGTGTTTTTGCTTCCGTAGCAAGTTTCCTCTCAAATTCCTGCTTTGCCTGCCTTATCAATGCTTTGCATTTAACTTGCCAGTGCTTGTGCTGTTTCCAGTTTTCATCATTTGGCTCTTTTTTCCATTTCCTGAAGGTTGCTTTTTTGGCAGCAACAGCCTCTCTGACCTCACCTTTAAACCATCCTGGCAGTTTTTTGGACTTTCTTCCACTCTTCTTAATGCGTGGAATACAGCTGGTCTGGGCTTCGAGGATAGTATTTTTAAATAACACCCAAGCTTGCTGTAAGTCTTTAACCTTTGGAACCGCTCCTTTTAGTTTTTTCTTAACTATATTCCTCATTCTATCATAGTCTCCCTTTTGAAAGTTAAAAGGTAATACTGTGGATTCCTTTACTATCTGTCCTCCACTAATTAAATCAAACATGATCATACTATGATCACTATTGCCAAGTGGTCCCAACACCCCAGCACCTCTTTTGCAAGAGTGCACACTATTGCATAATTATATGCAGCCTATGTGCACTATTGAGGAATAATGATATGAAAAGAAAAAAAACCATGAAAAACTGAAATGAAATGATACGAAACATTTTTGGGCTGCACATCCTTAGGTGAGATTTTATGAAAGAGAAATGCTAAATAAATAAAAGTCTAGAAGACTCCACCTATTGCACAATCTGAATATATTGCTTCATACCCTTCAAAATATGTTTCTCAGTATTTCGAACATGACATAATGCAATTATCTCCCATTGAAGAGAAGACTTAATTACGAATATCCTAAATTTGGCTATTATGAGTCTAGTGGATGTAAAATCCTCTAGAAGGTAATTTAGCCTATTGGCGGGTAGCACATTCAAAATGGAATCATTTTATAAATCTGCCAAATTAAATCTACATAACTATATGAAAGTCTAGAAAAAGAAAACAGAAAGGGATATGTCTACTAAGCACTGGTAATGCTGCTAAAGTGCTGTTAGCAGGCATTATTAGAGCCCACTAGTGGCTAATGCAGAAGAAAGTGCCAATAATGTTGGCTTAATTGCTGGTACCCTGTTACCGGGTGGTAAGGTACAAAGGGGTGGAGAAGGGGCATTAATTGGGTAGATCATAGGCGGAGACAGTGTGTGCTCCCTTAACACTGGGTGCTATTAGTATACATTACAGGTGCAGCCGCCAGGAACCTTAACACCTCCTCTGAGCAGATGTTATGGGCTCTCTTGCAGGGAGAGAGCTATTTTCACACGGTAAACAGTACAAAGGAAGCACTCTGAGATGTATGCAGTGTACTATTTCCAGACCCTAGCCCTGTAATGAGTGATAGTTGTGGCCCATTGACAGTCACAATATGGAGCCTTTTTAATAAAGGGCACTATGTTGTTGGTGACAAAGGTGTTGCAACGTTAGCGATTTTGCAGAGCCAGCCAGTCTTCTAAGTGGACTAGGCAGACGCCTAGGGATCACATCCCAGATGGCTGGTGCAACTTTGCTGTGAGAGCGGTGACACACACACATGCTGCTGCCATTGCTACCATGCAGTCAGGTTAGCATTGTGTGAGGGTGGGGGGTGGTGGCAGCAGTGGCTTCTGCCTGGTGCAGAAGAAACCTTTATCTCAGCCCTGCTTGTCAGGTAGAACGCTGCTGTGTCTACTGTCAGGGGCATGCCAAGCATGTCACTGGCAGGTACAATGGAGCCCATACTGTGTATGGTGTTAGCATGGGTGCATGTAATGACATCTACTGAACTGCCAGTAGGTGATCCTATGCTAAGGCAGTTCGTGCATGGTGAGAACTGTGTTCCAACTGTTCAGATCCCACCATGCCATTACTGTGCCCTACCATGCCCACTCACAGCCTAAACTTTAGATGTATGTGTGTGTGGAAATGTCCTGTGCTAACTGTTGGCTGCCCATGCTATCTGCCAATGTGTGTCACAATGCACAGTGTGTGCCAGAACACATGTACTCAGCAAAAACCATGTAGTAAAACAGCCCCTATGGGAATGCACATAGCTATGCTAATGGTGCAACTACATTGCATGGGGGTGAGACAGTGAACTCTCTCTGCAGGGGCAGCAGGGTCTCAGGTGCAGCAGATCCCCCCCCCCCCAACAGGTGGTGGTTCACCATGTGCAGGGTCAGCTGTCTGCAGAGTGGGCATGCTTGTGTCCTTGCATAAGGTAAGTTGAGGGTAGAAGGCAGTGCATCATATGAGATACAGCCACCCTCCTGAGCCAGCCCCAGGACCAAGTGCTCACTGTCTATTGGCCTAGTTTGGGGGCTACAAGCAAGCTATATGAGCATCTGTGGCCTCACCTGGACACTCTGACTGTCCTGTTCCATGCCATACCAGGGCTCAGCAAGTGCCTGAGAGCAGGGGCAGCCCAAGGGGGGGGGGGGGTGTGCAGGGCCATGTGTGGAGACTCATTGTGGGGCCTCATTTGCATAAATCTTTGCATAATGTTAATTAATATGCACTAAATTTTAGTAAGCATGCCTCTTAATGAGTGTCTGGATAAGACTACTTCTACATTATTATACTCAAGTGCCAACCTCCAGGCACATTAGGAAGTACTACAAACATTGCCCATTTATAAACAATAGAAAACCCGCCGTATCATAACAGCACTACCAGGATTCACAAAGCACCAAACCCTACCCCTATGCAGAGAGGCTAAGCCCCACATCAGCTCATTTACAGTCCTATCCTTGCCCCCCATCAGCCATTTCCAATCTTAGCCTCCCCATCAGAGATTTCCAGTCCTATCCTAGCACCCCCATTAGCCCATTTCCATTCCTAAGCCCCATCAGCCGTTTCCAATCCTATCCCAGCTCCCCCAGGGCCGGATTTACCTATACGCCATGTACGCCATGGCGTAGGGCCCACAGCTGGCAAGGGCCCACAAAAAGCTGCCGCGGCAGCATGGACATTTCCGCGGGGCCCCCTCTACCCTGCCGAATCCCCGGCTGAGCCCCTCCGTGCCGGCTTTGAGAGGGGCGAAGGGAGAGTGTCTCCCTCATCAGCCCCTGCGGGCTTAACAGAGACGCGAGGGAGACACTCTCCCTTCGCCCCTCTCAAAGCCGTCGCGGAGGGAGGGATTCGGCAGGGCAGAGGGGGCCCCGCGGGACCGTCCATGCTGCCGCGGCCTTGGTAGCAGTCAGCGGTTTTGCTTTTTTAAAATTTTATTTTACTTGAGCTGATGGGGGGGTGTAGGACTGGAAATGGGCTGGGGGGGGTTAGGACTGGTAATGGGCTATGGGGGGGTTAAGACTGAAAATGGGCTGTGGGCTGATGGGGGCTGTCTGGTAATGGGCTATGGGGGGGGCTAGGACTGGAAATGGGCTGGGGGGGTTAAGACTGGAGGTGGGCTGATGGGGTTAGGACTGGTAATGGGCTGTGGGCTGTTGGGGGGTTAAAACTGGTAATGGGCTATGTGGGGGGTTAAGACTGATGATGGGCTGTGGACTGTTGGGGGGGTTAGAACTGGTAATGGGCTATGAGGGGGGTTAAGACTGATAATGGGCTGTGGGCTGATGGGGGCTGTCTGGTAATGGGCTATGGGGGGGCTAGGACTGGAAATGGGCTGGGGGGTTAAGACTGGAGGTGGGCTAATGGGGTTAGGACTGGAAGTGGGCTGATGGGGGGTTAGGACTGGTAATGGGTTATAGGGGGGGCTTAAACTGAAAATGGGGTGATGGGGGGTTAGGACTGGAAGTGGGTTGATGGGGGGCTAGGACTGGTATTGGGTTGGGGGGTTGCTAGGACTGGAAATGGGCTGATGGGTGGCTAGGACTGGAAATGGGCTGATGCAGGGACTAGAAGGGAATGGATGCTGGGTGAGGCTGGAACTAGAAGGGAGCTGATGTTGGGGGAGGATTAGAATGGGATGGGGCTGGAAGAGTAAAATGGAGAAGGGAAAAATATTTTGTGTGGGAGGGATAAAAAATCTACAATTGGCCGGGTATTGGGAGAGTAAGTGGGGATTGAGGATGGAGGGGTAAAATTTGAGTGGATGAAATAGGAATGAGGAAAGAGCAAAAGGAGAAAGATTAGTATGTTAAAGCAGATGTAGAGAGAGAATGGAAAAAAACTAGAAGAAAGAAGAAAGGATAAATGGACAGCAGACGATGGAGAGTTAGCAGAAGACACGAAGAAACCAGAAGAAAGTGGCTGGAGCTATTGCTGCTGAAAAAAAATGCACAAAAGGTAGAAAAATATCTCTTTATTTTGAATTTATTAATTGGAATATGTCAGCTCTGGTAAATGTGCATCATTAACGTCTGTGCTTTGTTTAGTACAAAAGCAAATTAATGTATAGTTTTATTTCTACAGTGTTGTACATTCCAAGTTTGGCTTTTGGGATTCCAAGTTTAATTATTGTCTTCCTGTTTCTAAATTGTGATTACTTGTTTGGTGATGGTCTATGTTCTGCATGTGTAACTGAGCTGAAGTGTTCTGTTTATATAATTCCTATTTGACATTGCCACTTGTTCTCTTTCCCCAGTAGGTCATGTATTGTTGTTCTCTGAAATGTTGTTGTTAAGTGCCGTCGAGTCGGAGTCGACTCATGGCGACCCTCTGGATAGCTATCCTAAATTGTGTTCGGTCTTCAGTCAGGCGGCTCATTGTTGACAGACTGGTACCCGTAGCTGCTGTTATTGTAGCAATCCATCTCATTGCTGGCCTTCCTCTTTTGCGTTGACCTTCTATCTTGCCAAACATGATGTCTTTCTCTAATGATCTCTCTCTTCTCTGAAATGTATTGGTTTAATATTTGCAGTGTTGCCTTTTGATTGGTAGAGTATGGTGCTTTGTGAGTCCTGGTAGTGCTGTTAGGATACAGCGTGTTTGCTATGGGTTGGCACTGGATTATAGTAATGTAGAAATCTTTTAGTCTTTCTTTATCCATACACTCATTAAGAGGCACGTTTACTAAAAGTTAGTATATGGTAACATTATGCAAATATCTATGCAAATGAGGCCCCTTATGCAAATGAGGCCCGCACCCCCCTTGGGCCGCCCCTGCTGGGGGCCCACAATTTTTGTTGGCGTAGGGCCTCACTCAAGGTAAATCCAGCCCTGAGCTCCCCATAAGCCCATTTCTAGTCCAAGCCCCACATCAGCCCATTTTCATTCCTATCCTGGCCCCTATCAGCCCTTTTAAAGTCCAAGCCCCCCATCAGCCCATTTGCAGTGCTATCCTTGCCCCCCCATCAGCCCCTACCTATCAAAAAGGCACAACTGCAAAATATGAAACCAATACATCTCAGAGAATAACAATACATCTCCTACTGGGGAAAAGAACAAGTGGCACTGTCAAAATAGAAACTAGATGAACAGAATACCTCAGCTCAGTTACACATGCAGAACATAGACCATCACCAAACAAAGAACAATGGATCACAATTTAGAAATAGAAAGACAAAACTGGGAACCCCAAAAGCCAAACTTGGAATATACAACACTGGAGAAATAAAACTTTAAAATAATTTCCTCTTGTACTAAACAAAATACAGATGTTAACGATGCACGTTTCCCAGAGTTGATATATACCAGTTAATAAATTCAAATTTTAAAAAGTATTTTTCTACCTTTTGTTGTTTGGGCTTTTTATTTTTCAGTTGCAATTGCTTCAGTCACTTTCTTGTGGTTTCTTTGTGTTTTCTGCTAACACTCCATTGTCTGCTGTCCATTTGCCCATTCTTCTCTCTTCTAGTTTTTTTTTCCATTCTCTCTCTACATCTGCTTTAACATACTGATCTTCCCCTTTTGTTCTTTCCTCCATTTCTTTATTTCTTTTTCATTTACTCAATTTCACCCTTCATCCTCCATCCCCCTTTACTCTCCCAATACCCGGCCAATCATCGATTTTTCTTCCCTCCCACACAAAATACCTTTTCCCCTCTCCGTCCTCACTCCCCCAGCTCCATCCCTTTCCCCAATTTCAGCTCCCCCAACATCAGTCCTCCCCCAACATAAGCTCCCTTCTAGTTCCAGCCCCACCCAGCATCCGCTCCCTTTTAGTCCCGCTCTCCCTTCCCCCCGCATCTGCCCAGTTCCAATCCTAGCCTTCATTGAGTGTTTTCCAGTCCTATCCCATCACCCCATCAGCCCATTTACAGTCCTATCCTGGCTCCCCCATCAGTCCATTTCCAATCCTAGCCCCCCCATCAGCCAATTTCAGTCCTATCCCAGCCCCCTCTAAGCCCATTTCCATTCCTAGTCCCCCATCAGCCCATTTCAATTACTAGCCCCCATCAGCTATTTACAGTCCTATCTTAGCCTCCCATCAGTCCGTTTATAATCCAAGCTCCCACATCAGCCATTTCCAGTCCTATCCCAGCTCCCCATCAGCCCATTTCCAGTCCAAGACCCCCATAAGCCATTTCCAGTCCAATCCTAGCCTCCATCAGTCCATTTCCATTCCTAGCCCCCATCAGCCATTTCCAGTCCTATCCCAGCTCCCCATCAGCCCATTTACAGTCCTATCCTTGCCCCCCATCAGCTCTTTTCCAATCCTAGCCCCCCATCAGCCATTTCCATTCTTAGCCTCCCCATCAGACATTTCCAGACCTATCCTAGCACCCCCAACAGCCCATTTCCATTCCTAAGCCCCATCAGACATTTCCAGTCCTATCCCAGCTCTCCATAAGCCCATTTCCAGTTCAAGCCCCCCATCAGCCCATTTGCAGTGCTATCCTTGTCCCCCATCACCCCATTTCCATTTCTAGCCCCACATCAGCCATTTCCAGTCCTATTCTAGCCCCCACCCCCAACCCGCACCTGTCTGAGAGGCTTACGAGCGAGGACAACAGAGGCCTCAGCTCGCATCTGCACAGCGCTGGAATGTAGAGCATCATGCTCTTTCACTTGTGCTGTGTTCACATGAAGCCCGCTGAGTGCCAGGAAAGGTTAAACCCTGCAGAATGAAGTTCACATGGGCCCTCTGAAGAGCAGGGCCCTGTGCGAACAACATTCTTGCTCAATAGATGGGCCGACCCTGCCTGAGAGCTCTTCCTAACTTTACCTCTTGCTTCCTCCAAATATTATTAGCTGCAGTAGGTGGAATGTGCCACACACAGTTTTGCCAGCTGCCCCATCAGGTACTGTCAGGGCTGGGCCAAGGGTTTCTGCTGCCCTAAGCAGACCTAGGTGCCCGCCTAGTTCACATAGTGAATGGGCTGGCCCTGGGTACTCTGAGCTATGAACAACTGGGTTATGACTGACCATGCATTTCTCAATGAGACAACAGTGTGTGACCCTTAACATGAGTGTGAGATAATGCACAGGCAAGTACAATTGATGGCACCTGTATACAGCACACATGTGGCACCTATAAAACCCAGAGACAGGGAAGTGGTGTCTGCCAACCTCTATGGCCTTCATGACCTGAATATACATGTGGTATGTTCTGGCTACATCATCAGTTCCAAAGTGGTGGCTGTGTTCACCCATGACCCAGACATCCTGAAATTTAATGTGGACAAGTGCAAAGTTATGCACCTAGGAAAGAACAACTCAACTATGGTTACACGATGCAAAGTTCCACATTAGGAACCACAACCCAGGAAAAAGATTTAGGCATCATTGTGGATAACATGTTAAAACCCTCGGTCCAGTGTGCAGCGGCGGCCAAGAGAGTAAATAGAATGCTAGGTATCATAAGGAAAGGAATGGAGAATAAAACAAAGGATATTATATTGCCTCTGTATCGTTTCATGGTGCGACCGCACCTTGAATATTGTGCGCAATTCTGGTCACCGTATCTCAAAAAAAAGATAGTGTTATTTATATTCTCTTGTATACTGTGCTATTCTGCATCAGGGTGGTTTACATTGAACAGGGCATTATAACTTGGAGATAACTATTTTACAGGGAACATGGGCTATGGAGGGTTAAGTGGCTTGCCCAAGACCACAAGGAGCACCTGTGGGACTAGAAACCCCAGTCCTTCCAGCCCAAGGTTGCTGTCCTCTAGTGGGATTTGAACCCCCGACCTTCCGGCCTGAAGTACCTTGCCCCAACCACTAGGCCACTCCTCCACTCCACTGAAAAGGTACCGAGAACAGCCACCAAAATGGTTAAGGGGATGGAAGGATACCCCTATGAAGAGAGGCTAAAAAGGTTAGGGAAAAAAGATGACTGAGAGAGATACGATAGAGGTCTATAAATGAATGAATGGAGTGGAATGGGCAAACGTAGATAGACACTATCTCAACATTGTCTACTGATTACTGACCACAGCTTTCAGCAGTACATTACATATTACTCCAAAACAACAAACTGCCTTATGTTTACAGAGATGACACATTTATTTGCCTGATTGCGACAGTGGGACACTGACCTCTGAATGGTGCATGCACAGTTCCAGCAGTAGGAATTTGCCACAGGATGTCATGTTGGTCTGCATCACTTGGCACCATGTGGGAAGGCAGTGCCTGGAAGTGAATGTCGGGGTGGGAGTTCTGTGGAACAGTCCCATAAATGTTTTGAATATGCTCCTGGTAGGTGGCATTGCTGGCCAGAGGCTATGTTCAGATGCACAGAAGCTATAAGTGCCTACTCGGTCTCTGCATGTTTCACATCAGAAGCCTTGCATTATAGCCATGCTTCCACATGCTATTAGATCGGGGAACTGCATGCAAAGTATGGGAGAGCAGATCTGCTGAACTGGCCATTTTCACAGTGTCCATGGCCAGGGACATGACATAATATGGGAGTATGAGCATGGTGCAATGTTCAATGCTCACTGCCAAAAGCTGTATAGGGAGACAAAGTCTTCTGGTATGTGATGGATGTACAGTAGTGACCAAAAAATTAAGGTAGAGTCCAAAATATCAGAAATTTATTAGAAATGTATGTGTTATTATCACTTTCATGGTCAAAAGCTTTAAGAACCAAAGATATATATGTCATTTTCAAAGTTTTATTCAGGAAACAATATATGTGTCAATATTTGATAGGGTGTCCATGATTTTTCAGCACAGCCTGGATTCTTGTAGGCATACTGTTAACTAGTGTTTTACAGTATGCCGGAGTCATTTCGTTGACCCATACATGCTTGAGTATGTCCTTTAAATCTGCTTTTGAAGTTGGACGGCGTGCTGCAACCTTTTCTTCATAAGATTCCAACAGTTTTCAATTACATTGAGATCCGGAGAGTTTGATGGCCAACTTGGTAGCAGTTCGATCTTGTTGTCCACAAACCATTTTTTGACTGTTTTTGCAGTGTGGCATGGTGCCGAGTCCTGAACATAAGAACATAAGAACATAAGAAATGCCATACTGGGTCAGACCGAAGTCCATCAAGCCCAGTATCCTGTTTCCAACAGTGGCCAATCTAGGTCATACGTACCTAGCAGTTTCCCCAAAAGACACAGGTTCTGCAGTGCTTGTACTAGGCCAAGCATTGATATCCTGGGTCCCTTTTTAATAGTGGTTTATGGACCTTTCCTCCAGGAACTTGTCCAAACCTTTTTTAAACCCAGCTATACTAACAGCCCTTACTACATCCTCCGGTAACAGATTCCAGAGTTTGATTACACGTTGAGAGAAGAAATATTTTCTCCTATTTGTCTTAAATAGTTTACCCTGTAGCTTCATTACATGCCCCCTAGTCCTTCTATATTCTGATAGCGTAAACAATTTATCCACGTTTATCCGTTCCACTCCATTCATTAATTTATACACCTCTATCATATCTCCCCTCAGCCGCCTCTTTTCTAGGTTAAAGAGCCCTAACCTTTTTAGCCTCTCTTCATAGGAGTAGCCTTCCATCCCCTTCACCAATTTGGTGGCTCTTCTCTGTACTTTTTCTAATAACTCTATGTCCTTTTTAAGATACGGTGACCAGAATTGCACACAATATTCAAGGTGCGGTCGTACCATGGAGCGATACAGAGGCATTATAATATCCTTTGTTTTATTCTCCATCCCTTTCCTTATGATACCTAGCATTCTATTTGCTTTCTTGGCCGCCGCTGCACACTGGGCGGAGGGTTTTAACATGTTATCCACGATGACTCCTAAATCTTTTTCCTGGGTGGTGGTTTCTAATGTGGAGCCTTGCATCTTGTAACTATAGTGTGGGTTGTTCTTTCCTAGGTGCATAACTTTGCACTTGTCCACATTAAATTTCATCTGCCATTTGGATGCCCAGTCTTCCAATTTATCCAGATCCTCCTGCAGTTTTCCACAATCCTCTTGGGTTTTAACAACTTTAAACAGCTTTGTGTCATCTGCAAATTTGATTACCTCACTAGTTATTCCCTTTTCCAGGTCATTTATGAATATGTCAAAAGTAGCGGACCCAGTACAGATCCCTGGGGTACTCCACTATTCACCTTTTTCCATTGGGAATATTGGCCATTTAGCCCTACCCTCTGCTTTCTATCTTTTAACCAGTTCCCGATCCACAATAGTACACTGCCTCCTATCCCATGACTTTTTAGCTTCGCCAAAAGTCTCTGATGGGGGACCTTGTCAAAAGCTTTCTGAAAGTCCAGATACACTATATCAACCGACTCACCTTTGTCTACCTGTTTATGCACACCTTCAAAAAAACATATCAGATTAGTAAGACAAGATCTTCCTTGTCTAAAGCCATGTTGGCTGTCTCCCATTAGGCCATGACTATCTACATGCTGTGTAATTTTGTTCTTTATGATTTCTTCTACCATTTTCCCTGGTACTGACGTCAGGCTCACCGGTCTGTAATTTCCCGGGTCACCCCTGGAACCCTTTTTAAAAATTGGTGTTACGTTGGCGACCCTCCAATCTTCAGGTATTACAGATGATTTTAATGAAAGTTCACAGATTACCAATAACAGGTCTGCAATCTCATATTTCAGTTCTTTCAACACTCTGGGATGTATACCATCCGGTCCAGGTGATTTGCTACTATTCAGTTTATCAAATAGTTGTAATATATCTTCCCGGTGTAGCGATATTTCTCTCAATTCCTCTGCAGTATCACCTTTAAATACCACTTCAGTCTTGGGTAACACCCCTACATCTTCCTCAGTAAAGACCGAAGCAAAGAATTCATTCAGTCTCTCTGCTATAGCCTTGTCTCCTCTTATTGCACCTTTTACCCCTCTATCATCTAATGGTCCAATTGACTCTCTCACAGGCCTTTTGCTACGAATGTACTTGAAAAAGTCTTTATTTCGTGTTTTTGCTTCCGTAGCAAGTTTCTTCTCAAATTCCCGCTTTGCCTGCCTTATCAATGCTTTGCATTTAACTTGCCAGTGCTTGTGCTGTTTCCAGTTTTCATCATTTGGCTCTTTTTTCCATTTTCTGAAGGTTGCTCTTTTGGCAGCAACAGCCTCTCTGACCTCACCTTTAAACCATGCTGGCAGTTTTTTGGACTTTCTTCCACTTTTCTTAATGCGTGGAATACAGCTGGTCTGGGCTTCGAGGATAGTATTTTTAAATAACACCCAAGCTTGCTGTAAGTCTTTAACCTTTGGAACCGCTCCTTTTAGTTTTTTCCGAACTATATTCCTCATTCTATCATAGTCACCCTTTTGAAAGTTAAAAGGTAGTACTGTGGATTCCTTTACTATCTGTCCTCCACTGATTAAATCAAACATGATCATACTATGATCACTATTGCCAAGTGGTCCCAACACCCTTATTTCTTGCACCAGATCTGGCGTTCCACTAAGGACTAGGTCCAGTATGGCTTCCCCTCTGGTCGGTTCATGAACCAGCTGCTCCAAGAAGCAGTCATTCATTTCATCTAGAAACTTTATCTCTTTAGCTTGTCCTGCTGTGACACTGTCCCAGTCGATACCGGGGTAATTGAAATCACCCATTATTACTACTCTGTTGTGGCTTTTGTTAGCTTCCTTGATTTCTTTGAGCATTTCATCATCCATTTGTTCATTCTGGCCAGGTGGTCGATAGTATACTCCCACTGCCATCACCTTCCCCTTCATAAATGGAATTTCAATCCATAGAGATTCTACAGCATATTTTGTTCCCTGCAAAACTTTAATCCTTTCTGACTCAATGCCCTCTCTAACATAGAGTGCAACCCCTCCACCAATTTGTTCAGCTCTATCATTACGATATAGTTTGTATCCAGGTATCACAGTGTCCCACTGGTTATCCTCCTTCCACCATGTCTCTGAGAGTGCAATCATATCTAACCTCTCATTTAATGCTATATATTCTAATTCTCCCATCTTATTGTTTAGACTTCTAGCATTGGCATACAAGCATTTTAGAGACTGTATTTTATTAATATTAATCTGGCTATTGGTAGGCATGGGTAATGGGGAATCTTTATGCTCTGTCTGCTCCTTACTCAAGGGCATTTGGGCTACTATACTCCCTTTTGGAACCTCACTGCTTTTGGTAGTATCCTTCAAGGATACCTTTGTCCGAACCGTGCGCTCCTGGGTGACTGTCGGCTTTCCCCTATTTTCTAGTTTAAAAGCTTCTCTATCTCTTTTTTAAAGGTTATGCCAGCAGTCTGGTCCCATCCTGATTAAGGTGAAGCCCATCCCTTCGGAAGAGCCCCCCCTTTCCCCAGAATGTTCCCCAGTTCCTAGCAAATCCAAAACCCTCATCCTTGCACCATTGTCTCATCCACGCATTGAGACTCCGGAGCTCTGCCTGTCTTTTGGGTCCTGCACGTGGAACAGGAAGCATTTCGGAGAATGCTATCCTGGAAGTTCTGGATTTCAACTTCCTACCTAAAAGCTTAAATTTAGCCTCCAGAACTTCCCTACCACATTTTCCTATGTCATTGGTACCAACATGTACCCAGACAGCACACTCCCCCCCATCACTATCTATGATCCTATCTAGGCGGTGCGTGAGATCTGCTACCTTCGCACCAGGCAGGCATGTTACCAGGCGATCCTCACGTCCACCAGCCACCCAGCTATCTACATTCCTAATGATTGAATCACCAACTATAACAGCTGTCCTGACCCTCCCCTCATGGGGACATGGCCCTGGAGAAACGTCCTCGGTGCGAGAGGGTTTTACATCACCTGGAGGACAGGTCCTAGTTACAGGATCACTTCCTGCCACACCAGGGTGATGCTCTCCTGTCACGTGACCTCTCTCCTCCATGGCAACAGGGATGCTGCCAGACTGGAGGTGGGACTTCAGGACTATATCCCTGTAGGTCTCGTCCATGTACTTCTCTGTCTTTCTTATGTCTTCCAGGTCTGCTACTCTAGCCTCTAGAGAACGGACTCGTTCCCTGAGAGCAAAGAGCTCCCTGCACTTAGTGCATATGTAGGACCTCTCACCAACTGGGAGATAATCATACATGTGACACTCGATGCAAAAGACTGGAGAACCCCCATCTCGTTGCTGGACCTCTGACTGCATCTGAGTTTAAAGCTTGTGTTTAGGTCTTTTAAATCGGTATATAATAAGGATTGGTGTAGATGCTTATACTAATAAAAGTGTATCTAATACCCCTAATACACCCTGAAGAAGTATAGTTGTGCCAGAAACATTCATGTGTATTTTAACTTTACTATTCAGCACGTATATGTATTTTGCAGCATTTACTCTTTCACCTTTCTCAAAAATGTGCGGGCCACATCATCCATTCGCCGAGATACCACCTTATAACATGACCGATGGTGGGTGTTTAACAGTCTTGATCGTGTACTTTGGATTTAGTCTCTCGCCTGCTGGTCGATGGACGTAGTTGTAACCACTGAAACGTACTTGTTGAAATGTACTTTCATCTGTGAACATTACCCTCTCCCGCCATTCAGCAGATTTGTCTTTCATCTTGCTACAAAACTGTATGCGGGCAGCAATTTGTTTCCTGGTCATCATAGACTTCTTGGCAGGTCTTCTGGCCACGAGTTTGAATTCATACACAAGCCGTCGTTGGACAGATCTGGCACTTATCTTTATTCCTCACTCATTAGCTAACTGAGCCTCACTTTGAGATGAAGTATGTGGACTAGATGTAATAATGATTTTGAAGAATCGGTCATCTCATCCAGTAGTTATCCGTCTGCACCCACATTTCGAACGACGTGTACGGCCACCTGATTTCAGAACATTTTGAACTGCACACCTTGATATATGCAAATGTTTTGCAATAGCACATTGCGAATATCCTTCAGCATGGAGTGTGACAACTTGTCCCTTTACAAAGTCATTAATATTGCACTTTCTACCCATCTTGATTGTATATTTTACATGTAACTTTCAATCTTTTCCTAGTTGTAAAAATTCAAAACTTTATCCAAGAAACCTACTACAGAGTGTAAGTAAACTAAAATGGATGCCAGACTCATGGTGTGACTAATCACCACGCTGATTAAATAAGTAAGCACGTGTGATATCTCTACAGTACATTATTTAACAATAAATTGTAGAAAAAGATACCTGCCTTAATTTTTTGGCCACTACTGTAGGCCACTGTGTGCCAACATGCACTCACAGCCTGTCTCTGGGCCATTTTCCTTTGCTCTTTGCATTATATTAGCTTTCCCCAAGTTCAAATTAAAAGGGTACGCAAATGAGCAGAGGATTCTGGGTATTGTCAAAAACAGAGCAGTTTGCACAGGATGTACATGAGTCAGAGATTAGATAAATGGCTGAACTATCTTAACATTTGTCTGGCACAAGCATGGCCTGACTGAACACACCTATACATGCTGAGAGGCCATTCTTACTCTGACCGACTTGTGACTATGTCATGACTATGTATCCACATAGTGTCATCTCTAGTAAAGCTGTAGTGACATGGGTAGTGTTGTTTTTTTAAAATTTTATTTTAATAAGTAGTCTAGTTACTAGCCAGGCTTCTGAATATCCATGCTGTTTGTACAAAACTCATAATTTTATGGTGGCTAGCGGACTTACCACAGATGGTATGTGAGTGGCTGACATGGATTAGTGTCGCACAACATATACAGCTGATTATGATGGATCTAGCTGAATAGATGTTTTAGAAAGAGAGGACAGCAGCTTTTCTGGGGCTGTGTTATCTGTTGGTAAAACAGATCTGCTCCAGAACCAGGGGATACCATCTATTATGGTGCTTGCTTTTGGGACTAGGTGATGTGTGTCCTTCCTCTCATTCAGGATGGCTGGTGGAAAAGAACACTTGTACATGTGGTGACTGTTACTGTATGTCCATGAAGCACACAATATGCTTGCACATTCCAGAGCTGATGTGATGGATTGCTGCATTCTCCATAGAGGCAAAATTAGCATATAGATGTTCAGATTGTGAGGTGCATCCGCGGAAATGAAGGGGCTAACCAGTACTGGCACACCTAGCCCACATTGCAGCCATAGTGCTGACCCTGATCAATGGAGCATTACCCAGTACCTACATGTCTTGCATGGCAAAGGAGTAAGCGTGCATGGCCCCACAGAGAGGACAGGATGGTCTGGGATGGACGCTGCCTTAGGGATTAGTGTCACACTGCAGCCCAGCAGACCTCTGTGTGTGAATGTTGTTTGGCTTAAGAGGTACAGTAGAGGGAAGGACATCTTGTCCTCACATATAGTTTGGCCTTTGGAGAGGAGATTAATACTTCTGCTGTGTGTCTCTTATGCAGATGCACTACTGAGTGTCCAGTGTAGTGCGTACTACTTGTGTACTGCTACAGGTAGGCCCTAAGTGTGGTTTTGTGCCTGTCAGGTTGTTTCAAGTCCTGAGTTTCGGCCATTGCAGTCTGGTTTATTCTAGAGAGTGCTATAGAGAAAGGTGTGGAGATGTAGCCAGATGGTTATAGCACTAATCAGTAAAGAACCAGGCTTTGAATCCCACTTTTGGCCTTGGGAAAGTCATTTCACCTTCCATTGCCTCAGAAGAAAAGCCTGACGATATACTTCTAGTCACACTGCCAAGAAAACCCAGGAGCTGCTGGTTCACCGAGAAGCAGCATTGACTTGAAGGCACACATTATTATTCTTCTTTCTCATCTGGCACCTGGGGTTGGCAAGCATGCACATTGCAATTATACCCATCTGAAAGCATGACTTTATTGACTGTGCAGCAGCACATTGCAGAGTTTTGTACAACTTCATCCTGTAGATGCATGACGCATGAATTGTACATGCTTGGAATCTTTCAGCTGTGAATGAACATCTTTTTCTCCATCACATATATGCAGGCACATCACACTCCTGGAAAGGCCATCTGCACAGATTATCATATGTCCTTACTTGCTCCATATGGCCAAAATGAGAGACACATCAGTTCAGAGATATGGGTGGATGTCAGGTATGTAACATCATGTGAGTGACCTTGTTCCACCAGACAGTATGAGTGTCTATTTATCTGTACAAGAGCACTTTGTGTTGGCATGCAACTTTTGCAGATGTGTGGCTGTTATGTCCTTGGATCATAGCCTACTTACTTTTCTAGTTGCTAAATGCATATGTGTCAGGAAGATTGTATGGTGGTTAGAGCAATTGAAACAGCTGTGAAACCCAAATAGATGGTATTGGACCTTCCCTGTGACAGAGCAACTATTTTTCACATATACTACAACTGAGTTTATTTGCATTTGTGAGGTCACATTGGAGCAGCAAGCATACAACACTCTCATATACCCCCATCCATCCTTTAGCCCATCCATCAGTGTATATATATCCTGTTCACTCATGTATTCTTCTGCCAGCTACTATGCCCTGGCCCACACTGGATTTTATTCATTAGGGCATATCATTCACACCTCACCTGCAGCTGATGTGCAGGTCACCACTGCTGCCCAAGCATTCTTTCTATGCCTACATCGTGGCCATGGTGGCTATCTATGGCACACTTCTACCCAATCCTATGCCACCCATTTACATCACAGTGAATTACATGAGCACCCTCACTGATATAGTCCACTGCCTCCCATATTATCTGCACACTCACTGTCTCACACGTATGTAACATATGGATGTGACTTGTCCATCAGCAATTCCCTTTGTTCCCATCCAGCATGTCACTTTTGACCTTTCCAGAGGCTCCCTTATCCTGCGTTAAGGCAACCATCCTTAGTAAACATACCCCAAAGTGTCAGTTTTATATTGTTGATTTAGGGGCCATTTAAAGTGTGCTAACAGTTAACACAAGCTTTAACACTGTAAGCAATCAGCCCAGGGCCACAGTACCTCTTACCATGTTGGCATGACAGTTACTACAAACTAATTCCCGCATTAACTGCCCATATGCAATAGGGTGGAAATAGGCATGTTATGAACCAAGAGTAGGCATGGACTGCTCATTTCAATTAGCGCATGGTGCTTTCATCCTGCTGTTAATATTGCAGTTGGCACAGGGAATGTTCCTTATAGTAACTGCCGAGAACATGCTGGGCACATCCTCAACTGTGTGGTACAGCTACACTTACCATGCATTTGTGTGTGCTCCTAACAAGCGCCTAGAGGTTTGGATTGCCCAGATAAGAAATGTTTTTAAATGAGTTCCAAAACTAAACAAATTTTAGTAAAAGAGCTCATTAATTCAGAAAAATATAGGGCCCGATATTCAGCGCCAGTGGCTAGCATGATTACAGTGGCTAGCATGATTACAGTGGCTAGACACCAGCGCTGAAGCGTTAACCCAGATATTCGACTGGCATTGAATATCCGGGTTTGCAGCAGAGCCTCCACCATCACAGAAGCTAACCGGGCACTGGCGATATTGAGCCGCTGCCCAGTTAGCTCCCAAGGGTAAAGATAGGTCAGCTTTTCCCACACCTATCGTTTCCCACAGATCACTAACCAGGCAGTGGATCAAAATTGCCGCTGCCCAGTTAATGATGAGTTCCACCCCATGACACGCCCCAATGCTACATGGTTAGCAACGGGGCATGTAGTGGCATAAATCACAGATGCTCAGCGGCACTAACCGTGTTAGTGCCATTAAATATCCCTCTGAGCAGCATTTACATGGTTTACAGTTCTGTAAACCATTAAATGCCTTTGAATATCAGGCCCACAATGTTCCTGCACTTCTTTGAGAGACATAAATCTTTTAAAATATATATTCACATTGTCAGTGCTTGATGCTGTGAGTGCAAGTTCAACTTAGAATGAATGAATGAACAACAATTCAGTAAACAGCTAACGAAATAAATTGGATTGAATTAGTTACGCTCAGTGATATTTTGCTTCTTAAGTTGTTAAAGGTGTTAACAGTGTGTCTATCCTCATAAAGCATGGCTGAAAATATCTGTTGGACTGACATATTAATGTTTGCAGCAGATCAACATAAATGCCATGAACTATAAGGAAAGAATACACAGAACTAATACAACTCCTCATCTGTTCTGTGTACGGATAACATTTTATCACAACAAACAGCATGGCAGGTTGTATGATTTATTATCTGATATGCATACCAGAGGGTTAGTAATTAAGCAAAAAGACTTACAGAGGATTATCATTCCTGACAGTGACGAGAGAGGCAAAGTCCAGCTATAAGTCAAGAGAATAACGGGTATGATTGCTTTTCATTTATACAATTTATGTCCTATTAATTTAGAACACTTTCAGATGTTGCCACAGGGGGAATGACTGCAATTAGTTTTTCAGTATACATGAGTCATTTTATAAATGCTGAACATATAGTTTTATTTATGCAAAATAATTTTTATCTGTCATAATATGAATGCTGGTAATGAAATCAAATGTCTTGCTCATGATTTTCATTTGAAACAACTGTGCTTTCATTTAATCTTTTTTAAGTATATAATAAGCTTTTTGACTGTGCTTTTTATAGCTGAGGAGTCATTTGCCAAAACCTCCCAAAGGCTTATTTTTGTATTGCAGTGATAAGCAGTTCATCTTTATGGTGGCGAATTTAGATGAAAAGGACTCTGACATTTAGCAGCTTCGATCCCCATTTCCTAAATTATATACAGAAGCTATCTCAAATAGTGTCACTCTACAGTTAGGAGGAAAATGTTTTATTGTGAAGGACATGAACTGTGTTCTGCATTTTTACTAGGAAAATAGGAGGCCTATATACTAAAGACACTCTACTTTTGAAGGTTACTCTGAGCAACCTTCAGAAAATAATGTGCAGTAAACCAGAATTTAGTGCCCAGTTTATTAAGAAAAAGATATACAAATGTGGGCTGAACCAAGTGGACTACATTAAAGAGAGCAGAGACATATTAGTGCAAGCACAGCCTCCATAAGTTCCATTATCTCGCGTTAACTTGCACTCACCTCTGGGATACTTTTTGCATAGCATATATTTTTGGAGTATAGGAAGTTGGTCTGATCCAGCAATAATAATCTCCCTTCAGGAAGTTGATAAAATGGATTGGCCTTGAAATGACATGTAAAAAAGACTGCACTAGAGTATTCTAGAAAGTTGGAGTTTGGTGGAGAGTATAATGTGAGAAGAGGCAAACCGACAGTGGAAAAGCAGTCACATACAGGCACTTTATAGGGGAGTGAATGGACCAAAAACGTTTTGATTTATTCTTGTTTAAAATTAATCTATAACAATTTCTGAGCATTCTTCATGTTAGTTTTACTTATTTATTCTTTGTTTTAGGCATGCAAATTGCTCTTTCATGAATTCATGTGATTTTCACATGCTTTGAAGTTTTAGGTGATCAATCAAACTGAAAGCATAAGAACATAAGATATGCCATAATGGGTCAGACCAAGGTCCATCAAGCCCAGTATCCAGTTTCCAACAGTGGCCAATCTAGGTCATACGTACAGTACCTAGTAGTTTCCCCAAAAGACACAGGTTCCACAATGCTTGTATTGAGTCAAGCAGTGATATCCCGGGTCCCTTTTAATAATGGTTTATGGATCTTTCCTCCAGGAACTTGTCCAAACCATTTTAAACCCAGCTACACTAACAGCCTTTACTACATCCTCCGGCAACAAATTCCAGAGTTTGATTACATGTATACTCATAAAGGCATATCCCTACAGGGCAGAAACTGCAAGTAAGACTAGTTGGTAAGGGGGATGGTGGGGAACCAGGACTGCTGTGGGAGGGAAAAGGGGGAGCGGGGCTATTGAACATGTAAGAGGGAAAGATAGGCTAGATAGATGGTGCAGATTTGAGAGGGAGAAGGATCAGAAGTAGGGGGAACAACACCTACCTGCATATATATGTGATTTGCATGAAAAATGTAGGCAAGAAAGAATCTTCAGTTGCCTCCTCCATTTTTCAGATCGTGGACAAAGCTTCTGTCCCCAGTTCCTTCATTATTTGGGTGGTGGACTTGGCCTCCTCACTATCACTGCTCACTATTCCTGTTCCGAGGTACCTCTTCTGAGGCACATTCTGGTTCTTGTATGTCCGCCCACATTGGCTGGGCAAATCCTGCTGTAACTGGGGGACTCCAAGGTCCAGATTGCAGCTGCAGGGGCACAGCTCAGCCGACAGCATGGTGTGCGGTGGTGTGCAATGCCATGCAGTGGGGACCCTGGGGATTATTCTACCTTCAGGTAGCCTGGTGCAAAGTATGTACAGTGACCTGACCTGAATCGGTCTTGTACATTCCAGCAGCCAGGCTCTCCCCCACTCTGCCCAAGCACTGTCCCCTCCTGCTACATCTAGCACTCCCCACACAAATGCTCTGTACATGCGGAGAGCACAGTAGGCAGAATCAGCTTTGGGGGCTGTGCGCAGATTGGACGTCTGGGCCATAGGTTTTGGAATGCCGGCCTCTCTGTATGCATATGTTTGTTCATGTACAAACTTATGCATATGAACAGATAGAATGACTTTCCATGAAAGCCCTTACTTTTTGCAAAATACCTAAAAAGAAATCTAAACATCTAAAAAAAGCCATGGATGAACTAGAATATTCTCTCTGTATGAATATATGAGATTGTTCTTCAGGTGGAATGTTTTTATTTATATAGTTGTGGTCAATGTTATTCACACCCTTGTATTTTAGGTATGTTGTGTACAATACAGTATATTGAAAAATAATTGGAATTATTCCATCTGTATGCCATCATAATATTTTAATAGTATGTTCAAAGGTATACAACAATAAAAAGATGTTTGTGCAACTTAGCTGAAGTAATTTCTGAGAAAATAACAAAATATGACATGGACAATATTAATGGCACCCTTCACTAATATTTGGTTGCACAACCCTTGGCAGTGATGACCGCCTCCAAATATTTCTTATAGCCATCTATAAGTTTCATAAATCTGTCTGCTGGTAGTTTCTCCCATTTTTCAAATGTGATTTGTTCCAGCTCATGAATGTTTGCAGGATTCCTTTTACCAATGGCAGATTTCAGCTCTTTCCAAAGGTTCTCAATTGGATTGAGATCAGGACTCATTGCTAGCCAGTTTAAAACGGTCCATTTGTTCCTTTTTAACCATTCTTTTGTAATTTTGGATGTATGCATTGGGTCATTGTCCTGCTATAGGACCCATAATCTTCAACCCAGACCTAGTTTTCTGACACTAGTTAGCACATTTCGCTCCAAAATACCTTGGTTGTTCTCTGACTTCATGATTTTTTTAATATGTTTCAGGCCTCCAGTTCCTGAGGCAGCAAAACAGCCCCACAACATTATGGAAACATGCATGCGCGGCGTTTATTGAGTCTTCCAGGTTCATCAGCAGGAGACCACGTTTTGAGTCATCAGGCCGCTCGCATTCATAAGAAATATATTCCACGTTAAGTTTCAAGTCCCTTGAAAAACCCATTTGGCGAAACGCATGGGCGCCTTAACAAACTGGCGTTGGGACGCGGTTCATATCAATCACTTGTGGAAGAAAGTTGTTTATATATAAAAAATAAAACAACAAAAAGAAGAAAAAGGATTTTATAAATAATGAGTGAAACATCCAGCACAGTCCTATGGCTTTACATGAGCTAAGTATTTTTTGGATTACCATTATTATTTTTGATACTATTGCTCAAATATAAGAACTGACGATAAGATATATATAAAAAACGACATTCAGCCATTGATGTAAACACCGGCACGAGTCTGGTAGTATTGCATACTTAATCCAGAATAATTGAGTGCCTAAGGTTGTTTCTGAGGCTGTGCTGGGATTAAGTTTTGGGATCATTGATTCTTGCAGCACTGTTTAGGAGTTGAATGAGGAACACATATTTTTCATAATAGTCATTCACGAAGTGAACCCCTTTTTTGTTTAGCGTTATCTGTTCACAGAACATTTTTCCCAGAAGGATTGTGGTTTCTCAAGGTGGATTTGGGCAAAGATCTGGCATGTATTTTTCTGTCTATCTGAGCAGTGGGGTCCTCCCTGGCCTTCACCCATGAAGTTGTTCTTTGTTTAATGCGTGGAATATGGTGCGGGTTGAAACCACCACTCCAGATTGTTCCAGGTCAGCCTCAAGCTCTTTGGATGTTGTACATGTTGTTTTTCCAACAGTTCATACTAACCTTTGAAGATTTCTTGGATTAATTTTCCTCTTCCCACCATGTCCTGGGAGGTTCTTGACAGTTCCATAAAGTGGAATACTTCTTAAGAACATTACCAACTGTAGACACAGGGATCCAAATGTCTTTGGAGATGGTCTTGTACTCCTTTGAAGTTTGATATTTGGTGATAATGGCTTTGTTGATGATCTCAGACAGTTCTCTTGTCTTCACCGTTGTGAAAATGGAACAGGGAGTGAATGTGGCCATTTTAAAAATTAGAGACATCATCCATTGGCTGATTCAAGTCATGTGAGTACTAATTAATCACAGGTGCATCTAGTTTTACTGCAATGGGAATGTGGTTCTTCTGTTCAAACTGATTTTAATTGTTTATAAGGGTGCCAATAATTATGTCCTGAAGTGTTGTTAACTGAAGAATTTGTATATCATAGGAAAACCTATCGGTTTTGACAGTCTACCTCTTTTGATTCTTCATGTATGGTTTATGGCATATTTTTTCCTTGCAATAAGTTATATATTGGCAAAACCATCTGGCCGCTGCACATCAGGTTGTTAGAACATAACAGCCGACTCATGCAGAAAGTTCTTGAAGATCGCTTGGTAAAACATTGTAAACTGTTTCTACATGGCTTTTTAGATCTACGATGTTTTTTGTTTGGCTCAGGTTGCTTGCTCTCTAGCAAACTGATCCAAACAAGACAAGGTGGATCATAGATTATTGCACTGTGAACAATGCTGGATTTATTGTTGTGATACTGTGGGGTATGTTTACTAAATTGCGGTAATGTAGCATTGGTAAAGTTACCGCGTGGTAATGTTACCTCATGTAATGTTAACGTGCGGTAATGTTACTGGCAGCGGTAAATGTCCCAGAGGGTGGAGAGAAGGCGGAAAGAAGGGGTCAATTGGCAGAGAAAGGGCGGGGAGAGGCTACTGCTATACTAATGCTGGAATAGTAATGCCAGGACATTACCGCCAGTGAAAACCTGTCAGTAAATGCACATTTGCAGGAGAGAGAGACAATTTAAGTGTCAGCAATGTATAGCACAGACAGGTAGCCCAAGAAAAGTGATAGTAGTGCTCCATTTGCAGCAACAGCATAGTGCCCAAGTACAAAAGGACACTATGGTGATGGTGTAAATGGGGCAAAGGGGGCTGTAGGTGGGACATGCAGTGGGGGCAGGTGGGGCACAGTGCAGTCTAGGCAGTTGCCTAGGTGGCACATAGGAACACAGAAACTGGAAAACAGCAAGACAGTGGCTGAGCAAGGTCAAACATGGCCAGTAGTCTGTGTTCCACAGTGTCCCATCCACGGGACACGTACCCTGCAGGTTCCCCAAATGTCACACAGAAACCACAATGTCTGTAATGGGGTAAGCAGTGCACATCTGGGGACCACTCTAACAAGGGTCTGTGTACCTTCCCCAGGATACGACCCAAACTGTTCGTAAACCCAGCTAAATGAACACACTTTACTACAGCCCCTAGTAAGGCAGTGCAGGGTGTGACCACACATTGTCTGAAACATGTATACACCCAGTAGTCCAAATTGGACACACTGTACCCGCATTGCATGCCCTAGCCTGTCCACAGTCTGCTGGCATAATACAATCTATCTACCAGGTTCACCCTAGCCAATAGGTGCTAGATCACCCACCTGACACCCCCCAGCCATCTCTCCCCCATGTGGAAGGGACATAACATTGGCAGGTGGTGATGGGGGGGATGTGTGGATGTCCACGTATGCCTCCACACCCCAGACCCTGAACCCTAGGCACCAGCCTACCTGCACATTTGATGGCCTGGGACTGCACACTATCAGCACCAACAGTATATGGGAATGTCAGCATGGCGGTGGGGGGGGGGGGGTGTTGGTGGTGGAGGGGGCAGTGGCACCCGCCTGCAGCGGACCAAGGCCATGACCTGTTCCAGTATGTGGTGTGCAGTGCAACAAACAAGGTCTGTCTGATGAACAGCAAAGGTTGCTCCAGGGACTGTTTTTCTTCTGTGGCAGCAGTGTGGTACAGTACACATAGTTACTGTGTCTTGGAGCAGAGGGTCACAGTTTCAGGTCCCATCTGTGGATCTTGCAAAGCACATCTCTACTTTTTACCCAGCACTGCAGATACAACATCAACATGTGCAATCCCCAAAGCTTCGGCCAACAGGAGTACAAACACCCACACACACAGGCTCCACTATCCAAAGCTTTATAGAGAGTCAGGCTGTTGGCACCTGCACGGAGTGGCAGTTAACACCAGAGCACTACTACTAGGTCCTGCACACTTAGCAATACCTGCACTGTGATTGGGGCCAGTGTGGCAGACAGGATTGCCAACCACCCCTATCTTTGCACAATGCTGTAATAGGAGTGGGTGTGTGTATGTCAATCCATTGTTCTGTGGCTTCCTACTCCTCACTGGGCCCACAACAACACTGTTGCCAGCATTAGCCTGCAAATGTAGGTATGGCCCCAACAGGGCAGATTGGGCAGGATGCGTCTACATCGGGGGTAGGGCAAAAGGCTGGGACATCGTAGTGCCCCACCACCATGGGTATGGACAGGGTGGCCACAGCATGTCATGCTGGGAGAACAATCTCACTATCACCGAGCAGTGACCATGTCATGGCTATGTTCCCACATAGTAGTATATAGTATTTGCTACTAGTGATATCAGTGTGCTCTCTTTTCTGGGGCCCAAGCACTGAGGCACTTGTTTGGTGTCTGTGCTGTATATCCCAACTCTGGGTGCACATAGTTCCTCTGTGAACATGCAATATGGACTGTCTGCAGTTTGTATGTGCATGGCTGGAACACTTGGTGATATGCAACAGGTACAGTCTGACTGTTCCTTCTGCTGGTGAATGTCAGACCTTGGTGGGTTGCAGCTGAGGTTTTCCAGGCCTACTCCCAGCATTATTGCTGGTTTGCCAGTGCTCTAGTACTAGGTACAGATATGCTCTAACCCCCCTGGATGACAGCTTCTGGCCAGGGGAACTGGGGTTGATGGTTGCACTGCTATTCTTCATGCCAGTGCCTGATCTGCATGGCATCACTACTCCTCTGTCCTCCTATCATTGCAAATATCCTGCCACCTCTGCCTCCACTGAGGGACACAAATTCCCATCCTCTTCCACCCACTTTCTTTGCAGCACTTTATATTGCCAACACCCTGTGCATCGGTACAGCTACCTCCAACATGTTTGTCCACTTTACCGGCAGCCATATTGGATGCCCACAGATATGGCTGGTCCATCAGCTCCCACCTCTCCTTCCTTCCATCACTTGCTCATTGCCTTTCCTTGGTGCTCTATCCATTGTTAGGGTTATATCTGTTTTTATGCCTTACAGTTCATGTTTGTCAACTTGAAGCACCTTATAGCCCTTAGGGCGCCTTAGCCTAAGGCATCTTAACACAAGGCGACTTAACTTAAGGCGCCTTAGGTTGAGGCACCTTAATTCAAGGCACCCTAAGGGCTTTACAGTACCCTAACTTAAGGCACCTTACATCCCTTAAGGCGCCTTGAGTTAAGCCGCCTTAAGTTAGGATGCCTTAAAGCCCTTAGGGTGCCTTGTCAGCCTTAACATGCCCTGTTTGTCACCTTAAAGTGCAATGTCCCATTAACGTGCGTTAAACGGCCAAGGTGCCCTTTAACGCACATTAACAGCCCATTGCTCCCTTTATGCCGGAACGCCCCCTTCCTGCCCACTGCCTTATATGGATTCAGGTACATTAACGCTGCATTTACCGCTGGTAACTTTCCCGCAGTTTAGTAAAAATACCCCTGTGGATCCTAACAGTCTCAATGCTGGTATTGATTGGTCTGTGTGTTGATATTTTGCAAGATTCTGTTCTGATATTTTGTAAGATTCTGTTCTGACTTTTTATATGTGTATTGTTGCCAGGTTTCCAATCTGTGCTGGTTTAAGGTTTTTGTTGAATTGAAAATCTGGCTCTTTAAAAGCTTGAATGGTACTTTTGGTTTGGGCTTTAAAACTGTGCTGGTATGGCGTTTTTATGATGGGTCGATTTTTAGTAGCAGAATTTGAGTGATTCCTGCTGCTTTGCTACTATATTTTCATGAAACTAAAACTTTGGATTTAATATTAGGAGTAATCAGATGTTTGTTTATGGGCTTTGTAATGGTTCTCACATTTGTTTATAGTATGCATGTTGGTGGATGGAGTATTTTGTACTTATGTTTATGTTTGCTTCAGTTTTAGGGTATTTGGTACATGTGGTTGATATGAATATTTTAACTTTCTCCTCTGCATCTCATGGCTGCTCCCTGATGAAATGTTTGTATAATTGTTTGCATTGACAAGATTTTTTTAAAGTAGTTTTTCAATAAAAGTTGTTGTTTTTTTATTCTACTCGTCTTGAGAATTGGATGTTGTATATTGTATACATATCTTATAATAATTATGTTATGGCAATGTCCTAGTTTTTCTACTATTTTCTACTATTTCTTTTTTTAATTGTTGTATTTCTTTATTTATTTGTGTGCTTTTCTATACCTCCCCCTCCAGAGATCAGGGGCAGTTTACAGAGAACTTTTAAAACAATATAACAAAAGCATTGAAATATTGCATTACATAGAACATTAATGACACATAGTAACTATATTACAGGGAAACAATACTTTAACTATTTACATGGTTGGGTAAATTACTGCTTATTTACAAATGAAAGTATAGCATGTAAAAGTTATAATAGACCGAGAAAAAAAAAATTACAGGAAGTTATAAAAAACATTATAGTAGAAACTAGAAGTGAGGAGTTCTAATGTGGCAGAGGGACTATTTATAATAGCCATTATAGGACTGATTAGAGTTCAGTCTATACCAGTGATGGCTAACCTTTTTGAGCCCGAGTGCCCAAACTGCCGCACAAAACCAAAGAATTTCCTCAAAGTGCCAGCACGTCAATTAAACCTTAACAACAAGATTTTAGAGCCTTATAATGATGTTCCAGATCATCCTTTTTGGGCAAGGATACTGGGGCGTTACAAATTAGACAACACTTGTCTTTCACCATGATGAAGAAGTAGTCCATTTCCCATTCATCATGAAAGTGGTAGGTTTTGCTCTTCTTTGGAACCCAGCTCCCGCGTGGGTCCTATAATCTCGCGAGAGGATGGCGCACGAGCCCTAGCGCGCAGCTTCTCGGCGAGAGGCGCGCAGAAGCTCCGACCGGAAGGGGAAGCGCGGGCCCGGGCTGGGGCCTTTCTCCTAGCACAGGGGTCTGCAACCTTTAAGACATAAAGAGCCACTTGGACCCGTTTCCGAAGGGAAAAAAAAACTGGGAGCCGCAAAACCATTGCGACATTTAAAACAAATCTAACACTGCATATATTGTTTCTTACAGTGTACCATCATAATCACAATCACAATCATAGCCTGAGGTAAATATGAGGGCCCAAATGTAATCCACATTATAAATATATTATTATATTATTGTCACTTTTCTTTTAATATTTTTTTGACCCCCCTCAGAACTACTTTTCATAGAAAACGTTAAATTAACTTACCGTATTTTCCGACGTATAAGACGACTGGGCGTATAAGACGACCCCCTACTTTTCCTGTTAAAATATAGGTGTTTGGCCTATACTCGCCGTATAAGACTACCCCTCTTCCAGCGCACACCAAAAAAAATACGCCGGAAAATACGGTTAATTAATCACAAGTAACAATATTTGATTTCAAAATTATGATGATTTTGTAGTCAAATCACTAATATGAAATAAAATTATTTTTTCTACCTTTGTTGTCTGACCAATTTATTCTCTGATCATGCTGGTCCCGATCTGAGGCTTCTGCTTTCCTGTCTTCTCTTAGCTCTGTTTCTGTGGTCTATGGTCCATCTGCCATTTCTTATCTCTTCTTTCGTTTTCTTCACTTCTTTCCATCAGCCTATTTCCAGTCCCAGTAACCCTCCCCAGTATCAGCCCCTTTCCAGTCCTCACTCCCAGTACCTTCCAATGTCAACTTGCATTCCCATGATTGCCACTGGTGTCCATTCCCTTCCAGTCCCCCTCCTTCCCCACTGACCAGTCCCTTCTAGTACAAATACCATGGCAGCCCCTCTCAGATCCACTCCCTTCCAGTTCCATTCTCCCATACCCTCGCATCAGCCCATTTGTAGCCTTAGCCCCCAGTTTTCTTCCAGGGCCAGCAGCTCTATCCCTCCCTCCCCACAATCATCCCATTCCCAGTCGAAGCCCCACAATCAGCTCGCTTCCAGTGCTAATCCCCCCTCAACCCCATTACCAGTGCTAGCCTCCCCTAATCAGCCCAATACCACCAGTCCTACCCCCCCCCATCACCAGTCCTATCCCCCCATCAGCCCATTTCCAGTCCTAACCTCACCGATCAGCTCATTTCCAATGCTAGCCCCCCATCAGTCCATTATCGGTCATACCCCCCTATCAGCCCATTACCAGTCCCAACCCCCCCCCCTTGATCAGTCCATTCCCAGTCCTAGCCTTCAACCCATTACCAGTCCTAGTCCCCTCCCATCTGCCCATTACCAGTGCTAGCTCCCCCATCAGCCCATTATAATCCTAAGCCGCACTGTCTCTCGCCTCTCTCCAGCATTTATCCCGTCTGTCCAGTATGTCCCTGTCTCTCCCCTTTGTGCATGCCAGCCCCCCTCCCTCCATGTCAGCCCCCGTCCTTCCATCTGTCCATGTCAGCCCCCTCCCTCCCTCCCTCCATGTCAGCCCCACTGTCCATGTCAGCCTCCCTCCATGTCAGTCCCCCCTCTGTCCATGTCAGCCCCCTCCCTCCATCTATTCCTCCCTCCATGTAAGCCCCCCTCCTTCCATCCATCCATATCAGCTCCCTCCCTCCATGTAAGCCCCCCTCCTTCCATCCATCCATATCAGCTCCCTCCTTCCATGTCAGCCCCCCTCCCCAATCCATCCATAACAACCCCCCCCATGTCGATGTCAGCCCCCTCTCCCCATGTCTGCCACCCTTCGTCTGCAGCCGCGGCTCCCTGCCTCTTAGGGAACCGCGGCTGTGCTTGTAAAATCGTTGCGGAGCCCTTCCTGTCTTGACGGGCTCCGTGCAGCATTGTCCCGCCTCTAAAGGAAGTTGTCCTTTGGAGGCGGGACAATGCTGCACGGAGCCCGTCAAGACAGGAAGGGCTCCGCAACGATTTTACAAGCACAGCCGCGGTTCCCTAAGAGGCAGGGAGCCGCGGCTGCAGACGAAGGGAGGCAGACACCTGTCCTAGCAGCATAGTAAATGCTTCTGTTTGCAGGGGGGCTGAGTTCAGTTTCCCGTTCTTTGCGCTCAGGGTGACTATCTAGAGCAGTGATGGCACACTCACCTCCCGCCGTGCCGCATACTTAATTGCGGACCTTCCCGCGTGCCAGCTGCAAGGCCTTCGCGTGCCACAGCTGGCACGCGTGCCATAGGTTCGCCATCGCTGGTCTATACTAACAGGGAGTGAGTCTTGAGTTAGGTAGGGTAGACTTGTGTTAGTTTAGTTGTGTATTCTTGTATAGTATGTTTGATTGTGGGTTGTAGGTTGCAGTAATGTTGACTAAACAGATAAGTTTTAAGTTCCTTCCTGAAAGAGGTAAGGTCCTTAATCTCTCTAAGGTTTAGTGGTAGCTTGTTCCATTGGCTGGGTGCATAATATGAGAAGGCAGTGTTAGTGGTTATTTGCTTCAAGTTTCTCACAGCATCAGGAATTAATAGTATGTTGAGGTTTGCTCTTCTTCTTCTTCTTCTGTTTTCTGGAGGGGTCTGAAGTAAAGTTGCTAGATGTGAGGGGGCTAAGTCATTAATGAGTTTAAGGATGGTAACAAGGGTTTTATATTGAATCCTACTTGTGATTGGTAGCCAGTGGAGAGCGTATAGGATGGGGGAGATGAGGTCGCTTAGTTTGGCTTTAAAAATGATCCGAGCAGTGACATTCTGGGCTCTTTGAAGAATGTGCAGATTCTTTTTAGATGTACCTTGGAGTATGCCGTTACAGAAATCTAAATGTGGCATAATAAGAGCCTGGACAACTGTTCTGAAATCGTTGATGTCAATGAGGGGTCTGAGTTGCTGGATAGTTCTGAGTTTGAAGAATATAGTTTTAGCAGTCTGTTTTATGTGGTGTGTCATGCTTAGTGTTTTGTCCAGAGTAACTCCGAGATATTTAACTTCAGATTTGACTGGAAGAGCGATGTTCATCAGGTTGATGACAGATGGAGGGGTGAAATTGGTGTTTCTGGTTACAAAGAGTGCTTCAGTCTTTTATGTGTCACATATGTGTGCATATATAGGCCAAAGTCATTTCACTGGCCACTTTTTTTAGGAGATTTGGAAATTAATGGGTTGAACTGCAAGAGTGCCAATAATTTCACAACTGTATGTGTGTAATTATCAAACTAATTATGTTTTGATGATGTATTTGTGACATATTTTTATTTTGTTTTCTTTTGGTTTGGATATTACCAAAAGATGACTATGTTGAGTTTTTTATTTATTATTAAACTGTACATTTTAAGTGTATTTTAGAAAGGAAGTCCAAGTCAAATCCAGGACATCCAGAATAGAACATGCAGAAAACTGTCGGTGACGTCTATATCACTGGCCAGTTTTTGCAACATGGATGTCCCCAACGTGGACGTCCATGCTGAAGGTCATACAGACATCCCCCTTAGAAAAGCATGGGGAGGGGGTATTCATCTCATGCAAGCTAGGATAAGGAGATGTCCAGAGGTGTAGTGAAATGGAAATGTGATTTTCCATTCCCTGTCACTGTTCGTTGTCATACTGTAAAATAAAGGAGGCACTTGTGTAGCTCCTTCTCCACACTCTCCAGACATTTGCCTGAAAAAAATGATCACTGTTAATGCCTGGAGCAGGCATAACCTTGGAAGTGATGCTGTTTCTGAGATTAGGAGGGGATGTTCATGTTCTTGGGAACGTTTTAGCCATGCCTCTGCCACACCCCCATTCAGACTTTGACATCCTCTCTCTGGGCATGTACACAGACCCGTGGAAGCCCTATTTGTGCTTTGGACATCTGGATATGGGATGTCTCTATGCCCATATCCAGATGTCCAAAGCACAAATAGGGCTTCCACGGCTGGCTGTTGCCACTTTAAATTAAAACCGGATATTTAATGATGAGGCCATATCCGACCACCAGCACTGAATATCCAGGTTGCCTGAATAATGATATAGCTATTTGGTGTGATGTCGCTGTCACCTCCACAGCCTGAGCTTGTGGAGATGGACGGCCTGATTCTCTATTCAGGAAGTTACTGGTGCTTGGGGAAAGCACTGCCTTCTGGGAGTTGAAGTTTTCACTATCCCAAATAAAGAGAGTTGTGGACTCGAGTGTTTCAGGCAAAACAGGATTTTTAATTCCCCTTCCCAAGTAGTTTCACATGTAGAACAAAAGGAACATTGGCCATACACTTCTGGCACTAAATTATATAAGAAAGAAATTCAAGCTTCTTATCTCAGCATCACTGTAATTCCAAATGAAAAACACTTTTCTCTTTCAAAACCCTTTTGTGCTTTTCTGGTCAGCTGCTACCTGCAGCACTCTCTCTCTCTCTGCACAGCTTAATTCTATTTCACAGGACTTATCTTCTCAGATACAAATATCGTACAAGCCATTGGTTCACTAGGCTGATATTCTAAAGGTGGTTCAGTGTCCATTGGTTCAACCTGAACCCCAGCTGGAAATGTTTGCCAGTTGCTACAGGGTGTTTCCAAACACACATCTATCTTTTCAGCATTGCACTTTTCCTCACAGCCTTTTGATATACACGGTTGTGAATTGCCACAGTATTCCCAGCATGTGGAGCCCCACCCTTCTGGGTTAATATCAGAGCACTTAAAGACAGCTTTCTGTTTATACCGGTCACTTATCCTACCTCTTGGCTTCCTTATGAGAGTTTCCTTTTGTCCTCTAGGATCAGCTGCAAACGTGAGCCTTGGAGTTTCTCTGTGCATACAAGTCTGCCTTCCCAGTACGTTTCCCTTTTGGTTGCCTTTTACTCCCAGCACCAAACCCGGGTTACTTGTACCTGGCTCCTTGGTACCAACTCCCTGCTTGTTTCCTCTGCTGAATTCCTCTTCTGAGTCAAAGGTCAGAGAATCCTCAATTACCATAGATTCCTCTGAGTCTTCATTCCTAAGACAATCCTCTGTTTCTCGTGATGGTTCTAAGAGCTGTGTTCTCAGTCATGCTCTTGGCTGAGCTCTCCTCTGAGCTACCGACTGTGCTCCTCCCGACTGTGCTCCTCTCAGCTGTGTCCTTCCCAGCTGCGTCCTTTCCAGCTGCCTTCCTCCCAGCTGCCTCCCTCCCAGTTGCATCCTTTCCAGCTGCCTTCCCTCTCCTCCTAATGAGCTTCCCTTAAATCTCTGGTTTCCTGGGTTTACCCTGGCTCCTCCCACCAACAGGTGTTCTGGCTTAACTCGTGACTGCTGCACTGAACTACAGCAGGGGCGTGTTTTCCCTTCTTCTGACCTGCTCTGTTTATGGTTGCCTGGGAAACCAGGAGCCATGTGCATTTGTTTTCTTTCCCAGCCTGAAGCTGGATCCTGTGTTTTATCTCTCTCTAAGGGGTCAGAGGGACCTTCTCCATCACATTGGTCAGTGGTGATATTCAGCCTCTGGCTGGATAGCTAAACCAGTTAAAGTTAGACCTGCTTTTCTTTTACCTACCTTTAGCCAGCTAGGGTTAACCAGTTAGCAGCTAAATATCGCTGTTGACATGTTAAACTAAGGTGCTGTCTCTGCTCTGCCCCCCATGATGCTCTAATGCTTACCGGTTATATTGAGCATTCAGAAGAATTGAGGAAATATTCAGCATCACAAACCAGGTATATGCTGCTGGATGCTTCACTCCCTTTGAATACGCACCACTTTGTTTTCATACGCCTCACTCATCATCTTTAATGGCTTGTTGTGGGGCATCCTTACTTTTGTTTTGTTTTCTCTTATCAAATAAAATTATATCATAGAAATCCTTAAAAAGATTTGCCAGCATCCCCTTGATCAACCTGCTTTCCTGCCTTCACCCTTGTCCCCTTCCTGAAAGCCACTTGCCCCAAAACCTTTGGGGGTCATTCTGAACCGTGTTTAGCGGGTCTGGACATCTGATCCAGGCGTCCAGACCCACTAAACACTTGGGACCGTATTCCCACTCTAAAGCTCACTGCATGTATATGGGAGATGTGCAGGGAGTTCTAGATGAGGGCAGGAGGAGGCATACTGAGGGAGCAGCAAGAGCAGGCAGTTACAAGCGCCATGTCCCCAGATGTAGAGTGCCGATTCCAAGGTCGGCCCTGTATATCCAGGGTCAGTCATTTAAACGGGGCTTATTCCACCTCAGAGGTGGAATAGGTCCCCCTGGATGTTGGGGGATGCCAGAGCTGGGGCCGGCAATACAGGTGAGGGGGTTTCAGGGGGTTCCCTACAGCCCGACCCTGGCCATGGAAGGCATGATCAGGGGTCAGGCTTCCGGGAACAAAGGATTCGCTATTGCCGCTGTGGATTGGGGTCCTGCATGGAGCTGTGGTGCCATGGCAGCATGATGTCATGGCACCGCCGTTCCATGCAAGAGCCAGGCTGAGCTAGTCAGGCAATGGATTGGACATCTGTGGTGCCTGAATCAGGGCACTTCCTGAATGTCCAATCCCTATGCTGAGGTTTTGCTCCTGCGGGAACATCTAACCCCTGCAGGAGCAGAATTGGGAGCACCTCCAGGCATCCAGATTTCTGGATGTCTGGAAGGCCTGGATGTGCACTTTCCGAATGGGCCTCCACGTGTCTGCAGGACGTCCTAGGCTAACCCCTCTATTTATGCATCAGTTTTAAGATTCATCACATTATATATAGACTTTAGCTTTCCTTCTCCTATTCCAATCTCTTATCGCATCCTGATCCCTTTCTTTCTAGTCCTTGTAACATACCCACATTTAGATTCTCCATCCAAGTTTTGAATTATTTCTGACCCTTTCAATCATTGCTCTTTTTCTGTGTCCATCCCTGAGCCTTCTCTCCTCCTAATCAAACTGTCCTCTTCTCTAGATGTTAAGTTCCCTTTCTCCCGTCCCATCCAAATATAATGTCCCAGTGCCCACTCTCACCATCGTCCATCCAATCTGAATATCCGCCATTTTCCCCACTCAGTCTAGATGTTCTTACTCTTTCCCCTACCTACCAATCTGGAAGTCCATATTCTTTTTCTCTGTACTCCCTCATATTCACACTCCCTCCCAGTCTGAGCATTTTCATTTATTCAGCCATCCTATCACCAGTTCAGTGTTCCTCAGAGCAAAATGCTGGTTTTCGCTTCCTTGAGCTTTAAGTGTGCTGCGTCTCATAACCTGACTTTCTTTCTCTGCATCCTAGCTTATCTCATCCTCCTTGCCCTCCCCATTTCCTCCTTGCCCCTTCACTTCCTCTTTCCCCTCAAACTCTCCTGTCTATTTCCCAATTCCTCCCTGCTCACTCCCCTTCCCCTCTTGCTCCACCCTCTCTGTCTCCATCCCCTCTATCTGACTCCCATTCTTTCACACCTTACATCCCAATTAATGCCCCAATCCTTTCTCTTCTCCCCTCTCTCCATTCTGCCATCCTCCTTATCTTTTGCTCTACTTTCATTTCCTCTCTGCTCTCACTCCTTTTCCAATATTAACTAATCCGGGTCACGAGTACCTAGCAGGATCCCAAAAAATAGCAAGATTCCATGTTTCTTACCTTCAGAGAACAAGCAATGGCTTTCTCCAAAGCCTACCCAAATAATGGTATATTGACCCTTCTTCCAGGAAATCTATTTGAAAAAAGAGCTACACTAACTGCTTTTATCATATCTTCCAGCATGAATTCCTGAGATTGTGTTGAGTGAAAATATATTTTAGCCTGTTTTCAAATGTACTTCTTAGTAACTTCATGGAGAGTCCCCTATTCTTTGGGGGATGTTTACTAAACCGCAGTAAAGTCACTGGCAGTAAGGGAAGTATTAAGGTGTCTGAAGCCATATAAGGCAGTGGGCGGGTAGGGGGCGTGCCGGCATTAGGGTGCCTTGGGCCATTTAATGTGAGTTAACAGGACCAAGTGCAGTAAGATGACAAGACGTCTTAAGAAGAGACAAGGCATCTTAGGATGTGATAAGGTGCCTTAACAGGAGATAAGGTACCCTAGCAGAAGATAAGGTGTCCAAAGATGTGGTAAGATGCCCTAACATGAGATAATCCAAACAAACAACCTAACACCAATTTCTACCCTATAAATCACAAAACAATAAGTAGAAAGAAAACAAAACTGAACGCTAACATTTGTGAGTATAGTAATGTGCAATGAAATGTCGGAAGCGTAGCCTTGAGATACTATGCACCTCTTGAAGCTATCAATTCCATTTTGCTCAAATGTTGAGCCCCCAAAGGAGCTAAAAAACAAGGTAAAACACCACCGTTAAAGTGTAACCCTTAAAATTGAAATAAATAAATATTATAAAAATATTTCGTGTCTTTGTGAAAAGGAATTAAGCAACGATATCTTGTTGTAATTCCTTTTCACAAAGACACAAAATATTTTTATAATATTTATTTATTTCAATTTTAAGGGTTACACTTTAACGGTGATACCATGATATTCTCACTAGCATAAACACCATCCGGCAAGGCGTTGTTCTAATCTTCTTAGATATAGCAGCAGCGTTTGATTCAGTAAACCATGAGATTCTCCTCGGGAGACTGAAAGAGAAAGGCATCTGCAACTCCGCACTTGATTGGTGTAAATCGTATCTTGACAACAGAAAGCAATATGAAAAATCTACAACGGGAGAATCAAAACTCTTCCATCAAAAACAAGGCGTTCCTCAAGGATCCTCTCTTTCATCTCTCATGTTTAACATATATATGCAGCCTATCTGCAATATCATCAGATCATTCAATGTGAAATGTATGATATACGCAGATGATATCCTACTCTACATGCCATTTTCCACAGTGCATATGGATTTATTGCCTATAATAAATTGCTTCGACGCAGTATCAGAATGGCTCCTATCACAAAACCTCCGCATTCAACATAAGAAAATGGAGGTTCTTTTCATCACCAAAGACCCCAACTTCATTCCACCACCACATATAAGTGTTAAGGGAGCAGATCTATGCACTAAGGAAACAATAAGATACCTCGGAGTCACACTGGACCATCATCTCAACATGAAATCACACATAAATAATATTGTAAAAGCTGTGTACTTCAAGATACGCACGCTCAGGCACCTACGCTCCCTACTAGACCAAGAGGACTTCAGAACCATCTATCAGGCACTGATCTTACCACACTTCGACTTCGCCAACTCCATCCTGCAAGGGCTCCCACAATCCACTCTGAGCTCTCTTCAGCTTGCTATGAATACTGCTGCAAGGGTTCTACAAGGAGCGTCCAAGAGTGAACATGTTACACCTATCCTCAAACAGCTACATTGGCTCCCTATACACGGAAGGATTATGTTCAAGACCTTGATTCTCACCTTCAAGGCCATCAATGGTCTCTCAGCCAACTCGATCACAGAGCTCATACGAACTGTACCACCAAACAGAAATAGGAGACAGGTAGCATTGAACTCCCTAATAATGCCAAAGGCCATAACAACATGCAGCCTATCAACAGCAAACAGAGCTTTCATATTTTGCGCACCAAAATGCTGGAACTCTCTACCACCTGATATCCGTGCCATAACCGACTTAGCCCAGTTTAGAAAGGCCCTCAAATTCAACCTATTCATCAAATACTACCCAACATAAAATAAAACTTACAGTCCCACCGCAAACGTAATCACAGATTTCTCATTGTTACTAACATTCTGGCTAAATTGTGTAAATAGTTTGAGTATGTTGTCTAGTTAACTGATCATATACTCCATGTAGATAGTTCTCCCTTTTTAATTGTTTGTTCCAAGTTTATGCTCCTGTTATATGTAACACCGAACAGCTTGTTGTTCTGGTTTTTGTTTTGTTCTCTGTAAACCGCGCTGATGCCGAATAGTGCGGTATATAAAAAATATAAATAAATAAATAAATAAATAAATAAATTGGGAAAGGGCCCATAGTCTTGTATGACTTTGTTGCTAGCATTCTGCTGCTCCTACCAGTGATACTGAGAGCAGGTCTGGAACCCCTCACTTCCCAAACCCCAAGGTCTAGCAAGTAACTGCTGTCCACCACTGGGTGGCCTAGCCACACACATACCAACTGCAGGCAGTCTTCTAGCCAAGACACATTACATGTGCACAGAGCAACCATTGCATTCAGGCTTGGGATATACAACATAGACACCTAGCAGTTGGTTCAGTGATCAAGACAAGAAGTGCACTCTTATCACTAGAGCCAGACACCATAGAGCACAATGTGGATATCTAGCCATGCCATGGTAATTTCTCAGTCATACTGACAGTGCCCTTCCAGCAAGACATGATGTGGCCACCTGCTCAATACAGGTGGCAGTTGGGCACTATGATGTCCCAGCCATTTCCCTACCCCTGATGCAGATGCAACCTGGCCAATCTGCCCTGTTTGGGACATACTCACAATACTTTGCTCCTCATCAAGCACATTTTCAGGCTAACACTGGAAACAGCTTAGACACTGTGAGGCTCAGTGAGGAGTAGAAAGCCACAAAACAATGGATAGACACACTCACACACACACACACACACACTCTCTCTCTCTCTCTTATATCAACGCACTGTGCAAAATGGGGATGGTTGACATTCCTGCCTGCCACTCTGGTCCCAATCTCAGCTCATGCATTGTTAAGGTGTACTCATTGTGCAGGGGCTAGTAGTGTGCTGTAATGTTAATGGCCTCTCAGTGTGCTGGTGCTATCAACCTGACTCTCCATCCAGTTGAGGGTAGTGGAGCCTGTCTGTGTGGGTGTTTGTATCCTGGTTGGCCGATTCATTGGGGGTTGCACATGTGGATGTTGTACCTGCACTGTGGGATAAAATGTAGCCACAAGGACATGCACTGTATGATCCACAGCCAAGACATGAACCTGTGACCCTCTGCTCCTATACACACCAACTGTGTGTTGTGCATCACAGTGTTACACTAGTCCCTGGGGCTGACATGTTTCCCATCAGATGGACCTTTGCACATGTTGCACTGGATGAAGGCATAGCATTGGTCTGCTGCAGGTGGGTGCCACTGCCCCCCTCTACCAACACCACCCATGCTATGTTGACATGCCCTTGTGCTGTCAGTAAATGTGGGTTGATTGTTTATGCATCAGAATGTAGAAAGACTAAGGGACATGCAATGCAGCTACAGTGTATCCCATTTAGGACTACTAAGTGAAGATATTTTTTCAGTCAATGTGTTATCAAACCCTGCAATTTATTACCGGAGGATGTAGTAAAGGCTGTTAGTGTTACTGGGTTTAAAAAATGTTTGGACAGGTTCCTGGGGAGGGTCCATAAACCATTGTTAAAGAGGACCTGGGATATGCACTGCTTGCCCCATTACAAGCATTGTGGATCCTGTGTGTCTTTTGGGGAAACTGCTAGGTACCTGTGACCTAGATTGGCCACTGTTGGACACAAGATACTGGGCATGATGGACCTTGGTCTGACATAGTCTGGCATATTTTTAGGTCCTAGGTGCTTATGTGCCACCTAGGCAACTGCCTGGCCTACCATGTGTACCAGCAGTCCCCAATGCATGATCCACATTCACCATCTTTTGCTCCATTTGCACCATCAACCTAGTACCTTTTCATACTTCGGCACTATACTGTTGCTGCTAATGGAGCACTACTGTCACTTTCTTAGCCTCCTGTCTCTGCAGCACATTACGGATGTTTAAATAGGCTCTCTCTCCTCAAAATGCACCCTTACCAACAGGTTTTGATTTGCGATATGGTTCCTGGTGTTAAGGTGCCATCATTAAGGAAGTCGGGCCTTGTTCCTGCCCATTCCCCACCCATTGACCCCTACTCTCCACCTACTCTCCACCCATAGGGCGATTTACGCTGCCGATCCCATTAGCACACACTAAAGAGGCGTTAACACGTGCTAATGGTACATTAGTGCACGTTATTGGCATGAATGCCCCGTTAACACGTGTTAAAGGAACACTTGCTCCTTTAGCGCTGTTTAGTAAACATACCCCTTTGTGCTTTTAGAACGAATTTTTTAAAAATGATTTGCATTTACCCATTCCACCCCACTCAGAATTTTATAGACCTCTATCATTTCATATGCCACCTTTTCTCTGAGCTGAAAATCCCTAACCTCTTTGGCCTTTCCTTGTAACCTCTTTGGCCTTTCCTCATAGGGAAGTCATTCCATTCCCTCTAACATTTTACTCCCCTTTCTCCCTACCTTTTCTAATTCTGCTATCTTTTTTTGAAATGTGGTATGCTATTCTTTGTTTTATTCTCTGTTTTTTCCTAATAATTTCTAACATCTGGTTTGTTTTTTGGGTTATTAATACACACTCAGCAGAAGATTTCATGATGATGCCCAGATCCTTTTCCTGGATGGTGATTCCTAATGTGGAACCTACAGCAATGCAGCTACAATTTGGGCTATTTCCTATGTGATTCACTTTTCACCTTTCTACATTAAATTTTATATGCCATATAGATGCCCAGTCTCACACGGTCCTCTTGCAATTTCTCACAGTCCACATGTGGTTAAACGGTATCAAATAATTGTGTCATCTGCAGATTTAATCACCTCACTTGTTCCCATTTCCAGAACATTTATAAATCTATTAAAAAGCACTTGTCTTGATACAGATCCCCAGGATGTTCCATTATTCATCTTTCTCAATTGAGAACATACAATATGCCACACTGCGTCAGACCAAGGTCCATCAGGCCCTGTATCTTGTTTCCTACAGTGGCCAATCCAAGTCACAACTACCTGTCATGTTCCCAAAAAGCTACATAGATTCCATGTTGCTTAGTACGCAGTGGATTTCCCTGATTTTCCTGGCCCTCTTTAATAATAGTTTATGGACTTTTCCTCCAGGATGTTTATTCACACCCTCAAAAAATATTGCCAATTGATGAGACAACACTGATGCCAGACTCATTGGCTTATAGTTTTATGGATCACCCTGGAATACTTAAAAAAAAATTAACATTATTTATTTATTTATTGAAGTGTTTTTCTATACAGCTTTTTACATAATCAAAGCGGTTTACATTTAACAATGAACCATTACATTATAACATCAGAAACTTTTACAATATAACATTGTAGGTAGTTTGTAAACTATGAATAATCAAAACAAGTGCAGATGATTACATAGGTCAGAACATGACCTTATCTACAACATAATGAAGATCAAAATGTGAACAAGAAATTGAGAATGCATCTACAATGGGTTAATGATCAGGTATCTATAACCTATGTAGGTGTTTTAGCTGTCCTAATCTGAAACTTCTTAACACGCCATTGTAAGCGTTTCGAGATTATTTGATACATGTAAAAATAAAGGTTAAATTGGTAGAGTTTTTCAGGTAAATTTTCATCACCAAAATGTTCAATAAATAAGTGTATCTTGAGGTTTTTCCTGAATATCCTCAAGTCAGTGGCAGATCATAATTTTCAGGAAGGACATTCCATAAGATAGGTGCACAAAGAGAGACAGCCCTATTACTCGTATTGCAGTTTGTTTTACTGAACTCGGAGGGAACATTTAGGCTCTGATTCCATAAGGCAGATAGTGGGGCAGCACGTCCCACCAGATGTGCTACCCCGCTATCCATCTTGCCGGTATTCCACCTCCATTCCCCACTGCATGCACAAAGCTACTGTGTGTGCTGTGGGGGATGGAGGCATGAATGGGGCAGACAGTGGTTGAAGCATGGGCGAGGCCAACACCCAGACATAAAGGGCTGGTTCCAGGATGGCCCCATATGTCCGGGAATTTCTGGGGGGACATCCTGCTTATTCCACTTCTGGAGCCCAAAAGCCCCCCCACAGGAGCACCGGGACATGGAGGGTGAGTCCCTGCTGCCCGAGCCAGGTCCCAGTAGCCCCCATTGGGGTTGGGCAGCAGGGACTCAGGGGTCCAGCCCTGCAGGCAGATATTCAAGGTGAGACCGCACCTTGAATATTGTGTGCAATTCTGGTCGCTGTATCTTAAAAAGGATATAGCGTTATTAGAAAAGGTTCAGAGAAGAGCCACCAAAATGGTAAAGGGGATGGAAGGATACTCCTATGAAGAAAGGCTAAAAAGGTTAGGGCTCTTTAACCTGGAAAAGAGACGGCTGAGGGGAGATATGATAGAAGTCTATAAATTAATGAATGGAGTGGAACGGGTAAATGTAGATCGATTGTTTACATTATCAGAATATAGAAAGACTAGGGGACATGCAATGAAGTTACAGAGTAAACTATTTAAAACTAATAAAAGAAAATTTTTCTTCACTCAACGTGTAATCAAACTCTGGAATTTGTTACCGGAGGATGTAGTAAAGGCTGTTAGTGTAGCTGGGTTTAAAAAAGGTTTGAACAAGTTCCTGGAGGAAAGGTCCATAAACCATTATTAAGAAGGGACCCAGGATATCAATGCTTGACCCTGTACAAGCATTGCGGAACCTGTGTCTTTTGGGGAAACTGCTAGGTACGTATGACCTAGATTGGCCACTGTTGGAAACAGGATACTGGGCTTGATGGACCTTGGTCTGACCCAGTATGGTGTATCTTATGTTCTTATGTTCTAGAACCACGGGGTGTACGTCCCTGTGGCTGTAGGAGGGGCACACTAGGCCATCCTCAAGCCCGATTCTGACAGTCACCGGAACATTTTGCTCCCACTTTTTAGAATCATATCCAAATGGGCCTGTCCTGCATGGGGGCATCTGGACGACCCAGATGTGCCCCTTCCAGAATCGGGCTGCATGTGTATTTTGGTTTCACCTCCTTCTAAGTCTGTCATTTGGGTTTATTTTTATAAATTTGGATAGAAATGAGGGCAATATTTCTCTTAGCAGTTTGAAAATTATTAAAAATAGTTTATATTTGATTCTGCCATGGAGTGGCAACCAGTGGAGGTTAAATAGTATTGGAGTTACGTGGTCAGATAGTTGTGCTGGTTTATTTAGGGAGTCCCTGGAAAATGCTGTTACAATAATCTGAGGAAAGATCATTGCTTGAAGTACAGTTCTGAAGTCAGAACTGTTGTATCATTTTTAATTTGTTGTATATTGATCTAGCAGTTTGTTTTATATGGGATGTGAAGCTAAGTGCCTGGTCTATAGTAATGCCTAGGTATTCAACTTCGCTCTTCACTTTCAGGATGGCCTCTCTGACATCCAGATTTAGAGGTAGATTGAAGCCCTTGTGCCTGTTAACAAATAGAACCTCAGTTTTATTGTAGTCTATCTTCAGGCTATGGGATTTCAACCATTGTGAGATGTCATTGAAGCATGATATTATACTTTCAAAATTGGGGTTTACTATGTCAAAAGGCATATATAAAATTATATAGTCAATGTATATGGCATTTCAACTTTATATTTTTGTATAATCTGGAATAGGGGTTGTAAGTAGATATTAAATAGTAATGTGGAAAGAGCTGAATCTTGGGGTAATCCTTGTTGCGGACTATAAGTAGTGGAGGTTTTTTGGTCAATTCTTACTTGTTGTGAACAGTTAGATAGGTAAGACTTAAAACAAGAGAGCATTGTTCCATAGATACCAAGTTGTTTGAGTCTGTCAAGTAGAATATAATGATTTATGGAATCAAAAGCAGAGGCAATATCTAAGAAAATAAGGATAATTTTTTTTTTCAATTATCAATATCCTTGATCAGATTGTTAAGTAGAGCAAGTAATAGGGTTTCTACACCATGGTATGGTCTGAACTCATATTGATGATCATCTAAAGGAGCATGTATATCAATGTAGTCTTGAAGTCTGCTATGTACTATTTTCTCAATTATTTTGGCTAGAAAAGACAGACTGAATATTGGCCAATATGATATAGGGCATGATTTATCAACTGAGTTGTGGTTCAAGATGGGACGGATTATCACTTGTTTTAGATCTTTTGGCATGTAGCCTTGAGAAAGTGACATGTTAACTATATTAAAGGGTATGGTTACTAAAGCGCGGTAACGTTACCGGTATTAATTGCAGCGTTAACGTGAGCAATGCCATATAAGGAAGTGGGCGTACTGGAGTTAAGGTAGCAATGGCCGTTTTATGCGCGTTAAAGGGCGCCTGGGCCAGTTAGTGCACTTTAACAGGACATTGCACGTTAAAGCAGAAAAACAAAGCACTTTACAAGGCTGACAAGGCGCTTTATAAGGTGCTCTATAGGGAGCCTTAGGTTAAGGTGCCTTATGAGGCGCCTTAGGTGAAGGCACCCCATAAGGTGCCTTAACCTAAAGTGCCATATAAGGTGCCCTAAGGATGTTAAGGTGACCCAAGATATAGTGCCCAAGGGCAGTAAGGTGCCCCAAGTTGACAAGCATTAAATGTAAGGGCAAAAAACTGATGTAACCCTAACACTGCACAGAGCACCAAGGAAAGGCAATGGACAAATGAAGGAAGGAAGTAGAGGTGGGAGCTGATGGAGCTGCCAAATCTGCATGCAGCCGATGTGGCAGCTGGTAAAATGGACAAACATATCGGAGGAAGCTGTACCAATGCACAGGGTGTTGGCAATGTAAAGTGCTACAATGACAGTGGGTGGAAGAGGATTGGACTACGTGTCCTCCAGTGGAGGTAGAGGTGGCAAGATATTTGCAATGACAGGAGGACAGAGGAGTAGTGATGCCATGCAGAGCAGACACAGGAGAGGCAAGCATGAAGAACTGCAATGCAGAAAAGTGTACCAGTGCAGGACATGGACATGAAGACAGGACGCTACACAGCTGACAGATGCAGATAGACGGACAGAAGGATGGCAGGCAACTGTGATGAGGGTAATATGTGCTGGCAGCACAGATCTGCAGAGATATGACTGTCACAGGAATGAAAAGGACGTGCCTAATAAAAAGAGGCCATGGAGGGATTGAACCCATGACCTCTGCCTAAGACATCATTGTATTAACTAGTGGGCTATACCTGTATGGCTTTTGTTTCAGCAATGGCTGGCTACAGAAAGACTGCAGGTCACTGCTCAAAATGTCTGCTGTGTTTACCAGGATAGGGTAAACCCACCAGTACCCATGATGCAATGCACATGCAGAACAGCAGTCTACATCTGATCACCCGATGGGGTATGCAGCTCTCCAGCACCTCAGTTTGGTAGGAGGAACTGACCGTGTGTGATACTGGCACAGAGTAGCTACACACCATGCCATTGTGCTGGTTCTGTGTTAACCCTAAGGGTGAGGTGGGGCACCCAGCACCAGGTCCACAGTACCCGAGTTGCTTGAGACAGGTTTTGCTGCAGGGAACTATCATTGCCAGTGTGTGACAAGTATTCCTTGCTACCACACCTAAGATAATCTTGTGTCCATCTGTATTCCCCAATCACATTTAGCCCTTAGGGACTAGGAGCCACCCAAGTTAGAACATATCCAGTGTGGTTGTTATGGTCACATGTTATTGGAGTAGGGGGGTGTCTGGACCCACACATGGATTATGTAGCACCACTTATCAACCTGCCCTCTCTGGGTCAAGGTGGTGGACAGGATCTGCCCCCAACAGACCCACATGCTACATCTTTGCAATGGAGACAATTGAAGGACATGATGAAGGGCTGTGGGACCATCAACCCCAGTCCTGCTGGCAAAAGGGTGCCATCCACGGCAGTTGATGCAGATCTGTACTTATCACACAGGCACTGGCAGACAGTGCCTATTTCAGCATTGTTCAAAGATAGGGGTGGTTGTCAGCCCTGACTGACACACTAGTCCTGAGCACAGTGCAAGCATTGCTAAGGTATGCAGGTGCTAGTAGTAGAACTTTGGTGGTAACTGCTGTTCCGCACCAGGCCCAAGAGCCTGACTCCCCATGAGGCATTGGATAGTGGAGCCTATGTGTGTGGGGGTTTGTGGCCCTTTTGGCCATTGCTCTAGGGCAGGGGTTTTCAACCCAGTCCTCTGGGAACCCTAGGGCAGTCAGGTTTTCAGGATTCCCACATGTTCTGCCTTCATTGTATGCAAATCTATCTCATGCATATTCATTGTGGAAATCCTGAAAACCTGACTGGCCTAGGGTTCCCCGAGGACTGGGTTGAAAACCTATGCTCTAGGGCAGGGGTGGGCAATTCCGGACCTGGAGGGCTGCAGACCAGTCAGGTTTTCATGATGCCTAATTGACCTATTTCCATACAATGGAAGGCAGTGGATGCAAATAGATCTCATGAATATTCATTAGGGACATCATGAAAACCTGGCTGGTCTGCGTCCCTCCAGGACCTGAATTGTCCACCCCTGCTCTGGGGAGTGCACATGTTTATGCTGTTTGTGCCGTAAAATGTAGATGGTCTGCATGGTCTGCAGGAGCCACAGCTGGGACTTGAACCTGTGACCTTCTGCCCCAAGACACACTGGCTGTGTGTACTGCACCATACCGTTACCACAGAGGTAGATCAGTCCCTGGGGATACCATGACTGTTCATCAGACAGACCTTGTCTGTTGCACTGCACGCCACCCACCTGAACAGGGCTTGGCCTTGGTCTGCTGTGGGCAGATGCCACTGCTCCCTCCACCACCAGCACCCCTCCCCCACCATGCTGACGTGCCCATATGCTGGTGGTGCTGGTGGTGTGCAGTCCCAGGCCATCCAGTGTGCAGATAGGCGGCTGCCTAGGGTATGGGGTCTGGGGTAGAGGTGCCTACATAGACATCCACGCTTCCCCCCGGCACTGCCTGCCAATGTTATGTGCCCTTAGAGGTACCTGCTGGGTAATTTCCCCTGGATGGGACACTGTGGGACACAGACTCCTGGGCATGTTTGACCTTGGTGAGTTGCTGTCTTGCTGATTTCTAGTTTCTGTGTTCCTATGTGCCACCTTGGCTTCTGCCTAGTCCACCCTGTGTCCCAGCTGCCCCACTGCATGTCCCACCTGCAGCCCCCTATGCCCCATTTGCAGCATCACCATAGTGCCCTTTCATACTTGGCCACTATGCTATTGCTGCACATGTAGCACTACTATCATTTTTTTTGGGCTCCCTGCCTATGCTGTACATTGCTGACACTGAAATAGTTTCTCTCTCCTGCAAATGTGCATTTAACGACAGGTTTTCACGCGCGGTAATGTTCGGCCCTTCATTTCCCCATGTTAGTGTAGCAGGAGCCTCTCCCCTCCCATTGACCCCTTCTCGCCACCCTCTCTCCATCCTATGCGGGACTTACCGCGGCCGTAGACATTAACGTGCGCGTTAACGTTACGTATCGTGCAATAACGTAGTCGCTGCTATATTACCGTGGTTTAGTAAACATACCCCCAAGTACTATTGGAGCAAATTCAGCATGTGTTCCCTTTATCCAGCTAACAAGGCCTGGGTCAAGACTGGAAGTTGTGGTATTGATGTTTGATATAACCTTCTGTAGGTAGTCAAGGGATACTTTATGGAATTCTGACCGTATCTTAGGATATGTTGATTTTGGAAGTTAGTGCTAAGTGTTAATTTAATGGCATAAGTTTATTTTTATGGAAATCTTCCAAGGTTTGGGGGGGGGGAGGGGGTTAAGCTTTGGTTGCTTGAAAAGTTATTTGGGGTGTGTGTTAGGGATTTAACAATTTCAAATAATTCCCTTGGTCAGTTTAGGGAATTCAATAATGTTTTTGAATGGAATTCTTTCTTTTTTATTGTTGATGGTATAATGGTATAGTGAAAAGGTACCCATATATGCTAGTCTGTATTTTGGAGATTTGGAAGTTCTCCACTTGCGCTCTAATTTCTGTAATAGTCTTTTTAAACCTCTTATCTCCTGGAAGTACCATGTTTTGATTTAGATCCTTTATTTTTGCTAGAGCAGTGATCTGGTCTAGTGGCGGCCTTAGAGATGGCAGAGTTCTAGGAAGATAGGAGTTTGTTTAAGTCTACAAAGGCTAAGGGGTTTGTTTACTAAACCATCCTAATGTTATCAGTGCTAGTTGCAGCGTTAATGTGAGGAATGCCATATAAGGTAGTGGGCGTTCCGGCGGCAAGGTAGCAATGAATCTGTATCGCGCGATAGAGGGCACCTTGGCTCGTTAATGCGCGTTATCCTTAAGTTCATGCCAGCACTGTGTTAGAAGCTATAGAGATGTAGCCCATTGGTTATTACAATGACTGTGGAAGCAGAGGTCATCAGTTGGATCCTGCAGTGGTGTTATTTAATAAGGCTGTCTGAGGGATTTCCTTTTAATTTAAATCAGTGCTGCCAGCAAAAACACCCTCACAGTGCCATAACCTAAGGTGCTGCAAAAGGCACCCTATAAGGCACTCCAGAGGGCACATTATAAAGTGCCCTGTCCGCCAAGGCAACTTATAATGTGCCCTATAGTGCGCCTTAGGTTACAGCACTGTGAGGGTGTTTTTGCTGGCAGCACTGATTTAAATTAAAAGGAAATCCCTCAAACAGCCTTATTAAAGAAGGCCACTGCAGGATTGAACCCATGGCCTCTGTCTCTGTAGTCATTGTAGTAACCAGTGGGCTACATCTCTATAGCTTAGAACACAGCACTGGCTGGCTACAGAAAGACTACAGGTCACGGCACAACTGTCTGCTGTGGTTTCCAGGATAGGGTAAACCCACCCATATCCATGATGCACTACACATGCAGATCAGCAGTCTACATCTGATCACAAGATGGGGTATGCACCTCCACAGCACCTCGGCCTGGTAGGGGGAACTGGCCGTGTGTGTTACTGGCACAGAGTAGCTACAGACCATGACAGTGTGCGGGTCCTGTGCTCACCCTGAGGGTGAGGTGGGGCGCCCAGCACCAGGTCTGCAGCACCTGGCTTAGCTGAGATAGGCTGTACTGCAGATCTCCATCAGTGCTAATGTGTGATAGGTAGTCCCTGCAAATGCACCTAGGATACACCTGTGTCCATCTGTATTTCCCAGTCATGTCTAACCCTTGTGGGTTAGACATGACACACCCAGAATAGTGCATATCCTGTGTGGTTGCCATGGTCACTTGTTTATAGGAGAAGGGTAGTGTTTGGACCCAAAGGTTTATAATGTAGAACCACCAAACCCGCTCTCACTGGGTCAAGGTGGGGGGACAGAATCTCCCACCAACAGATCCACACTCTACATCGGAGGCAGTAGAGGTGACCACCACCCGAGTCCTGCTGATCTGTACTTATCACACAGGGCACTGGCAGACAGACAGGAGGCCTGGAAAAGCTCATTTGCCCCCACCCTACAATCTGACATGCACCAGCAGAAAGCACATTCAGTCTTCACCCTGCAAGGTGTTCCAACCATACACATGCTAACTGCAGACAGTCTGCTAGCTAGTACATAGTGCATGTTCCTGGAGGAACTGTGTGCACCCAAAAGTGGGATGTAAGCATACACACCAAGCAAGTATGTCAGTGACTGGGCCCCAGAAAAGGGAACCCATACATATCCCTTAAGAAAAATGCTGTACCGCACTATGTGGGAACCTAGATATGCCATGGTCACTGCACAGTCAGGGCGAGACTGACCTCCCAGCATGAAATACTGTGGCCACCCTGTCCGTGAAGGTGGTGGTCGGGCACTACAATGTCCCAGCCATTGCCCTATGCCCTGTGGAGATGCATCCTGCCCAGACCACCCTGTCTGGGCCATACACACAATACCTTGCTCCTCATTATGCACATTGGCAGGCTAACTCTGGAAACAGTGTAAGCACTGTGGGCTCAGTAAGATGTAGGCAGCCATAAAACACTGGATAGACATACACACACTTCCTCGCCTATTTCAGCATTGTGCAAAGATAGAGGTGGTTAGCAGCCCTGGCCGCCAACCAGTCCTGGGCACAGTGCAGGCATTGCTAAGGTACTCAATACTGTTATCGTCACTCTCCGGGGTGGTAAACACTGTCAGAAAACAAACAGAAGGGAAACACACTCCACATATATCAGAAAGGTTGCTATGATGAATCTCTATTAACAATTTGTGTTTAATGTAGGATCTGTTATCTGACATTCATCATAGCAACCTTTTCATATATATGGAGCGTGATTCCATGTTTATGAAAGCATTGCTAAGGTATGCAGGTGGTAGTAGTGGTGGCTGCTGCTCCGCACAGGGCCCAAAAGCCTGGCTCTCCTTGAGGATATGGACAGTGGGACGTGTGGGTGTTTGTGCCCCTGTTGGCCGCTGCTCTAGGGTGTGCAAATGTTTATGGTGTATGTGTTCTGTAGGGTAAAATATAGGGACAAGGTCTGCAGAAACCACAGCTGGGACTTGAACCTGTGATCTTCTGCCCCTGAACACACTGGCTGTGTGTACAGCACCAAACTGTTGCCACAGAAGCAGGGCATTTCCTGGGGATACCATGACTGTTCTTGAGACAGACCTTTCCTGTTGCAATGCACGCCACCCACCTAAACAGGGCTTGACCTTGGTCTGCTATGGGCAGCTGACACTGCCACCTCCACCACAAGCACCCCTCCCTCACCATGCTGACATGCCCTTATGCCGGTGGTGCTGGAGGTGCACAGTCCCAGGCCATCCAGTGTGCCTGTAGGCGGCTGCCTATGGTGTGGGGTCTGTGGTAGGGGTGCCTACATAGACATCCATGCTGCCCCCTGGCACGGCCTTTCAATTTTATGTGCCCTTTGGGGTACTTGCTTGGTACTGTCCCCTGGGACACTGTGGGACACACACTCGTGGGCATATTTGACCTTGGTCAGTTGCTGGCTTGCTGATTTGCTGTTTCTGTTTTTCTATGTGCCACCTAGGCATCTGCCTAGTCTACCCTGTGCCCCAGCTGCTAAACTTCATGTCCCACCAGCAGCCCCCTGTACCCCATTTGCAGCATCACCGTAGTGCCCTTTCATACTTGGGCACTATGCTGCTGCTGCACATGTAGCACTACTATCACTTTACTTGGTCTCCCTGCCTTTGCTCTACATTGCTGACTTAAATGGTTTCTCTTTCCTGCAATTGTGCTTCTAACGCCAGGTTTTCAAGCACGGTAATATTCTGGTCTTAAAATCCCGGTGTTAGTGTACCTGGAGCCTCTCCCCACCCACTCCCCGCCCATTGACCCCTTCTCTCTGCCCTCTGGTGACACTCCATCCTCTGTGTGCCTTAACGCCGCCGGAGACGTTATCACGCAAAACATAATGTTATCACGCGATTGTTACTTTATCGCGCAATAACGTTACGTATCGTGTGATAACGTCACCGCTGCAACATTAGCGCTGTTTAGTAAACATACCCCTAAGTTCATGTTACTACTGTTAGATCTGCAATTTCATTTTTGAGTTCTGACATCCATTCTTGGTGATTTGCTACTCTTCTCCAAATGCCATTTCTGGCACATGGTAGTTCTCTTAAATCCTCCTCAGTAAAGACCAAAGCAGAGGTTACATTTAGGGGCGATCACTGAAAAAAGCAGGTGTTAGCGGCAAACGTCCCACGGTAGGTATAGGGGGAGTTCCCAGCATCTCTCCTGTAGATATGTCTATTTAATTATTTATTTGTTGTCTTTATTGGTGTGCTACTTCACCTCCCTGTTCCCTTTAGTTCTGCACTTCAGCTTTCTCAGCTGTATAACTTACCTTGCCTCTCTCAACTAACTGGCCTTTGTGTGGTAGCCAGGTTAACTGTTACTTTAAATTAAATATTTCTCCCTGCTCTGTCCCCAGAACCTGCTGTGTTTTAAACTTTTTTTCCTGCTCTAGCCTACCTGAGAGACTAACCCCCTCCCCCCCCTGCTGAGGGTACAGGACAGGGTACCTTGTAACAGCTCTCTTACGTCCCTGGGGTAATTGTAGCTTTATAGGTATTTACACGTTTTAGAGGAAAGGGGCTGTTCTCAGGTGCAGCTCTTTATCCAAATCAGTCATACAATGAGGACCTGAGATTAATTAAGCTTCAGGTGAACAAGGTATATTAGAGGTATTAGATACACTTTTATTAGTATAAGCATCTGCACCAACCCTTAGTAAATACAGAATTTAAAGACCTAAACACAAGCTTTCAACTAAGATGCAGACAACAGTCCAGCAGCAAGATGGGGGCTTTCCAGTCTTTTGCATTGAGTGTCACATGTATGATTTTCTCCCAGTTGGTGAGAGGTCTTACGTATGCACTAAGTGGAAGGAGCTCTTTGCTCTCAGGGAACAAGTCCATTCTCTAGAGGCTAGAGTAGCAGACCTGGAAGACATAAGAAAGACAGAGAAGTACAAGGACGAGACCTACAGCGATATAGTCCTGAAGTCCCACCTCCAGTCTGGCAGCATCCCTGTTGCCATAGAGGAGAGAGGTCACTTGACAGGAGAACATCACCCTGGTGTGGCAGAAAGTGATCCTGTAACTAAGACCTGTCCTCCAGGTGATATAAAACCCTCTCGCACCGAGTACTTTTCTCCAGGGCCATGTGCCCATGAGGGGAGGGTTAGGACAGCTGTTATAGTTGGTGATTGAATCATTAGGCATGTAGATAGCTGGGTGGCTGGTGGACGTGAGGATCGCCTGGTAACATGCCTGCCTGGTGCAAAGGTAGCGGACCTCACACACTGCCTAGATAGGATCTTAGATAGTGCTGGGGAGGAGTCTGCTGTCTTGGTACATGTCGGTACCAATGACATAGGAAAATATGGTAGGGAAGTTCTGGAGGCTAAATTTAAGCTTTTAGGTAGAAAGTTGAAATCCAGAACTTCCAGGGTAGCGTTCTCCGAAATGCTTCCTATTCCACATGCAGGACCCAAAAGGCAGGCAGAGCTCCAGAGTCTCAATGTGTGCATGAGACGGTGCAAGGATGAGGGTTTTGGATTTGTTAGGAACTAGGGAACATTCTGGGGAAAGGAGGGGCTCTTCCGAAGGGATGGGCTTCACCTTAACCAGGATGGAACCAAACTGCTGGCATTAACCTTTAAAAAGGAGATAGAGAAGCTTTTAAACTAGAAAATAGGGGAAAGCCGACAGTCGCCCAAGAGCGCATGGTTCGGAAGATGGTATCCTTGAAGGATACTACCAAAAGCAGTAAGGTTCCAAAAAAAGAGTAAAGTAGCCCAAATGCCCTTGAGTATGGTAAGAGCTGTTAGTGTAGCCGGGTTTAAAAAGGGTTTGGACAAGTTCCTGGAGGAAAGGTCCATAAACCATTATTAAAAAGGGACCCAGGATATCAATGCTTGACCCAATACAAGCATTGTGGAACCTGTGTCTTTTGGGGAAACTGCTAGGTACTGTCACACCTCCTCTGGCCAAGCGGTAGCCTCCTGTATTGCAAGGCCCCTGGAGGGTGGTAGTTGTGCCTTTATGAATATAAACACAAACACTTCTTTCTTCAAATCAAAGGGTTTTTATTCCCCGTCCCATTGAGGGTATTTTATCTTCAAGGAACATAAATTATATGCTTTGCTTGGACATCTCATATACAATAACAAAGGGAAACATAACTTGCTTTCTTCAGCTTTTAAAGGAGAAATAAACAAAAGAACAAAAAGCTTAACTATTGCTGTAAGGTTCTCTCCCCAGTAGCTGAGAGTAGAGCATACCTCTGTTCTGCCTCGAGAGAGAGTTACAGGTTTGTAGCTGTATTACTGAAGTTAAGACACCAAGTTACTTTCCTTATCTCAGGGAGAATTCAGGTTCAATTAATGATAAAGAACAATCCATTAATTCCTGTGTATCATTCTCCTCAGCATTCTGGTATTCCATCATCTCTGGTTGACTGGTATATTCATTCTGTACTTTGGGAGTACTATGAGAGACTTGCTGCCTAAGTACGTCAACCAGGAAGTTCTTTTCTTTCACCGGGCTAGAGCCTCTCTGGGTATTACCATATATACGGGAATAGAGATTTCCCAGGCACTGCCCCTGCTGGTACTTCTGAGTAGAGCTTAGCCCCTTACTTGCTCTGCTCGTGGGATAATTAAGGGAACTTTCCAACCTATCCAGGTTTCCCTTTTGTAACCCAGCTGAGCTGAATCGGAGTGCCCGTGACGGAGTTTCAGACGGAGCTGTGAACTTACAATTACAAAACTCTTCAGCTTTATCTGGTAAGTAAAAGCTTTTCTCTTGTTCATACACACTATTTGGCTGTGGATATCTCTCTGATTTATTCAGGTCCTCGGGTTCCCTCTGACCTTCATATGGGCACTCTAATTGCTCCAGAGTTTCTTTATCACTCTCTCTTGCATTCTCATACCTGTGCCATGCTTCCCGGGGCTTTAGCTGCCCTCTCTGTATTTTCTCCAAGTGTGTCCTTGGCTGCCACGGCTTCTCTCTCTCTCTCTCTCTCAGCTCCGGCACCAGCTCCTGGCTTTGCCTTACTCCTGATCCTAATCCGGATCCTAAACTGTCTCTGAATGTCTGAGAGCTTGTTTTAAACCCACGTTCGCTTGCTCCACCCTTAGTTAGCTGAACCCTGTCAGGTGAAGTGAATTCCCTTCCTGTGCTAGCTGGGTGTGTCCTGATTGAGCTTTTGCACGTGTTCCTGCGTTGCTCAGGGTAACTATCTGACACTTTCTTGTTTACCCTGTCACTTTTTCTGTTTCCACTTGTGCTGGCCTGCATTTCCTCTGTCTGTACAGGGTCTACCCTGTTACATATTCCCCTCCTTAAAATATTACTTGTTGCCGTATTTTTTAACGGACAGCAAGTAATTCTTGAGAGCGCATCAGCGTTTCCATGCATTTTCCCTGCACGGTGCTGAACTGTAAAATTAAAGGCCTGGAGGGCCAGATGCCAGCGGGTTAATCGGGCATTGTTGTTCCTCATTAAATGAAGCCATTTCAAAGGAGCGTGGTCCGTTATTAATAAGAACTTCCTCCCTGTAAGGTAGAAATGAAGGGTTTCTACGGCCCATTTTATCGCTAAACACTCCCGCTCTATTGTGGCATAGTTTCTCTCCGCAGGCGAGAGTTTTCAGCTTAAATATGCCACTGGGTGTTCGTTTCCTTCAAATACTTGGGACATTACCGCCCCCAACCCTGTGTCCGATGCATCCGTTTGGATGATAAAGGGTAAATTAAAATCTATACCCCGCAATACGGGAGCACTACATAGCTTCCCTTTAAGGGTTTTCGAAAGCCTTTTCGGCTTCTGGGGTCCAACGGACCTGGTTTGGTGCGTTCTTTCGCAACATCTCTGTGAGGAGAAGGCTCTCTTCTGCGAAACGGGGAACGAAGTGGCGGTAGTACCCGATTAACCCCAAGAAACTGCGCATTTGTTTCTTTGTTGCAGGTCTTGGGAATTCTCGGATACTCTCCACCTTACTGGCTAGGGGTTTTACTAAGCCTCTCCCTATTAGGTGCCCCAAATACTTCGCTTCCCTCGTAGCAAATAAACATTTTTCTGGATTTAATGTGAGGCCAGCCCTTCTCAGCGCTCTAAGAACCGCCTCTACTCTTGTGAGGTGTTCCACCCAAGTTGTACTGTGTATCACTATATCATCCATATAGGCACTAGCATATTCGTAATGGGGTCTCAACACTTGGTCCACGAGACGCTGACACGTCGCCGCGGCCCCATGTAAACCGAATGGCATTCTCCTAAATTGATATAGCCCTATGGGTGTGGAAAAAGCTGTTTTGGCCCTTGAACTCTTTGTTAGAGGTACTTGCCAATACCCTTTGCTGAGGTCTAATGTAGTTAGGTATTTTGCTTGTCCTAATTGGTCCAACAAATCATCTATGCGTGGCATAGGATAAGCATCGAATTGCGATATGTCATTGATTTGCCTAAAATCGATGCAAAACCTTAAGGTTCCGTTCGGTTTAGGGACCAAAACTATTGGGCTAGACCATGGGCTTCTAGACTCCTCTATAATGCCCATGGCCAGCATCTCCTTCACTTGGGCAATCACCTCTTGTTTTTTTGTTTCGGGCATCCTATATGGCCGCTGTCTTATGACCCTTCCTGGTGGCGTGATTATTTCATGCGCCACAAGGTGCGTCTCGCCAGGCAAGGTGGTCAGGACGTCTGCGAACTTTGTTAAAAGTCGCGCTAATTCTTTCTGCTGCTGTGGGTTCAACTCTGAGCCTATTTTTGGGGAAGGTTGTCTTGCCCAATCCCCCACTTGTGGCCCAAGATCCTCCTCAGTTTTTTCCTCTCCAAGGGCTGTTAAGCTCTTCACCTCCCTTGTCCCAGTAGCACCAAACCCGCTTTCTCCTCTTTCCGTGGAGGGTAGCGTGGACACTTCCTCTACCGTGGGGAACCCTACCCTCTCACAGATTAACTGTGCTATTCTATCCCCTTGTTGTATTTGGAAGTCCTTTGCCCCAAAATTAAACACCAAGACCTTTACGGGCCCCCGGTAGTCAGGATCAATGACTCCTGCGCCAATATCTATAAAATGTTGTACTGCTAGCCCTGACCTCGGCGCTATTCGCCCGTAGCACCCCTCAGGTATTTTAATACGAATGCCCGTATCCACTAGAGCTTTTCCCCCTTTCGCTACTACCACATTTTCCATGCTAAAAAGGTCGTAACCTGCAGCCATTTCAGAAGCCCTTGTTGGACCTTTTGCCTGAGGTGTGGTCTTGCAAAATTGCAAGGTAAACTTTTGTTTCGCTGTAACTGGTGGTCCCTTAGAGGAAGATCCCTTTTTGGGTGTTCTCTCGAATAAAGGACTGGGGATGGCCGTGGCTATGGCTTCAACTTTTTCCTCCTCTATCACCGGGGTTTTCACTGGAGTAGTGGGCACTATCTCTTGGAGGTCTTCCTCCAATTTTTGGGAGAAAGGGACCCAATCACGGCCTAGAACTACTGCGTACGGAAGTTTTGGTACTACAGCAATTGATATCTTCCGTGTAGATCCTAACCCTTGTATGGTTACCTCATGTAATGGGTAATGAGAAGCTTCCCCATGCACGCATCTTATGCGGATTTGTCCCTCTACTGGGTCCGGGGGAGATGAGCGGTTTTTATCTATGATTTCCCACAAGTCCTGTGAGACCATGCTTTGATCCGCCCCCGAATCCAGTAGAGCCAAAGCGTGTATTCCTTCTATCCATATTTCTCTTATGAATCCCTCTGCCACTATCTCCTCTGACCCTGTCATAAGGGCAGTTTTAACTCGGCAATCCTTTATCATGTGACCAGGTTTGTTACACCTATAACACTTTCTAGTGTTCCTATCTCTGCCCCCCCTGCTAGGGTCATATGCAGCCATTCCATCCCGTGCGTACTTTCCACATTCATACCTTTCAGTCATACTTGCCCCCTTTAAAAGGTTCAACTTAAAAGTACTAGCATGTGCTGCCTCCCTGAACACTTCAGCCATCTGGGCTGCTTCACCAGTGTTCGCACAATTCTGCAGGGTCAAAAACGTTTTCATTTCACCTGGTATTGACATTAAAAACTGTTCCAGAACAATTTCATCAAGAATTGACTCAAGCGTTTTGCCATCAGGATCCAACCATTTATAGGCTAGGTTCTTGAGCCTCTGGCATAAGGCTTTTGGAGTCTCATTTTCACCTATCACAGCCTCCCTAAATAATCGCCTGTAATGTCTCGGCGTGAGACCAAGGCGGTCTTTCACGGCCTTTTTAATTTCTAGATAATTATTGGCTAAACTAGCAGGCATAGTTTTGAACGCAGACAAGGCCTCGCCACTCAAAGTCATTGCGAAACGCATGGCCCATTGTTCCACAGGCCATTTTGAGTTCTCAGCAATGCGTTCAAAGGCCTCAATGAAATCGTCGGGGTTATCTGCCCGCCCTAAATGTTTGCATACAAGTCCCGTATTCATTTCTACTTGCGGTATTGTAGCTTTGTCCTCTTGAGCCTTTTCCAGTAGCGCTGTCATGGCTTCCAGCAATGGCTTCTGTTGTTCCTTCAGCGTAGCCATATACTGTCCTTGCAGGTGTTGGAGCACCTTGGCCTGCTTCTCCTGCTGCTCATTCATCCACGCGAGTACATCTTGGGGATCCATCTTCTTTTTCTGCACCTGAAAAAAAACAGAGAAGAGACCCACCAAGTGCGGCACACACACAAAAGTTGTTTTTTCTTTCTTTTAGCTCCCCCTTTCTCACGGTATCCTTATACCGGTTTACCCAGGCTACCAATACCTTAGTCTCCTGGTGATATCAGCATGTGAGAAGGGTCTTTTCCACCGCTGGCCGCTCTGCCAGCCGAATCCTCCTTGAGCAGTGCTTTAAACACTTCTTTTGCTTTTCAGCAATGTCCTTTCAGGCAAATCCTTTTTATTATGCCCCCCGAAAATTTTATCCTCTTCTCTACGCCAATTATGTCACACCTCCTCTGGCCAAGTGGTAGCCTCCTGTATTGCAAGGCCCCTGGAGGGTGGTAGTTGTGCCTTTATGAATATAAACGCAAACACTTCTTTCTTCAAATCAAAGGGTTTTTATTCCCCGTCCCATTGAGGGTATTTTATCTTCAAGGAACATAAATTATATGCTTTGCTTGGACATCTCATATACAATAACAAAGGGAAACATAACTTGCTTTCTTCAGCTTTTAAAGGAGAAATAAACAAAAGAACAAAAAGCTTAACTATTGCTGTAAGGTTCTCTCCCCGGTAGCTGAGAGTAGAGCATACCTCTGTTCTGCCTCGAGAGAGAGAGTTACAGGTTTGTAGCTGTATTACTGAAGTTAAGACACCAAGTTACTTTCCTTATCTCAGGGAGAATTCAGGTTCAATTAATGATAAAGAACAATCCATTAATTCCTGTGTATCATTCTCCTCAGCATTCTGGTATTCCATCATCTCTGGTTGACTGGTATATTCATTCTGTACTTTGGGAGTACTATGAGAGACTTGCTGCCTAAGTACGTCAACCAGGAAGTTCTTTTCTTTCACCGGGCTAGAGCCTCTCTGGGTATTACCATATATACGGGAATAGAGATTTCCCAGGCACTGCCCCTGCTGGTACTTCTGAGTAGAGCTTAGCCCCTTACTTGCTCTGCTCGTGGGATAATTAAGGGAACTTTCCAACCTATCCAGGTTTCCCTTTTGTAACCCAGCTGAGATGAATCGGAGTGCTCGTGACGGAGTTTCAGACGGAGCTGTGAACTTACAATTACAAAACTCTTCAGCTTTATCTGGTAAGTAAAAGCTTTTCTCTTGTTCATACACACTATTTGGCTGTGGATATCTCTCTGATTTATTCAGGTCCTCGGGTTCCCTCTGACCTTCATATGGGCACTCTAATTGCTCCAGAGTTTCTTTATCACTCTCTCTTGCATTCTCATACCTGTGCCATGCTTCCAGGGGCTTTAGCTGCCCTCTCTGTATTTTCTCCAAGTGTGTCCTTGGCTGCCACGGCTTCTCTCTCTCTCTCTCTCAGCTCCGGCACCAGCTCCTGGCTTTGCCTTACTCCTGATCCTAATCCGGATCCTAAACTGTCTCTGAATGTCTGAGAGCTTGTTTTAAACCCACGTTCGCTTGCTCCACCCTTAGTTAGCTGAACCCTGTCAGGTGAAGTGAATTCCCTTCCTGTGCTAGCTGGGTGTGTCCTGATTGAGCTTTTGCACGTGTTCCTGCGTTGCTCAGGGTAACTATCTGACACTTTCTTGTTTACCCTGTCACTTTTTCTGTTTCCACTTGTGCTGGCCTGCATTTCCTCTGTCTGTACAGGGTCTACCCTGTTACAGTACGTATGACCTAGATTGGCCACGGTTGGAAACAGGATACTGGGCTTGATGTACCTTGGTCTGACCCAGTATAGCATATCTTATGTTCTTATGCTCTTATATTATGGAGAAAATGCAAGGATTATGGGGGGGGGGGGGAGGGAGGAAGCTTCATGGATGCAATTATCGCCACCCACTGAAGTAGCAACAGCTACATCCGTGAAGTCTGCTAAATTTAGTTATTACCATACAATGGTAATGTCCACAGTAATTGAGCCTTGCAGGCACTCCAACTATCTGCCCACTCTCCAACCTAGTCCCACACAAGCAGGCATCGGGACAAACTGCCACTGTGTCTGCATTTTCTCCGCATTAGCTACTATGGCTGATGTAAACGCCTAACTTTTATAGCTGTTTTTATTCTCTTCATTTTATCATAGCCTTTCTTTTACTAACGCTTAGCTTGAGCTATCTGCCTCAAAATCCATAGGAATAAAATGGGCCATGCAGCAGATAGCTCAAACTAAACATTGGGAAAAGAGACCCATAGTTTCTCTTTGGAAAGATAAATGCTAGTGCAGTACATTCCCTTTGTGTCCTCTCTGTAACCAGAGGTAGGTTGCTAGGTCTTTCTTCTAAGGCAGGGGTCACCAACCTGCGGCCCACGGGCCGCATGCGGCCCACGAGGTCCCTTCGTGCGGCCCACGAGGTCCCTTCGTGCGGCCCGCGAGGCTCTACCCCGGTTAACATTACGTGCGGCCCGCCAAGGATTCCCGCCATTGTATCCACGCGCTCGCAGCTCACCGACGACCACCTGCAAGCGTCCCTTCTCCTGTCAGTGTCATCTGTGAAGCCGGACTTTAAGCGTTTGTCTGCTAGCATGAATCATCAGCCATCTCATTAAATTCAATAAAGGTGATCAGCCATTGTTTTCATAATTTTGCGTTTGTTGTTTTTTTTCGCGGGGGCGGGGAGAAGGGGGGTGCGGCCCGCGAGGCTCCCGGTAGTCGGCTGTGCGGCCCGCGGCCCTCTGGAGGTTGCTGACCCCAGTTCTAAGGTAATGAAGAGTTACTGTAAGCGATTTGCCCTCTGCAGGGAATAACAATGTTTTTTGGTATCCCCTTTCTGAAACTCGGTATATTAATCTCCATTCTAAAGGTATATATAAATTATACCAACACTCAAGAACAGCCACACTAGAGGCCCTAGTCCCCCAAGTAGACTTCTGAATGAAAGTCTAATTGAGGATTTTTAAAAGATTACCCTGAGACATCTTTTAGGCACATAACATCATAATCTATTTTATAAATGCAGTGGTTTCTCATTTCTTATACCTTTGAATATTAGCACTAACAATTTTAAAGCTGCATCTCTCTCTAATGGGAAGCCAATGTAATTTCCTTAACAATGGTTGAACACTTTCATTTTTCTTGCCCCCCCCCCAACTTAAACCTAGGGGTATGTTTACTAAACGGCGCTAATGGCACAGCTGCGATGTTATCGCATGATACGTGATGTTATCGCGCAATAATGGCACATTACCATGCGAGAACGTCACGTATCGCTCGATGATACCAAAATCTGCAAGAGAGTACACACCCAGGAAGGTGTAGATAACATGAGGAGGGATCTAGCTAAGCTTGAAGAATGCTCTAGAATTTGGCAGCTGGGATTTAATGTTAAAAAATGTAAGGTCAAGCATTTGGGCTGCAGCAATCCAAGGGAGCAATATAGTATAGGGGGTGAAGTACTTTTGCCCACTAAAGAAGAGCGGGACCTAGGCGTGGTTGTGTCTGATGATCTTAAAGTAGCTAAACAGGTAGAAAAGGTGACGGCAAAAGCTAGAAGGATGCTTGGGTGCATACGGAGAGGAATGGCTAGCAGAAAAAAGGAGGTGATAATGCCTCTCTATAAGTCTTTGGTGCGACCTCATTTTGAGTATAGTGTGCAATTCTGGAGACCGCACCTTCAAAAGGATGTGAACAGGATGAAGTCGGTGCAGAGGGTGGCTACTAAAATGATCAGTGGTCTTCATTATAAAGCATATGAGGACAGACTGAAGGATCTTAATATGTACACCTTAGAGGAAAGGTGGGATAGAGGTGATATGATTGAGATGTTTAAATACCTCCGTGGCATAAATGTTCAGGGAGAGAGCCTCTTTCAATTGAAAGCAAGTTCTGCTACAAGGGGACATGGGATGAGGGTGAAGGGAGGTAGATTCAGGAGTGATATGCGGAAATATTTCTTTACGGAAAGAGTAGTGAATCCGTGGAATAGTCTCCCAGTGGAGGTGGTAGAGATGAGGACAGTAACTGAATTCAAAAAAGCATGGGACAAACACAGAGGATCTCTAAAGGTAAAAAGGGGACTGTTGTAGTTGTTGATATGGAAGGACAGACTAGATAGGCCATGTGGTCTTTTTCTGTCATCATATTTCTATGTTTCTATAATGTCTCCGGCAGTGTTAAGGTGCACAGAGAGTGGAGTAAGGCTCCCCAGGGGCGGAGATAAGGGGTCATTGGGTGGAGAGTGGGTGGGGAGAGGCCCCATGCACACTAACTCTGTGAAATGAAGGTCTGAAAAATAGCGCCAGTGAAAACCTTGCACATTTGCAGGGAAGAGAGACCATTTCAATCAGCAATGTGCAGCAAAGGCAGGGAAACCATAAAAGTGATAGTAGTGATACATGTGCAGCAACATCATAGTGCCCAAGTACGAGAGGGCACTATGGTGAGGCTGCAGGGGGCTGCAGGCGGGACATGCAGTGTGGCAGCTGGGGCGGAGGGTGGGCTAGGCAGATGCCTAGGTGACACATAGGAATGTAGAAGCGGAAAACCAGCAAGACAGCAACTGACCAAGGGCAAACATGGCCACGAGTGTGTGTCCCACAGTGTCCCAGAGGACAGTACCCAGCAAGTACTCCAAAGGGCACATAACATCGGCAGGCGGTGTCAGGGGGAAGCGTGGATGTCTATGCAGGCACCCCTACCCCATATCACGCACCATAGGCAGCCACCTACCAGCACACTGGATGGCCTGGGACTGCACACCACCAGCACCACCGGCAGAAGGGCATGTCAGCATGGTGTCGGAGGGGTGCTGGTGGCAGAAGGGGCAGAGGCATCTGCCCACAGCAGACCACAACCAAGCCCCGTTTAGGTGGGTACCATGCACTGCAACAGATAAGGTCTGTCTGACGAACAGTCATGGTATCTCCAGGGAATGATCTGCCCCTGTAGTAACAGTTAGGTGCAGTACACACAGCCAGTGTGTTCAGGGGTAGAAGGTCACAGGTTCAAGTCCCAGCTGTGACTCCTGCAAACCATGTCCCTATATTTCACCCAGTACTAAACCGTGGTAATAAAGATGGAACCTTTATTGCAGATAAAATAAACATGCCATAAACACCTATATTTTACCCTACAGAGCACAGACACCATAAACATGTGCAATCCCTAGAGCAGAGTTTCCCAACTGCAGCCCTGGAGGACCAAACACCATTCAGGTTTCATGCTATTCCTAATAAATATGCCTGTGCTGCATTTGTATGCACCCCCCCATTGTATACAAATGTATCTCATGCATATTCATTAGGGACAGCATGAAAACCTGAATCGTGTTTGGCCCACCAGGACTGGAGTTGGGAACTTCTGCCCTAGAGCCGCAGCCAACAGGGGCACAAAAATCCACAACCACAGGCTCTACTATCCAAAGCCTAATGGAGAGTCAGGCTGCTGGGCCCTGCGCGGAGCAGTATCTCCCAGTACTAGCACCTGCATACCTTAGGAATGCCATTTTAAACTTGGGAACACATTCCACATATATCAAAAGGTTGCTATGCATAATATCATAATATCAGATAACAAATCCTAAGTTAAACACAATTTGTTGACAGAGATTCATCATAGCAACCTTTCTGATATCTGTGGAGTGTGTTTCAGTGTTTGCTTCTGACAGTGTTTACCACCCCGGGGAATGACCCCAGCAGTATTGCGTACCATAGCAATGCCTGCTCCTTGCCCAGGACTGGTGTGGTGGCCAGGGCTGTAAAAAACCTCTCTATTTGCACAATGCTGGCATAGGTGTGGGAGTGTGTTTGTCTATCCAGTGTTTTGTGGCTGCCTACACCTTACTGAGTCCACACTGCTTGCACTTTTTCCAGTGTTATCCTGCCAATGTGCATAATGAGGATCAAGGTACTGTGGGTATGGCCCGGACAGGGTGGCCTGGGCAGGATGCATCTGCACAGGGCATAGGGCAATGGCTGGGACATTGTAGTGCCTGACCACCACCTGTACGGACAGGGTGGCCACAGCATGTCATGCTGGGAGGGATCACTCTCCCCCTGACTGAGCAGTGAGCATGGCATGGCTAGGTTCCCCCATAGTGCTATATGGTATTTTTCTTAGGTGATATCTATGGGTTTCCTTTTCTGGGGCCCAATTACTGACATACCTGCTTGGCGTGTGTGCTCACATCCCATTTTTGGGTGCACACAGTTCCTCCAGGAACATATGCTATGTACTAGCTAGCAGACTGTCTGCAGTTAGCATGTACATGGCTGGAACACCTTGCAGGGTACAGTGGGTGGAGACTGAGTGTGATCTCTGCTGCCAGATAGAGATGGGGGACAGCTGAGCTTTTCTAAGCCTACTGCCTGTCTGCCAGTGCCCTTTGTGATGCGTACAGATCTGCATTGACTGTGCTTTAGGGTGCCTATTCCCCAGCAGGACTGGGGTTGATGGTCCCCTCTACTGTCACCCTTGCAGAGATGTAGAACATGGATCTGTTGTTGGGAGATCCTGTCCCCACCCTGACCCACAGAGGGCAGGTTGGGTGGTGCTACATAATCTGTTTTTGGGGCCAACCACCACCCTTCTCTTTTAACATGTGACCATGGCAACCACACAGGATATGCACTATTTGGGGTGCATTATAGTCCACAAGGGCTAGATGTGACTGGGAAATACAGATGGACACAGATGTATCCTAGGTGTGTCTGCAAAGCCTACCTATCACACACTAGCACTGATGGGGACCTGCAGCACAGCCTGTCTCAGCCAAGACAATGAGGAGCAAGGTATTGTGGGTATGGCCCAGACAGGGCGGATTGGCCAGGATGCATCTGCACAGGGTGGAGAGCAATGGCTGAGACACTGTAGTGCTCGAACACCACCTGCATGAACAGGGTGGCCACAGCATGTCACGCTGGGGGGGGGGGGGGAGGGGTCACTCTCACTCTGACCAAGCGGTGAACATGGCAGGTATAGCCTACTGGTTAGTACACTGACATTCTAGGTGGAGGTCATGGGTTCAATTCCTTGTTGTTCCCTCCTGTCCAAGGCAGATATTTTGCTTGCCTGTGACAGTCATATCTTTGCAGATCTGTGCTTCCAGCCCATAGTACCCTCACCACAGTTGCCAGCAATCCTTATTAGGTGTTATAAGGCTCCTAATTAGGCACATTACAAGATGCCTTATTAGGCACAGTACAAGGCACGTTACAAGGCACCTTATCGGGCACAGTCAAGGCATGTTATAAGGCACGTTACAAGGCGCCTTATTGGGCACAGTACAAGGCATGTTATAAGGCACATTACAAGGCATCTTATTAGGCACAGTACAAGGCACGTTACAAGGCTCACTCTGAGGAGAAGGATGTTACCAGTGGTGTGCCCTAGGGATCTGTCCTTGGTCCGATTCTTTTTAACATCTTTGTTAGTGATATAGCGGAAGGGCTGTCGGGTAAGGTTTGCCTCTTTGCGGATGATACCAAAATCTGCAATAAAGTAGACACCCAGGAAGGTGTAGATAACATGAGGAGGGATCTAGCTAAGCTTGAAGAATGGTCTAGAATTTGGCAGCTGGGATTTAATGTTAAAAAATGTAAGGTCATGCATTTGGGCTGCAGCAATACAAGGGAGCAATACAGCATAGGAGGTGAAGTACTTTTGTCCACTAAAGAAGAGCGGGACCTAGGCGTAGTTGTGTCCGATGATCTTAAAGTAGCTAAACAGGTAGAAAAGGCGACGGCAAAAGCTAGAAGGATGCTTGGGTGCATACGGAGAGGAATGGCTAGCAGAAAAAAGGAGGTGATAATGCCTCTGTATAAGTCTTTGGTGCGACCTCATTTGGAGTATGGTGTGCAATTCTGGAGACCGCACCTTCAAAAGGATGTGAACAGGATGGAGTCGGTGCAGAGGGTTGCTACTAAGATGATTAGTAGTCTTCATTATAAAGCATATGAGGACAGACTTAAGGATCTTAATATGTACACCTTAGAGGAAAGGCGGGATAGAGGTGATATGATTGAGATGTTTAAATACCTCCGTGGCATAAATGCTCAGGGAGAGAGCCTCTTTCAATTGAAAGCAAGTTCTGCGACGAGGGGACATGGGATGAGGGTGAAGGGAGATAGATTCAGGAGTGATATGCGGAAATATTTCTTTATGGAAAGAGTAGTGGATCCGTGGAATAGTCTCCCAGTGGAGGTGGTAGAGATGAGGACAGTAACTGAATTCAAAAAAGCATGGGACCAACACAGAGGATCTCTAAAGGTAAAAAGTGGACTGTTGTAGTTGTTGTTATGGAAGGACAGACTAGATGGGCCTTGTGGTCTTTTTCTGTCATCATGTTTCTATGTTTCTATGTTTCTATTAGGCACAGTACAAGGCATGTTAAGGCACGTGCCTTGTACTGTGCCTTATAACGTGCCTTATAATGCGCATTACCTGACATGCTTGCCATATTGATGCCCCGCCCACGCCTTTATATGGGCATCTGTACCTTTACCGTGGAACCTAACGCACATGACATTACCGCAGTTTAGTAAACATGCCCCTTAATGTTGTAAACTACCATCTAACATCTTTTAATAAATCTGACTCTGCTTAGCTCTGAACTTTCTCTTAGGGGTATGTTTACTAAAGCATGCTAAGGTAACAGTCATTAACAGCAGTGATAAGGGGCCTTAATCCTAAAAAGGTGTTGGGAGGGTAGGGTCGTTCCGGCATAAAGCACTCATGCGTTAACAGGACAACTGGTGTTAAGGTGTTAAGCATGCTCCTTAATGTGCGAAAACAACTGTAACCCTAATACTGGATAGCGCACCAAGGAAAGCCAATGTTAAGGTGATAGATGAAAGAACAGGTGGGAGCTGATGGACCTGCCATATCCGTGGGTGCCCTACGGGGCAGCCAGTAAAATGGATGAGCATGTGGGAGACAGCTGTACCAATGCACAAGGTGGTGCCAATGTAAAGTGCTGCAATGTCAGTGTGTGGCATAGGATGGGGAAGACATGTCCCCCAGCGGAGGCAGAAGCAGCAGGATGTTTGCAGCAACAGAAGGACAGAGTAGTAATAGTTACCTGCAGATCAGGCACAGGAGAGGCAAACATGAAGACAGCACAGATCTGCAGAGCCCTGACGGTTACAGGCATGAAAATGATCTGAGTAGCACACAGTCACAAAAAGAATAAGGGGGAATTGAACCCCTCTCCCCTGCTTAGAAAGACATTGCACTAACCAGTAGATTACACCCCCATGCTTCCCCTGCATAGTAATGACTGGATACAAAAAGACTGCAGGTCACTGACTAAAATGTCTGCTGTGTGTACCCTTATAGGTTAGCTCCTCCAGTACCCATGATGAAGTGCACATGCAGAACAGCAATCTGCAGCTAACCATCAAATGGAGAATGCACTGATCCATCACCTCAGCTGGGTAAGATGCACTGATACTTCTGGGTGCACATAGTTCCTCTAGGAACATGCACTATGTACTGGCTAGCAGAATGTCTGTAGTTAGCATGTGTATGGCTGGAACACCTTGCAGGGTGCAGACTGATTGTGCCCTCTGCTGGTGAATGTCAGATTGTGGTTGGGGGCAGCTGAGCTTTTCCAGGCCTTCTGCCAGTGCCCAATGTGATAAGTACTGATCTGCATTGATGGCCCTGGAGAGTGTCCTTGCCCCAGCACGATTAGAGTTGATGGTCCCTCTACTGCCTCCAGTGCAAAGATGTAGAGTGTGGTTCTGTTGGTAACAGATCCTATCCCCCACCCTGACCCAGCGAGAGCAGGTTGGGTGGTGCTACATAATCCACATGTGGGTACAGACCCCCCCCCCCCTTATAACAAGTGACCATGGCAACCACACAGGATATGCACTGTTCCAGGTGCATCATAGTCCACAAGTGCTAAATGTGACTGGGGAATACAGATGGACACATGTGTATCAGCAAGGATTACCTTTCACACAGTAGCACTGATGGGGACCTGCAGCATAGCCTATCTCAACCAAGCCAGGTGCTGCAGACCTGGTGCTGGGCGCCCCACCTCACCCTCAGGGTGAGCACAAGAACCGCACAATGTCACGGTCTGTAGCTACTCTGTGCCAGTAATACACACGGTCAGTTCCCCCTACCAGGCTGAGGTGCTGTAGAGGTGCATACCCCATCCTGTGATCAGATGAAGACTGCTGTTCTGCATGTGCATTGCATCATGGGTACTGGTGGGTTTACCCTATCCTGGTAACCACAGAAGACATTTCATGTGGTGACCTGCAGTCTTTCTGTAGCCAGCCAGTGCTGTGATAAATGTTGTAGAGTTGTAGTCCACTGGTTAATACAATGACTGCCAAGCCTGAAGTCATGGGCTTGATCCCTCAGAGGCCTTACCAGCAGAAACATCCTCACCTCAGTGCCCTAACCTATAGGGCATGTTATAAAGTGCCTTGGCAGACAAGGCACTTTATAATGTGCCCTATGGGGTGCCTTATGAGGCACCTTAGGAGAGGGTGTTCCTGCTGGCAGCACAAATTGTAGAAATGTGTCTGACTGTTACAGGCAGGAAAAGGGATTGCCTCAGACAGCCTTATTAGATGAGACCTCTGAGGGATCAAACCCATGACCTCTAACTCAGCAGTCATTGTATTAACCAGTGGGCTACACCTCTATAGCTAGTCTTGCAGTACTGGCTCGAAATTAAGGTTACCGTAGGATAACGAGCCAAGGCACCCTCAATCACGCGATAAACAGCCATTGCTACCTTGATGCCAGAACACCCACTTCCTTATATGGCATTCCTCACGTTAACGCTGCACCTAGCGCCAGTAACATTAGCACGGTTTAATAAACATATCCCTATATAGCACTATGTGGACACATAGCCATGCCATGGTCATTGCTCAGTCAGAGTGCGAGTGCTCTCCCAGCATAACATGCTGTGGGCACCCAGTCCATGCACATGGCAGACGAACACTACAACATCTCAGCCTACTTCTGATGCAGACACATACTGGCCAATTCACCCTGTTTCAGGCCATACCCACAATACTCTGCTCCTCATCATGCACATTTGCAGAATAACACTGGAAACGGCTTGGGCAATGCAAGGCTCAGTAAGGTGTAGAAAGCCACAAAATGATGGAGTGATATAACACACACACACACACACACACACACACACATACTATCACATCACTGTGCTGTGCTAAAATGGGGATGGTTGGCATTCCTGTCTGCCACTTTGGTTTCGATATCAGCTCAAGCATTGTTAGCTAGTAGCACGTTCTGATGTTAATGCACGCTCAGTGTGCCAGTGCTGTTAGCTTGACTCTCCTTCCAGCTGTGGATAATGGGGCCTATCTGTGTGGCTGATGGGTGTTTATACCCTTGCTGACCAATTGATTGAGGATTGCACATACATGTTGCATAATAAAGACTTTTTCAAGGACATTCGTAGCAAAAATCTTGTGAGTCAGGTGGACCATTAGATGATAGAGGGGTAAAATGGACACTAAGGGGTATGTTTACTAAACTGCGTTAACGTTACATACCGCACATTAGGTAACGTTACATACCGCGCATTATGTAACATTAACGATCGTTAGGTAACGTTAACGTGCGGTATGTAACATTAACGCGCGTTAACGTTACTTAACGATCGTTAACGTCCCCGGCCGCGGTAAACACCGCAGAAGGTGGAGAGAGGGCGGAGAGAAGGGGTCAATGGGCGGAGAGTGGGCGGGGAGAGAACCCTTTCACACTAACGCGCTGAACTGAAGGGCTGAATCCTACCATGAATGAAAACCAGCCATTAGATGCACATTTGCAGGAGAGAGAAACCATTTAAGTGTCAGCAATGTACAGCCTAGGCAGGGAGCCCAAGAAATGTGATAGTAGTGCTCCATTTTCAGCAACACCATAGTGTCAAAGTATGAATGGTCATTATGGCGATGGTGCAAATGGGGCATAGGGGGCCGCAGGCGGGACATGTAGCATGGGCAGCTGGGGCACAGGGTGGACCAGGCGGGCACCTAGGTGGCACATAGGAACATAGAAATCGGAAATCAGCAAGACAGCAGCTGACCAAGGCCAAACACAATCGACCTATATCTACCTGGTTCACCCTAGCCAATAGTTGCTAGGGCACTGACCTGACATCCCCCCAGCCATCCCGCCCCCATGTGGAAGGGACATAATATTGGTAGGCAGTGATGGGGGGGATGTGAGGATGTCCATGTATGCCCCCCCATCACGGGATCTGCTCCCTAGGCGGGCGCCTACCTACACAGTGGATGGCTTGGGACTGCACACTACCAGTACCAACAGCAAATGGCCATGTCAGCTTTGCAAGGGGGGTGTGCCCTTGCTGGAGGGGGTAGTGCCACCTCCCTGCAGTGGACCTAGGCCATGCCCTGCATCAGTACGTGGTGTGCAGTGCAACATACAAAGTCTGGCTGAGGAAAAGTATAGGTAGCCCCAGGGACCATTGTGCATCTGTGGCAACAGTATGGTGCAGTACACCCAGCCAGTGTGTCCAGAATCAGAGGGTCACAGGTTCAAGCCCCAGCTGTGGTTTCTGCAGAGCATGTCTCTATGTTTTACCCTACAATGCAGATACAACGGCAACATGTGCCAAGCCCAAAGCAGCAGCAAACAGGTGTACAAACACCCACCCACACAGGCTTCACAACCCAAAGATGCATGGAGAGTCAGGCTATTGGCCCCAGCATTGAGCTGAAGTTATCACCAGAGCACTACTACTACCTCCTGCACAGTTTAGCAATGTCGGCACTGTGATCAGGACCAGTGTGGTGGGCAGGGTTGCCAACCACCCCTATCTTTGTACAATGCTGCAATAGGAGTGAGCGTGTGTGTATGTCTATCCATTGTTCTGTGGCTGCCCACCCTTCACTGGGCCCAAAATGTCCCACTGTTACCAGCGTTAGCCTGAATAGGTTCATAATGAGGAGCAAGGTATTTTGGGTATGGCCCGGACAGGGCAGATTGGCCAGGATGCATCTTTGCAGGGTGTGGGGCAATGGCTGGGACACTGTAGGGCCTGACCAACACCTCAATGGACAGGGTGGCCACAGCATGGCATGCTGGGAGGGCATGCTCACTCCTGTTGCCCCCCATCACTGCCTACCAATACTATGTCCCTTCCACTATGGCACTATGGTGTTGCTGAAAATGGAGCACTACTATCACATTTCTTGGGCTTCCTGCCTAGGCTGTACATTGCTGACACTTAAATGGTTTCTCTCTGCTGCAAATGTGCATCTAACGGCAGGTTTTCATTCGCGGTAGGATTCAGCCCTTCAGTTCAGCGCGTTAGTGTGAAAAGGGTCTCTCCCCGCCCACTCTCCGCCCATTGACCCCTTCTCTCTGCCCTCTCTCCACCTTCTACGGTGTTTACCACGGCCGGGGACATTAACGATCGTTAAGTAACGTTAACGCATGTTAACGTTACATACCGCGCGTTAACGTTACCTAACGATCATTAATGTTACATAACGTGCGGTATGTAACGTTACCGCAGTTTAGTAAACATACCCCTAAGAGGGAACAAGGCCATAGTGGAGAGACTGAATGAATTCTTTGCTTTGGTCTTTACTGAAAAAGATGTAGGGATGTTACCTATGACTTAAATGGTATTTAAAGGTGGTGCCAAAGAAAATTCAAAGAAATATTAATACACTGGGAAGATATATTACAACTATTTGATAAACCGAAGCATAGCAAATCACCTGGACCAGATGGTATACATCCAAGGGTGTTGAAAGAACTGAAATATGAGATTGCAGACCTACTATTCGTAATCTGTTAACTATCATTAAAATCATCTGTAATACCTGAAGATTGGAGGATGGCCAATGTAATGGCAATTTTTAAAAAAGGTTCCAGGGAGCCTGACGTCAGTACTGAGAAAAATGGTAGAAACCATTATAAAGAACAAAATTACTGAACATGTCATGGCTTAATGGGAGACAGCCAACATAGCTTTAGCCAAGGAAGGTCTTGTCTTGCTAATCTGTTATGTTTCTTTGAATAAACAGGTAGACAAAGTGAGTTGGTTGATATAGTGTATCTGGATTTTCAGAAAGCCTTTGACAAGTTCCCTCATGAGAGACTCTTGGTAAAACTAAAAAGTCATGGGAAAGGAGGCAGTGTGCTACTGTGGATCAGGAAATGGATAAAACATAGAAAGCAAAGGGCAGGGCTATATGGCCAATTTTCCTAATGGAGAAAGGTGAATAGTGGATTCTAGGGATCTGGGCTGGGTCCGCTGCTTTTTAACATATTCATAAATGACCTGGAAATGGGAATAATGAGTAAGGTAATCAAATTTGCAGATGACACAAAATTATTCAAACTTGTTAAAACCCAAGAGGATTATGAAAAATTGAAAGAGGACTTTAATAAAATGGAAGATTGGGCATCCAAATGGCAGATGAAATTTAATGTGGAGAAGTGCAGTTATGCACCTAGGAAAGAACAACTCAAACTATGATTACATGATGCAAGGTTTCACATTAGGAACTACCACCCAGGAAAAAGGTTTTAGGCGTCATCATGGATGACATATTGAAACCCTCAACCCGCTACAGGTTTGATGGACCTTGGTCTGACCCAGTATGGCATATCTTATGTACAGAAAGACACTGATGGCCCTGTACCCTAGACTCCCCAGATCCTAACTCCTCCCCCCCCTCCCCCTGCAGTACTTTTACACAGTCAGGATGCAGGAGAGATGCACACATGCTCCTGACTCCCTGCCATCATCTTCCAAAATATTGGTTCCTGTCCCCACACAGTGCATCTTGGGAATGAACAGCCTGGGAGGAACTCAGTCTCACCAAAAAATGAATATAAATGCTTATTTGGTAGACTAACCCACCGCTCTCCTCCATGGTGCATCTCGGGATTCACAATATGAAGTCAGTCAGTCTGCTGACCCCATGCTGTGTATCCCATCATGCACTATGGGGGGGGGGGGTCAGTCTGCCAAAGAAGTATTTTTTTTTTCATGTTTGGCAGGCTGAGCCTCATTGAGGGGACAGACACCAACATTTTGGAAGAGGGGGAAAGGAATCAGGAATGTGGGGCAGAGTTCCTACCTCCTGTGTTCATAAAAGTTCTAAGTGGGTATTGGGAGGGTATGGCATTGAATGGGTTATGGGGGGCTTAGGGAGCGTCCAATGACTTTCTTGAGCAGTAGTCTTGGTCAGGAGTGTCTGGACCCATGGGACAACAAATGACATTTTTGAACAGATGGGGGGATCGAGGCCTTTGAGGCCACCTTTATCTATCTGTGGGGGCATTAGTGTCCAGGGGGGCACTAGCACCTCTCAACTAGTTGGTGCAAAGATCAAGGAGGGCGTCTGTCCCTTGGGGGCTTGTTTACAAAGCCATGGTAGCGGTTTCCGATCGTTACCAGAGCCGCGGCCCCAAATCAATGGGGCACCGGCTCCGATAACAATCGGAAACCGCTACCACGGCTTTGTAAACAAGCCCCTTGGTCATCTGAGGTGAAATGTGAAACCACTTCAGATGATCTTTTTCTTTTTTTTACAGGACTGCATGCCCATACTTGCGCAAAATACAGGCTCTGCGAAAACAGTGAATGTGTTTGGCTTGCTGTCCTTGTTTAGCAATGAATTTTTGCTGACAACTAATCTAAATGTTGTTTGCTTACAGAATCGCTGTGCAAAAAGTCAGTGTTAAATTTGTATTAGGAAACCCTAGACTAGGGGGTATGTTTACTAAACCGCGGTAAAGTTGCCAGCGGTAAATGCAGCGTTAATGTACCTAATGTACCGGCATAAAGGGAGCAATGGGCTGTTAATGTGCATTAAAGGGCGCCTTGAAATTGCACTTTAAGGTGACAAACAGGGCAAATTAAGGCTGACAAGGCGCCCTAACGTAAGGCGCCTTGAGTTAAGGCGCCTTAAGGGCTGTAAGGCGACTTAAGTTAGGGCGCCATAAAGCCCTTAGTGCGCCTTGAGTTAGGGTGCCTTAAGTTAAAGTGCCTTATAAGGCACCTTAACCTAAGGCGCTTTATAAGGCATCTTAGGTTAAGGCACCTTATAAGGCACCTTAGGTTAAGGCACCTCATAAGGCGCCTTAGGTTAAGGTGCCCTAAGGATGTTAAGGTGCCTTAGGCTAAGGTGTCCTAAGGGCTTTAAGGTGCCCTAGGTTAAGGCACCTTATAAGGCACTTTAGGTTAACACTAGAAGCCCCAAAAGGAATTTTACCTAGAAACCCCAAAGTGCGTCAATTGACACATTATCACGATGACTGCGTTTAGCATGAAATCCAGATGTGAATTAATGTGAAGTTACTTATTTGTTAAATACGTGCCGTATGTGGCGTCATTACATGACATCATCGTGTGTTTATTGTTTGTAATGTCGGAGTAAAACTGTAAACAGTGATTGAGATGCGCCACCTAGTGGGAACATGAATTTATACCTAGAAGCCCCAAAGTACGTCAATTGACACATCCAAGACAACTGAGTGCGTCAATTGATGTACATTGGGGCTTCTAGGTATAAATTCATTTTCCCGCTAGGTGGTGCATCTGTCATTAATTTTCGATGCACATATTTGAACATCTTGACCTTGCTAACAAAATCATGGAACATGACTAGACATGGTTCTAGCAGTGGCGCTGGTATACATCTTCAAAGATGCATTTGCGTATGTGTCCCCTGGATGGGACACTGTGAAACCCAGACTACTGGGCATGTTTGACCTTGGGCAGGCATTGTCTTGCTGTTTTCCAGTTTCTGTGTTCCTATGTGCCACCTAGGTGACTGCCTAGTCTGCCCTGTGTCCCACCTGCCCTCATTGCATGTCCCGCTTGCATCCCCTTTTGCCCCATTTGCACCATCACCATAGTGCCCTTTCATACTTGGGCACTATGCTGTTGCTGCAAATGGAGCACTACTATCACTTTACTTGGTCTCCCTGTCTGTGTTCTACATTGCTGACATTGAAATAGTCTCTCCCTCCTGCAAATGTGCATTTACCGACAGGTTTTCACTGGCAGTAATGTCCCAGTGTTAATGTTCTAGCGTTAGTGTAGCAGGGGCCTCTCCCCGCCCACTCCCCGCCTATTGACCCCTTCTCTCCACCCTCTGGGACAGTTACCGCTGCCGGTAACGGTACCGCACGGTAACGTTACCAATGTTACATTACCGCGGTTTAGTAAACATACCCCTAGATCTTTAGTACTGGGCTCTGCTTCAGCCCATTATATATACCTGAATGCAACTTGCCTTGAGGTAAATCTAATTAGGGATATCCTGAAAATTTAGCTTGTTTCTTTCTCTTGAGAACTGAAGAGACTACTAGAGACTGAGTACATGGTTTCACCAGAGGTACAGGCTAGTATTAATTTATTCTAATTTTATTAAAAAAACAAAAACAAATAAATGCACTATATCATAACCCAAATAGTAAATTAAAGTTAAATAATGTTCAAATTATTTATTTAGCAAATTATTTTAATGCAGTTTTACAACAAAGGATTATATTAGTTTAAAATGAAACTATTTATATATTTACAATGTAAATATGCTATAATTTTCTTTATAGTTTGCCAGACCAATATATCCATTTTTGACAAGTACTGCACCACACTAACTTAAATTGCAGCAATAAATGGCTGATTTACTTCTAACGTTTCTTTTGCTTCTTTTTAATTGCTATTTAACAGTAACCAATTTATTTTGAGATGGCTCTTGCCAAAGTATCCAATGACTCTTTCCTTGCAAAGTCCAAGAGCCTTTAAAAAAGTCTCAAGATTATTTACAAATGCATAAAACTTTCACTATTATTGTATCTCTCAACCTATCTGCCCCATTTGATCTAGTATATCACCAACTTTTTATTTCTCGCCTCTCCAAATTAAGCCTAAAAGATCATGGTGTTTACTGGTTCACATCCTTCCTCAGTCATCCATTCCTGGATATCTTCAACACTGATACATCAGATCACTATTCTTTCTACTAAGGTGTACCCCAAGGTACACTCCTATCACCAATATTATTCAATATCTTTATCAGTCCCTTAGTTACATTGATTTAAGATTATGTCATTTCAATTCACTTTTATGCAGACAAGATCCAGTTAATTGCATATCCTCTCCAATTTAACCAAAATTAACATATGCCTCAGAGCCATTAGCTAATGACTTACCACCAACCAGCTAAAGCTAAAGCTAATCAAAACCAAAGCTATGTAGATCACTAGCCAAGATGATACACCCACCATCTCACTATTACTCAATAACTCAGCCATCTCACTAACAAGAATCACTTGCTTATTTGATTACCTAGTGGTTAGAGCAGAAACTTAGTACCCAAGAGATCAAAGTTTGATTCCCACTTGCACTCCTTGTGACCTTGGGCAACTCACCCTCCATTGCTTTAGAAGAAATAGGCCTGCAAATTTACTTCTTGTCATACCTCGCTAGAAATAAACAGGGCTGCTGGGTAGCCAGGAGTCAGCATTGATTTGACAGACTTAAAAATAAATGATCAATTAAATTTGTCCTTCCAGATCTCCACAGTAGTGTAATCCTTTTTCATTACCCCCATGTAAATTAAGGGCCATTAAAAAAAAATCTTGAACTTGCAGCTGACCACACCCCGATTCTCACCTTAATCATCTCCAGGAGTGACAAATGTGATATGTATAATGATTTCAGCTCTACAAATATTACCAGACTTCAATCTATCCAAAATATGACCATCAAACATCTTTGCAAAAGCAACATTTGCCATCAAGTCAATGCTGACTCCTGGCGACCCTGGGTTTTCTTTGCAAGATGTGACCAGAAGTAGATTGCCAGGCTTAAAATTTGATTAATGTACCTCCACTCTTTGTCAATAAACATTGCCTACCATTGATTTACTGAATCAAGTTCAAAACTCTAATCTTAGCACATGAAAATTTCTATACTAGCCTACCATATTACCTCATCCCCCACCTTGTTTTATGTGTCCCCACCCATGCACTGCACTCCCGGAACTCAAATCTTCTTGTGACCCCTTTCAAATTTCAATCCTGATAAGACTCTGCCACAAAACAATTTTCTACTGCCATGCCCCCTCCTCGTGGAGCACCCTTATGTTATTATTGTATACTTGACTTTCCAAATCCAAGCTAAAGGCATGCTACTATTTATATTTATTTATATTTTATATTTTTTAATTTGTTGTTTTTTATACTGCTTTTCACTTGATCAAAGCAGTTTACATGTAACATGGAGATTGTGGAGATTACATTTAACTAGAAACATTTAATTAGAATCAGGTTCAAAGGTAGCATAAACTTGTTGAGATTACATTTAGCTCGAGTCAGGTTATTGTAAATTATATTGAACTATTAACAGTCCATTACACTTGCGGCACGGGTAACAGGATCATTGGGACTTTGTAGTATTACAATTGTGGAGGGGGGTGGGAAACAAATAGGATGGAGTGTGAAGTAGGTCATTGTCCGGTCATTGGTTTATTAGTATCTGAGATATCTGCTATCTATGAGATTACATCCAGAAAATAACTTATGTAATTGGTCCGTTATATGATTTATGAAGGATCTCCAAGGCTTGCTATGGGAAGAGATACCATTATGCCATATAATGACCGAGAGAAGCTTACTTGCATAATGATGATGGTAACAATAAGCATAAATGAGAGACAAGACTTGATAAAATAGTCTTGCATCTTTAATAAGTTAACTTAAAAGGCCATCAATCAAGAGTCCCATTTATTAAAGTGTGCTATGCAGTTAATATGCATTTTAAGAACATAAGAACATAAGATATGCCATACTGGGTCAGACCAAGGTCCATCAAGCCCAGCATTCTGTTTCCAACAGTGGCCAATCTAGGTCATACGTACCTAGCAGTTTCCCCAAGGGACACAGGTTCCACAATGCTTGTACTGGTTCAAGCATTGATATCCTGGGTCCCTTCTTAATAATGGTTTATGGACCTTTCCTCCAGGAACTTGTCCAAACCTTTTTTAAACCCAGCTACACTAACAGCCTTTACTACATCCTCCGGTAACAAATTCCAGAGTTTGATTACACGTTGAGTGAAAAAATATTTTCTTTTATTAGTCTTAAATAGTTTACCCTGTAGCTTCATTGCATGTCCCCTAGTCTTTCCATATTCTGATAAGGTAAACAATCGATCTACGTTTACCTGTTCCACTCCGTTCATTAATTTATAGACTTCTATCATATCTCCCCTCAGCCGTCTCTTCTCCAGGCTAAAGAGCCCCAACCTTTTTAGCCTTTCTTCATAGGAGTAGCCTTCCATCCCCTTTACCATTTTGGTGGCTCTTCTCTGAACCTTTTCTAAAATCGCTATATCCTTTTTAAGATATGGCGACCAGACTTGCACACAATATTCAAGGTGCGGTCTCACCATGGAACGATATAGAGGCATTATAATATCTTTTGTTTTATTTTCCATTCCTTTCCTTATCATACCTAGCATTCTATTTGCTCTCTTGGCCGCCGCTGCACACTGGGCCGAGGGTTTTAACAAGGTATCCACAATGACGCCTAAATCTTTTTCCTGGGTGGTGGTTCCTAATGTGGAACCTTGCATCGTGTAACCATAGTTTGGGTTGTTCTTCCCTAGGTGCATAACCTTGCACTTCTCCACATTAAATTTCATCTGCCATTTTGATGCCCAGTCTTCCAATTTATCAAGATCCTCTTGCAATTTTCCACAATCCTCCTGGGTTTTAACAACTTTAAATAGTTTTGTTTCATCTGCAAATTTGATAACCTCACTTGTTATTCCACTTTCCAGGTCATTTATGAATATGTCAAAAAGCAGCGGACCCAGCACAGATCCCTGGGGTACACCACTATTCACCTTTCTCCATTGGGAAAATTGGCCATTATCAGCATGTGATAATTGCATGAGGCCATGGTAAGTGTTACTGCACTGACATGACATTTGCCATACACTAATTCCTGCATTAATTGTTCATTGTGCGACAGTTTATCTTCTTTCCTCCTCCATCATTAGGGATGCTTCCAGAATACCGCACTCATGTGAGACTGTAACATGTGTGTCCATGGGTTCCCCCATTTCAGTGGAGACTCGTGGGCATAGTGATCTTTTCCTCTGCACCTGAGGCAGGTAAGATAACCGTTCCCAGCTTCTTGGGTGGCTGGGGAGCATGGAGTCCTCAGTGCAATGGTCCTCAAGAATTCTGGTCTCGCTGTCTGGCCCCCTTGGGATCTGGCCGGCCTTGTCCTCCTCATCCTGGGTATCTCAGCTACCAACTGTGTTTCATAAAAGCTTTCCACTATCTAAAGCACTGCCCAGGGTCAGTTTGGCAAATTGGCACACCCACTGTCTCGTAGGGGAAGACAAGCCTTCTAAAAATTGTTTGATCAGGATGATCTTGGCTATTTCTGCTCTTGTCTTATCTTCCGGCTGTAGCCACTTCCATGCCACCTCCTTCAGCCTGTAGAAAAAGCTCTGGGGGGGTGGGGGGGGTTCTCTGTAGGTCCCAGAGTTCCTTTCTTGAACTGTTGGCAATAGGCTTCTGGTGTACAGCCTGCTCACTTTAGTATAGCGTTTTTTACTGTCACATAGGGACCCCTTCTATCCGGGTTGGCTTTTTGGTAGGCATCTTGGCAGCTTCCTATCAATAGGTTCCCTAGGTAAATAGCCCATCTCTGTTCTGGCCACCCAGCCAATCGAGCAGTTCATTCCAAATTTGTCAGGAAGAAGTCCAGGTCTTCGCCCTCCACCATTTTCAGCAGGGGTGGCACTGGCAGGTGTTGCTGCTGTCTCTGGAGTATTTGGGACATTTGTGCAAGTGAATTTTGTTGTGGTTCCAAAGACCTTTGTAGTAATTGTTGTTGCTGGGTCTCTTGCACCTGCAAGAACTCTAGTAGCATCTGTTGTTGCTGCTGTCCCTCCACCAGGGCCTGGAGTAATCTCTCCATTCTGGTTCTATCAGTTCCCACCTGTCTGGGTAAGAAAATGGGGAAAGAAAAAAAAATCTCCTGCCTGTCTGGCACTAACTATACAGAAGGTGTGCCCTAACTCCAGCAGGGCTTGCTCCTTTAGCCGTACACTAAAACTCCTCTTCCATGGGGTAGAGGTCTGAGCCTCAGAGGGACATGGGATGTTCTTCTGTCCTTTGGTTAAGAAAAAGATCGTACCACTTCCACCATAATTAGTATGCTGCAAGAGGGCAGGACACAAATCCCCACAAAACCAGGTGGAGGGTTAAAGGAAAAAAATGCTTTATTTACAGAGAGTTCACAGCAGTAGCAGAGAAACAGTTTTCCCCTCCCCCCTCCAAAGTTCCTTCACTCTGGGTTTTACAGCATTAAAACAGTTCTCCCCTCGGGAGGCGGAGCCAACCAAGGACCGGTATGGACGCTTAGAGGAGAGCTCCCAGAGAACTGACTAAAGAATCCTGCTCCACCCTGTGTTGTAGGGTAACCCGGCTGCCTAAACTTGCTATCTGTTGTGGGAAATGGCATGCAGTAAGCAAACTCAGTTGGAATTCTCTAACTCCCAAAACTCTGGCGTCATGCGGACAAAAGCTGACCCGCTGTCCCCGCTCAAGATGGTGCCACAGCGTGAACAGGAAGAGGGATTGCGAGAGATCCTGAGTGAACTGGTTATTTATACCCTATTTTACCTGTTATACCTGCTTAATGCATACCCAAGTTTAATTTTCCTGTTTAATGTATACCCAAGTTATTATACCTGTTTCACTGTAAGCACAAATCACGAAATTGAGATGTGCAACTCTTATGTTCATTGTAAACCGCACTGATGTCGAATAGCGCGGTATAAAAGAGACTACAAATAAATAAAAAAATAAAAAAATAAACTTAAAGCAGTGCGCAGCCGAGTGGACACAAATGGTGAATGCCTAAGTGAATTGCAGGCGGATACTAAAGAACTGAAGGTATCATTGGCGGCTAGGGTGGAGAAAATGGAATCCAAGGCAGCGGTAAATGATGAAAGAATGGCGCAGTTATGCAAGGCGGTGAGGAAAGCAGAGTTACTGGAACGCAGCCTGGAAGATATGAACAACAGGGCGCGAAGGAATAATATCCACATTATTGGAATACCAGAGGGTGCTGAGTGGAAGGACCCTATTGCATTTTTGGAGGATTTCATCCCGAGACTGTTGAAGCTCAATTTGGCCTGGCCTTTTGAAATTGAAAGGGCGCATCGTGTACCAACTGAGCGGAACGTGCAATCCAAATCTCCAAGGCCGCTGATCCTCTGCGTCCTGCACTATCAGCAAGTTGTACAAATCATGAACGCTGCAAGGGCGAGCATGACTCTTCAGTTCAAAGGCCACAAAGTCTCCTTTTTCCCCGACTTCAGTAAGACCACTGTGGAGAAGAGGAAACAGGTTTTGGCATTCAGACAAAAGATTGCAACATCTCAAGGCACGATACGGATTATTCTATCCTGCGCGTTTCTGCGTCACTCTTAACAATGCAACCAAAAACTTTGATGACCCAGCTGCGCTTGAGAGATTTATTGAAGATCAAGAGGCTCTTCAGATGCAGTGACTGGATATTTTGACTTTGCTTATCCTGTGACTTCGCGGACTCGACCTGCAATGATCTGGTCCTGCAGGCGGATTGAGTCGGCAATGGGGTCCTGCTGCAGTTCCTTTTATTTTCTTTTAGTTGATTAAGATCTGGCTTTGGGTGATGTGATGTGGGGAGTGGGATATATTACATTTGCTGATGTGGGGGTCCGAGGGGCGGCCTGCAGGGTCTAACTGTTTGGCTTATCCAAATTGGAGTGTGTTAATTTTTTTAGTTTGTATGGGTTGTAATTGGCTCTCTGAGGGTTATGTGATTGTTGAGTGCATGGTTGGGTGGCTCGTAGTCTCTGTTGGGTTGTATTCTTTTTCTGGTATCATAAAGAAATATCGCTAAGGTGGTTCATTTACTCTCTCTGAACGTGAAAGGGATTAAAAGCCCGATAAAAAGGAAAAAGATAGTTACATATTGTAAGCATCATAAGGCAGACTTGATTTTATTGCAAGAAACCCACTTGAATCTGATTGAGACCAAAAAGCTAGATGGTAAGCAATATTCGCTGTTGGGTGCCTCGCCAGCCTTGCAAAAGAAAAACGGGGTGGCTATACTAGGGCAGAAATCCTTGGGTTGCAAAATTATAGATTCGTGCAGTGATACGGAGGGGCGGTGGGCTCTAGCATCTGTTGAAATCGGGGAGGCTACTTTCACCATTGTCAATGTCTATGGGCCTAATTCGGATGATCCCAAGTTTTACACAGACTTAACCAGAGTATTGCAGGAGCACTCCATATCCCCAATAATAATGGGCGGGGATTACAATTTATCTCTTGATCCCCTACTGGACAAGAACCCTGGCAGGGTGGAAAAACCCGCAAGAGCGAGAGTGGTACTCAAGGCTCTTATTGCTTCCCTGGGGCTGATTGATGTCTGGAGGCTTGCGCACCCTACAGATAAGGAATATATTTTTTTCTCTCCGCCCCACCAGTCTTGGTCGAGAATAGATTTTTTTTTAAATTTCCAAGAGACTGGTCTCAGGGGTACGGAGTGTCGATATTATGGGAATGCATATTTCAGACCACGCTGCCATTTCTTTACAGGTGGATTGGGAAGAGGGGAGGGGTCAGCCGAAGGCTTGGTCCTTTAATAGATCTCTGCTAGCTGACCCTATGTTTCAAGAAGAAATCAGAGTAGCCATAAAGGGCTATTTTCTAAAACTTAAAGTCATCGAACCAACCCCCACCAGTAGCTACCACTGGCAATCAGTGAATCCCACAACCTCTATTTTTTTGTTTTTGTTTTTTGTTTTTTGTCGGGGGCAATCGGTTGGAGAAGAAGGACCACACCTTTCCCCTTTCCCCTCATTACCGAAAGAACCCTTTTACTTTCGGTAATGAGGGGAAAGGTGTGGTCCTTCTTCTCCAACCGATTGCCCCCGACAAAAAACAACAACAACAAAAAATAGAGGTTGTGGGATTCACTGATTGCCAGTGGTAGCTACTGGTGGGGGTTGGTTCGATGACTTTAAGTTTTAGATGTTCAGTTTTGTCATTGAATTAGGGTTTTTTTTTTAGTAATAAAGGGCTATTTTGGCATAAACAATCTGGGGGACACTTCAATCTGGGCGTGGTGGGAGGCCTTCAAGGCCTGCCTTCGAGCAACGATTACCAGCTTCTATATTAAAGAACATAGGCGGAAGAAAGCTAGGTTGCATATTCTGGAGGAACAAATTAAAGCAGGGGAGAGGATTTTATTTAAACAAGCTGACATAGGTATTTCGCTCCGGTTACAAAGGCTCCGGTACCAGTATAATGAGATTTTGAGTTCGGAGACTGAGCACGTACTTTTGAAACAGCAATCTCGGTTTTATGGTGAGAATAATAAAGGGGGCAGACTATTGGCCAATACCTTGAAAAGGAAGCAAGAAAAAGCCCGCATAGCGGTCATTGCTGACCAAAATCGTGGCACATTGACTAACACTGAGCAGATTTTGGATGCCTTCTCAGACTATTATCAGAAATTGTATTCCTCTGAATGCAAGCCTGCGGCAGAGGTAATTGGAGACTTCCTGCATAAATTAGATCATCCTAAATTGTCTGTGCTGCAGCCTAATGAGATGGATCAGCCGGTCACGGGGGAGGAAATCTGTAATGCCATTGCTAGCATGTCATCGGGAAAAGCAGTAGGCCCAGATGGTTTCCCGCTAGAATTTTTAAAAGTTTTTCGGCATGACCTTCTCCCTTACTTGCTGATCTATTATGAGGCTCTCGGTAAATCTACATCAAATACAGGAAATTTTGGAGAAGCCACGGTAGTTGTATTAGAGAAGCCCGGGAGAGACCCTACTCAGGTAGCGAACTACAGGCCTATCTCTTTATTAAATGCTGATTATAAAATTTATGCTATAGTGCTAGCGAGCAGGCTTGCTAAATGTATGGGAGGGCTGATTCATCCCGATCAATGTGGATTTGTTCCGGGGAGGGCGGCCTCTGACAATGCCAGGCTCCTATGCAATTTTTTTTTTTTTTAATTAAATTTCAACATCTTACAAAAGCAAGAATAAAGCAAAAAGAAGTGTGTCATGTTACATACAAATACAAAATTGAATGTTCACCTACATTCCAAAGAAATATATAGCATAAAAATCATCTACAGACAACACTCAACCTAGCCCACAATAATGGGGAGATATCACAAAAAAAAGGAAAGAAAAAGCAATTAAGAAACATAAGAGTTACAACACTCTGTTACTTGACAGCTTACAATATATTCCTCCTATTATCGCCTACACATTCCCTAGTCCCTCTTTACCATTCAAAAACAATTCCAACTGGGAAGGATCCAAAAAAAGCAAACTTAGAACCCTGAAATGTAATTAAACATTTACATGGGTATCGGAGAAAAATTGGAGGCAGAAAGGGCTATGACTCTAGGCTTCAAGGCCAAAAAGGCCTGTCTCCTAACTTGCGTAGCCCTACATACATCCGGAAATATCTGGACTTTGGCACCACAAAACAGAAAAGACATATTTTTAAAGTAACTACGAAGTACAAGAACTTTATCCTTATCTGAGACAAATGTTACTACCAGGGTAGCTCGAGATGAAATAATATCTTGAGAATCCTCAAGGAATTTGGTTAGATCAAGATCAGCACGATCCTGAAACATATCAAACTCCCCAGAGGAACTAGCAGTAACCCCACGCCCCGTCAAATAATACAATTTGGAAATAGCAATAGATTCAGCCGAAGCCAAACCCAAAATCTCTCTAAAGTACTTTTGAAGGAGAATTTCCGCAGAAAGCAAGTGACAAACTGGGAAATTTAACAAACGTATATTCCTAGCATGCAACATGTTATCATATAATTCCATTTTGTGATGTATAATTAAGCTATCTTTAACACTATGCAATCTTTTAGAGAGAGCGAGTTGTCTGGATGAGGCCTATGTTGGCCTTTCTTTGGATGCTGTAAAGGCCTTTGATAGGCTGGAATGGCCTTTTCTATTTCAAACTTTAGAATGGTTCGGTCTTGGCCAGAAGTTTATTAACATGATTCGTATTCTCTATTCAAACCCTAAGGCTCGGATCAGTGCTAACGGGGCTCTCTCGCGTTCCTTTTCACTGTACTGGTGCACCCGTCAGGGTTGCTCTCTCTCTCCCCTGCTCTTTAATTTGGCTTTGGAACCGTTAATTATTGCAATACGACAAAACAAAGACATTGGAGGGTTTATAATTGGGGATTGGCAGGTAAAAATTTCAGCTTACGCAGATGACCTTTTGCTATTCACACAGCCATCTGCAATTCCGGAGATTCTAAAGTTGATAGAGCATTATTCCGGGTTATCAGGGTATAAAATAAATTGGACTAAATCTGTTGCCTTCCTATGAATAGCAATGGCACAGCGGAGCGGATGGCTCCTTTCCCATTTCGTTGGGAATCAGGTAATATTAAATATTTAGGAGTTAAATATGGCTTTCCTATTGAGCTGGCCATTCAAGAGAATGTGTATGACCTGATACAGTCCATAAAGCAATTAATACTAGCTTGGTCTCCCCTTTATCTCTCCTGGTGGGGAAGATTAGAAACCATAAAAATGACCTTAATGCCCAAAATCAATTACATGTTAGGCATGCTTCCGATCCCATTAGCCCCGGGTTTTTATGACGAAGTTGAAAGATGTCTGTGTAGATTTTTGTGGGGTGGACGACAGCCTAGGATTGCCCTCAAAGAGTTGAAAGCTGCCAAGGACAAGGGGGGAATTCATTTCCCGGATTTCAGGTGTTATCATCAAGCGTTCCTTCTAAAGCAAGGAGCACTGTGGGCGTGTGAAGAGGAACTGGATTGTAAACCAGTATGGTTAGAAGTGGAGAAACAGATTGTTTATCCCTGCCCAACTCGGCTGCTTTTAGGTATGAAGCACCCCGAAAAGTCTCTAGTGGGTAGAGTGGTCTCCGCAACGCAAGTGGCCTATTTAGCGCTGATGCGGTGTGCGGGGACAGATATCCACCCTGATAGGAGAACACCGTTATGGTGGAATCCAAAGTTTAAAATTAATGGCAAAATGTTTGCTTGGAAGAAATGGCAGGCGTGTGGGATTTGGTGCCTAGGTCATATGCTTAGCTATAAATGAAAACTATTGCTCCAATAAAATCTCCAGAACTCTAATCCATAATACGTTCCCAGTCATTAAATAAGTAATTCAAACATTGTTGTTAAAAGCAGCGGGTCTCAGACTTCTAAGAGCTACGGTCTTCATATGGCATCGACCAAACGCTCTATTTTGCATCAATGACCCCTATTGTTGCTTGCTAGTCAACTTATAACTTCAAAGAGGAGCTTATAGCAGTTATAAGCTCCTCTTTCAGTGAAGAAATATTTCCTGACATTGCCTTTCAATTTCCAACCTTGCAGCTTCATGTTATGCCCTCTAGTTTTACAGCTTCCCCGTCTTTGGAAGAGGTTTGTTTGTTCATCATTTCTCTTTAAGTATTTAAAGGTCTGAATCATATCTCCCCTGTCCCTCCTCTCCTCCAAAGTGTACATATTTAGGTCTTCAAGTCTCTTTTCATAAGGCTTCTGACGCAGACTCCAAATCATTTTGGTTGCCTTTCTCTGAACAGTTTCCAGTCTTTTTACATCTTTTGCAAGATATGGCCTCCAAAACTAAACACAGTAGTCCAAGTGAGGCCTCACCAGTGACTTGTACAGTGGCATAAGTACCTCTTCCTTTCTGCTGGTAATCCCTCTTTGTATGCAGCCCAACATCCTCCTGACCTTTGCCACCGCCTTGTTGCACTGTTTTGCCACCTTGAGATCATCAGAGATAATCACACCAAGGTCTTTCTCCTGAACCGTGCATACCAACCTCTCGCCCCCTATCGTGTACATTTCCCTTGGATTTCTGCTACCCAAGTGCATGACACTGCACTTTTTCACATTAAATCGTAGTTGCCAAGCATTAGACCAGTCTTCCAGCTTTTGTAGATCTTTCCTCATGTCATCCACGCCCTAAACTTGGGAACACGTTCCACATATATCATACGGTTGCTATGATTAATGTCAGATAACAAGTCCTAGGTTAAACATGATTTGTCGACAGAGATTCATCATAGCAACCTTTCTGATATCTGTGGAGTGTGTTTCAGTGTTTGCTTCTGACAGTGTTTACCACCCCGGGGAGTGACCCCGAAAGTATTGCGTACCATAGCAATGCCCGCACTTTGCCCAGGACTGGTGTGGTGGCCAGAGCTGCCACAAACCTCTATATTTGCACAATGCTGGCATAGGTGTGGGAGTGTGTGTATGTCTATCCAGTGTGTTGTGGCTGCCTACACCTCACTGAGCCCACACTGCTTGCACTGTTTCCAGTGTTGGCCTGCCAATGTGCATAATGAGGAACACGGTACTGTGGGTATGGCCCGGACAGGATGCATCTGCACAGGGCATAGATCAATGGCCAGGACATTGTAGTGCCTGACCACTACCACCTGCATGGACAGGGTGGCCACAGCATGGCATGCTGGGAGGTCACTCTCACCCTGACTGAGCAGTGGCCACGGCATGGTTAGGTTCCCCCATAGTGCAATGCAGCATTTCTCTCAAGTGATATTTTGGGTTTCTTTTTCTGGGGCCCACTCACTGCAATACCTGCTTGGTGTGTGTGCTCACATCCCATTTTTGGGTGCACACAGTTCCTCCAGGAATATGCACTATGTGCTAGCTAGCAGACTGTCTGCTGTTAGCATGCATATGGCTGGAGCACCTTGCAGAGTGCAGTGGATGGAGACTGACTGTGCCCTCTACTGGTGAATGTCAGATAGTGGTGGGGGGCAGCTGAGCTTTTTCAGCCTACTGCCCATCTGCCAGTGCCCTATGTGATGTGTACAGATCTGCATTGACTGCCCTGTAGGGTGCCTATTCCCCAGCAGGACTGGGGTTGATGGTCCTCTCTACTGCCACCATTGCAGAGATGTAGAATGTGGATCTGTTGGTGGGAGATCCTATCCCCCCACCCTGAGCCACAGAGAGCAGACTGGGTGGTGCTACATAATTCGCTTTTGGGTCCTAACACCCCCCCTTCACCTATAACAGTGACCATGGCACCCACACAGGATATGAACTATTCTGGGTGCATCATAGTCCATAAGGGCTAGACGTGACTGGGAAATACAGATGGACACAGGTGTACCTGCAAGGACTACCTATCACACACTGGCACTGATGAGGACCTGCAGCATAGACTATCTCAGGCAAGCCAGGTGCTGAGGACCTGGTGCTGGGCACCCCACCTCACCCTCAGGGTGAGCACAGGACCCGCACAATGTCACGGTCTGTAGCTACTCTGTGCCAGTAACACACACGGTCTGTTCCCCCTACCAGGCCGAGATGCTGTGGGGGTGCATACCCCATCTTGTGATCAGCTGTAGACTGATGATCTGCATGTGTGGTGCATCATGGGTACGGATGGGTTTACCATATCCTGGTAACCACAGCAGACAGTTTGTGTGGTGACCTGCAGTCTTTCTGTAGCCAGCCAGCAGTGTGTTAGTAGCTATAAAGATGTAGCTCATGGGTTACTTCAATGACTGTGGAAGCAGAGGTCATGGGTTTGATCCCGCAGTGGTGTTATTTAATAGGGCTGGCTGAGGCTTTTCCTTTTAATTTCAATCAGTGCTGCCAGCAAAATACACCCTCACAGTGCTGTAACCTTAAGGTGCCTCATAAGGCACCCTATAAAGTGCCCTATAGGGCACATTAGAAGGTGCCTTGGCAGACAGGGCACTTATAATGTGCCCTGTGGAGTGCCTTATAGGGCACCTTATGTGGCACCTTATGTTACGGCATTGTGAGGGTATTTTTTGCTGGCAGCACTGATTTAAATTAGAAAAGGGAACTGCCTCAGACAGCACTGCTTTAAATTAAAAAAGGGAAATGCCTCAGACAGCACTGATTTAAATTAAAAAAGGAAAATGCCGGGGGGCGGAGCCTGATGTCCAGCGGGTAAGACGCTTTGCGTTGAAGCTCCCGAGAGGCCTACTTAGAATCCTGACTTAATACCTATACAAACTTACTATTTCGCTCCGAGCTGACCGGGGTACATCGGGGGGGATGGCGGCCCATAAATCAGCGCGCTTGGACTTCGGGTCTCCTTCTTCTTCTCACGGAAAACGCTCCAAAACAGAGGTGTCCTCCCCACAGAAGATGGTTCCATTTCGTGAAAACCCCGAAATGCACCTGGAGATTTTGGAGGAAATACGCGGCATGAAGGAATTGGTGCAGTCCAATGGAGAAGCGCTTCGAGCCATGCGAGAAGACTTTGGAGTGCTCCAGGACCGACTTGAAAGTCTCTCATTACGGCAGGACAATATGGCGGGGATCCTCGACTCGCACGTGGTGCGCTTGGGCAAACTGGACCAGGCTGAGCGCCAGATACAGAATCTTCAAAAGGAGTTAGAAGATAGCAATAATCGAGCCCGTCGCAACAATGTGAGGCTCATTGGAATACCGGAGGGGGTGGAAGCCGGAGATATAAGAGAATTCCTGCTCAAAACTCTTCCCTCCTTGCTGAAGATCACTTTTCATAGAGAATTGGAAATCGATCGTGCGCACCGTGTTCCTACCCACATGGCGCTCAACCGAACGACCCCCCGGCCTATTATCTTTCGCTTGCTACGATATCAACAAGTGGAACAAATTTTAAATGCTGCCCGGACGAATCATCATTTGGAATTTGAAGGTCACAAAGTCTCCTTCTTCCCTGATTTTACAAAGCCCACCGTTGACCGTCGGAAGAAACTCCTTGCTTTTCGCCCTCGACTTCAACAGCTACAGGCTCGCTTTGGCCTGTTGTATCCAGCGAAGCTCCGCGTGACTCTTCACAACCAAACCAGGACATTCGAAGATCCTGATCTACTGTCAACATTTTTGGACTCCAAAGAAGCAGAGCAGATGCGCTAATCCAAAACTTGGACTTTTGTCTGCTGGCTCTGTCCGCCATTTTGAAGGGCCCGATGCGGCGGTCATAGCCAAGCACAGAGACTACCTGGACTTTCTTTCTTTCTCTATATGACCTTTTGTTTTTTGGTCTCCTATCCCTCCATGATGTGTGCCTCGGTCAGATTCGGAGCACGTACAGTCCTACAGGTCATGTGTTTTGTTTTTTTTTTCTCAATTTTGGCCTTCTCTGGGGTTTCTCCCCGCAGACACATGGTCGCCAGTAATTTCTGGGGTTTTGCTTCTTCTCTACCGCACTGCGGTTTTCTTTTTTAATGCGGGGCGCTCCATTGTATTATCTTAGCCTATTTTCTTTCATGTCATATGTACAGCCAGATACAGTCAATATGAGGGATATTGTGAAATTATGTGCGCTATCATGCTCAGAACTTTTAATTTTCTGAATGGCTTTCTGTAAAATTTTATCACTCAACGTAAAAAGCATTAATAGTTCAATCAAAAGGAAGAAACTCCTTAGCTATCTTAGCCATGAGCATGCTGATTTTGTGTTTCTTCAGGAAACGCATCTAAACTCTGCTGCAATACTGCGACTCAATGCTAAGTCTAACATGGTGGCTGCCTATTTCCCGCCGTTTCCAAACGGTGCGGGGTAGCCATTCTGGTTAAGAAGTCTTTGCAAGCTACTGTAATAGATACTAGCGCTGACAAGGAGGGTAGATGGGCCCGTGCACACCTTAAGGTTGGAGATAGTGAATTCATGTGTTTTTTGCATCTATGCCCCGAATGTAGACGACCCTGCTTACTATGCAGGTATTGCGCAGTTGGCATAGGCCTCTGCCAATGCTCCATCAATACTTGGTGGTGATTTTAATCAAGTGTTCCATTACTCTTTTCTTCTCATGCAAGGCGCTCGTTGGCTGGAAGATCCAGTACCGAGTAGACCTGTGTGACTAGACATAGAAGTGGATCTTTGCAAACCGATTCCTCTTACTTTTCTCCCTGTATGACTTTCCCATCAGACTCCCACTATCCCCCAATGCTTTTAGACACTTTAAGTGCCTTTAGTACTCTAATGCACTCTTTAGACTCCTGACTCTGTCCGTTTGACAGGCTCCCGCTTTGGTACACTACTTGATTTCGAATACAACATAAGTCGATAGCGTGGAGCCCCTGGTACACTAGGGGCATTTGGATTCCTAGTCAGTTGTTCCATGATGGTCGCTGGAAAACTTTTAGTGAATTGCAAACTGAATTTAGTCTCCCAGCAGGGCACTGCTTTCAGTCGAAGCAACTTCGGCATTGCCTTCGGAGTGCTAGGGTACTTCCGCCATTGGCATCCCCTATACAAGGTTGATCGGAGACTATCCGATCTATCGGTAGTTCCCCGGGTGTAGCATCCAATTTTACAAAACCTTATGTAATGCTATAACTAGCGATACCCCTATTGCGTAGAAGCATGGGAGAGAGAATTGCATGTGACTTGACCTTGGAGCAATGGAGCCTTGTCTGGAGTAGAGTGACACGGGTTTCCCGATCCGCCTCACTTACTCAGACACTCTTCTTTCTAGCCCACCGGTGTTTTTACACTCCTGACAGATTAGCCAACTGGAAAACTACTCAGGGCAATAGTTGTTGGACATCCCATGCGGCCATTGGCTCACTACCTCATGTTATGTATGAATGTCCTGCACTACAGTATTACTAGCGTCGGGTCTGGGGTCGTATCCAGTCTATTTTGTATTTTGCACTTTCAGGAGCCCCTTTCTTGGAGGATGGTGAGACTTCGCCCAGTTGCGGGGATCTCCTCTCTTTCAAAACGGCTTACTTCATTTTGGACTTTATGCTTGACATTGCTATTTCCCTAATTAAGAAATACTGGAAAATAGCTCCCATCTGAGCCCCAATGCATGGTGGAATCATGTTTGTCTCTACAGTACATATGAACAAATACCTTGTATGTTTGCTTCCCCCGTTCAGACTTCTCATTATTGGTCTAAATGTAAGATGCTCAATGACTATGTACATTCTGCTAAATGCTCTCATCTGACTGTCTAAATTTGTATATATTTTGGTCCCATGATCATTCTGTATCGTAGATACTCTTTTGACCGTTTTGATGTATAATCATTGTTAACTGGAAGCGCTCACATGCTGACCTAATCAGCTAGAGAAGAAGCATGGGGGTGGGGGGTAATTGGGTTTACTTTTCCTTATTGTATACTTGTTTTGTCTCCTTTGGTGTGTTGTTTCTTTTGTTTGTTGCAAAATGAAAATAAAAGTTTAAAAAAAAAAAAAAAAAAAGGAAAATGCCTTCAGACAGCCTTCTTACATGTCACCACTGCAGGATCAAACCAATGACCTCTTCCTCCACAGTCATTGCAGTAACCAGTGGGCTACATCTTTATAGTTTCTAACACTGCACTGGCATGAACTTAGGGTTAACATGCGTTAAAGTGCATGAACTTAGGTTTAACGCGCGTTAACGCGCGATACAGATTGTTGCTACCTTGCCGCCGGAACGCCCACTCCTTATATGGCATCCTTCACATTATCGCTGCAACTAGCGCCAGTAACATTAAGAATGTTTAGTAAACATACCCCATTGACTTTGGGGAGTGAATACATATGCACACTCCTGCTTTCAGGCTTTTTTTGTCTTAATTATTTGTGTCACTATAAAGGATATTTTGCACCTTCAAAGTCATAGGCATGTTGTGTATATCACATAGTGCTAATGCCCCAAAACTCCATTTTAATTCCAGGTTGTAATGCGACAAAACAGGACAAACACAGAGGGGATAAATACTTTTGCAATGCACTTTATGCCTCTGCACCCCCTCACCCCCCACCGGACCCTGCACCCGAGATGCTCGCCAACCTGCATGTTGGCTGACCTGGGACTGCGCACCACCAACACTGACAGCACATAGGCATGTCAGCATGGCATGGGGGGTGTTGGCATAGGTGGCAGCAGCACCCACCTGCAGCAGACCAAGGCCATGCCATGCTCCAGTGCGCCATGCACAGTGCAACATGTGCCAAGATCTGTCTGATGGGAAGCATGCCAGCCCCAAGGACTGATGTGACCATGTGGCAGCACTGTAGTGCACTATACACAGTTGGTATGTATACGAGCAGAGGGTCACAGGTCTGGGTCCAGTCTGTGGATCATGCAGTGCATGTCCATATGGCTAGATTTTATCCCGGAGAGCAGGTACAACACCAACATGTGCAACCCCCAATGAATCGGCCAACAAGGGTACAAACACCCACACAGACAGGCTCCACTATCCTCAGCAGGATGGAGAGTCAGGCTGAATATTGGCACACTGAGTGTCAATATCAGAGCACACTACTAGCTCCTGCAAAATGAGCTCACTTTAACATGGCCTGAGCCGAGATTGGGACCAGAGTGGCAGACAGGAATGTCAACTATCTCTGTTTTTGCACAGTGCGTTGATATGAGTGTGTGTATGTATATCTATCCCTTGTTTTGTGGCTTTCTACTCCTCACTGTTCTTTGCAGTGCCTGAGATGTTTCTAATGTTAGCCTGCAAATGTACATGATGAGGAGGAAAGTATTGTGGGTATGGGCTGAAACAGGGCAGAGTGGCCAGGATGTGTCTGGTTGGGATGTTGTAACGCCCAACTGCCACCTACAAGGACCGGGTGGCCACAGCACATCATGCTGGGAGGGTACTCTCACTCTGACTGAGCAGTGAGAATGACATGACTATGTATTCACATAGTGCTGTATAATGCTTGGTTCTAGTGATGTGGGTGCACTTTCTGTCCTTGTGGGTCTATCACTGAACCAACTGCTGGTTGTCATGCTGTATAGCCTAAGCCTGGGTGAACATGGTTGCTTGTGCGCATACAATGTATACTGACCAGCAATTTGTCTGCAGTTGGTGCGTGCATGGTTGGTAAACCCAGTGATGGGCAGCAAGTGCAGTCTGACTGTGCTTGCTGTGGGTGAATATTAGGTCTAGGTGGTTGGGATGTGAGACATTCCAGGCCTACTCCCCGTGGTACTGTTAGGCTCCTGCATGACTCTAGCAACAACCCCATGCAAGTTCAGCTACCAGCCCCCAGTAGTTGGCAGACATGGCATCAGCATTGTAACACTTGGTATTGATATGCATGGTTTTAGGTGGATCTCTGTCTGAAAGAGCCAGATTTGATTGGCACATGCTGTAGGATACAGGCTGAGTAGCATAATCACAACGCAGCCAATACCCACCACCCACTGGCAATGATATGGATCATTCCTAGTACTGCAGCTACTGGGGACCTGGTGCTGGGCGCCCATCCTCACCATTAGAGTGACCACAGAAACTGCTCAATAGCACAGTTTGTAGCTGATCTGTGCTTGTATCACACACTGTCAGTGCATCTTACTGAGCTGAGGTGATGGATATGTGCATTCTCCATTTGGGGATCTGCTGTAGACTGCTGTTTGGCATGTGCACTGCATCATGGGTACTGGTGGGCTACCCTATGCTTGAACACACAGCAGACGTTTTAGGCAGTGACCTGCAGTCTCTCTGTATTCAGCCATTGCTGTTTAGAGAGGCTTGGAGGGATATCCTACTGGTTAGTACAATGTTTCCATAAGCAAGGGGCAGGGGTTTGAGTTCTACATGTTCTTTTCGTGACTGTGCAACTCAGATCATTTTCATGCCTGTAACAGTAAGGGCTCTGCACATCGGTGCTGCCAGCCCATAACACCCTCTCCTCAGCTGCCATCCATTCTTCGGCTTGTCTATTTGCCTTTGTCGGTTGTGTATAGTCAAGTCTTCTTGTGCAGGTTGCTACTCCATGAACTACACTGGTGCTCTTTGCCACATTTCAGCTCTTCACATTCGCCTCTCTGGTGCCTGATCTGCATGTCACCACTACGACTTTGTCCACCTGTAGCTGCAAACATCCTGCCACTTCTGTCTCAGCTGGGGGACATGTCTTCCTCATCCTATGCCACACACTGACATTGCACCATTTTACATTGCCACCATCCTGTGCATTGGTACATCTGCCTCCCACATGCTTGTCCAATTTACTTATTGCCACATAGGGTATTCACCGATATGGCAGGTCCATCAACTCGTACCTGTCCTTCCTTCCATCACCTTTACATTGACATTCCTTGGTGCTCTATCGAGTGTTTAGGTTACAGCTATTTTCATGTCTCAAGGTGCATACTTATCACCTTTAACCACCTTAATGCCCTTGTGCACCTTGAGTTAGGGCACCTTAACTTTGGTGCCTTAAGTTAGGGCGCCATAACTTAAGGCGCCCTATGTTATGACACCTTTAAGGTGCCCTAAGTTAAGACACTTTTAAGGTGACCTAATTTAAAGTGCCTTTAAGGTGCCCTAAGTTAAAGCACCCCGACTTGAGGCACCCTAAGTTAAGACTCCCTAATTTAAGGTGCCCTAAGTTAAGACACCTTTAAGTTGCCCTAACTTATGGCGCCTTGTCACCTTACCACTTTTTGTCCTGTTAGCTCATGTTAAATGGCACAAGGCACCTAACGCCAGCATACCCCCTACCCACCCATTGCTTTTGATGGCTTCAGGCACCTTAACACTGCCCTTACCCCTCATAACTTTACTGCGGTTTAGTAAACATCCCAATAGGTGTTTGCAGCCTCGAGTTTTGGGGGAGTGTTTAAGTTAAGATTTCCTTTTGTATATTTATTGTGATTTGGTGGAAAAAAGTATGTTTACTTTGAGCCAAAGCAACTGTTAGATTTTATTGCTGTGAAGGAAGAGGAGAAACTTCAGGTGGTATGCCCATAAACTGCACCACTGTGATCCTTAGGGGCGGGGAGCGCTGCATGCATTATTTTTTTTATTGCTTGTTTTGAAAAATGTGTATTCTTTGGGTTTCTCCTTTGTCTTAATATGGAGGGCTATAGATATTTTCTTTTGTTAATTTTGCTAATTTCCTTATGAATTTTATTATTTCCTGTTCACTACAATGTTGAAGATATGTAATAATGACATAAATATAAAATAAAAATAAAAAATCTCATTTCTTGCAGATCAACATAGCTTATTTGGATTCACATTTGGTTCAGATGGTTGTAACTGACTGAGTACTTATTTATAGAGGGGTAACTAGTTTACGCTCAGATTACGGTCATCATTTGGAAAGTGAGGGGGCAGGGAAGGCATTTTTCCTCTGACATGGGCTGATATCATATTTCATACTATTCCTGCCTCGTGTTCCCCCCTGCATGCACATATCCACTCAGTATGTACGGGTGGGGGGGCATCCTGATCCCAGAGCCAGCCCATCCACTTGGTGTGAGGGTCCAAAGGTCATGGTGGACAGCATGACGGCCGTTCCCTCCCTGCCTGCCATCGAGGCACAGTTCTGCTTCAGTGCTGCAGCCAGCCTTATTAAAGTTGCATACATGCAGCTAGGCACATCTTGCCGTTCCTGTCTCCCTCCACTGGTGATGTGGACACGTGTGCTGCTACCTTAGACCTAGATAGGGAGGGATTACCATGTGCTCCGCTGTACCTGCTGCTGACATGCTGGCCATCTCACTGACAGTGGCAACTGCAGCATTGCACTGGACACACATGGCCGGGACACTGTTTCGTCTATAGCAGTCCACAGCCGCTGTGACCACCAACCCCACCCTCACATAATGCTGACATGGCAACATGGTTGCAGTGGGGGTGGCACAGCTTCTTTTTGTATGTGGCAGCATGTATGTGTGCTGCCACTGTCACAGTGGTGTCATACCAAGCATCACAGATGTACACCCTAGGCATCAGCCTTGTTAGCCTTGTGTACCAGGAAACCCCCCTGCATCACCCACGTAACACCTCCTTTGCCAATTTGGCAACAACAAATTTGGGAACTCCTGTGGGTGGAGCACATTGCATACATTAAAATAGGCTCTCTCCTCTCAGAAATAGCCCTTGCCATGAGTTTTCACATAGAGCTAGGGTTCCCAGTACTGGGAGCTCTAACACATGGTAACACAACCCGGCATTAGAGGAGCACACCCTATCCCCACCCAGTATCCATCCCATTAACGCCCACTCTCCATCTCCTTTCACCTTAATGCTAAGGGCTCCACTTTTGAACGTCAATCCAGTGTTATCGCCACATTCCATGGCATTAACTGCTCACAGGCACCAATAATGTACTTTAACAACACACTGGCTCCCTTACCATCCTTTAGTAAACCTATCCCTTAGATTACTAAGGGATATGTTTACTAAACTGCGGTAATGTCACTCGCGTTAGGTTCCGCAGTAAAGGTACAGATGCCCATATAAATGCGTGGGCGGTGCATCATTACAGCAAGCCGTATCAGCTAACACATATTACAAGCTGCCTTAGACTAACGCGCATTACAAGGTGCCTTGTAAGGTGCCCTGTAAGGTGCCTTATAAGGCACCTTGTAAGGTGCCTTGTAAGGTGCATTATAAGGTGCCTTGTAAGGTGCCTCATAAGGTGCCCTATAGGGCTCCTTAGGCTAAGCGCTGTATTAGGCACCCCTGGACAAGGCACTATAGCAGGCACCCTGGGCTATGGAACCTTAGGTTAAGGTGGCTGTAATCTTCTGAATATGTAATCTTCTGGTCTAGTCTCTGCTTGGTCCTGGGTTCATTTCACTTCACAGAGGCAGGAGGGCTTGTAATAAGACAACCAAACAGGTGTGGCTTGGAGAAAGATTTTTATGTAGAAATAGGCTTATTACATAGGTATTTAACAGAGGTATATAGTGATTGTTGCAGAGCTGTTTGAATATGCATCAATGAATCTGTGTGTGCATGTGCATGTGTGTGTGTGTGTGTGTGTGTGAGAGAGAGAGAGAGAGAACATGTGGGTCAGGGCCTCATGGTAGGCCAGAACATGTGGATCAGAGCCTCATGGTAGTGTCCAAACCTGTCCGATGAAGGAGAGAGAGAGAGAGAAGCAGGAAGTGTGTCTGTCCTTTATAGTGCCTCTCCAGCACTTCCCCTTGAGGTCTGCTATTGTCTTTGGCCACTCCCTTTGAGGTCTGCCCTTCTTGATTTAGCAAGGAGGGGCTGCAGACAGGTCCTAGAGACTGACATCACCAGGGGGTCAGAGTTTAACTTTGGAGACTGAATTCACCAGAGTCCACAGCTGCATGAAATGTATGCTGACATCTCCCACACCTTTTTTATTTTATTTATTATTTGTGCCTGGAAATGGTGGAAGCAAACCTGTGGTACCTGTCCCAGCTGCCATTACCTGAGAGTAGGCAGCTTGTCTAATACCTCCTGTATTAAATACCTTGCTATGTCTAGCAGGTCCCCTGTCCTGCACAGTACTGTCTCTAGTACTGTCTCTAGTGTTCTAGAGATAAACAAGTCTCCTTATGAGTCCAAACCTCGTGTCTTAGGTAGAGCAGCCACTACTGGGGGGGGGGGGGGACGACCCAATATGCCACTTCCGTGCCCGTCTTAGAGAGAGTGAACAGTGCATAAGGTCTGCAGGAATTTTTAAGGAGGCTAAAACCAAAAGGTACCAGGATGCTATGAGTGAGGATAGGAAGCAATACTACACTGCAGCTGACTCTGGTATTCAGTGTAATAGGAAATGCCAAATTAGCCAAATTAGCAGGCCAAATTAGCCTGGATGTAGGGGTGGATGCTGGAGAAGTTCAGTGTAACTACCTTAAAATGTTGTTGTTCTGTATGACATGTGCTGCAAGGAAATGTACATTTTTTTCATCTTACAGCACAGGAAAATTACGATAATGCATAGAAATATTTGTACAGCAGTTAAAATAATAATAGGGTGAATAAAAACATTAAAGACATGATCAGCAGTAGGTAAGTAACCAAATAACAATTCCCATACAGACATATGAGCATCTTGTCGCAAGTGTCCAACAATTTGTTGAATGTGTCCATTCTCATAAGCGATGGTGTGATTCACTTCAGTGGATGTTGTTTTAAGGTGATCCATATAGGCATGGAGTTCTGTAAAGTTGAGCAGTTTATGTAGTGTCTCTTCTCCCATGCCAAGTGGTAATGGATGCACAGCATATGAGATAAAGTCTGGAATGTCCATAGAGTCATTGGTAACACGCGGTGTGGAATAAGTTGTCCCATTAATGGTGAGGGAGACCAGTGGTGTATGACTGCACCAGATATTGTTTGGTAAATAGTTTGAACTGTACAACAAAGTGTTCTTGGGAAGGCGAATGTCATGCATTCTGGGAGCAATCGGAAAAGAAACATTCTGGAGCCAGCTCCAAGGTAGTCAGGGAATATGAGAGCTTAACAGTCAGGGAGCAGGAGGAGGAATTGTTCCAGCAGGAGGTGTCAGCCTCTTTAAACTGGTGAGGTTGACACTTGAACTGAAATGTAGTCTGCTCACACAAACTGGGGTCCATTGGCTTGAATGAAGTCCAGGTGTCGTCCAGTGGCTGCACCCATGTGAGATGGTCCACAGGATACATAAGCATATTATCAAACTGCACCCCAATATTAACAATAGGATAAATAACTGTGTGTTGTCCTGACCATGGGATCAAAGTACAGATAGAGCAGCCTTGTGGTGAACAAATGGGAACACTAACTGTCCACCAATCAAGGTGAGCTATAGCAAATTCCGGTATTTTGGTACTAGCCATATGAATGAGAGATGGTGGCCAGTGTCCTAACTTAGCAGTGATCAGAATTTCCTTTAGTATAGTAATAAGCTCGATCTGTACTTGATCACAGGCAAGAGCCCAGGAAATATTCTTTCCCAATCTATATTCTGCATGTGCTAAGGTAACAATTTTCTGTTCTATAATGGGAGATATAAGAGCAAAGGTATCTACAACTACATTGGACAGTTTAGAGGAAGCTTCATTAATAATATGTTGTGAGGTAAAACCATCAGCAGCATGCTGAGCAGTGGATCCCATTTTATTACGGAGCACCTCTATATCAATTATATTAAGGGCACCCAGTGCAGTCCCTGTGCCACCTAAAATTGTATCAATTAATTCACGCTTATGTCGAAATTGCTTGGCTCGGGGTGTTACTGACTGCATATCAAACCAAGTATTGAGCATTTGTATGTGGTTGGCAACAAACTGAGAGCAATTTGGATATTTGTGAGTAACTAGAAACTATTTGGGAAATAGATGCCAAGTAAGAAAATGGTATTCCACATCATATAAAACATTGTGTGGTGCATCATATTTAATCTGAAAGGGATGTCCTTCCTGAAATGGGTGGATATCAGAAAGGTAGAGTACAGGAGGAGCAGAAGTGGTGGGAGGGGTGGGATGAGGGGTGGTAGGTAAACAAGATACATCCAAAAGGAATGAAGTCTCAGTGATGTGCTGTTGATCACTCACAACCCATGTATAAGTTATTTTCCAGGTACCTTTGTCCTGACAGGAAATATTGTACAAAATCAAAGCAGGAGGACCTAGAAAGTAACGTTCTGGGCGTGCCCTCAATTCTTGTGTCCTTTCTAGAGAAGTGGAAACTGGTGGCTCCCACTGTACTTGAGTGATGTTTACTGAATAGAACACTGGCTTGTCCTGTACCGAACAGAAACTCAGGATGACCAGATCCTTTCCTTCCGGGAAAGGTGGGGGTATTTCTTGGTAGCGATACACTCCACCTGTGGAATTCGCCCAGCCAATCGTGCATATTCGGATGATAGTTCCTGTAATGAGATTTGAGTAGAAGAGAGCAGATACAAGAACAACAGGAAACCGAGACATAATAAAAGCTAACTTGTTTCACTCTACTAGGGAGTAAACTAATGCTCCCCCCTTATACTATGTAACAACAAAACAAAAAAAAATAATAATTTTTACTACTTATTTACATAACTATTAAACACATGTCAACTATACAGCAGAAGTAAATAGTTACCGTCCTCAAGCGACTTTTGTTCAGAAAGATGCTGTCCGTGCTGTCTTCAGAAAGCAGCTGTCCGTGCTGTCTTCAGGTGGTGTCTGAAAACAAAGACTGATAAAACACGTTTTACCCATATGGTTTTAACTGGGTGATGTGTTTCCAGTACTGCTGGTTGTCAGGCATTAGGATCTGGTATAGGCTTGGGCCTAAGGTATCAGTAACTAAGTATGGTCCTTCCCACTTTGCAGTTCCAAAGGGGAGGTTTGGTCTAGGTCTCAGAATCATCACTTTACTCCCAACCTTGAGGGGTCTTAAATCAGAACCTTTTGCATGTACCTCCTGCAAATAATTTCTAGCTTTTTCTGTGTTAGCTAGCACAGAGGTCTGAATTTCTTTTAGATGTTCTTGCAGGGATTTCATCCACTCATTGGTGAGAATTACGGTCTGGTCCTCTGGAAGAAAGGACTCAGCATATTTTCCCACCGTTGCATTGGCCTTCCCATTAAGGCTTCATAGGGTGCAAAACCTGTGGATTTACAGACATTAGCTCTGATACGCATAAGGACTAAAGGGAGCACCAGATCCCAATTTTTCCCGGTCAGATTAAGCATAGGGCTGAGGTGGACCTTAATTGTTTGATTCATTCTTTCTACCTGCCCTGCTGCCTGTGGATGGTACGGAATGTGGAGTTGTTCTATGCCTAGAAAATCAAACAATTCCTTGATGAGCTGAGAAACAAATGCAGGACCATTATCAGAATCAATAGTCTTGGGAATGCCCCAGCGTGTAAAAAATTGCATAGTTAGGATTTCTGCAGTGGTTCGAGCAGTTTGATCTGGGACAGGGAATGCTTCTACCCAATGAGAAAAGGAATCAACAACAGTCAGTAAAAATCTATTTTTCCTAGCAGTCAATGGGAGAGGGCCCACATGATCTATTTGCAATCTCTCAAATGGGCCACGAGGAGGTGCTCTCATTAACTGTCCCCTTCTCTTTTTAGGTTGCCTCCCAAATGAAGCACAGATTACACAGGAGGAAACATGATCCTGTATATCATGTTTCATTTCTGGCCACCATACCAACCTATTGAGGATAGTTTGCATTTCTTCTGCTTTAGGGTGTCCCATAGGACCTGCACCATGAACCCAATGCATCCATTCTTTACCTCGAGCTCTAGGGATAGCTATAACCAAGCCTTCCTCTCTTTTTGCACATAGAATGTCTTTCTCTATAGCGAGTGTGAGAAAGGGTGTGTGCTGATATAGGTTATCTGGGGCGTCCTGCACAAGCTTCCTTAAATTGGAAAGTTCAGGGTCCTTTGTCTGCAGTGCTACAAAGTAATCTGGTGGTATTACCTGATCGTAATCTGTGGAACGTGTAGCAATAGCAACCATGCGTGTCTGCTCATACCAGGGCCATATGAGGCCTACATGGCATGCTTCCTTGGCTAGTGAGTCTGCTAATGTGTTCCCTTTCACTAAAGGGCCTTTCTTCCTATGTGCCTTTACTTTAACTAAATGTACTCTCTGAAACTTCTCACTCAGTTCTTGTGCCATAGTCCACAGTGATGAATTTTTCACTGTGGACCCAACTGTAGATTTAAATTCATTTGCCCGCCACCAGGGTAACAGGGCAATGGCACTTTTAAAGACATAATCAGAATCTAAAATGATTTGTATCTCTGGGTGTGAATCCTGATATTGTTGCATACAAGCTACAAAAGCAGCCAGCTCACAGTACTGTGCTGACGCTGACCCACAGGAATACAGTCTTTGCAGTACCACTTGGTTATTTGGGTCCAATTGTACAATTGCAAAACCTGCTAGTCGCCTGCCTCCTTCACATTGGCTACTACCATCAATATATACTGTAGGAAGGAAAGGTGAAATTTTGTCTAGTCCTAGTTCCCTAAAGATCATGTGATTAGGGGCACTGGGTGAGGACTGACAGTCTTGAGGTTGCCCCTCCAGCAAGATTCCAGCCACTTGCACGTTAGGTTCTTTCAACAATTCAAACTTTACATTCTGTGCTTGCAACATGAGAGTCCACTGGACTATTCTCTCAGTCCTAATCTTGCTACATGCTAACTTTCCTTCTACAATGAATTTGAGGGGGGTGTGATGGCTGCATATGTATGTGGTTTGAGCACCAATGATGTATGTAAATTTCTGCATAGCAGCATAGGAAGCCAGTACATGTTTTTCACAGTTTCCCATTTTGAGTTCAGGAGAAGTGAGAACTCTGGAACAGAAAGCGCTAGGGCGATCTACTCCTCCTAAGCATTGTGTTAGAGCTGCACCTATACTGTTCTCTCCAACTACAGGGTACAGGAAAAAATGTTGTGTGTGATCTGGGTGTGCAAGAACAGGAGCAGAAGTCAGAATGTGTTTTAATTTAGTTATAGCTTCGGTATGTTCTTCCTCCCAGACATAACTTTTACTTTTTAGCAGGGAGTAAAGTGGAGCTGCCACTTCAGCATAATTGTGCATGAAGTCACGACAGAAACCAGTGAGCCCTAGAAATGACTGGAGTGATTTCTGATCTGTAGGAAGTGGAAGTTTCTGTATCAGCTTTATCCTCTGAGAATCTACAGATTTACCATCCTGGCCAATAGTAACCCCTAAAAAGGAAACCTGTGATTTGCACAGTTGAGCCTTGGCAAGATTGACTTTAAGACCAGCTTGTAAGAGGGCTTTTAAAACTTCTCTTACATGATTCCAGTGTACGGCTTCATTCTCAGACTGAATCAGAATGTCATCTACATACTGAATTATATTATCTCTGCAAGACAATAGTGATAGGGCTTCCTGCATGTATTTATGAAATATTGAGGGGGAATCCTTATATCCCTGTGGAAGCACAGTCCATGCATATTGTTTATTCAGCCACTGAAAGGCTGTTTTGTACTGGCATTCAAGGGCCAGGGGCGGACTCCAAAACCCATTGGATATGTCTAAAACAGAGAAACTTTTACATTTGGGATTCAGTTTAGAGATCATTTCAGGGTATGAGGCTACCACGGGCACTACAGATTTTGAAACTTGATTCAGGGCACGGAAGTCCATAGTGAGCCTGAAGGAACCCCCCGGTTTAACTATCGGCCAGGCTGGTGAATTACATGTGGAAGAAATAGGTCTAATCAGACCCCTCTCCTCCAGTATCTTCACAATTTTAGTCACTGGTTCTATAGCCTGATGAGGTACTGGGTATTGCTTCTGTGGTGGAGGATCCTCACCTTCCAACAGTATTTCTGTGTGCATTTTCCCACAATCTAACTTGTCTTGAGCCCAGACTGGAATATCAGCCACTTCTGAGGGAATTACACACAGATCATACTGCTGAGCTGCCTTAGTGCACTGAGTTGCTAACTGCATGGGAATGACTTCATGCACTAAAGTTTTAGAAGCACTTGAAGTTCCTGAATACTGCCACAATTTAAGATTAGCCATATCCACCACCAAATTTAACTGGTTGAGAACATCAATTCCAATTATTTCTTTTGGTGTGTTCACTATAGTGGAGGCAGTGGTTTCCAACATTTCCTTATTTTGTTCACTGTGCACAGGGATACCCCATTTAACTGGGATAGCCACACATTTGGAAGCTGTGTCATTAATTCCTTGAATTTCATAAATTTCCATATTTTTCTGATCTGCATTGGGAGAAGCTCTGTTAGTAAAACTAATTCCAGCCCCTGTGTCAATCAAAGCTAATTTATCCTGACCCCCTATTCTGCTGATAACATTGGGGCGTGCACAAGAGTCCAGTATCAAGGGTGTTACAAGCCTTAAATTGTGTCCTGGGCCTGTATCCATTTCATCATCCAGAGGCTCTGGAATTGAGTCCTCTGCTGAGATAAAGGAGGCAGGCTGGGCTATGAAGGCTTGAGACATTTTGATATCTGAACTCAAGAGGTCAGGACACCCCTATGCACTAGCCATGTGTTTGTCCTGAGCTGCTTGTAAATCCTGTTTTATGTTTGTCTTGTTCCCATTTAGTTTTCTCCTTTTCTAGCCCATCTCTCTGTGCTTTGAGCTCCTGAAAAGGAATGTAACCTGAGGAGTTTCTAAAAGTACCTCTGCCATGTGCTCTCCAAGGTGTGTGTCCTCTGTCTGTGTTTCTTGTATACTGAGAGGATCCCTCGGCTTGCCACTTAGGTGTGTGTCCTCTGTCTGTGTTTCTTATGTACTGAGAGGATTCCTTGGCTTGCCACTTCCGTGCTTCTGATACTGTAATGACCTGCGAGGGCTGGGTCTTCCAAACAGACCCAATTCTGAGTATTAAAGTATCAAAAGGTGTTGCTTCAGGGTCTTCAGAAAATAACAGAAGATGTTTTGTAATCTCAGGGGATAGCAATTCTAATAAAAATTCCTTATGCATGCTCTCCCCATAATCTTCTGCCTTGGGCCAGGACTCCTGCTCATTAAGAACTGCTTTTAAAATCCAGGCTCTATATGCAAACTGTTCCAGTGTATCATTTGGTAAAGGTGAAATAATTTTAAATACTTGCATTGGGGAACAGTGAAATAGTTTCTCAGTACCCCTTTTAACCAACTGGTATGGGTGAGTGAGAGAGCCAACTCTATAATAGTGTGGCCCCAGAGCCAAATGCATAAGTCTATCAAAGTCTGATTGTTTTCTTCTGTATTTCCCTATACCCCAGTGAATCAGAATATCAATCGCCCATTTAACCCACTGATTTACATTAAGAGGCATAGGGCCAATTTTCTCAACTATTTTTTCTATATCTCTATCTTTTAAATTTTCATGCAACATTACTTTAACTGGTGCTTTGAGTTCAGTACTGGGTGCCATGTCTAAGTCATGTGAATTATCCTCCTGACAGAGATCCTGGTTATTGCTGGGATCTGGCTGAGATAAACTATCATAATTTTCCTGCTGTGATTCATCTGTGTTCTTCCCATTCCTAAGTCCAACTGTGCATACTTCTGTATTCTTTTGTTGCTGATCAAAGGCATAGGGGGCTGAGGGAGGGGTGGGTGTTGGCTTTCTTGCAGAGGCCAATTGATCTTTAACGTGCCTTAATTCAAGTTTAAGTGCTTCTAATTGCTCACTAACAGTTATAAAAGAATTTGTGGCTTGTATCACTTGAGTTCTTTGTATAGAGATGCAAATTTGTGCCTCCTCAAGGTCTTTGGTCAATTGGGTACACAGAGAAGTCAGTTCAGAGTTTTCTTGTCTCATGCTAATGAGTCCCCTGCACATGCCTTGGATAAAAAGGCATTTTCTTTTATTTGTTTTCTTTTTGAATTCTTGATCATTTGTCTTTGAATATTATACCATGATGATTCAGGGAATTCCCCTTCAAATGGACCCCCTTTCCTCTTACAATATGAAATTAAACTTTCTTTAAGTTCTTTAAAATCAAAGGCTTCCATATTTGATACTGCAGAAAGGCTGTAGTTGGACTATCTCAAATGTGTAACCTTAGAAGGAGGAATGCTCACTTTTATGAAGAAGTGAGACTTAGAATTATAGTTGGAATGGTATAAATTTTATGGGTGTTCAGTAAAGAGTACTGGCATAAAGACCACACCTTAAAATTATCTCACCTTTTAACAGGGTGGAAGTTTAGGGTGAAGTTATAGTAAGAAGGGTGTTAGGAGATTATCAATTGCAGCCAGCTTTAAGCCTGCTCTCACTAAGATAGTTACTGACAGGATACAGAGAAATAAAAGTTAAAAGGGACAGGAGATTAACAGAATTGTCAGATATTCCTGCTCTCACCAAGATATATACTGACAGGAGAGAGAAATAAAAGTCAAACAGGAGGTAAATTAGTGTTACCAGGAAAGATGTATATTGTACTCTATGAGGGAATATTTAACTGTGTAACTCTGTATTTTCTTAGCAGCTCAAATACTATAGAAAAATCTTTAGCAAGCCTATACATCAAGATAAGACAATTGCAAGCCACTCTGTGTGATGTCCTTAAAATTCTAGATTCTTACAGAGCCTTTTGACAATAAAAATCTCACCTTGTCTAACCCACAAAACAAAATTGTAAATGGTCACACGGACTTTCGATTCTGTCTCACTCTGTCTGAAATCTACTTAATGTATTATACAAAATTATTACTTACCCAACTGGAGATCTGCTGTGCTGACAGTGGCCTAACAAGGTTACGGTGCCATAGGTTAGTGTGCCCTAAGGGCTGCAAGGTGCCGCAGGATGACATGCATGACCTGTGAGGAACAGAAACAGATGTAGCCCTAACACTAGATAGAGCACTCAGGAAATGCAATGAATAGGTGAGTGAAAGAGGGAGAGATGGGAGCCCTTGGACCCGCCATATCTGCAGGCATCCCATGTGGTTGCTAGTACTGATGACAAACATGGTGGGGGCAACTGTACCACAGCACAGGATGTTCGCAGTGTAACATACTGGAAAGACAGATGGTAGCAGACGATGGGAATACATGTCCCCCAGTGGAGGCGGAGGTGGCAGGATAGTTACAATGATGGGTGGACAGAGGAGTGGTGGTGCCATGCAGATCAGGCACAGGTGAGGCAAGCACGATGAGGCACAATGCCGGAAAGGGTAGCAGTGCAGGACATGGGGTGGCAGCCTGCACAGGCAGACAGGATTCTACACAGCTGACAGACACAGATAGACGGACCGAGGGAATGTTGGCAATTGTGGCGAGGGTATTATGGGTTGGCAGCACAAATCTGCCTGCTACAGGCATGCACACTATTTGAGTAAGACAGGCATGAGAGGAGGGAACAATGAGGAATTGAACCCATGAACACTGCTGAGAATGGCATTGTATTAACCAGTAGGCTATACCTCCGTGGTGTATGTCACAGCAATGGCTGGGTACAGAAGGACTGCAGGTCACCGCACAAACTGTCTGCTCTGAGTGTCAGGATAGGGTAACCCCACCAGTACCCATGATGTAATGCACATGCTTAATAGCTGTCTACAACTGATTACCAAATGGGGTCTGCACCTCTCTGGCACCTCAGCTTGGAAAGACGAACTGACAGTGTGTGATACTGGCACAGTGTAGCTACAGACCATGCCATTGTGCAGGTTCTGTGTTCACTCTGAGGGATAGGATGGGTGCCAGGCACTAGGTCCGCAGTACATCCCTATCACTACCAGTGTGTGACAGGTGTTCCTTGCAATGCATCTGAAGGTAATTTGGTGTCCATCTGTATCCTGCAGTCACATGTGGCCCTCTGGGACCAGACCACACCCAGATTAGTGTGTACCCTGTGTTAGGGTCTGGCTGACATGGGCACCTGTTATCAGGGCAGAGGGGTTTCTAGACCTGCATGAGGTATGTGTAGCAGTGCCTTTATAAGTTCAATGTGGTATACACTACATATGCCAAAGGGCCCACATCACCCTTCTTGTAGGGAAGGGACAGGTGTTCCAGCCCTGGTGAAGTAACCTCCATCTTTCTGGTATAAGGCAGCCCTCCAGGGTGGGTGGGCTAGAGCCATACCTGTGAGTGGGGCAATGGAAAACCAGCAGCAATGTTGGGATTAGGTCTGAAAAACCCCAACTGCCTCACACCACTGTCTGCCAGTCACCAGCAGACAGCACAGTCAGACTGTACTTTATAGGTGTTCCAACCATGCACTGTCTAACTGCAGACAGTCCACTAGCCTGTCCATAGTGCATGCTCACAGAGGAGCTATGTACACGAAGCAGGCATCTCAGTGATTGGGGCCCCAGCACTGGGAACACAAAAGTATCACTGGAGGCAGATAGTGTAGAGCGCTATGTGGGAACCTAGACATGCTATGGTCACTGCACAGTTAGCGTGAGTGCCCTCCCAGCATGACATACTGTGGCCACCCTGTCCATGCAGGTGGTGGTTGGGCACTACAGTGTCCCAGTCATTGCCCCACACCCTGTGAAGATGCATCCTGGCCAATCCGCCCTGTTCAGACCATACCCACAATACCTTGCTCCTCATTTTGCACATATTCAGGCTAACACTGGTAACAGTGGGACATTTTGGGCCCAGAGAGGGGTTGGCAGCTACAGAACAATGGATAGACATAGACATAGACACACACACACACACACACACACACACACACACTCCTATTGCAGCATTGTGCAAAGATAGGGGTGGTTGGCAACCCTGCCCGCCACACTGTTCTGATCACAGTACTGACATTGCTAAACTGTGCAGGAGGTAGTAATTGTGCTCTGGTGATAACTGCAGCTCAATGCTGGGGCCAACAGCCTGACTCTCCATGCATCTTTGGATTGTGGAGCCTGTGTGAGTGGGTGTTTGTACCCCTTTTTGTGAGTGCGTGTTTGTACCCCTTTTTGCCGCTGCTTTGGGCTTTGCACATGATGCTGTTGTATCTGCATTGTAGGGTAAAATATAGGGACATGCTCTGCAGGAACCACAGCTGGGACTTGAACCTGTGACCCTCTGTTTCTGGACAGATTGGCTGGGTGTACTGCACCACACTGTTGCCACAGATGCATGGTAGTCCCTGGGGCTACCTGTACTTTTCCTCAACCAGACCTTTTATGTTGCACTGCACACCATGTACTGGTACAGGGCATGGCCTAGGTCCACTGCAGGCAGGTGCCACTGCCCCCTCTAGAACAGGAACACCCCCCCCCCCCCGCCATGCTGACATGACCATATGCTGTTGGTGCTTGTAGTGCGCAGTCCCAGGCCATCCATTGTGTGGGTAGGTGGCCGCCTAGGGAGCGAGGTCTGGGGAAGGGGCATACATGAGCATCCTCACATCCCCCCATCACCGCCTACCAATAGTATGTCCCTTCTGCTTGGGGGAAGGTTGGCTGGGGGGATGTTATGTCAGTGCCCTGGCAACTGTTAGCTTGGGTGGACCAGGTAGATGTAGGTGGATTGTGTTTGGCTTTTTTCAGCTGCTTTCTTGCTGATTTCCAGTTTCTATGTTCCTATGTGCCACCTAGGTGCCCACCTAGTCCACCCTGGGCCCCAGGTGCCCCTGCTACATATCCCACCTGCAGCCCCCTCTGCCCCACTTGCACCATCGCCATAGTGGCCTTTCATAATTGGGCACTATGCTGTTGCTGGAAATGGAACACTACTATCACTTTTCTTGGGCTTCATGACTATGCTGTACATTGCTGACACTGAAATGGTTTCTCTCTCCTGCAAATGTGCATCTAACGGCAGGTTTTCATTTGCAGTAGGATTCAGCCCTTCAGTTCAGCGCCTTACTGTGCAGGGAGCCTCTCCCCGCCCACTTCCTGCCCCTTGACCCCTTCTCTCCGCCTTCTCTCCGCCTTCTCTCCACCCTCTGCCGGGAACGTTAACGATCGTTAGGTAACGTTAACGCGCGTTAACGTTACATAGTAAACATACCCCTAAATGTTTCTTACTTCTACCAGAAAGCTAATCAGTTGCCTTGTTCAAAAGTTAATTCATCTTTGACCAAACTATTTTCTAATAAATCTAAAATCATCATATAAATATTCAGTATAAGTGGTATTAATGCTCCCATGGCACTGGAATGGCATCATGAATTCACATCGGAAAGCACAGCTATTCGTTGTTCTTTGTTTTAGAAGCCATTCTTTCATTGGGCACTATGGAGTTAAAGATCACAGCTATCAGAAAATATGTTAATTTATATAGCCAAACCAAACTGAAATATGCAATAAAGCAATGTCTGTTGGTACAGCAATTTAGCTGATTTTATAAAGCAAAAAAAAAAATAAATAACGCATTTTGCCTGTAAAATGTACAATTTCCCTTTGATATGCAATAAATCTAGCTAGAATAAATATTATTCAAGACAAATATCTTCATCTTTATATTCATGCATATGCTTAGATGTATTTTGAAGAATACAGATTAAAAAAATATTCATCTTAAAATTAATATTTGTGGACAACAATATGTATCTTAATTATTTTGGAGTGGAGGAGTGGCCTAGTGGTTGGGGCAAGGTACTTCGGGCCGGAAGGTCGGGGGTTCAAATCCCACTGGAGGACAGCAACCTTGGGCCGGAAGGACTGAGGTTTCTAGTCCCACAGGTGCTCCTTGTGGTCTTGGGCAAGCCACTTAATCCTCCATAGCCCATGTTCCCTGTAAAATAGTTCTGTGTGCTGTGCTTTCCTGTCTAATCAATGTGTTTATACCTCAAAAATTTCCTGTCATGATTTGACAATTTCCAATCTGTAATCAAACCGCTGCTGATCGCTGGAAGTAGCGGTATACAAATGTATACTAAATAAATAAAATTTTCAAGTCTTGAAATCTTTTCATATCTTTTACAATTGAAACCTTTTTTGGAGTATCATAATCACCCTTGGTGCCCTTGAACATCCTTTTGAAGAGGACCCATTTCTATTCAACACAGTACAATCCACATAAAATTGGTAATGAATATATCATGTCCACAAACCAACATGTTTTAATAGGTGTTTAAACATTTAAAAAAATATCCTAAAATTGATTCAATAGAGACACCTTACAAATTGCTGATTTGACTGTCAGACATAACAACAACCATATGCATTATTTTAGTGTTGGAAAGCAGTAATTATTTATTAAGCTATCTAAACCTAATCTCGTTAACTTCAGTAATTAAGAGTTTAAAACATGATGGGCTCTAGACAGATTGATAATGGCACATATTGCACATATCCATATTGTGAGTGATTCCACTTCTTAAAATAAAAGCATACATCTTTGTTATAAACAACAAAAATAATTAACTAAATTCCTGCATTGATCCACAAAATCCAACAAAGAAATCCAAAGTGCCGTACTATCTTGTAATAACTGACACAGAAAATTGAGCAGACTAAAGAACATGTTTAGTAAAATGGACATCCATGTGCAGAAATACCAGTATGACCATAGGAGTAAAAAGAGTCACAGTGGCACTTAGCGCATGGTAATGCACTTACCACACACTAAAAAGTATGTTTACTAAGGGCTGATATGGGTGCAAAGGTGTCATTAGTGGGTTTTATCAGTGTTCACTAGTGGTTAACATAGCGGAAAGCGACTATAACATCAGCTTAATAGCCGGTAGCCTATTACCACAGGGTAAGTTACAAAGGGTGGAGAAGAGGCATTAACTGGGTGGATCATAGATGAAGACAGCATGCCTTCCCTTAATGTGTGTATCAATTAGCATGCATTACAGGTGCAGTTGCCAGGAACCTTAATGCCAGCTCAGAGCAGGTGTTAAGGGCTTCCTTGCAGGGAGAGAGCCATTGTCACATGTTAAACAGTACAAAGAAAGCATTCTGAGGTGCATGCAGTGTACACCACACAGACCCCAGGCCTGAAATGAGTGATAGTTGTGGCCCATTGGCAGTCACAGCATGATGCCCTTTTAATAAAAGGTACTAAGTTGTTGGTGCAAAAGTAAAAAGTGCTGCCATGTTAGCAATTCAGCAGGGCCGGCCAGTCCTCTAGGTAAACTAGGTGGCTGCATAGGGATCATAGCCCTGTGGGCCGGGGTGACTCTGCTGTGACAGTGGCGGCACACATACATGCTGCCACTGTCACAAAGCAGTTGTGCCACTGCCACCATGCAGCCATTTTAGCTTTGTGTAGGGATGGCGGTGGCAGCAGCAGTGGCCTCTGCCTGGTATGAAAGAAGCCTATGTCTCATCCCTGCATGTCAGGTGCAATGCTGCTGTGTTCACAGTCAGGAACATGCCAAGCACGTCCCTGGCAGATAAAGCAGAGTCCGTATTGTGTGTGGTGTTAGCACGGGTGCATGTAACACCACCTACTGAACTGATCCTGTGCAAAGGCAGTTTGTGTGTGGTGAGAACTATGTGCCAACTACATAGATCCCACCATGCCTACACTGTGCCCCACCCTTCCCACTTTCAATCTAAACATTGGATTTACAGTGTGTTTGGAAATGTTTCTCACTGTCAGCAGCCCACGCTAGCTGCCAATGCGTGTCCCAAAGCATAGTCAGTGTGCGGCACAACACTTGTACTCAGCAAAAGCCCTATAGTGAAACAGTCCTAGGGCAATGCAGATAGCAATGCCAATGGCACATGTCTATTGGCCCCCTAGTTTGGGGGCTACAACCAGCTGTATGAGCATCTAAGGCCTTACCTGGTCCCTCTGACTGGCCCATCACATGCCATACCAGGGCTTGGCAAGTGGCTGAGAGTGCTACCTAAGTTTGTGTCTCACTTCCTCGAAACATCACTGGCTACAGTCGTTAGAATTTGCCAGCTGCCCACATAGGTACTGTCAGGGTCAGGCCAAGGGTTTCTATCACCCTAAGCAGGCTGCGCCCCCCCCCCCCTGCTGCTGTCTTGAGGTTCATTGCAGCATGGAAGAGAGATTCCCCATGCCCCCCCTCTCCCGGCATTCATTGTCTCACCTGGGGGAGGAGGGCTGCATAGCAATTCCTCCCTTCCATGTGGTGGTGAGGCTTAAGGCAGCAGCACCTTTGCTCACAGCATGCCGCTCCTGCCCCCTCTAACATGTCCTGTTGGAGGGGGACAGAAGTGGCATGCCATGACTACCTGCATGTGCGCCGCTGCTGTAAGGCTACCTGCAGCACTGAAGTGGTGGCTGTGCCACTTGTGAAAGGAGGGGATCTCGACCTTCATGCCACCCACCAGACCTAAGTGTTTGCCTAGTTTGCCTAGTGGATAGGTCATCCCTGGGTACTGTGAGCCATGAGCAACTGCATTAGGACTAATCATACATTTCCTAATGAGAGATAACAGTGTGTCGTCCTTAACCTGCAGTGAGATAACGTGTGGGCAAGCACAATTGATGGCATCTGTACACTGCACACATGTGGCACCTATCACACCCAGAGACTGGGAATCAGTGTCTGCCAACTGCTATCATATTCATGCTTTGAATGTGCATGTGGTGTGTCCTGGTTACATCATCAGTCCCAAAGTGGTGTCAAGTTGACTGTATCCACCCATGACCCTACAGTCATCAGCACTGTCACAGCACTTTGACAGTAGAGGGTTGGATCAGGGTGCCTCCACTTGCACATATTGACTGGATACTGTATGTCCATGTGGGGAGAAAAATATGCAAGTGAGGCAGGAAGATTAGGCAATGTAACACCGCATGTCAGAGGAAAACTACCCATACTGCTCTCTCAGTTGCCAAATAATGATGAAGACCTGTGCATGAATCAGTGACCCTTTTACAGATAAGCACTCAATGATGTGCCATAACCATCAAAGCCACATGGGAGTCCAAACTACTCAGAGTGGTCTGGCAACTACGAGATTATTCCAGGACTAGCCCACAAGCACACACTAGGAAATGGTTACATTGGTTACTCTGCTAGGTCGCCCATGGTCTTAAATGTGTGTGTTCATGTATCATACCCTGCTCCCATGGCAGGACAGATCCCATATGCAAGACATGAATGTCAGCTTAACCAGCAGCATATCTATGCATTTCTACATAGAGACCTAACAAAATGTCCCTCTCTCATACCTGCCTAACAAACCTGTCAGACAAGCATGGCACAGAGCCGGCAGAGAGCTATGCAGACATAGGCATACCCCAGCTCATGCTCTCATGCATCCTGACAATAGCCATATATATATACATAGAGTGATGCACTTACACTTCCTTATGTCTGCTCTGTGACTCCCTACACATAGTCACTGTGTGTGAGAGAGAAAGATCAATAATGATATCTCCAGGTGTGTTTTTTCTTTAGCTGTATCTGCAGGTGCAACCCTCCTCATTTCATCCAGCATGAGTCCTCACACTCACAACCACACTTAGAAGCTGCACCAACGATGACTGATTGGCAAAGCAAACTAATAACGTCTACACACTGAGCAGACATTATTTATTTATTTATACACATTTATATACCGCATCTTCCAGAGTTCAGTTGCGGTTTACAGTGAACAACAATAAACAAAGCAAGTTTTTTTACAAGGAACATCATAGTACAAGTATAATGATAGCAGAACATATTTTACAAGTAACATCATATTAAAAGTATAATACTTAACAAAACAGTATATGTATTAAGGAACGAAGTAATTAACTAGACAGAATATATTGTCTAAACAGTGTACGATAATACAGAACATAATAAACTATTTACAAATATATATCTGTTTATATATAAATGGAAGTGAACGGGCATAAGATGTGGGATCATCAAAAGTGTTTAACTAATTGTGCTATCGTTGTGAGTTGAAGGGTTTTTATTTGAAGCTGTCAGATACCTGTTTAACCTTTGTCTAAAGCGGGAGAGGGATTATCTATGTTATAGTGTTTGGTGAACAGATAAGTTTTCAATTTTTTGCGGAGTTCCATGATCTCAGTTAGTGACCGTAACTCCTCTGGGAGGGAATTCCAGATGGTTGGGGCTATGTGAGAAAAGGCTCTGTTGTTTGTTGATTTATGGGCTCTTGTGTAATCTTTCGGAATCTTTAATTTGTTTAATTGTCCTTTTCTGTGTGTAGGCTTGGCTGGTTCTTTGTGTATTAGGTTGCTTAGCGTGGTTGGAGCCATATCATATAAGGCTTTGAATGAGGTTATTATTGTTTTGTAAATTATTAACATCATTAACAACGTTCATGGATAAGAGGACGCATTGGATCTCCAACTCTTTTCCTTCCTTCAACAGCACATACATCCTCTAAGTCCTCACAGTCACCAGGCCCTCAGATAGTGAGAAGCTACAGCAACATCAGCTGTACACCCTCATGCGATGTGTTCATGAATTAATAGCGCACACGCAAACAGAGCGGGTATTGACAGTCCAGACATTAAAGGAGCAAGAATGCCAACTTACACCTCTAGATTGAATATGTTTATTGCATTTACCAAATACAATATTGCAAAGGAAAAATAAGAAAACCAACTGCCATCAAAACGAACTGCCATCAAAAAATTAAATAAACCCTAAAGCATACAATATAGCAATGGACTAGTCCACATCAAGGGGCTGCACAGGAAAATATCACAAAAAAAATAAACAAGAAACAAAGACAAATTACACACCATTACTGGAGATACAATCATTGTCCCACTCCCAATAACCCTTTACTTTTGCCTATCCAAAATAAAACTTTCCAAATGAGATACATCCATAAAAACATACTTATTATGTCCCTGAAAAGTCATTAAGGGCCCTATTCTGAGAAGGATGTGCAGGACGGCTGTATATGTCTAAAATGTGTATGTCCGAAACATGGACTGATTCCCTGCTTGGGAGGTTAGACGTGCAGCCGCACGACAGAATACGGAGTTGTATGTCTAGCCGCTAAACATGCAACTTGCGAAGAGTGGTGCCCCATTTACGTGCAAGTAACACGTGTAACCCGTGACAAGATGAGGGTGTGTAGTTCTGAAAACGTGTCCACCTGCACAGTTGTCCATATGCAACAGGAAACAGGATACAGTAAGTCCCTCCCCCTCCCCCCCACCGCTGCCAGATCCTTGGAAAATGGCCAACAGGCAAGTAAACTTTTCAGAAGCAGAGATCCACCTGCTCTGCAAGATGGTCATTGAAAATGAGGCAGCTCTGTTTCCCATAGGCCATCAAAGGCCAGTCCTAGCTGCATATATATACACGTAGGGGCTGGGAAAGCATTCAGAACACCCTGAAGTGTGGAGTGGAGGAGTGGCCTAGTGGCTGGGGCAAGGTACTTCAGGCTGGAAGGTCAGGGGTTCAAATCCCACTAGAGGACAGCAACCTTGGGCCAGAAGGACTGGGGTTTCTAGTCCCACAGGTGCTCCTTGTGGTCTTGGGCAAGCCACTTAACCCTCCATAGCCCATGTTCCCTGTAAAATAGTTATCTCCAAGTTATAATGCCCTGTTCAATGTAGTTTCAGTTTGTTCAATGTAAACTGCACTGAAGCAGGATAGCATGGTATATAAGAGAATATAAATAACAGAAGGGGAAAGCAGAAAAGGGAGGAGACAGGGGAAATGCATGTGTTAAATGTATCCCCCAATTGACCACTCTTACCCAGTGAAAAGCAGGATATAAATACAGCTAAATAAATGTGTTGGGACAAAAACAGTGCAAAGAGTCAGAAAGTAGCTGCCAAGTAAAAGGGCAAATGGAACATGTGCTAAGCTGGACCCACCACACAACCAAATGACAGTAAACACACAATACAGCCCACACAGGAAACAGGCAAACAGAAACACAATGGCTAAGAGGAAAGCAAGGTGGAAAAAATGCAGAATGGACAAAAGGGAAAGTACATATGGAAAGGAAACCTGCAAACAATGAAAAAACCTACTGTGTGTAACAGTGCAGCAACATGGCCCAAACATAGAGACATGGTGCTAGTAAAGTCAACTACCCAAACAAAAATAACACACTGGTATGCAACTCATGTAATAAAAAAACCCAGGACATTTAAACTCATTAGTATAGTACGAAACCCTCAAGAGATTCCAACACATGTCCCTTCACAAAGTTTCCAAGCAGAGGAGAAAAGACCTCAGTAAAGCTATTTCTCCCTCTATGCAGCAAGAAGAAGAAGACTTGCCTGAAGGGGATGTGCTCTATCATACCATCATAGGTCTAAAGACCCCCTCCTTTTCCTTAAATCACTTTCATTAAATCCTATTTATTACATTACAAAATACTGAGACCCTGAAAAGTCATAAATCCCAACTTCACTTAAACAACTTAATACACAGCCTCAGATACACATCTGCAGCAGTAAAATCTAATGAACTGCATAGACGCTATGCTGCAGAGTGAGCATTCCACCGTCATCCGAAACAAAATACAGTAGAACTCAGCCAGACACACACTTTCATCAACAACCCAGCCCTCCCCTTTATATGTAGCTTTCAAGCTGAAGATCAAAATCCAGAGCTGCGGAGTGTCTCCAAATGATGTATCAACCTGGAAGGCCTCTCCTAAGGGCATATCACTCTACCTTCACCCTACGAAGTTCTCCATTTTGTGGGAACTCCGCTTCATCGGGGGTATGGCTTACTATGCGCACAACACATGGCTGACCTAGGCTGCCCCCCACTACCAACCACCACACCAGTCCCCTAAGAGAACCCTGTGCCCACCCCATGCCCCTTGAAGTCTGATACTGTCCACAACAGCACCACCTCCAATGGGAAACTTCCCCATGCAACCACCACTGTGTCCACAAAGAAACAGTCCTGCAAATGATGCCTGAGTATAAACCCACCACCCCATCCATGACACTATGCAGAACAGCATGCACAAGCCCTAAAAGGTCACCTCCAGAATGTAAATCATATGAATTCTTCAAGGTATATCACTCTACCATTTGTCACACATCACATCAGGTAAACAGTGGATATGGAAGGAAAAAAGATCCTCAGAAACCAAGGAGGTAGGAGCAATGGTAAAAGTTAATAGCAGACCAAGCCCAATCCTCCTCAGATCAATGGCTCTACAATACACCATTCAGTCGTCTGTTTGATATAATTCCAGTTTTTTAAAATAGTGATTCCACATCAACAGTATCAGTAGTACCTGCCCCCTGCAAACCCTCAGAGCCTAACACTTGTGAGTAAACCCCAAAAAAGGAATACCTACCTTCCCAAGCCACAGCCCTCTACAGGCCCCAATCACCGCTGAGGATCCTTGCTGCTGAAAATACTGTTGCTGTTACTCCAGTAGCAGGAGAATCAGTAGGAGTGACTGGGAGCCTGTAGACAGCAGTGGCCTAGGAAGATAGGTGTACCTTTAATTTGGTTAGTCTCACATGCGATATGCTCTGAGAATTTGAAGGGGGCAGATACTACCGACAATTTTGATGTGGAATCACTGTTCCATTAAAATAGAGTTATATTGAACAGGCGATTGGTAGGAGTATGTTAGAGCAGTTGATGTGAGGAAGATCAGGCCTGGTTTGAAATTAACTTTTACCACTGCCCCTACCTCCTTGGATTCTGAGGCTCTTTTCTCCTTACATATCCACTATTTACCTGATGTGCAGTTACAGGCATGGAAATGATCTGAGTAGCACAGTCATAAAAAAAAGTAGGAATCAAAGCCCTGTCTCCTGCATATGGAGAGATTGCACTAACCAGTAGGCTACACCGCCACTCCTCATGGAACAGCAATGGATACAAAGAGATTGCAGGCATAGGGTAGACCCCACCAGTACCCATGATATAGTTCAGATGCCCAACAGCTGATCCCCAGATGGAGAATGCCCAGATCTACCACCTCAAGAGATATGTAAGATGCACTGACTGTGTGTGATACAAGCACACAGCAGATAGAGACTGTGCCACCGAGCAGTATCTGTGGTCACCCCGAGGACGGGAGCCCAGCACTAGGTCCCCAGTGTAATCTTCTGAATATGTAATCTTCTGGTCTACTCTCCGTTTGGTCCTGGGTTCATTTCACAGAGACAGTAGGGTAAGCAGCACAAATAAGATAACCAACCGGTGTGGCTTGGAAAAAGGGTTTTATATATAGAAATAGGCTTATTACAAAGTTACAGAACAGAGGTAGGAGGTTGTTAGAAAGCTGCTTCAGTTTGCTTCAATGAATCTGTGTGTGTGTGTGTGTGTATGTGTGTGAGAGAGAGAGGTAAGAAAATGTGGGCCAGAGCCTCATAGTAAGAAGAATAGGGAGAGAAAGAGAGAACAAGGGGGAGGGGAGAGAAGTGGGTGTCAGAGCCTCATGGCAAGGTGTGTCCAATGAAAATAGGAAGAGAGAGAGAAAGAGGAAGTGTTTCTGTCCTTTATAGTGAATTTTCTCTAGCACCTCCCTTTGAGGTCTGCTATTGTTTCCAGTCGCCTCCCTTTGAGGTCTGCTATTCTTGATTTAGCAAGGAGGGGCTTCAGACCAATCTCATCAGGCCTGCAGACTGACATCACCAGGGGGTCAGAGTTAATCTCATCTTGTAAACTACCCTCATTAAGTTTGGAGACTGATATCACCAGAGTAACAAAGCTGCTTGAAATCCAAGGTCTGGGAACAGCCATGACACCTATGCTAAGCATAATGTCATGTTGATGTATGCTGACATCTCCCACACCTTTTTTATTTTTATTTATTATTTGTGCCTGGAAATGGTGGAAGCAAACCTGTGGTACCTGTCCCAGCTACAATTATATGATAGTAGGCAGCTTGACTAATACCGCCTGTATTAAATACCTTGCTATGTCTAGCAGGATCCCTGTCCTGCACAGTACTGTCTCTAGTGTTCTAGAGATAAACAAGTCCCCTTCTCTTTTTAGGTTGCCTCCCAAATGAAGCACAGATTACACAGAAGGAAACATGATCCTGTATATCCTGTATATCATGTTTCATTTCTGGCCACCATACCAACCTATTGAGGATAGTCTGCATTTCTTCTGCTTTATGGTGTCCCATAGGACCTGCACCATGAACCCAATGCATCCGCTCTTTACCTCGAGCTCTAGGGATAGCTATAACCAAGCCTTCCTCTCTTTTTGTACATAGAATGTCTTTCTCTATAGCGAGTGTGAGAAAGGGTGTGTCTGATATAGGTTATCTGGGGCGTCCTGCACAAGCTTCCTCAAATTGGAAAGCTCAGGGTCCTTTGTCTGCAGTGCTATGAAGTAATCTGGTGGTATTATCTGATCATAATCTGTGGAACGTGTAACAATAGCAACCATGCGTGTCTGCTCATACCAGGGCCATATGAGGCCTACATGGCATGCTTCCTTGACTAGTGAGTCTGTTAATGTGTTTCCTTTCACTAAAGGGCCTTTCTTCCTATGTGCCTTTACTTTAACTAAATGTACTCTCTGAAACTTCTCACTCAGTTCTTGTGCCATAGTCCACAGTGATGAATTTTTCACTGTGGACCCAAAGGAGATTTAAATTTATTTGCCAGCCACCAGGGTAACAGGGCAATGGCACTTTTAAAGACATAATCGGAATCTAAAATGATTTGTATCTCTGGGTTTGAATCCTGATATATTTGCATACAAGCTACAAAAGCAGCCAGTTCACAGTACTGTGCTGACGCTGACCCACAGGAATACTGTCTCTGCAGTACGACTTGGTTATTTGGGTCCAATTGTACAATTGCAAAACCTGCTTGTCGCCTGCCTCCTTCACATTGGCTACTACCATCAATATATACTGTAGGAAGAAAAGGTGAAATTTTGTCTAGTCTCAGTTCCCTAAAGATCATGTGATTGGGGGCACTGGGTGAGGACTGACAGTCATGAGGTTACCCCTCCAGCAAAATTCCAGCCACTTACACGTTAGGTTCTTTCAACAATTCAAACTTTACATTCTGTGCTTGCAACATGAGAGTCCACTGGACTATTCTCTCAGTCCTAATCTTGCTACATGCTAACTTTCCCTCTACAATGAATTTGAGGGGGGTGTGATGGCTGCATATGTATGTGGTTTGAGCACCAATGATGTATGTAAATTTCTGCATAGCAGCATAGGAAGCCAGTACATGTTTTTCACAGTTTCCCATTTTGAGTTCTCTGCAAGACGATAGTGACAGGGCTTCCTGCATGTACCGTATTTTCCGGCGTATAAGACGACTGGGCGTATAAGATGACCCCCTACTTTTTCTGTTAAAATATAGGGTTTGGCCTATACTCGCCGTATAAGACTACCCCTCTTCCAGCGCACACCAAAAAAAATAAAAAAACATCAGATTTGATTTCAATATGGTAATTTTAATTCAAATGCTTATGACATGCAGGTACTTAGCAGGAAAACTGTCACTTATAAACATAAGGCTGTTTGTCATCAAACATGTAAACATAAAACAGTGCAAGTGGATTAAACTTTTCCTAATTCACTCTAAAGCTGAAAGAAAGGATAAGACAATAAACCCATGGGAGCTGCCATGCTGTTTGTTTTCTAAGCTGCCAACCAAACTGGAACTGATGATGATAGGAGGAAGCTATAACAAACAATAGAGAGAGAGATAGCAAGTGCCGGGCTAGTCTCTGGCGACGCATTATAACTGCAAGCTATTTTTACAGGTTTTGCTGGTGTGACAGTTTCCCTTTAAAAACCTTCAAAATCCTCCTTTTCGTCATCTGATATCATAAGTACACCAATGACATCTTGTGATACATTTGTAAGGCAGTCATCATATGGATCTAATTCCGTATCAGATGGTGTGGTCTCAGCTTCGGCTTCCTCTTCATCTTCATCTTCCCACAAGTAGTCATCCTCCATACCATCTAATGAATTTGATATGCCACACTTCTTGAAAGACTTGATTACTGTCTTTGCATCAATATCATTCCAGGCTTTTATGACAAACTTGCAAAAAACATCCAGCTGTGGAGCACGCATGTTTCCTCCTTTTGTGAATGACTTTTCGCCGCTAACCATCCACTCATTCCACTGTTCTCGTATGCGATCTTTAAATGGCTTGTTCAGGCACACATCCAGTGACTGTACCAATGATGTCAATCCTGCAGGAATAACTGCTGCATCTGTGTTTATTCTTGCAAGGCTTTGCTTGGTGCTGGGAGTTAAATGAGCCCTGAACATATCCCACACCAGTGGACTACGTTTTTGAATAAGTCCACCTGGTCGCCTGCTCCATACATTATCAAGCCATAGCTTTACCCCTTCTTCATCCATCCAGCCTTTTTCATTCACATGTACAATGCAACCAACAGGGAACTTGAGTTTCGGCATTGTTTTTCTTTTAAAAATAATCATTGGTCTCAGTTTTGCGCCATCAGCTGTGCCTGCTAGTACCACTGTAAAACTAGACTTCTCATGTCCTGTTGTTCTAATTAAAATTGTTTTTTTTCACCTTTTGGATGAACAGTTCTATTTCCAACCATATCAAAATTCATTGGAGTTTCATCCATATTTCCTATACTACTTAACGCATAGCCATGTTTATTGCGCTGTTGTATTACGTATCGGTGGAAACTATTTACTTTGGCATCAAGATCTGCAGGTAATTTTTGTGCAATTTTCGTCTTTTGCCTCAGTGCCATATTATGCCTTTCCAAGAATCTAGTACACCAGGATACAGTGGCCTTAAATCTGTTGCTGTGATCTGGGTTAGATTTGGCCCACTGAAGTGCAAACAAACGTATTTTATTACGTGTCACTACATAACCGTTTTGGCGATGCTCATTCACCATATCTGCTACATGTTTTTCAAGTTCTGGCTAATGTGGGGTGCCTCTTCTTAATGCACACTTACCCCTTGGCATACTCTTTAATGCTTTTTCATTTGCTTTCCAGTCCCAAACCATCTTTTCTGTTACTCCATATTGTCTTGCAGCAGCACAGTTATTATTTTCCATGGCAAAGTTTACAACTTTAAGTTTGAAACTGGCTTCATATTTCTTTCTTTTTGCTGGTGAAGCCATGATGGGGTCTTCACTGTTAGCCATTTGTATGCTGTATGTACTGGGCTGTACTGTATGAAGAAGTAAAGATACTGGTGCTGTACTGTATGTAAAGATACTGGTGCTGTATACTGGTGCTGCATGTATCTGCTCACCAGAGCAGAGACTCTCCACAGATGCTCCTGCTTCCCCCTGCCTTCCCTCAGAATCGCCAATCCAACCCAGTATAACAACCAGCCAATCCAACCCACTATAATAACCAGCCAATCCAACCCAGTATAATAACCAGCCAATCCAACCCAGTATAACAACCAGCCAATCAATCAGCTGGCAGGGAGAGGGGAGGAGCCCGGGATGCAGCGTCAGTCAGCTTCCCCAGTCCAGGTCAGAAAGTTGCTGTATACCGCCGTATACCGGCGTATAAGACGACCCCCTGACCTTTGAGCATATTTTCATGGGTTAGAAAGTCGTCTTATACGCCGGAAAATACGGTATTTATGAAATATTGAGGGGGAATCCTTATATCCCTGTGGAAGCACAGTCCATGCATATTGTTTATTCAGCCACTGAAAGGCTTTTTTGTACTGGCATTCAAGGGCCAGGGGCAGACTCCAAAACCCATTGGATATGTCTAAAACAGAGAAAAATTTACATTTGGGGTTCAGCTTAGAGATCATTTCAGGGTATGAGGCTACCACGGGCACTACAGATTTTGAAACTTGATTCAGGGCACGGAAGTTCATAGTGAGCCTGAAGGAACCCCCCGGTTTAACTATCGGCCAGGCTGGTGAATTGCATGTGGAAGAAATAGGTCTAATCAGACCCCTCTCCTCCAGTATCTTCACAATTTTAGTCACTGGTTCTATAGCTTGATGAGGTACTGGGTATTGTTTCTGTGGTGGAGGATCCTCGCCTTCCAACAGTATTTCTGTGTGCATTTTCCCACAATCTAACTTGTCTTGAGCCCAGACTGGAATATCAGCCACCTCTGAGGGAATTACACACAGATCATACTGCTGAGCTGCCTTAGTGCACTGAGTTGCTAACTGCATGGGAATGACCCCATGCACTAAAGTTTTAGAAGAACTTGAAGTTCCTGAATACTGCCACAATTTAAGATTAGCCATATCCACCACCAAATTTAACTGGTTGAGAATGTCAATTCCAATTATTTCTTTTGGAGTGTTCACTATAGTGGAGGCAGTGGTTTCTAACATTTCCTTGTTTTGTTCACTGTGCACAGGGATACCCCATTTAACTGGGATAGCCACACATTTGGAAGCTGTGTCATAAATTCCTTGAATTTCATAAATTTCCATATTTTTCTGATCTGCAGTGGGAGAAGCTCTGTTTGTAAAACTAATACCAGCCCCTGTGTCAATCAAAGCTAGTTTATCCTGACCCCCTACTCTACTGATAACATTGAGGCGTCCACAAGAGTCCATTATCAAGGATGTTACAAGCCTTAAACTGTATTCTGGGCCTGTGTCTGTTTCATCATCCAGAGGCTCTGGAATTGAGTCCTCTGCTGAGAGAATGGAGGCAGGCTGGGCTATGAAGGCTTGAGACATTTTGATATCTGAACCCAAGAGGTCAGGACACCGCTATGTACTAGCCTTGTGTTTGTCCTGTGCTGCTTGTAAGTCCTGTTTTAATTTATCTATTTCTATCTGCAGTATGTATTTGTCCTGTTCCCATTTAATTTTCTCCTTTTCTAATCCATCTCTCTGTGCTTTGAGCTCCTGAAAGGGAATGTAACCTGAGGAGTTTCTAAAAGTACCTCTGCTTTGTCCTCTCCAAGGTGTCTGTCCTCGGTATCCTTTGTCTGTGTTTTTTGTGTATTGGTAGGATCCCTCAGCTTGCCACTTCCGTGCTTCTGATACTGTTATGACCTGCGAGGGCTGGGTCTTCCAAACAGACCCAATTCTGAGCATTAAAGTATCAAAAGGGGTTGCTTTAGGGTCTTCAGAAAATAACAGAAGGTGTTTTGTAATCTCAGGGGATAGCAATTCTAATAAAAATGTTTTATGCGTGCTCTCCCCATAGTCTTCTGCATTGGGCCAGGACTCCTGCTCATCAAGAACTGCTTTTAAAATCCAGGCTCTATATGCAAACTCTTCCAGTGTATCATTTGGTAGAGGTGAAATAATTTTAAATACTTGCATTGGGGAACAGTGAAATAGTTTCTCAATACCCCTTTTAACCAACTGGTATGGGTGAGTGAGAGAGACAACTTTATAATAGTGTGGCCCCAGAGCCAGATGCATAAGTCTATCAAAGTCTGATTGTTTTCTTCTGTATTTCCCTAGACCCCAGTGAATCAGAATATCAGTGGCCCATTTGCACCAGTCATTAACATTAAAAGGCATAGGGCCAGTTTTCTCAACTATTCTTTCCATGTCTCTATCTTTTAAATTGTCCTGCTGCATCACTTTAACTGGTGCTCTGAGTTCAGTACTGGGTGCCGGGTCTGAGTCATCTGAATTATCCTCCTGACACAGATCCTGATTATTGCTCTGTTCTGGCTGAGATAAACTATTAGGATTTTCTTCCTCTGTGCTGTTTTCCTCTGTATTTTTCCCAGTCCTAAGTCCAGCTATGCATACTTTTGTATTATTTTGTTTCTCAATAGCTTGGATGCATGGCTTATAGGGTGTGTCATAGGCATAGGGGGCTGAGGGAGAAATGGGTGTTGGCCAGGGCATATATTTCTTTTGTCTTTCAGAGGCCAATTGATCCTTAACATGCCTCGATTCAAGTTTAAGTGCTTCTAATTGCTCACTAACAGTTATAAAAGAATTTGTGGCTTGTATCACCTGAGTCCTTTGTATGGCAGTGCAACTTTGTGCCTCCTCAAGGTCTTTTGTCAATTGGGTACAATGAGAAGTCAGTTCAGTATTGTCCTGTTTCATGCTAATGAGCCCCCTGCACATGCCTTGGATAAAAAGGCATTTTCTTTTATTTGTTTTCTTTTTGAATTCTTGATAATGGTTTAACATTTGTCTTTGAATATTATACCATGATGACTCAGGGAATTCACCATCAAAGGGACCACCTTTCCTCTTACAGTATGTCAGTACTATTTATTTCAGTTCTTTAAAATCAAAGGCTTCCATATTTGAGACTGCAGAAAGGCTGTAGTTGGACTATCTCAAATATGCAACTTTGGAAGGAGGAATGCTCACTTTTATGAAGAAGTGAGACTTAGAATTATAGTTGGAATGGCATAAATTTTATGGGTGTTCAAAGAGTACTGGCATAAAGACCACGCCTTAAAATTATACCTGAATAAAAAGTGTTTACCACCTTTTAACAGGGTGGAAGTTCAAGATGAAATTATAGTAAGAAGGGTGTTAGCAGATTAACAGAATTGTCAGTTATACCTGACAGGAGACTGAGAAATAAAAGACAAGACAGGAGGTAATAGTGTTACCAGGAAAGATGTATATTGTTTTCAATGAGGGAATGTTTACCTGTGTACCACTTCCAAACTAAAGATGGACTATCTCTCTGTCTTTTCTTAGCAGCTCAAGTACTAGAGAAAAATCTGTGCCTTGTAACAAACCGTAACAAGCCTCTATCTACAAATAAGAAAATTGCAAGCCACTCTATGTAATGTCCCTAGGTGTAGGTAATATTAAAATTCTGGATTATTACAGAGCCTTTTGACAATAAAAATCTCACCTTGTCTAACCCACAAAACAAAGGTATCACTGGAACTTTTCACTAAATCCAGCCTGTAACCAAAATTGTAAATTGTACATGGTCACAAGGGCTTTTGATTTTCCTGTCGCACCCTGTCTGAAATCCACTTTAATGTATCAAACAAAATTATTACTTACCCAACTGGAGATCTGCTGTGACGTCTGAGATGGCCCCCATAAAATGTAATCTTCTGAATATGTAATTTTCTGGTCTACTCTCCGTTTGGTCCTGGGTTCATTTCACAGAGACAGTAGGGTAAGCAGCACAAATAAGATAACCAAACAGGTGTGGCTTGGAAAAAGGGTTTTATATATAGAAATAGGCTTATTACAAAGTTACAGAACAGAGGTAGGAGGTTGTTAGAAAGCTGCTTCAGTTTGCTTCAATGAATCTGTGTGTGTGTGTGTGTGTGTGTGTGTGTGTGTGTGTGTGTGTGTGTGAGAGAGAGAGAGAGAGGTAAGAAAATGTGGGCCAGAGCCTCATAGTAAGAAGAATAGGGAGAGAAAGAGAGAACAAGGGGGAGGGGAGAGAAGTGGGTGTCAGAGCCTCATGGCAAGGTGTGTCCAATGAAAATAGGAAGAGAGAGAGAAAGAGGAAGTGTTTCTGTCCTTTATAGTGAATTTTCTCTAGCACCTCCCTTTGAGGTCTGCTATTGTTTCCAGTCACCTCCCTTTGAGGCCTGCTATTCTTGATTTAGCAAGGAGGGGCTGCAGACCAATCTCATCACCAGGGAGTCAGAGTTAATCTCATCTTGTAAACTACCCTCATTAAGTTTGGAGACTGATATCACCAGAGTAACAAAGCTGCTTGAAATCCAAGGTCTGGGAACAGCCATGACACCTATGCTAAGGATAATGTCATGTTGATGTATGCTGACACCCAGTACCTGGAATGTTATCTACTGCCCATGCTGCAGATCCCCATCACTGCCAGTGTGTGGCAGGTGTTATCTGCAGTGTGACATGCTAGTCACCTCTGGCCCAGTGCTCTGCTCCTGTCTGACAGGGACTCACCTAGAACAGTGCATGTCAATACCTATGTACTATGATAATGCTGATGCCAACTACCTGGGTGGGCAGCAGCAGCATCCAGACCTGAATGAGGTTGTTACCATGGCTCTAGCAATGAAACCGGGAGTAGGACTGGAACCCCCCCATCCCAACCACCAAGGTCTAACATTCACCCACAGCAAGCACAGCTACATTGCACCTGCTGCCCACCACAAGGTTTACCAGCCATGCACATACCAACTGCAGACAGTCCGCTGGCCAGTACACATTGCATGTTCATCCAGCAGTGGTTAAGTGATAAGACCCCAAGGACAGGACATGCACCCACATCACTAGAACTAGACACTATATAGCACTATGTGGATACATAGATGTGCCATGGTCACTGCTCAGTCAGAGTGAGAGCGCCCTCCCAGCATGATATGCTGTGTCTACCTGGTCCCTGCAAGTGGTAGTCGGGCACTACGATGTCCCAGCCATTGCCCTACCCCCGATGCAAATACATCCTGGCCAATCCGTCCTGTTTCAGGCCATACACACAATACCTTGCTCCTCATCATGCACATTGCTGGCTAATGCTGAAACAGCTTAGGCCAGGGGTGGCCAACTCTTGTCCCAGTGCACCACAATCCAGCCTGGTTTTCATGATGTTCCCAATGCATACCGATGGTATATTTGCATACAAGGGGAGGTGGTGGTTGCAAATATATCTCATGAATATGCATTAGGGACATCACAAAAACCGGGCTAAATTGTGGTGCACTGGGACCAGAGTTGGCCACCCCTGGCTTAGGCACTGCAAGGCTCAGTGAGGTGTAGAAAGTCATAAAACAATTGATAGACATTGTCAGCAACACTTCCCTGGTGGCCAGTGGACGCCAGGGCAGGTGGGACACAAAAATATAAGGTTAAGATTGGAGAGTCTTCTAAAGGCCCAAATGGCTCTTGGTCCTTGTAGTTGCTTTAGCTCCAATCTTCAATGAAACAATCAAGCTGAGTGGTGGGAATTAATAAGGCTTTTATTTCCCTTTTTCACAGTGGTTCTAAATAGTGGGTTACAACTTTAAAGCAAATGTCCTTAATGCAGGTAGAAAACAAACTCAGGGTTCAAAGCAAAAACTTATACTTCACAGGAATGGAGGAGCTCAAACAAATAAAGAATGCTCTGCTGGCAATTCACCCAATCACAAGTCTGGCAGTGACTCTAAACTTTCAGAAATGCAAAGTGTACAGTCCATCTCTTGGTCAGACAAATCTCCTGCCAGTTCCACTTGCATTGGCACGGAATCAGAAAGCTCTGATTCTATATCCCTGGTTTCTTGTAAAACACATTCAGGGGTTTTGTATATTTTCTGTAGCAGTTCCCAATGTCCTTGGCCTAGCCTAGGGCGTCGGCCACTTGCTGTGTTAGGCTTTAAAGTACCCTCTTTCCTTAGAGGCTTTATAGCAGCTTTATCATAGCTGTTACCATTCACAACTTTCTTATTAGGCATACATTTCTCATACCTTGTATGCACTGTTCCCTCTAAGCTGTGCGCATGTGCACGCGCACACACCTCACCGAGTGAGCGCACATACTTTACAACAGAGCGCACAAAAATTACGGTTCTGATTCTGATAGAAAACAACAGACATCTTAAAATTTTAAAGTTGTGATTGTAATTACTAGAAATTTTCTGCTTCATTTAGTAATCGTCTATTTTCATTTAACTTGATTAAAATCAATGTGGAGTACATACTGTATTCTGATGTGTAGTCAAATTTTAAAGTATATAACTCCGAGTGTCGTTATGTGGCGCACAAAAATTTAACCTTCCTTCAAAAGCTGCATAGCTGATATTTTATGCGCACACAGCCTACAGAAAATTAGAGGGAACATTGCTTGTATGGCAGCAATCCTCAAGTAACCGGCTTTCTTCCACTGCCTGCCTTTCCCAGGCAGCAGCTTGGTGAAATTATTTTCTATGACAGTTAGGCTTACCCTGTAGCCTTTGACTTCCTTCTCCTGGTGAAGGCCTGCCTCTGTACAAGCCCAGCTTCTGGCTTTCTGACTCAGTGTGGCTTGGCTTCTCCAGCTGATTCTTGTTTGGCTTACGGTTGCAGTTACAGCAGGGCTTTTGCCTCTGAGGGCAAACAGCTCTCAGTTTGGCTTGAGCTGACACCTCCTTAGGTCCTTCCTCAGCTCCTGAGAAATCACCTCTCCCTCCTGGGAATCCTCTAGCACTGGAGTAGTCAGGTTTCCACTTCCACCTCTCTCTCTCTCTCTCGGTGCTGCCAGTGATTCTCCCCTTGCTTCTGCTTGGGCTGCTGCTTCTGCTGGTGCTTCTATCTCCGAGGCTGCCGGTACTCCTTCTGCCTCTTCTCCTTCCTCCCTTCCAGTCTTCCACACTCCCCTTATGAAGCCCTCCTGCTCTTGAGGATTGGAAGCTGGTTGGCATTTCCTTGTGACCAGCTGGGCATGGCTCTTCAGTCTCCCTGAAGACACTCTTGCTCCCTCTAGCTGGTTCCTGGGAATATTGCAAGTCTTTTTCTCTGTGAAAAACACCTTCTTTTCTCTCAACTGGGCTCTCATCAGCCCTCGCTGCATGACAACATACACACACATACTCACACATACACACAAGTTCACATCGATGCACTGTGCGAAAATGAGGATGGGTTGCCTTCCTGCCTGCCATTCTGGTCCCAATCTCAGCTCATGTCGCAGGCAACACTGTCCCTGTGCCTTCATCAGCCCATGGTCTGGCCAGTCAGCAATGCAGGCACACAGGACAGAGAAGTCCTGAGGGACCAGGGCAAACCCTGGACCAGAGTGTGGCAACACTGGAGATGTGGCAGCAGGATGAGACAGGGTCCAGTGTATGCAGGTGGTATTGTGGCAAGCAGGCAGGCAGCTGCAGTGACAGACCTGGTGGGAGAACAAAACATGCATATGCATGACATCTCCTTCCTGCCTCCACAGACGGTTCCATGTCATGCGCGAGGCGGAGGCACTGAGGGTGCGCTTCCGTGTGAACAGGCACAACCGGCCTGGGCTCCTGCGCAATATCCGGCAGCAGCTGAAGAGGGAGCAAGGTGAGTATGGGGGAATGGCACAGAAATGAGGCCATGACATGCAGCATTGCATCTGACAATAAGGACATGGCAGCCAGACACCCCCAAAACTAACAGCCACCTCTTTGCATTACTTCCATGACCATCCCAGTTAAGGACAGCCCACCCCCTGTGGAGGTGGAGAGGAGGAGAAGGATGAAGAAGAGGATCAGGAGGAGGAAAAGGTGGAAGAGGAGAAGCAGCACCAGCAGCAGCCAGTACCAGCTGCAAGCAGGGGCCCCACGACAACCACAGTAGCCCACATAACTACCCCTAGCCCCATAGAACTATCCAGCACCTCCCCATCAGGAGAAAGTGGGGATGAAGTGTTCATCCCAGACCTCATGGAGGTAACCCACTCCCCTGAGGGGGAGGGGCTGGACAGTGCTATGACAGGGTACCCCTGGGTGGGTGGCCCTGAGGAGCAGGGTGAGGAGGAGGAGTCATCATCCCTGGAGGAGGAGGAACTCATGGCCCCGCCACCCAGGGACACCCAGTGGGTGTAGGAAGGGGAGCATGAAGGGAGTGGACGGGTGTGTGGAGGGGGTGGTGGGAGTGGACAGGAGGGTGGAAAGGGTGGAAGGAGGGGACTGGAGAAGGCAGGGGGCAGCAGCGCAGGCAGCTGAGGAGGTTTTTTTTGGCTCATTGCAGATCACCTATGTGGGATCAGGGGAAACCTCCAGGCCCTCACACGGGCCATGGAGTGGCTGACGGAGGGGCTCCTGATCCCACACAGGTCATCTCGATGAGGCCCCCTCGGATGTCTGCCCGTGGGAGAGATATGGGAATATGGAGATATGTGTACCCATTAAAAATAAAATTGTTACTTTGAAACACTGTGTCCATGTTTATATCCGCATAGGGGGTCGGTCTGGGCCTCAGGGGTACCACCAAATGTCCCTCACAAGCCCTCTGTGGGTGGCAGGGGGGCAGTGTTGTACTACACCAATAGTGCTGTGCCATCCCAACATGCACATGTGCCAGGGCACCCGGTTGGTGGCCTGTCCACCATGCACTGCTGCATGGTTGCATATCTATCTGTGAACATGCCCATGAGGGGCGGGTGAACCCAATGTGTGAACCACTGGGGTGTCCTTTGCACCACACATGCAGCAGGGTGTTCAGCTACCAGTGACAACACAGAGGGGGTTATTCTGAGGCACGGATAGTGGGGATGGACGTCTTGACAGGATGTCCATCCCTGCTATTCATGCCAGCTTTCTCCTCCTATTTAACATCCCAGTTGGTTGTGCAGGGAAATTAGATGGGGGAAGGGAAGGGGCAGCATGGGGGTGGAGAGTGGGCAGGCAGTGGGCAGTTGCCAGCCCTGGACGTACAGGGCCAATTCTAATGTTGGCCCCGTATGTCCAGGGCAGGCAAAATGTCAGGGGAGGTTATTCCACCCCTGGACGGTTTTTGGTTTTGTTCAGCTCTGGGGCATGGATGGGGCTTGGGGGGGCAGGAGTTAATCCCCCACAGCCTGACCTGGCCTTAGGAGGCCAGATCAGGGGTCGGGCTGGGGGGAATGAACTCTATTTTGCGGCAGCCGGCATCGCGACCTTGAAATGGAGCCACGGTGCCATGGCAACATGATGCCATGGCACCGCAGCTCCATGCCTGTTTGCGATTCTGATCCCATGGGGCAAGATATGCCCCACAGGATCAGAATCATGATCTCCTTTGTATGTCTGGAGTGGATAACATAAGAAAAGGTCTACAAAAGCTGTAGGAATGGTCTAATGCTTGGCAGTTATGATATAATGCGAAGAAGTGCAATTTCACGCACTTGGGAAGCAGATATCCAAGGGAAATGTATGCAAAAGGGGGTGAGAAGTTGGTGTGCACGGACCAGGAGAAGGACCTTGGAGTGGTTGTTTCTTAGGATCTCAAGGTGGTGATACAGTGTAACAAGGCAGTGGCAACAGGATGCTGGGTTGCACACAGAGAGGACTTACCAGCAGAAAGGTACAGGTACTCATGCTACTGTATAAGTTGCTGGTGAGGCGTCACTTGGAATATTGTGTTCAGTTTTGGAGACCACATCTCACAAAGGATATGAAAAGGCTGGAAGTGGTTCAGAGAACGGCAACCAAAATTATTTGGAAACTGCACCAGAAGACCTATGAGTAGAGACTTAAAGACCTCAATATGTACACTCTGGAGGAGAGGAAGGACAGGGGAGATATGATTCAGAATTTTAAATACTTTCAGTAGAGTAATGAACAAACAAACCTCTTCCAAAGATGGGGAAGCTGTAAAACTAGAGGGCAGAACATGAAGCTGAAAGGCAATAGGAGGAAATACCTTTTCACTGAAAGGGTGGTGGATGCTTTGAATGCCCTCCCGATGGAAGTAGTGGGGGCAAATACAGTGACAGAACTCAAATTGGCATGGGACAGACACAGTGGATCCCTTTATAGCAACAGGATAACATCAAAATACACATAACTATCTCTTATATCTCAATAAGGGTGACCTACACAGAGTGGCAGGTGCACCTACTCTTGCCGCCTTGCTGGGCAGACCAAATGGACCATACTGGTCTTTATCTTCCATCATATTCTATGTAATGTCTATGTAACACCTACAGGCATGCAACTGTGGGGGCCAAACATGCGTACTCCCTGTACAGTGGCCAGAGTATGGGGCTGGGGATGTAGTGTTGGGGAAGAACCTGCCATGCCAACATGCAAGTCAGTCAGTCCCTGCCCCGGACAGTGACATGCCCACACCCGCCTGCCCTGTAGTGGGTGTTTGCGCAGGGCACCTGGCCTCTGCACCCAGGCCCATGCATACCACTGTCTCCCACAGGGCCACATTTATCATAGACCTGCATCTGGGGCACAGGCCCCAGCACACATACCATCGCAGTTACATTAGGGACCGTTTGTACCTACTGTGTCAGTGACAGTGTTGCTTTAGAGGCCAATATGTTGTACAAGATAAGCTCCCAAAATATCCAAGGAGTGTAGCACACAGGAAAAGTTACATTTTTTCAACTGTAGAGGCTATGCCCATATAACACGGGAGTTGGACGTAAAAGTGAATCTAGACATACACGGGTGTACGGTATTCTGTGAATTTGCACATATATGTCGCTGTATGCCTAACTGCGTCAAAACGTGTAACTCCAGCATGGACATGCCACTGGAAAAGCAACACTATTGAGTGCTCTGACATGTGAATATGGCTCCAAAGGCATCTTCAGACTTATTTTTTTTTTTTTATTTATAATATTTTCAGCAACTTACAAAAGCAAGTACAAAGAAAACAAGAGCCTTACAGTCACCCAACACCAAATTATTTCAAGAAAACATAGTACCATAACTAAATACATCCAGTAAGCACTCTACCTAGCCCACAACAAGGAGGAGACAATACTAAAGTAATTAATCAAAGAAATATCGAGAGCAATAGCTCTAATTTACAAGACAGCAATTGAAACAAGTTCCCTACCCTAGACCCGGTCCAGCTCTGTAGTTTTTTGAATGGTAAAGAGGGCTAAGATTCAGACTTATTTTTAACCACTTTCACAGTAAGTGGGACAGAGAGGAAGATGCAGTGGTGGCTCTATAATGAGGCCAAGTGAGGCGGTGGCCTCATGTGGCAACTTTTTGGGGGTTGCAGAAAATGCCCCCAAAAAGGCCGCCTCACTCGGCCTTCAAAATCTAAACAAAACAAAACAAAAAAAAAACCCGGTTGGAGAAGCTGCTGCCGCTGCTACAGCAGCAGTGGCAGAATGAAGTGCCGCGCGGCTCCCCCCCACGAGAAACTGACATAGAGACCGGCTTTAGAACCTGCATCACAGATATGGAAACATTCACCTCAGATGACTCCTCAGAAACTATAGTAGAGGATAGCGGGGGAAAAGGATGTAGGGGGTGGGGTTCTAACCCCGGAGCTTAATGACACTCCTTCAGGGGTTACCTGACCAGCAGCAATGAAAAAAACATGCTTATCCATAGGTCCTACAGTTGTTACAGCCAAGTTGGCAGCCAAACCCTCCTTCGATGGGCCTTCATTCTTTCTCTTCCCCATAATGATGAACAAAGTTCACCAAACAACTTCTTGCCTCCAACCACCTCCAGCGCATCGAAGGTGCATCAAAGAGGCGTGTCCAGCCCCTTTGGCCACACCCCTTCAGATCGCGACCCACAGGCTAAAACACGTGGCCATGTATAGCAGCCGCAGATCTTTAAAGGCAGTCAGGCCCTCCACCGTGGGGAAGCTGTTCTTCCGGATGCCTGCAACACCGCAGGGAGCTGTGGCAGGCTCACATGGCAGTCAGACATGGTGGTGGCTGGAAAGCCCCAGTCTCCTTCACCTCACTCCTCCTGACAGCACCAAATGTGTCCCACAGCCATGGATCTTTAAAGGCAGTCGGGCCCTCCACAGAGGGGAAGCTGTTCTCCAAGATGCCTGCAATACCGCAGGCAGCAACTTACACCTATTTTGGGATCATGTCTGTGTGTGTGTCCAGAGGACTGTGAGTTGCAGCAATATATTCTGAATGTGTGTGATGCACAGGCTTTATACATATGCATACAACATGCAGCACAGTCAGCTATTCTGTCACTCCACATACTGTATGAGACACCATTTACAGGCAGAAGATTAGTTTTCAGGAAATAGTTGCAACCCATGAGATTCACTAGCTGACTAGCTGTGCCTGTACACATGTTGTCCCCAAAGCTGTGAGCCTCATATTCATTCCCAGTTACAATATCATCAAGTCCCAGCTCTTTCAGTATGGGTGTGATGTCATATCAGGGAGGAAAAGGAGGGGAAGGAAGGGAAAGGGAGTAAGGGGCAGGGAGGGGAGGGGCAAAGGGGGAAGGAGAAGCGGGGAAGGGGAAAGGGAAAGGGGAAGGGGGAAGGGGGGAGGGGAAAGGACAAGGGGAAAGGAGGGGTAGAGGGAAAGGGAAGGAGGGGGAAGGGAAGGGGGAGAGGGGGGAGGAGGGAAGAGAGGGAGGAGAAAGGGGAAGGAGGGGAGGAGGCAGTGTGGTTGAGGAAGGGGGAGGGGGAGGGGGGAAAAGGAGGAGGGATTGGAAGGGAGAAAAAAGGACAGAAGGAGGAGGAGAAAGGAGGGGGAGGAGGGGAGAGGTGAAGGGGAAGAGAGGACAGAGAGGGAGGAGAAAGTAGAGGGGATGCAAAAATATAATATAAAACGTAAAATAAGGCACCTGTGGTGTATTCACTTCTTAGAGCAATTTGATTAGCAGTCACTCATGCAACTAAGTAAAAACAAATCATATAAAGTTAAAAACATATACATAAAATAATGTTCTTGTAGACAATAATTACAACAATCTTTGAAGTATGAGGTGTGACAAAAAAGAAACGAGACTGTGGCAGCCACACCCATGACTCAATGACAATTGGCTAACTGCTTATGTCACTGTGTTGTGCAACATCTCGCCACTATTCTGCTATAATATTTTTCTCTCTCTCGCTCTGTTTTTCTTTTTCAGGTTTTTTTGTAGCACACTGTTCCATCGCTTTATCACGCAACTGGAGATGGCAGAAATATGGAGCAAAGAATCAATTTGAAATTTCTGGTTAAGTTGGAGAAGGGCCCAATTGAGTGTCTTAAATTTCTCCAAAAGGCTTATGGAGAAGATACAATGTCAAGGCCATGAGTCTTCAAGTGGCACAAACGCTTCAAGACTGGCCGCGAGGAGGTGGGGGATGACCCCAAGTCAGGATGGCCTTCCACGACAAAGACGGCTGAGAACATTGACACAGTGAACCAGCTGGTGTGGAGTGATCGCAGATTGATGGTGAGGATGATAGCTGAGGAGCTCAGTCTGAACAGGGAGTCAGTGTGGAACATCTTGGTGCAGGAGCTGGGGATGCGGAAGGTGTGCGCCAAGATGGTGCTCAAGCTTTTATCGATGACCAGAAGGAGCACCTGGTCACTGTTTGTCGAGACTTCCTAGAGAAGATTGGAGAAGATCCAGAGTTTATTGGCCGAGTCATCACAGGAGACAAGACTTGGGTCTTCCAGTATGACCCTGAAAGCAAGAGACAGAGCTTGCAGTGGAAGACTCGACTGTCACCCAGACCCAAGAAGGCGTGCATGTCCAAATCAAGGATCAATTTCATGCTGATCACATTCTTCGAACAGAAGGGAGTGGTCCATCATGAGTTTGTGCATGAGGGTCAGACAGTCAACCAGCACTTCTACCAGCCAGGTCCTCAATCGCCTCCATGACTGGGTTTGGCACAGCATGTGGACTCTGTGGAGAGACAAGTTGTGGCTGCTCCACCACGACAACGCGCCTGCACACACCGCACTCAGTGTGAGGCAGTTCTTGGCCAACAAACAGATCACAGCTCTCGATCATCCTCCTTATTCCCCAGATCTCATACCGTGTGACTTCTGGCTCTTCCCCAGGCTGAAGACTGTGCTCAAAGGAACTAATTTTGCCTCTGTAGAAGAGATCAAGGCCACTGTGATGAGGGAGCTGAGGGACCTCAAGGAGGAGGACTTTACCAAATGCTTCCATACGTGGCAGAAGCAAATGCAGAAGTGTATTAACTCTGGGGGGGGGGGGGATTACTTTGAAGGGGACAATGCATAATCTCTCTGTAGATTTTTTAATAAAATATTTATGGGACAAGCTCATTTCTTTTTTGTCGCATCTCGTATGATCAGTATTCAACTTTTTATTCTTGTGCCTGCGATGTCTAGACCTGGTGCTGACATGAGAAAACATTCCTGTTGGGTTAATCTATTTGAATACTGCAGGCAGAGTTTAAGGGGTATGTTTACAAAACTGTGGTAAAGTCACTGGCAGTAAGGACAGCGTTAAGGTGCCAGAAGCCATATAAGGCAGTGGGCACGTAGTGGGCATGCTGGCGTTAGGGTGCCTTGGACCATTTAACGTGAGTTAGCAGGACCAAGTGTGGTAAGGTGACAAGATGTCCTAAGGAAAGACAAGGCATCTTAAGAGGTGATAAGGAGCCTTAATAGGAGATAAAACACCTTTTTAAGATATGATAAGGTGCCTTAACAGGAGATAAGGCATCTTAACAGGAGATAAGGTGCCCTAAGGTGTAAAGCATGTATCTTAAGGCAGGAAAATGGCTGTAAACCAAATGCTGGATAGAGCACCAAGGAATGTCAATGTACGGGTGATGGAAGGAAGGACTGGTGGGAGTTTATGGACCTGCCATGTCGGAGGGAACCCTATGTAGCAGCCAGTAAAATGGATGCGCATGTGGGAGGCAGCTGTACCGATGCACAGGGTGGTGCCAATATAAAGTGCTGCAGTGACAGTGTGTGGCATAGGAAGATGGCACACACTGCCAGCGGAGGCAGAAGCAGCAGAATGTTTGCAGCAACAGGAGGACAGAGTAGTAGTGGGTATATGCAGATCAGGCACAGGAGAGGTGAGCATGAAGAGCCGTAATGTGGAAAATAGTACCAGTGTAGGTCATGGAGTAGCATCCCACACAAGAAGACAGGACTGTACACAGCCGACAGAGGCAGATAGATGGGCTGAAGGATAGATGGCGGCTGAGGAGAGGGTGGTATGGACTGCCAGTTCAGATTTACAGAGCCCTGACTGTTAAAGGCATGAAAATGATCTAAGTAGTACAGTCACAAAAAGAATAAGTAGGAATCAAACCCCTGTCCCTTGCTTACAGAGACCATGAACTAACCACACTTCTCTGCACAGCAATGGCTGGATACAAAGAGACTGAAGGTCACCGCCTAAAATGTCTGGTGTGTATGCCAGTATCGCGTAGTCCCACTAGTACTCATGATGCAGTGCACATGCAGAACAGCAGTCTACAGCTGATCACCAAATGGAAAATGCACGTATCCATCACCTCGGGGGCCATTGATGAGCCCATGGCTACCCCCTTGATTTGTTTAAAATAAAGCTCTCAAAAACAGAAAGAAAATTCTGTCAGGGCCAGGGTAGCCATTTACATCAGAAAAGCTGTTGGTAACCTACGTGGGTAGGGGCATCTAAATAAAACGTCATCAAGAAATTGGAGTGCTCCCTGCTGCGGTACATTAGTATATAGGGATGTGATATCAAGGATAACTTTTACTAAATTGTCATGATATCACTTAAACTCTTGCAAAATACTGATAAAATGAGAAGAATCACATACATAAGATGGTGAGGCTGCCACAAAGGGGCGTAGAAGAACATCCAGAAATTGTGAAATGGTCTCAAAAAGAGACCTTGTCGCTGAGATAATGGGGTGCCCTGGCGGTTTGTACAAAGATTTATGAATTTTGGGTAGTACATATATTGTGGGCATGATAGGGTGTGATACAGTGAAAAAAATCACGTTCTTTTTTAGTAAGATATCCTATTTCAAAATCTGTCTAGATTATACAATCAATACTTAATTTCAAGGGAATAGTAGGCTAATTTGTGCGGCCGTAATCTTGATAAAACCTTGCTTAGAATGGAACAGATATATATATTTTGGCCCCACATGGCCTTACCCAAGATATTGATTTTTCTGTCTCCCTCTGAGTTCAGTATTATTTTACAGGCCCCTTGTCCCTTTCTTTCCTTCTCCTATTTTTGGTATACGTTCGGCCTGCATCATTCCAATCTTTGATGGGCCCTCGGGCATCCTTCCTTATTTATTTATTTATTTATTTAATTATTCATCTATTTATTCGTTCATTTATTATCTATTTACTCATTCATTATTTTTTGATTATTCTTTCATTTCTGATCATTTTAATATTTTGATATTTTTAATTGCCATACTCTCCTTTCTCCCTTCCTGGTTTGCTCCTCAAATATCCTTTCAGTGTTCTGTTGTGCAATAACAATGGTAGTTTTTATGTACAATTTTTCCATTTTACATTCATATTAGGTTTCCTCCCCTCTTCCCCTTCTTTTCCTTCCTGTTTCCTTTGTCTTCTCCTTTCCCCTCTCTCTCTTTCTTTCTTCCCCCTCCCCTTCTCTCTTCTCTCCCTCCTCCACCCTTCCCCCTCCCCCTTTTCCTCCCCTCCCCTTCCCCTACCCTCCCTCTTTTTTTATGTTTTACCCCTTCATTGTTTATTTTTTATTTATTACCCTTATGTTTACAATGGTTTTATGGCTTTTCAAAAGTTGTATCCTTTTCTAAAGTACCCTAAAACCAGCATTTTAAACCTAATTGTCCAGTAGTATGGTTCTAAGGTCACCTGTTCCTCATGACAATGGGCTTCTTTGCCTACAGTTGTATAAAAAATGCTCCTTTCAACTGGCCTTCCCCTCACAGTTGTGGAGCGTCATCATTTTCAAATTTGAATGGAGCCCTCTTTTGCTGCTTTTAGTGACTTCAAGAGGTTCCAACAGCATTTCTAAATATGTCCAAGCACTTTTTTTATTGTCTTTATTGTTTTTATTTTAGTTATTTATTCATATTTTTTTGACATTATCTATGGCCCCTTTGTTCTTCCACCGTTCCTTACTCCTCAGGGTACTTTAGGTGTTTCCATCATTGTGATGAAACTTATTTTATTCATTTCCGTTTTTCCTTGGTGTCAACTGTTCTCCTATGTGGTATTTAATACAATTGCCTATTGTTCAGTTTGTTTGGCTTCTTTTTCTTTCCAATATCTCCATTGGTTCTAGATCTGCTATCTTCCCTTTCCACTGCTTTAACTTGTAGCCTCTGGAGAGTTGACGTGGATGGTATCCTAGCAACCGTAACTGGTGTCTAAATTCGGCTCTTATACGCCTACGGCGTCTTTTCACTCCTTGATTCTCTCTGTGCTGTCCTGCACTGGCCTTGAATGTGCCATGTGCTGTGGTAAGTAATTCCTTAGACTTGATGCACTTTCAAATCAGAGGGAGGAGTGGCCTAGTGGTTAGGACATGGTATGTCAGGCTAGAGGGCCAGGGGTTCAAGCCCCACCTGGGAACAGCAATCTCAGGCAGGAGGGACTGGGGTTTCTAGTCCTATAGGCACTCCTTGTGGCCTTGGGCAAGCCACTTAATCCTCTGTTGCCTCAGCTGCACATAGAGGACAAGGGAATATAACAAGTACCTTTTTGTAGTAATTGCATAATATAAACCACTTAGATTGAAGGATAAAGCAGTATAGGAAACTGGTTAAACAAATAAAATTACACAAAGGGGGTTATTCAACACTTTAGTTGCCCTTGGCATCCTTTCCTCAAACATCTAAGAGCAAGGATATGTCCTTGATTTGCAGTATTTTATTTTATCACAGTACCTCCCTTGGGTATAAATAAACTTTTCCTTTTATTAATACTAGATATAGGATTTGGAGTGTGAAAATTTAATTATCCTTCCCCTCTAGTCCTAAGACAGTCGGGCAGAGCTATAGGCGATTAGAATTATGTATCCCTCTACATGGGACTTAGAAGGAGTTTTTTTAACATTTAGACTCTGCCTGCAGTGCTCAAACAGGTTAACCCGACAGGAATGTTTTTTCATGTCAGCACCAGGTCTAGACATCGCAGGCAGGAGATTGTACATGGACCCTATATTATTCTCTTAGACAGCTTTCATATGGCAGTGACAGAACATATGTTCATGCAGTATTTAGAGAGCACCAGCCCATAAGAAGTGCCATATTGGGTCAGAACAAAGTCCATCAAGCCCAGTATCCTGTTTCCAACAGTGGCCAAGCTGGGTCACAAGTACCTAGCAGTTTCCCAAAAAGACACTCAGGTTCTATAATGCTTGCAGTGGAATACCTGGGTCCTTTTTAATAATGGTTTATGGACCTTTCCTCCAGGTACTTGTCCAAACCTTTTTTAAACCCAGCTGCACTAACAGCTTTTACTACATCCTCCAGTAACAAATTCTAGAGTTTAATTAGACTTTGAGTGAAAAAATATTTTCTCTTATTAGTCTTAAACGAGTTACACTGTAGCTTCATTGCATGAACCCTAGTCTTTCTACTTTTTGATGGCATAAAGAATCGATCTACATTTACCTGTTCCACGCCATTCATTACTTTATAGACCTCTATCATATCTCCCCTCAGCTGTCTCTTTTTCAGGATGAAGAGCCCTAACCTTTTAAGCCTCTCCTCATAGGGGTATCCTTCCATCCCCTTTATTATTTTGGTGTCTCTTCTCTGTACCTTTTCTAAATCCGCAATATCCTTTTAAAGATACGGCGACCAGAATTGCACACAATATTCAAGGTGCGGTCGTACAATAGAATAATACAGATGCATTGTAATATCCTTGATTTTATTCTTCATTACTATCCTTAAAGATTCCTAGCATTCTATTTGCCTTCTTGGCTGCTGCTGTGCACTGGGTGGAGTGTTTCAGTGTAATCCACGATGATGCCTTAATCTTTTTCCTGGGTTGTTCTTTCCTAGGTGCATAACTTTGTACTTGTTCATATTAAATTTCATCTGCAATTTGAGCGTTCAGTCTTCCAATTTATCAACATTCTCTTGCAATTTTTCACAATCTTCGACGGTTTTAACAACTTTGAATAGTTTTGTGGCATCTGCAAATTTGATCACCTCACTCATTATTCTTGTTTCCAGGTCATTTATGAATATGTTAAAAAGCAGCGGACCCAGCACAGATCCCTGGGGTACTCCACTATTCACCTTTATCCATAGGGAAATTGCCCATTCAGCCCTACCCTCTGCTTTCTATCTTTTAGCCAGTTCCTGATCCACAATAGTATACTTCCTCCTATTCTGTGACTTTTTAAAAATTTCTTTATTTACATTTTCTAGCAAAATACAAATAAGAGAAAACCAAATTACAGCAAATTAAAGATATTCAAAGGCTAAACACAGCCCACCCCACCCTGTCCCTCCCGTTATCATGCGATCATCAGGGGCCATATGAAAGAAATACAGAGCATCTGCAAGCCTACAAGTCCTGCAAGAGCTATAGAAGAGCCAGTACTCCACTACAGAGAAGATAGGCACAAGTGTGCCACCATGTGCATCTAGCAAGCTCAGTAGTATGTTTCCAGTTAGAAATAACAGAAATATTGCCACTCCCAGCATGGAGCTAATTCAAGTTGACAGTCCCTTTGTAAGGACAAGATGCCAATTGCTGACTGAAAAACTACCCCAAATCAGGAAAGAGTGGCCCCCCAGTCCCAATACCACCCAATACAATTCTATATTGAAGCCCAGGGAGATTGAATGTTAGGCCAGTCCTACACCACATATCTCAAGTTGCTGACATCTCCTTGATGAGACTAACACTTATTCTCAGCTGCAAATTGAACATATGCCTACGGCCCCCTCCACCCATCGTGAACCTTGCTTTGGCAAAAGCCATAGTATTAGGCCAGACAATCAGGCCTTCCTCCTATTAAAAACCAAGCTTCCAATGAGCAAATCTAGGCAGTTATTTCTCCATGAAAGCTGAACTAGAGTTCTATCAATTTAACAATATACTTTACTTGTAAGGAAAACTGGTAGTATTCCTATTATATAATTCACTTTAGAAGTGATAGACATACATATGTCTTCAAAACGACCCCACCAAGAAACAGACCGACGACCACGTTACTGTACTGTAAATAATTAGAGCTTGTTACATCAAAGAGGGTAAATGAGATTATAGCATGAACCTAGCTGTGAGCCGCATGGATAGTAGACTCACTAAATCTAGAGCAATTCCCTTGGAAGCTAGGAGAATCAACACTTAGAATTTAAAACCATGGGGGATACAACTTTCCATACTAAGATGGCCCTCCCCTTACTCTTATGATGGGTGGCTGAAAACCCTTTAAAGTAGGGCATATATATATCGAATTTCAACAACTCCATAACATTCAAGTGTGTATCTTGCAGTAGTGAAATGTCAGCATTTTCTGTCCTACCATGCAGAAGAGAATATTCCTCTTGGTAGAAATTATTAGTGCCCTTAACATTCAGGTACCCAATCTTGAAGGAAAAAGTACTGAATATATCTCTGAATTGACAGTCACATGTTACAGAAACAGATCAATATGTAGCATTTAGTTTTACATTGTATAACAACTTATTAAGCGCCTATAAAATGTGGCTGCACCTATAGCCCAAAGAAATGAAAAGAGGCCCCATCATATGATCAGACGCAATAAAGAAGCACAAAGAAGATTTAAAAGCTTCGACAGGGACCAATTTCTACTGGACACGCTACCCCCACCTGAACACGGAAGAAGAGGATCTAGACAAGCAAATCAGAACATGGAACAGCATCATCAATGCTGCTGCCAAAGCCACAGAATACAGACCCAAGAAAGCTCGCCGCACCAAAGCACATCACACACCCTGGTACTCAAAAACCATATGGAATGAGAAGAAGGAACTCAGGAAGTTAGAACGGCGATGGAGACACATCAAGTCACCCAACAATCAGGAACTATACTTAACAAAACAAAAAGAATACAACGAACTCATCAACCAAACGAAGAAAGAATACCACACCAATATCATACTCAAATCAAAAAACAAACCAAGAGAGCTCTTCGGAATCGTGAAAACCCTCACCAAGGAACAGAAAACCGAAAGCGAAATTCAAATAGACCCACAAGCATTCGCAGACCATATCCAAGAAAAATTCCATTCAGCTACACAAAGGAAAACAGACCCAAACACAAAACCAGCCACCCCCTCAAGAAAAACTTGGGACAAATTCAGCAACCCATCCACAGAGCAGCTCTCACACATCATCACCGCACTCAACACAAGCATGGCCCCAACAGACCCATGCCCAGTTACATGGATTAAGGCGACAAAGTCAAACTTCATCCACACCATGCACAACATGATGAACAGTTCACTAACCCAAGGAATCATGCCTGACCAGCTAAAACTCGCCACAATAAGACCAATTCCAAAGAAATCACCACTCGACAAGAACAACCCAGCAGACTACAGACCTATCTCAAGCATCCCTCTACTGGAAAAGATTATTGAGAAAGTGGTGCAACATCAGCTACAGGAACACATCGACAACCACGCACAACTGGACCTCAACCAACACGGTTTTCGCCCCATCCACGGAGTCGAAACACTCCTTCTATACCTATTTAACGACATACTACACATCATAGACAACAGAAAGAAAGGAATACTCATGATCTTCATTGACATTTCATCAGCATTCGACACAGTGGACCATGGAACCCTACTAGCAAGACTACAGAACATCGGATTACACGGAGCCACACTGAGGTGGTTCCACTCCTACTTAACGGACAGACAGATACAGGTCAGGATCAGTCCCAACACATCCCGACCCATAAAGGTAATGCAAGGCGTACCTCAAGGATCCGCCCTATCAGCACTATTATTTAACCTTTACATCCAGCCAATATGCAGCATCATAAGAGAACACGGGATAAAATACACAATCTATGCGGACAACATAATGATATACACACCAATCACCCTCAACAACCCAGACTACACCAAGATAACAGAATGTCTCATGCACATGAACAGCTGGTTTCAGCACAACAACTTGAACATAAACTACAGCAAGACCGAGGCTGTAATCATCACACGAAACTCCAACTTCATCCCTCCGTGCAACATCAAAATAGACAACACAACCATACCCATGCAACCAGAAGTGAAATACCTTGGAGTGACCCTGTATAAAGAACTGAACCTTCAGTCCCACATCAGCAGAACCACCAAAAATGCATATCACAGGATGAGACTAGTCCGACGCCTCAAACCCCTCCTCTCCCAGGAACACTTCCGCACAGTCTGTCAGGCACTAATAACCCCAATCCTAGACTTCTGCAACTCAATCTATCTTGGCCTAACAAAACAGACACTCAGGCCAATACAGCTGGCCCAAAACACAGCAACTCGCATAATAACTGGCACCAGAAAATAAGAACACATTACACCTACCCTAAAAGACCTCCACTGGCTACCAATCAGCTCCCACATCAGATACAAGACAATCATTAACATATTAAAAATCAAGCAACAGTCGTCAGCTTTCAGCCTATACCCACTCATACAACCCGAAAGCAGCACAAGACCGAGGAGGAGAGGCACATCCAACCGTGTCAACACACCTAAAGACATCAACAAGGTATGCAAGGTCACTGAAAAACGAGTCTTATCAAAGGCGGCACCAACAATCTGGAACGCCCTCCCTGATGAACTACGATCAACAACAGACATGAAGAACTTTAGGAAACTGTTAAAGACGACCCTCTTCATAGAGCACTACGGTGACGTCACTTAAACGGTGCAACAGACAATACCCAAACTCAATACCCCGCCCTAGCAACATGATTTAGTACTAAAGTAAAGTCCTGATGTACATAGTATTGTAAATAGCCCACGTTGTAAATAGCTCATCAAGAATCAATGCCCATCTACAGACACGCACTCACTGCTCAATGCATGCACACACTAGACCAGTGATGGCTAACCTTTTTGAGCCCGAGTGCCCAAACTGCCGCACAAAACCAAAGAATTTCCTCAAAGTGCCAGCACGTCAATTAAACCTTAACAACAATATTTTAGAGCCTTATAATGATGTTCCAGATCACCCATTTTGGGCAAGGATACTGGGGCGTTACAAATTACACAACACTTGTCTTTCACCATGATGAAGAAGTAGTCCATTTCCCATTCATCATGAAAGTGGTAGGTTTTGCTCTTCTTTGGAACCCAGCTCCGGCGCGGGTCCTATAATCTCGCGAGAGGACGGCGCACGAGCCCTAGCGTGCAGCTTCTCGGCAAGAGGCGCGCAGAAGCTCCGACCGGAAGGGGAAGTGCGGGGCCGGGCTGGGGCCTTTCTCCTAGCACAGGGGTCTGCAACCTTTAAGACATAAAGAGCCACTTGGACCCGTTTCCGAAGGGAAAAAAAAAACTGGGAGCCGCAAAACCATTGCGACATTTAAAACAAATCTAACACTGCATATATTGTTTCTTACAGTGTACCATCATAATCACAATCACAATCATAGCCTGAGGTAAATATGAGGGCCCACATGTAATCCACATTATAAATATATTATTATATTATTGTCACTTTTCTTTTAATATTTTTTTGACCCCCCTCAGAACTACTTTTCATAGAAAACGTTAAATTTACTTACCGTATTTTCCGGCGTATAAGACGACTGGGCGTATAAGACGACCCCCTACTTTTCCTGTTAAAATATAGGTGTTTGGCCTATACTCGCCGTATAAGACTACCCCTCTTCCAGCGCACACCAAAAAAAATACGCCGGAAAATACGGTTAATTAATCACAACAAGTAACAATATTTGATTTCAAAATTATGATGATTTTGTAGTCAAATCACTAATATGAAATAAAATTATTTTTTCTACCTTTGTTGTCTGACCAATTTATTCTCTGATCATGCTGGTCCCGATCTGAGGCTTCTGCTTTCCTGTCTTCTCTTAGCTCTGTTTCTGTGGTCTATGGTCCATCTGCCATTTCTTATCTCTTCTTTCGTTTTCTTCACTTCTTTCCATCAGCCTATTTCCAGTCCCAGTAACCCTCCCCAGTATCAGCCCCTTTCCAGTCCTCACTCCCAGTACCTTCCAATGTCAACTTGCATTCCCATGATTGCCACTGGTGTCCATTCCCTTCCAGTCCCCCTCCTTCCCCACTGACCAGTCCCTTCTAGTACAAATACCATGGCAGCCCCTCTCAGATCCACTCCCTTCCAGTTCCATTCTCCCATCCCCTCGCATCAGCCCATTTGTAGCCTTAGCCCCCAGTTTTCTTCCAGGGCCAGCAGCTCTATCCTCCCCTCCCCACAATCAGCCCATTCTCAGTCAAAGCCCCCCAATCAGCTCACTTCCAGTGCTAATCCCCCCTCAACCCCATTACCAGTGCTAGCCTCCCCTAATCAGCCCAATACCACCAGTCCTACCCCCCCCCATCACCAGTCCTATCCCCCCATCAGCCCATTTCCAGTCCTAACCTCACCGATCAGCTCATTTCCAATGCTAGCCCCCCATCAGTCCATTATCAGTCATACCCCCCTATCAGCCCATTACCAGTCCCAACCCCCCCCCTTGATCAGTCCATTCCCAGTCCTAGCCTTCAACCCATTACCAGTCCTAGTCCCCTCCCATCTGCCCATTACCAGTGCTAGCTCCCCCATCAGCCCATTATAATCCTAAGCCGCAATGTCTCTCACCTCTCTCCAGCATTTATCCCGTCTGTCCAGTATGTCCCTGTCTCTCCCCTTTGTGCATGCCAGCCCCCCTCCCTCCATGTCAGCCCCTGTCCTTCCATCTGTCCATGTCAGCTCCCTCCCTCCCTCCCTGTCAGCCCCACTGTCCATGTCAGCCTCCCTCCATGTCAGTCCCCCCTCTGTCCATGTCAGCCCCCTCCCTCCATCTATCCCTCCTTCCATGTAAGCCCCCCTCCTTCCATCCATCCATATAAGCGCCCTCCCTCCATCCATCCAAATCAGCTCCCACCCACCATGTACGCCCCCCTCCTTCCATCCATCCATATCAGCTCCCTCCCTCCATGTAAGCCCCCCTCCTTCCATCCATCCATATCAGCTCCCTCCCTCCATGTAAGCCCCCCTCCCCCCCATGTCGATGGTAGCCCCCCCCTCTCCCCATGTCGATGGTAGCCCCCCCTCTCCCCTTGTCGATGGTAGCCCCCCCTCTCCCCATGTCGTTGGTAGCCCCCCCCTCTCCCCATGTCGATGGTTGCCCCCCCCCTCTCCCCATGTCGATGGTAGCCCCCCCCCCTCTCCCCATGTCTTCCTCCCTTCGTCTGCAGCCGCGGCTCCCTGCCTGTTATGGAACCGCGGCTGTGCTTGTAAAATCGTTGCGGAGCCCTTCCTGTCTTGACGGGCTCCATGCAGCATTGTCCCGCCTCTAAAGGAAGTTGTAAGTACAACTTCCTTTAGAGGCGGGACAATGCTGCACGGAGCCCGTCAAGACAGGAAGGGCTCCGCAACGATTTTACAAGCACAGCCGCGGTTCCCTAACAGGCAGGGAGCCGCGGCTGCAGACGAAGGGAGGCAGACACCTGTCCTAGCGGACCTTCCCGCGTGCCAGCTGCAAGGCCTTCGCGTGCCACAGCTGGCACGCGTGCCATAGGTTCGCCATCGCTGCACTAGACACTTGTTTCTTGTTGATTGTTTGCTGTGTAGACCGCCTTGATTGTAGGAAAAGGCGGTATAGGAATCCATTTAAATAAATAAATAATATAAATAAAATAAAACACCCAACTCTAAAAAAAGAAAAAAAGAAAAAAGAAGAAAACATTTCCCAAAGCCACCTAAAACCATGGGGGCTATATAACACACAAAACTTAATGGGTGAGCTCACTAGGACAAGACAGACATGGAGGGCTCAATGATCCAACACTTCCACATTTCTGTAATGCTCAGAATATTGCATCTTGCCCACCTCCCTTATTAAAAGTAAAGATAATGTCTTTCAAAAGAGCCAGAATAAAATGTCCCAGTAAATAGCAGTGTTACATGCTTAAATATTGCTTCTGCGTGAATAAGTCGCCTTCACACAGCCTCAGACCAGTTGAATGCCCATGATAGCAAGCGCCATAAAACTGTAGCAAGTAGAAGATGCAATATAGCCTTAACCACATCACCGCCGACTCCTTATCCTCCAGAAATGCGCATAGATCTCTGGGATAATCAAAAGTCTTGGTATGGTTATGTAACATGACTTTCATGTGGGCAGGATATAACAGTCCAAAACGGGCCTTCAGTTCAACCAAGCATGAACGCAATGCCAAAAGACGCCTCCGATCCACCATCACCTTCGCAAAGTCTGGGAAGAACAGGAGTTTATGTCCCTGATATTCCAAAGCTGTAAGTGTTCTGACTGCTCCCATTATTTGCAACACTTGCTGAAAACGCAAAACTTGATTGGGCGTGGACACTTGCTCGTGGCTATGGACTGAGTAGGCACTATGTGGGCACGCTCGATCTTGAACGGCATATTGAAATTCAGCTTTAACACACCTGGAATCATGGCCTACAGAAAGGATACCAAGTCATGACCCTCTGCTCCCTCAGGAATTCATAGTATCCCTATGTTGTTTCACCGAGAGCGATTATTGCCATCTTCCACCTCTCTTTGCAGTGAGCGTATCAGCTTGGCCTGCTTCTCAACAGCCTCAAGCCTCTCCCCATTTGATGCCGCCATCTTCTATACCTTCTCCAATCGAGCCATATTTGACTCCAATGAAGATCTCAAAGCGTTGATATCTTCCTGCATTGCACATAGTGATTTTCCATTAGCTTTGACCAATTCTTTGACTACCCGAATCTCAGCCAAGATCTTCTGCAAGGTCTCAGGACTATCTCGAATGACCACCATCTTGTGAGGTGAGAGAGGTTCCTTCATATCCGGGATCGAATGGTAACCAAGTAGGTAGGAACTATTTGATCAAATATTGCAGAAATCAGGATTATTGTATTTTGCCCTCTGGAGCACCACTCTTACACGTCCATCTTGACCAGATACCAGGCTCTGCCCCCCTATTCTGTGACTTTTTAACTTCGACAAGAGTCTCTCATGAGGGACTTTGTCAAAGGCTTTCTGAAAATCCAGATATACTATATAAACCGGCTCACCTTTGTCTACCTGTTTATTCACACCTTCAAACAAATATAACAGTTTAGTAAGACAAGACCTTCCTTAGCTAAATCCATGTTGGCTTTCTCCCATTAAACCATGACTATCTACATGTTCAGTAACTGTGTTCTTTATAATGATTTCTACCATTTTACCCAATACTGATGCCAGGCTCATTGGCCTGTAGTTTCCCGAATCACCTCTGGAACCCTTTTTAAAAACTTGCGTTACATTGACCATTCACCAATCTTCAGGTATTACAGATGATTTTAATGATAGTTCACAGATTACTAATAGTAGGTCTGCAATCTCATATTTCAGTTCTTTCAACATCCTCGGGTGTATACCATCTGGTCCATGTGATTTGCTACTGTTTATTTTATCAAATAGTTTTAATATATCTTCCTGGTTTATCAATATTTCTTTCAATTATTCTGATGCATCGCCTTTAAATAACATTTCAGTAATGTGTAACTTCCCTACATCTTCTTTAGTAAAGACCATCTCTGTGTATATGTGACCTACTGTGCTTTGTCACCTCATAGCAACTGGTTAGAGTGCACACTGGTGGTTGCCATCCCACACTAGAGATCTTGCAGGTCTGCTGCTATGTGGTTAGGTGTACATTAACCTTGTAATGCTGATGAGACCTATGAGACCCACCAGACTTGAACTAGAAAAATTTATCATTGAAGAGACAGCTACTAAGGAGATAATTTTGAGAGCCCCCCCCCCCCCTACTGCTGTGATGATAAACATACAGTACCATGTGCACAGGTTTGTTAACCCCCACCAGCAGATTCTGGTTCATATGGTGCAGAACTCCAAACCCTGGCAGCTGGTTGACATGACATGCCCTTCTCATACCCCCAATATGGAGCTATATACATTTTCTTCCTAAGTCAGGGGTTGTGCTGAGTCAACCTCATGCACCTAGTTTGCATGTCATTTTATCCCTTGCTGGTTGCAGATAAACTTCAGTATTTCATAGGACTGCTGATAACTATTACATGTCAACTGCAAGTAGCTATTCCATGTGTCATACACATGCTATTGCGTGGCAGGGGTATCCTACAAACAGTTGACCTGTAAGATGCACACACAGCTCTTGTTTGTTCCATATGCATTCTGCAGGTGTTTGACTGACATGCATCACAGTGCATGATCGTACATGTCCTAGAAAACAGAGATTTTTGTGATCACAGCAGCTGAATTGTCACATTGAGACACGCATGCACTATATTACATGCATTGAGCGGATATGGGGGCATGCTGCAACACTGCAGATCTCTCTTTGGCATTGACGAGATGGGCATGGCATGGACATGAGAATCACAGGGGGCTATCTGTGGGACAACAAATTACCTGTAACACCCATATAAGCAGGACAGCATCTGTGCACCATTGTGGCAACTCTGATATGCAGCACACAGTGACACATATAGATTGACATAATGTGTTAGGATAGGACATTGGTTCTGTAAGCATGCACACTACAATCATAACCACCTGGAAAGCATGACTATATGGGATCTGCTGCAGCACATTGTGGTGGGTGACATAGTTTCACCCAGTACACACATGACATATGAGTTTTACATGAGTGGAAACTTTTGTGGTAATTGTGAATGCACATCTGTTCCTCCATCACATGCTATATGCAGTACATGCAGCCAAGTCATACTCCTGAGATGGTCACCTGCACAGTTCTTCACGTGCCTTTATTTGCTCCATGTGTCCAAGAGACATGAGTGGATGACAGGTGTGTTACACCATGCAAGTGACCTTGTTCCACCAAACAGTATGATTGTAAACCTCTCTGATACACACCTCTGATGTGCCCATACCCTTATCTGTACAGTTGCAGTTGTATGCAACTTGTAAAGATATGGGATTGTTATGTCCTTGGATCATGGCCAATTTACTCATGCAGTGATTAAATGCATATCTGTCAGGATGATTTTATGGGGCCTGATATTTGAAAGGCATTTGCACAGTTTACAGCCCAGTAAACCATGTAAATTCCTTAAATGGGGATATTCAATGGCAATTACATGGTTAGTGCTGTTGAATATCCCCTTCTAACTCCTTTACGTCCCCTGATGCTATCTGGTTAGCATTGGGGCGTATTAGTGACATTCCGGGGCAGAGACTGCTGTTAACTGGGTAGCGGCAATATTGCACCACTACCTGGTTAGCGATCTGCAGCTAAAACTAGGCCAGCTTTTGGCTCACCTACTTTTAGCCATGGATCGCTAACCAGGTAATGGTGCAATATTGCCGCTACCCAGTTAGGCTCCATGACTGTTTCCTCTATGCGTTAAATCGGGATATTCAATGCCGTCACCAAGGCATTGAATTTCCAGGGTTAGGGGTCAGCGGGGAGGGCTGTATGCAATAGCGGCACATAGCCTGCCCAGATGAATATCGGGCCCATGGTGTTTATAGCAGCTGGGACAGCTGTTAAACCCAAATTGATATTGTTAGACATTTCCTATGGCACTGCAACTATTTTTCACATACAGTACAACAGAGGTTATCTGCTTGTGAGAGGTAACATGATCTGCAAAGTGCAGGGGTCCTGCCTTGTCAGGAAACAGTACACACCTATATTGCCTAATGGGCAGTGTAAGTGGCATTCAATAATTCTTGAGGTTAGCAAAAGTTTGTAGCAGCCTCTGGAGTCAGATAAATGAATACTAATATATATATTCAAAGTACATAGTATCAAGCTGTTAAGGATTTCTGTTTGTTTTGCTACTGGCCTCTTTTCTTCATCATGCACTGTTGTTTTCACATTTTCACTTTCCTACAGCATAGAAAGGATATTTGACAGATTTGTATCAAATGCTGATTTTCTTTTTGTTATACATAACTGACTGGTTGTGGTTCTATTCTATGACACCTGGTAGCCTTACATGCAATTGATATGGGCAGTAGCAGGCCTTGAATTCACAGTCTTTGATGAATGGGGCAGTCACCTTGTCACTGTAGTAACATGACTATCTGTGAGTTGGCTGTTATTGCAATAGACATGACTGACATATTAGAAAAACAGAGCACCAGCATTGCAAGCATGGCAACATTACACATAGCATGGGGAGGTCCTGGTTTCCCACAGCATAAGTATTGGTGTGGGGTTGGCTCATTTGTGTTCTGTTGGACTTTTGGCCAACACATGTGCCATGAATATAAAAGTACTCTGTGCATTGGCCATTGAGTGCAGCCTTCCCAAAGTGGGACTGTGCTTTGCAGTTCCTTCTCCTTACTACAGATGTTGATGGCATTTGTTGAATACTTTCATCCCATCCCATTCAACCTTTTGCTGTTCTTCATCCCCTACTGCTGGCATGTGACCCTGTTTGTGTACAGCAATGCTTCTCTGCCCCTCCCCTCAGCCTACCTCCTACCACTGACGGGGTGGGGGTGTCTTATTGTCAGACGCTGTCATGCCATCAAAAGTATCAGCAGTGTTTTTGTCTTGTCAGAGTCCTGAACAATGCATCATCCTACAAACTTTCTTTCTTGCACTGTCAAAGCATATTGCTTTTCTGTGATGCTTACTGCGACATACAAAACCTACATGATTTTTCACACAACAATGTCCCTTTGCACAATCTTGGATGCAGAATTCCAGCAGGGGTACATTGGGGCAGCAAGGCAGTAGAGCACTCTCATCTACCCTCATCCATCTTCCTGCCCATCCATCTTTATATATCCACTGTGATCACTCATGTATTCTCCTGCGAACTGCTACACCCTGGCCCACACTGTGGCACTTTACTCATTAGGGTGTATCACTCACATCTCAGCTGCAACTGATGTGCAGGTCATCACTGCTGTCCAGTCATTCTTGCTATGCCGACATCATCGCTTCTCCAGGGCACTCTCATACCCACTTCTATACCACCCACTGACATCACAGCAGATTACATGACCATCCCTCAATTATAGTCCAACTGCCTCCCACATTCTCCTCACACTCACTGTCTGACACGTATGAGACATATGGATGTGACATGTCCATCACCTATTCCTTTTGCTCCCATCTAGCACCTTAGTTCTGACTTCTAGATAGGCTCCCTTATTCTTCATTGCAGTGATCATCCTTACCGCTCATTGACCTCCATGCTTGCCACCCTTAATTCCTACTCAGTTTGCCGCCTGCTAACCAGTCACTATCGCCTTTTCCACAGGAATGCCTCCTCCATGCCACTGCTATTAATTCCCACATGAGGCATTAACGCAGCCATTTTTGCTCATAAAAGACATGTTAAGGAGGCATTTTTAATGCAGCTTAGTAGACATACCCAGTGGCGGGATTCGATCCGAATAGGAAATGGTTTGGATTGAGCCAGCCAGTGCCCGGAGCGAGCCGGCATTTGTGTTGCTGGTGTCACACACTCAGGCTGCTGGCAGCCACTGCAGGACAGCAACTCCTTGGTGGCCAAGCAGCCCGATCCCCCCACCCTCCAGTGGTTTGACAGCATTGGGACCTCCTGCAATGCCACGGTCCCCCGATGTCATCAAACCACTGATGGGTGGGGGAATTCCTGCCAGTGCAGTGCCGGCATCAGGATGCCATTTTCGTCCAGGTTTGGTGAATGCAACCTGTGTCACAAACCGGTTCACATGAACCTGGCCGAACCGGCTGAATTCCACCATTGGACATACCCCATAGAATTCTAGATGTTATTATATTGGATAATAGCATGATGTTCATATCCAGGGAAATCTGATTCATCGTGCAAGCACTGCACCATTTCAAAGTGTATGTTATAGATGACCAAAAGGTTTGCTATTGAAGATCATCACAGGAATACTCGCTAACTCAACTAGCCGGCTAACTAATTTGTATATGTTTCATCATGTATTAAAAAAGGATGGAAACCATCAGAAAAAGGTATGAATCACCACTTGATGATTTATTTAGAACTGTGCAACCATACCAGATTGCATTCCTTAAAATATAAGTGACAAATTACAATTTAAAAAAAAGAACCTCAATAGAGTGTTAGTTTTGCAGTGGAAACTAATGTTCATTGCTGTTAAGTGCATGGAAAGAGACTTTTGGATTTTTCTCCTTCATGCAAAATTAGGCTAGATAGAGCAGCTTTTAAATTAGATAATAAGAGAAAGCTGATAGCTGCCCGAACATGCATGGTGCAGAATGATGTATCTTTGAAGGATACTAGAAAAGCAGGGAAGCAAGAGCATCCCGATAAAGAGGTTGAATAAAAATAAAAGTAAGCTGCTAATGGCTGTTGATACTGTGTTACGGCATTTTTCTAGGGAACTACTACTTCCTCTCTTTCGCATAGAAATTTCTTTTGGTTGTGAAGACCAGTGCTATACCAAGGAACGTTATATTCCTTAAGGACAGCTCTATTTCCAACAGGATGCTGAGCAACCTGCTATCCAGATGTGTATCATATATCTACAATGACATCTAAATTACCACTAGGAAGTGAATGCAGGCAATGGGTGACTTTATGTATAAATGTGTCTTTATCAAATGTCACAAATCTACGCTTAATGAGTTCCCTTTCAACAGCCATGCTCATTGACTGCTTTATGGCTGACTTTAATAAAGGACACAAAGAGGAGCAACCTCCTGCAGGAAGTACTAGAAAACACAAGGAGCAGGAGATGATGGAAGACAAGGGTCTTTATTGTGCAAAGGGAACCCCAACGCGTTTCGGCAACGCCTTCTTCAGGGGGAGTGTCACTAATGAATATAAAAAATATAAAAAAATATATAAAAATTTTTTAAACATTAATTAATAAAGATGATCAAAAACAATAAAAATACAATTAAAAACAATTAAAATATGAAAGCACCGGCATGACGTACAACATAAAATAGTCTAATAACAATAATGTAAACAAAACGCAAGAGCAGGGCTGAGGGAACAAATATGGCATACCAACCTATATAGAACAATAGAAAGAAACCAAACAGATTGGAAACAGATCAAGACAATGGTGTAAAAGAGTACTATCACTAAACTCTATCAGCTTATGATTGCATATTGTGCATAGAGAATAAAATGATAAACAGTGGAATAAAATATGCAAACATACAGTTAAAACAGTAATCCATTGCAAAATGATAAAATAGAAAATAGCATGTATAAATAGATATGTCAATACATATAAGCATAAAACACTTAACTGAACCAATAAAACTGGAATATAAAAATAACAATAAGCATAATTGTACCTTACATACAATAATGATAAGAACAATAAAAACACAAAGATAAAACACGCTAAATAAAAAACTGTGAAAATTGATGTGCAAAAAGACAAATGTTGATAAAAAAAATTGATAAAAGAACAAATATGATGAAAAAACTATGACCAGCATGTACAAATAAATATAATAATAAATATAAATATAAATATAAATACTTAACAAAACAAATAAAATTTCAATATAAATATATCAATAAATGAACATGCATTGTAAAATAAAAAATAAAAAATATAATATATATAAAAAAATAAAGAAACGAAAACTTGTTGATAAAATCATATAGAAAAAAAAGGCAAGCAGCATAAATATGGATTACTATAAACAATTAATGCTCGTACAACCATATGTGAGACGATGAAACAAGTAGAACTATGGTGTACCATGACCAAAGCAAGTATGGAACACAATATGATAAATAAAACTTTAAGAACATAATGAACTGTGTTGTGATGAATAACTGCTGAAAACAAAGATAAAAATTAAAATTAAATAAACTTAAAACAGGAGAGGGAGGGGGAGGGCTGAGTAGTGCATTGAATGTAAACCTATTTACCAGTTCTTTTGTAACACATATTGGATCCCATTATACAACATAAAGGTGTGGAACACCGTGAACAGACAGGAAGGGGCACTACACCATGTCTGCACGGCAAACTTTATGAGATGTGAGTAAACTGAGGCCATATATTTAAAAACATGGAGAACGACAAAAACTAGAACTGTGTAACATATGTTAGACAAATATGGATCTCAGCACAGAAAAAGGAAAAAATCAATCCGTGAGAACAGAAGTTAAATATAATGCAAAATCACTCTAAAGCTAAAGTCAGTAAACAGAATTACTCCAAAACACGAAGAACATGTTGATTGGTAAAGGAGGAGGACTGACGATTGCAGCACTGTATATGGGGATGATATGGGTATAACGTGGGAAAAACTAATGCGCAGGGTATTTAAACATGAAACTGTGCACAAGTGCGAATCTTAAAAATGAAATGAAACTAAAATGAGGGGCTTAAAAAACAAGTAGAAACAGATTTTAAACCACCTGTAGAGATAAGAACACGAGCGCGCTGAATGTGACATTACAAAAAGAACTGTAGAAGTAAAATAATATAACTACTGCACAATAGGGATCTGTGCCCCCATATAGGTGGAACCCTGACCTGTGTAAATATTAAATTAATAAAATAGACACACAAGATGTGTATGGGAAAGTGAAGACTCACCAGTACGCACGTTATCAAACTGACAATACCGACAGGATAGTATGATAACTAGTAACGTTGTAGCTGAGAGGAAAAGAATAAATAAACAGTGAAAAATCAAGAAACAAATTGTAATACATTATGAATACGAGATCACAATGGAGAAATTCACGATCAAAGAGAACACAAAAGCAACACAAGTTACCATATATAATCAAATTCTGTTGAGAAGCTGAATCGCAAGGATCGCGTTCAAAACAGTTGAAAGAGTGAGTGTGTGCTGTGTCTCTGTTTAAACGCCGATTTTGGCGCCAAAATGCAGGAAACATGATACTCAGGGGAGGAGTCAACAGCGTGCTATACACCTTAAGGTACAAATCCAAAGGAGCATGGGGGAACACCATCCACAAGTGAATGGTCATGTTACTTAAATAAAACATTAAGAACTGAATGTGTATATAAAAGGGGGCTTATATAATGCAGAACAACGAACAGTGGAAAGAAGGGATGGGGTCAACCCAAGAAAACTGTTAAGTCTACTGCTTGGTTTAAACCATACGGCTCCAAAGTATTGAATTCATAAATAAAACGTTGTTCAAACCTCAATAGAGTTTTTTCTATGTCACCTCCCCTCCAATGTGGGACGATCGTTTTGAGCACTATAAATTTAATATCACTAATATTGTGATTCTTATCCAACCAATGGGAAACCAATGGTTTATCCGGATGTTTCCTAAAAATGTTGCTACGGTGTTCGATTATGCGAGTACGGACCTGTCTCAGGGTCTTGCCTATATATAGTTTATGACAAGGGCATTTAATAAGATAAACAACATTAGCAGTTTTACAATTAGAATATTGATGTAAGAAAAACTTACGGCCAGTCTTACTATCCAAGAAAAAATCTTTAACTGTGATTGCATGTGTGCACACAGAGCAGTTGCCACAACTGTAATGACCCTTAATGGTGGGTGACATATTTATATTTATATTTATATTTATTATTATATTTATTTGTACATGCTGGTCATAGTTTTTTCATCATATTTGTTCTTTTATCAATTTTTTTTATCAACATTTGTCTTTTTGCACATCAATTTTCACAGTTAGTTTTTTATTTAGCGTGTTTTATCTTTGTGTTTTTATTGTTCTTATCATTATTGTATGTAAGGTACAATTATGCTTATTGTTATTTTTATATTCCAGTTTTATTGGTTCAGTTAAGTGTTTTATGCTTATATGTATTGACATATCTATTTATACATGCTATTTTCTATTTTATCATTTTGCAATGGATTACTGTTTTAACTGTATGTTTGCATATTTTATTCCACTGTTTATCATTTTATTCTCTATGCACAATATGCAATCATAAGCTGATAGAGTTTAGTGATAGTACTCTTTTACACCATTGTCTTGATCTGTTTCCAATCTGTTTGGTTTCTTTCTATTGTTCTATATAGGTTGGTATGCCATATTTGTTCCCTCAGCCCTGCTCTTGCGTTTTGTTTACATTATTGTTATTAGACTATTTTATGTTGTACGTCATGCCGGTGCTTTCATATTTTAATTGTTTTTAATTGTATTTTTATTGTTTTTGATCATCTTTATTAATTAATGTTTAAAAATGTTTTATATATTTTTTTATATTTTTTATATTCATTAGTGACACTCCCCCTGAAGAAGGCGTTGCTGAAACGCGTTGGGGTTCCCTTTGCACAATAAAGACCCTTGTCTTCCATCATCTCCTGCTCCTTGTGACTTTAATAAAGGTCAGCAAATAATGATCGGACCAAGGAACAGGCATTATTGACAAACTAACTCTACTTTTAGCAGAATCCAACCCTTGGACATTTGGAGGCCAGTTCAGATAAGGGCTGTCCAGACGTACAAAAATTGGATGTGCCCCAACCCGATTCTGCAAATGCAGGAGCTATACATTCCCTCAGTTGCAGAATCTGGGCATTTGGACGGCCCGGATGTGCCGCGATTCTGCCTTGGGAGACATCCCCCTGCCTGGTCAGCCTGCCTATGCTCCTGCTGGAGCACTGGTGCCATGGTGTCCTGTCACCGGGATGTCCAGCAAGAGCGTAGGCAGCCTGACACTGGTCCCTCTCTTCTTTCCCCACTGCCTGACTCTCGGTGGGGGCAGCCAGGGCTGGGAACAGGTGGCAGAGCCTTCACTGCAGCCCCTCTGCCACTTTGGGGGTTCTGCATGTCCCATTCGCCTTGGCATCTGGGACATTCCACCTCCAAGGTTGGATAAGTCCCCCGTCCATCTTATCCTCCCCGGACGTACAGGACTGTGATCTGAATAGGCCCTGTATGTCTGGGTTTGTAAGCTCACTCCCGCTCTGCCCACTCTCTGCCTCCTGCACTCCCCCCCTGCCCCCGTCCAGGGCTCCCCACACAAACCCTCCATTTGTGCATGGAGGGCTGGATCCAGAATAACATCCAGGATCTGTTCAGGGGTTGGATGTCCTCTCATAATTTCAGATTACAATAATGCATAACAATATGTTGGTAATATATATATATATATATATATATTTATTTATTTTTCATTTAATGGCATTTACTAAAAATATAAATAAATAAAAAATATATATTACCAAGATATTGTTATGCATTATTGTAATCTGAAATTATGAGAGGTTTCTGTATTAATGTATGACATATTGGAGTTCTATATGGATGTCTTTGAATTATTATATTGCATTGTGTTTAGACTTTGATTCAGTATTTTATAACTTACATGTGCAAATTTACACTCAGTCCAAGCTCCACCTACATTCCACCCCCGGCTATGCCCACACTGACCTGCCTATGATAAATGTGTATAGGCCCATTAGTGCGTGCAAGTAATGGAAAATGCATGACATGCATGGCTCCTTATGAAATTTCCTCCCATCTGTGTAAAATCAAGTGCCTGCATAGCCACAAGGAAATATTTAGTATCTTTACTTGGACCAAGGTGAGGAATTGGGAAGTTGAAATCTACCAGCACAATCAACATGGATATATCTAACGTGTTGGATAGTATGGCATCATATATGTCTGATAAATCACTGTGTGTTGTCACTGAAGGTCTATATAATAAATAAATATCAGTAAATTTGTTTGTAATCAATAGCAAGTCACATCTTTTCTCACATTCATGCTCAATCTCTTCAAACCCAAGGGTTGTTGTTTTTTTCAGCATAAGAATTGCCCCATCTCTCTTTTTACTCCACGAGTGATGAAAAAATACCACAATTTTAACATCCTAGCTGTCACTGCCACCTTACAGTGTTCACATCTACTAACCATGCTTCTGTGATTGCAAAAATTTCAGGTATAGGATCACTAATCAAATCAGCTATTACCAGAAGTTTATTACTTATAGATCTAGTATTTACTAGAATGCATTTCAAACAAAACTTATTTTATCACAAGATTTAACACCACAATAAGAAAGTAAAGATAAATAGAGCAGTATTGATGGACCCATTTCCCCATCCATGTGAATAGGGTTCCAGAACCCATAATACCATAGATTGTACAATAATAAGTCCATGGTCAATACACACAATTAGGACTGGTACTAGGGTTTTTGGCATCCCCCCCTACAACTATAGATCGGTGCTCCCTCCCTCATTACTATTAATGCCGGCTACAATTTTCCAAAACTCCTTCTGAACTCTTTTCACATGATGCTAGCATTTCTCCTTCAAATCCAGTGTTGTAAGGAAATTGCAGTGAAGAGGCTATGATAGTCCAAGAACGCGCTAAAATTTAGATTTGGATCAAAAGAAAAACACTCAGCTGTATGGACAGCTCAGAACCATTTTACTCACTAAAAAAATATGCAGGAGAAAGATTTTGTACAGAATGTAGGAATCAGCAACATGATAACCATGCATCAATGTACATCTGGAAACTATAAGCAAAACTGGTATAATGTTGATGCAAAGAATAGTCGCAGTGTAGTCTGTTACTATAGGAAGACAGGAACAACAGTAACAGGTTTCAATAACAAGCTAGTAGGTTACAAGCTGTAGCATTGTGAAGAATAATTAGTAAAATAGGCTAACAGTATACAAGCATGTCAGACTGCTGTAAAACAAAAATAATACTCTTTATATGTTTGCAGTGGAGGAGGGGCCTAGTGTTTAGAGCAGCATCCTGGCTGTGACTGTGCTGCCCTTTTCTGTCCCTCCCTCCCTAAACTGAATGGCACTCTTGATGATTCTGGCGGTGGGGTTGGGGAGCGACAGGCCATATGCTTTGGCATACACAGTCTGCCGCTTCTTACCCCTTCGACACAATTTTGGGGTATCAGAAGCAACAGGCCTGCTGCTGAGCTGAGCTGACCCTGCCGCCGGAATCAGCAGCAGCAGGAGGTGTTGTCATGATATGGCTCAGCACAGGCGGGGTGGCAGGCCATGTGTGCCATGCTGCCCATTGAGATCTGACACCTTAGCTACTTAGTGGACGGCCCCGCCCTGCCGCCTGTACTGTACAAAATATAAAGATAGCAGATGTAAATTTCAACAGCTGACATAGTCCACTCACTAAATTAAAAATTGAATTATTTTTTCTACCTTTATTGTCTGGCCATATAATTTTTCTGCACACGTTGGCCACAGTCTTTGATTTCTATCTTTTTCTCTCTTAGCTCTCTTTACAGGGACTTCTGTCCATTTGTCAGATTCCTCTCTCTTTGTGTCATTTTTTGCTTCATTCACATCCATCTCTGACACTGAACTTTACTTTCTACATCTCTAGCCACTCAGATTTCATTCATTCATTCATTCTTTCTTCTCCATCCTCATTTTCTCTCTTTTTACTGTATCAATCTACAGCTCATCTTCTTCCCTCACTCTGACCAGCCTATTCTCCTTGCCCTTATTCCCCATTCTTTCACAAACCCTCCTTTAATTCTGTCCTCAATCCAGCATCATCTCTATCTCTCATCTCCTTCCATCCAGCATCTCCTCTTTTCTCTCTCCACCCCCTTTTCCACCCAGAATCTTCTCTTCTCTCTATCCACCCACATTTCATCCAACATCTACTCATATTCTCTCTCCACCACCCTTTTCACCCATGGAGTGGAGGAGTGGCCTAGTGGTTGGGGCAAGGTACTTCAGACCAGAAGGTCAGGGGTTCAAATCCCACTAGAGGACAGCAACCTTGGGCCGGAAGGACTGGGGTTTCTAGTCCCACAGGTGCTCCTTGTGGTCTTGGGCAAGCCACTTAACCCTCCATAGCCCATGTTCCCTGTAAAATAGTTATCTCCAAGTTATAATTCCCTATTCAATGTAAACCACACTGATGCAGAATAGCATGGTATATAAAAAAATATAAATAAATCTATTATTTCCCCACCTTCTTTTCCATCTATCATTTCTTCTTTCTCAGTTCTTCCTCATGTGTCCAGCATATCCCCTCTTTCCCCCTACCACCACCCCTATGTCCAGCATCTCTCCACTGTCCCTCTGCTCTCTCCATGCCAAGCAATGTCACCCTAATTAGGCACTATCCCCAATATCTACCCTTTGTTGCCATGACCTTCCTTTCCCTGTCCCCGAGACAGCATATCCTCTTGCTACCCTACTCTCCTTCCTGTGTCTGCCTGCAAGCCACCATTGTCCCCTTTCTTTCCCCATCTACAATCCAACATTTCCTCCTTCCTCCCTCCACCCCTGGACTCAGTAATTTGATCGTATATCTTCTGTTATACTGAACCCATCCTCTGGACCAGCATCTTTTTTCAATGACTCTCCCTCCACTGCCGCTTTCTGAGATCGGTCCCCTGCGGCAGTGGAAAAGAAAAGGAATCATAACACAGGCATGGGGACTTCCTCTTCATCGGTGTTGCTATGAGATCTGCTGGTCCTGCCTCCTCAGCAACAGGAAGTCGGACCCTAAATTGAAGGGAACGGGGCCAGCAAAACTCATAGAGATGCCGATGAAGAGAAAGCCCCTGCACCTGTGTTAGGATTTCTTTGCTTTGCCACAGGGGACAGATCTTAGAAAGTGGTAGTGTCAAAAAATTAATATTAGCAGCTATGTTGCCTGCCTGAAGTGCCGGCAACACCCGGTAAGCAAGTTAGCTATGGCGCCCCACTGATATCAGTGGCCTCCTGCCACGCTTACCTTGCTTACTGGGTAGCGCTGGACCTGTACACAATGCTTCATAAAAGAAACATAGGCATGGCATTCACCCTAAGTCCACACTAAGGGCTACACAAAGGACCATTTGGCTTGGCTCTTGGGTATGAGCCTGTTGATGGGATGGCCTGTCTTGGGGCCTTCCATTTGTGCAGGCAGTGCCGGCCTGCAAGAGTGACTTTACCAAAAAGGGGGCGAGGACTCAGGTGCTTGCAGCACATAATGTCCGTAGTTTCCAGAGCAAACAGAAGTGGCTTATTTCAAGGTGTACCTCCAGAGTTGGAAGATACTGACATTTTTTAAAATATGAATGTACATTTTTGAATGGTACATAGGTGCTTATGTTGCCAAAAGGAGGCATATTGTATTGTTTCTTCACGATGATAAATTCCTTTAAGGACAAGGCTTAATATTGTTTATTACTACTTTTCATTTGTATATCACTACTAGGCATATGCTGCACTGGCAGATACACAAACCTGAAGTCAAATTCATTCAGATAGTTTTGTTGCTAGCAAGGGAATTGACTTAACAATCATAGATGAAGGAAACCGCTTCTTCAGGAATGGGTGAATTTTAAAGTATATGGAAAGATTTTTTGAGTTGCAAAATTGTAAATGCAAGCACCAGCCAGAATGGCTGTTGTATAAACAATAGTAGAATATATTTCAGAGCACCTATGGATCAGTTAAATGACTGAACTCAAAAGCATTGTTGACTCACAGAGCCTTAAGGGAAGGCAGGGAGGTTAGGTTAGAGGATATAACACTGTAGGGTATGTTTACTAAAGGGTGTTAAGGGAGCAAATGTGCTGTTAACGCCTATTATTGGCACTTTTGCATCCTTAATACTGTGAAAAAGCTGCATTAGTGAGCATTAAAGGCTCCTGCAGCGTTACGGGAACAGTAGGCAGAGAATAGGCTATAATGGGCAGAGAGAGGGCGTTAACAGTGGGTGCTCTCTTAACGCCTGTTGCATTAGTGCCCTTTAACATTGGGAATCCTAACACCGAGTAAAACCTTGTGGAAAGGGGGCATTTTGAGGGGAGAGAGCCTATTTAAACAAGATAGTGATAGCAGTGCTAGCCATTAGCAGCAAGAGCATAGTGCCTAAGTATCAAAGGATATTATGTTGATGTTGCAAATGGGGCAAAGAGGGTGGCATATGGGTCATGCAGTTAAAGAACTGGCTGCAGGTCATGTCTTGCATGTCCCTGTGGGTAAGCTTTAGCCTACTGTGCAGATACAGCACCAGCATGTGCAACTCCTAATGGATCGGCCAGCAAGCGTCCAAACACCAATCAGCCACACAGACAAGCTCCACTATCCACAGCTGAATGGAAAGGCAGACTGATAGCACTGGCACACTGAGTGGGCATTAACTACAGGCATGAATGACAGAGCATGCTATTACCGCCTGCACAATGAGCACACATTAACAATGCCTGAGCTGACATGGAGACTAAAGTGGCAGGCAGGAATGCCAACCATCCCTACTTTTGCACAGAATGGTGATGTGACTGTGTGTGTGTGTGTGTGTGTGTCCAGAGTTCTTTTGTCTTTTGCACTGCATTGTTCCCCACATTGCTTAGGCTGCTCCCAGTGTTGGTCTACAAATGTGCATGATGAGGAGCAGAAGATTGTAGGTATGGCCTGAAACAGAGCGGTTTGCCCAGGATGTGTCTGAATTGGAGGTCAGGTCAATGACTAAGACTTTGTAGTGCCTCTCTGCCACATGCATGGCCTGGGTGGTCACAGCAGATAATGCTGCAAGGGCACTCTCACTCTGACTAAGCTCTGACCATGACACAGCTATGTATCCATATAGTGCTATATAGTGTCCAGTTCCAGTGATGTGGGTGCTCTTCCTCTCCTGGGAGCCCAAATGTTTAGTGGCCATGCTGTTTGTCCTAAGCTAGGATGCACATGATTTCTCTGTGCACATGCATTGCATGCTGACTGGCCATAGGTAGCATGTGCATGGCTGAAACAGTCCTGTGGTGGGCTGCAGATGCAGTCTGATTGTGCTTGCTGAGGTAGATTGGTATTTTGATATGGCTGGGACAACAGTTGTTCCTGGTCTGTTCACTGTGGTCATGGCAGGACCAACGGATGGTAGCAGCAGCCCCATGCATGCCTAGAAGCTGCAACTGCATTTGGTGTCCATGACATCAGCTGCTACAACACTGGGCACTGGCATGCACTGTTCTAGGAGGGTCCCAGACACAGGGCCCAGATGTGACAGGCACCTATGGCATACTGCAATTGTGCACAAAAGAAGGTAACTAGGTGACTAGCATAACACACTGCAGACACTACCTGCCACACACTGGCAGTGATGTGGATCTGCAGCACAGCCAACAGTAACCATCTCTAACAGTGCAAGGTCTAGGGACCAGGTGCTGGGCATCCATCCTCACCCTCAGGGTGACTGCTGAAACTGCTCATTAGCACAGTTTGCAGCTGTTCTGTGCTTGTAGCATATACTGTCAGTGTGTCTTACCGAGCTGATGTGATGGATTAGTGCATTCTCCATTTGGTGATCAGCTGCAGACTGCTCTCCTGTGTGTGCAGTACCTCATATATAATGGAGGGGCTAACCTATACTGGCACACACAGCAGGCATTTTAGACAGTGACCAGCAGGCTCTTTGAATCAAGACATTGCTGTGCAGAGTGGTGTGGAGTTGTAGCCTACTGGTTAGTGCAATGTCTCCATAAACAAAGAACAAGGGCTCAATTCCCACTTATTCATTTTGGACCTGGGTGCTACTAAGATCATTTATCTGCCTGTAACAGTCCAGGCTTTGCTGTGACGTGCAGACACACATCCTACTTTGTTATGCATTCTGGCCACACTTTGGTTCAGCAAACATGCTATTCCCCATCACTACCTTCTGAGAGCATGGTTTGATTGGCTATGCTGCAGCTCATTGCAGGGTGTCAGACATGTTCATCCTGCAATTGTCATGCACCTGCTTGGAGGCGTAGCATAATAGTCATAGCAGTGGACGGGGGATTAGTCCAAGTTAGCAATGTCCCTGTTCAATGTATATAAACAAGTTTAAGTTACAATGTAAGCCGTTTTGACTAAATGATAAAGCAGTATTAAAAAAAACCCCTGTTAAATAAAAATAAAAGGATACCAGGATTTGAGGTCTACTAACACTCCTTATGTGACATTTTGGAATGTGTTACTGTTGCATTTTATGTCTGCCACAACCTTCATGGACTGATAATACCTCCTTGTGACCTTGAGCAGGTCACTTAATCCACCGGTGGCTCAGCTGACTGCAGGTCCATAGTGTGCCTGTTTATCATCTGACATTACCAATTCATCGGTAAGATGTATGCCGATGTGACTGCACTGATTCAGCGGTATACTAACAGGCAATTACATGCATATAGCTATAACCTACATGTGAGACATGAGTCATATATGACATCATGATTGTTACTCTACAGCTTTGGCTCCCTCACATCACTGTAGTACATCATACCTCTCGGACAGCCACATGCAGGTATCACCTCATGTCCGTATGTGCGCCATTTTCCCAGTTTGAATCCCAGGGGGGTGCCTGCACATTAGTCTGTGGTGTTGTATGGTGATTGTATGGCTGGGACAGGTGGGAGACCCACATGTCTGGTATCAGGCCTTCCATGTGGCACTGACACACATTTTCCCACACAGTACAAATATGTTGTAGATGGCACCTATGGCATATTGGTGCTGCCAGCCTATACTACTCTCTGTCGCCATCCTTCCTTCAACCTATCCATCTGCCTCTGTCAGCTGCGTACAGTCAAGTCTTCTCGTTCAAGATTCTACACTATGGCCTACATAGGTACTCTTTCCCACATTTCAGCTCTTCACACACACCTCTCCTGTGCCTGCTCTGCATGTCACCACTCCTGCTTCATCCTCCTTTCGCTGCACACATCCTGCCTTTTCTGACTCTGCTGGTAGACATGTCTTTCCCATCCTATGCCACACACTGACATTGCATCATTTTACATTGGCACCCTCCAGTGCATCAGCTGCTTCCCACACACTTGTCCAAATTACTGGCTCTCACGTAGGGTGCCCATGGATCCGGCAGGTCCATCAGCTCCCATCTGTCCTTCCATCTATCACCTTCCATCCATTGACTTTCTTTGGTGCTCCCTTATCCAGAGTTAGGGTGATAGCCATTTTCGGATGTTATGGTGCACGCTTGACACCTTAACACCCGATGTCCTGTGAATGCACATTAAATGGCCCATTGTGCCCTTAACCCTGGAATGCCTCGTACCCGCTCAGCACCTTTTATGCATGTAAAACCCCTTATCATTGCCGCTAATGCCTGCTACCTTATGCTCTTTAGTAAACATACTCCTCTGAGTAAGGAGTGAAAGGGAGTGTATAAGGTGGCAGTATATATGGGGAATAAAACAAACAACTGTGGGGGGAGTAGTGATTTATCCAACAGTATATAGGTAATATGGTTTTCCTGTTGTAATGGAACACAAATAGTATGGAAAGTATAGTACTCCTTGAGAGTAAATCTGTTTGTACCCTTGTCCAGATAGTTAATAAAAAGATATGCAAAAAGGGCATAAAATAGGCTGTTTTCTAAAATATCCCATAGATATTCTGTTATCAGATTATCTCCTTACAAGTGTGTTTGTTCTGTCAGTTCAAAACCAGCTTTGCAACTCTTTAGAAAACACTAATCTATTCCATCCTAGACCAAATGGCTTTCACCCCAGCTAATCCACTGAGACTTCACTTGTCTGTCTGTTAAATGAGATCGGGTGACATTTGGACACAAGTAAGATTGCAATTATCATATTTTTGGATTTAGGGGCTGCTTTTGACCTTGAAGAGACATTTCTTTTGCTGTCATATTTTATGGGACATTGGGATTACAGGTGCAGTTTATCCACAATTTAAACATCACCAACTAGATCATTCATACACAATTGTCTATAATGTCAAATAATCTCATAAATTCCATTTACCATGTAAAGTTGCACAGGTGTCTGTTCCGGCCCCACTTTATTTAAAAAATGTTTTGTCACCAGTCACCACAGTTATTCAAGACCTTGGATTTAGTGGGTTTACATTTTCTGATGATACAGATGCTGTCTTTCGTATGGATTCATCTTTTCTTGACCTTACCCTGCTAAATCAAAGTCTGGATTTTATAGTGGAATGGTTTTCCCAAAATGGCTTAAAATTGAGCCCCACCAGGACTGCAGCCAGGTTGGGAGCTAGGAATTTTACTTTTCCTAATATTGTCCCTATTATTAAGGGTACTACAATATCTCTTTGCACTTATAAACAAGTGTACAGGATTCTTTTGGACCCCTTACTAAATCTACAGCTTCACATTTCAGTGGTTACAAATAGCCTTTCTTTGCATTATGCCTAATTTGAGTGGTTAGTTCTTATTTAAAGTACTAAAGATCTTAAAATCTTACTGTTTGCTTTACTATTGAACTGACACATTGATTGTAATTCTCTTTAACTTAAAAAAACAATATGTATCAAAGCTTCAGTTCTTACAAGATACAGCTGCTAAAATCTTTTTCAAAACTTATGTCTCCTCCTCTAATGCCCCTCATTGGTTACAAATTAATTCCAGAATTCAATTCAAAATTTTGTTACTTGTTCATAATACATTTTTCATAAGATTCCCAGTTACTTATCTAATCTTCTAATAGCTTATCAACCATGAAATACTATTTGGACTCAATATATAGGGGCATATTTACTAAAGATGAGCATGCATTAATGAAGTTAATGTGCATTACGTGCCACTGGGCTCATAGAAATGAAGGTGTTGCGGGCACTTAATGGAGGAGCAGCCTACTGGTTAGAAAAGCTCCCTAGTATTCAAACAATCTGCCTACCTGTTGGACGGCTTTATTGAATCCCCGACACATTTTAGCTCTTTAGGCCTTCTTCAGGGGGATCATGCCTCAAAAGAACAAAGATAAAATACGAAACTACATAAATAAATGATTAAATTAATTAAACATATCAATGATGCATAAAATTATTTCAACCAATCTAAATACATAAGCAAATAAATAAAACAATTAAAAATAATTAAAAATATCAATGATACATGAAATTATATCAAATACTGTGATATCAAATAAAAACAATTTTAAAAACAATATTAAAACATGAAGTGAAGTGCTGACAGACATACAAAATTGGACAAGGAAGGAAATAGTGCAAAGACAAATGAGATTGCATAAAAAGCCATTGTATGAGCAAGGAACTGCATTATCTTTTTATAAATTAATAATTAATGAGGGTAAGGGGGGAGGAGAAGTCAAGGAGGATATAGAACAGGGAGAAATATACTTGTGCTATAATGAGACGGAAGACCAGTTCTTTGGAAAAACATCATAGAAAGGCAATGACTACCTGTATTGCAGGAACGCCAATAGCAAATAAATGTTGCAGCCAATCACTTCAAACAAACATAACTTTTTCTATGAACTGAATAAAAAAAAAACAGAATAAAGTGAATACATTCTTTAAATTAGATGTGTAACCAAATTTATATACAAAGTTATCAAAAGAAAAAACTTGCCTGATAAGTCACACGTGCATGCAAGCTGTAGTTTGGAGTGAGAGGGCTCCACGTACAAATGGTGGAACTTTTAAACGCTGAGGAGCGATTCACACCAAAATTGCAGGTCAAAGAGCAAATGTAAATGTGACCAAAAAGAGTACTATAGTTTAAGGAAATTTTTTTGTAATAATAGAAATGTGGCTTAAAAAATGCAAGTTCAAATCCTGGGTTCCAAAGAAAAAACAACAGTGTGAGTTCAGGAATCTAAGTGACAATATAGTATCGTTCATGACTACTGTGAAGGCCATGTTAAAAAGAAGTAGCATCCAAGACCACTTAAAAAGGGCTGCAAAATGCTATATGTATTAGTGTTGATGGGAAGCCTTCCCACCGTCCTATGTTAGTGGCAACCTATGAAGTAGATCCGGTGAGAACTAGAATTAAAAGTCCTTTATGGGACTAATATCCAGGAGCACCATATTTATTTATTTATTTAATTCTTTTTTTTATACCACACTCTTTAAAATCAGTGCGGTTTACAATAAACATTAGTTTGTACAATGCAGACAGAACATGCATTGAACTTACAGAGAACAGATAAGACACCATATAAAACCAATGATGTATTTCCTAGCATGGAGATATCCCATAGTGCCTCCCTGTGTAAAAATAAAGAAGTAAAAAACAAAAAAAGATATATGTGTCATGCTCTCAAAAATGTTTAAATCTTAAGACAGAACAACAGCTGCAGCTAAAGAAATAGATCCCACAGTGAGGGAGCTGAACAAAAAGTAAACATTCCTTATTAGTTGTGCAAACCGTGACATATGAACAAGGGACAGGAAGTCATGAACAGTACAGTGTAACTCCAAAGTTATGTACATGCAGGGTGTGTACAAATATGCAGAAAGCAATTGTGACAGATGAATCACTATCTCCCAAATAAAAATGATATATAGTATTCAATAAAAAGGCAAAAAAGAGAGCATGGATGGGGGTTGAACCATTATAATACAAACCAAAATTAAAATTGAAATTGCTGGCTCCTAAAAGAAATAAAAACAGCTTTCAAAAGGAGCATTTGCACCAACAAACTTGAAATGTTGTGCAATCTAAAATAAAAAATAATAAATCAAAGCTCTATAAATAAGTAAAAACTAGAGTTAAAATTGTCGGCTTTAAAAGTAATAAGAACGGCTCACAATAGGAACGTTTATACCAATGACTTAAATGTTGCAGATCTAAAATAATAGAATAAATAAAATAAATAAGTTAAAAAGAAGGGGGAAGAGGGAGGAATGAGGGAGGGGGAGAGGGGGAAGGAGAAGGGGGAAGGAAGGGAGGGAAAGGGGAGGAGGGAGGAGAGAGAGAGAGAGAGAGCGAGAGAGAGGGAGGGGAGGGCGAGGGTGAGGAGGAGGAGGGTGAGGGTGGATAGGAGAGGGGATGGGGATGGGGATAGGGAGGGGTAAGTAATGGGGAAGAAGAGAGGGGAGAGGGGAGGGGGAAGGGTAGGGTGGAGAGGAGGGGTAGGGAGGAAGGGGGAAAAGGGAGGAGAGGGAGAAGGAAGGGGAGGAGAGGAGGGGAGGGGGTGGAGAGGAGTGGTAGGGAGGAAGGGGGAAAAGGGAGGAGGGAGGAGAGGGAGAAGGAAGGGGAGGAGAGGAGGGGAGGGGAGGGGGTAGAGAGGAGGGGGAAGGAGAGAAGGAGGGGGAGGGAAAGGGGAGAGAGAGGAATAATGGGGAAGGAAGGGTGAAAGGGTGGGGGGAAATGCCGGAAAGGAAAGGATGGAGGTTGAAGAGGGAAAGGGGGAAGGGAAAGCTCAAGCAACATTTGCAGTATATGAAATAATAGTAAAAAATAAAAATAATAAATAATAAAAATCCCCATCCATGCATTGAAACAGTGAAAAAAACCCCACATTAAAATGCATTGAGAAAAGACTAAAAGACCTAAAGGAATATACTGGAAACCAAAGATGAGTTATAATAAAACCAGATGAGACTCATGATATTAATAGGGGGTCCCATCTAACATACAATGAAAATTACACAAGACACCTTAACTATTAAAATGAAAATGAAATAAAAATGAAATACAAAAGCGGAATAAAAAATGAAATAAAAATGTGCCCCCTAAAAACTGTGTAAAAGTTCAACAACAAATACAGAGAACCTTAAAGAAAACTAGAAAGATCACTATCCTGATTAAGACCATGGGGGAGTAAAGTTTGTAAATCATATATAAATCTCTGTTCCATCTGGAGAAGCAGTCTGTCAGTGTTACCCCCATGCCAATGTGTACGGAACACCTTCATCACCATGAAATGTAAATTAGAGACCTTATGGTTCTCAATGACCCAGTGTTCTAACAAATGTTGGTCCATAACCTGCCTTCTTAAACAACTCTTGTGTTCATCAATCCTGGTCTTTATACATCTTTTGGTTTTGCCAATGTAGCAGAGGTTACATGGACATAAGATTAAATAAATCACCTGTCCTGTATCACAGTTCGAAAAATCATCAGATAAACTTTTCGGTCAGTAACAGGATGAACAAAGACTTCCTTGGTAACCAGTAAATTTTTGCAGATGGTACAATGTCCACATTTAAAATGACCCTTTATCCTAGGGATAATGTGTGGTCTACTCAGAGCTGATGGTACTAACAAGTCGGTGAGATTGTGGTTGTCGCTTGTCTTTCAAGGAGGGGACTAATTCTAATAGATGCCACACTTCCTTCAGGATTTGTGCAATGTCCTTAGATATACTGTATCCAGGAAGGTCAAGGCACAGACAATGTGGTCTTCATTCCGGGGAGGTCAGCCCTGAAGTGGAGAGATTCTGTCTGATGACCTGGCTCTGACATAGGCTTTCTGAATGCATGCAATAGTGTTTCTTTTGCTCAGAGCAACTATTTTCACAAAATCAAATTACAGTCCCAAAAGCTACTCCAGTACCTTGATCTGATCATTATCTAATTTCATTTTCCTTGCATCTTCAAACTTCATCCAACAACTTAACAAGTGATTACAAAACTAGAAAATGTAAAGCTTTCTATAAAGAAGATTTTCTTAAAGAAATTATTCCATAGTTACAACAAAACTACACCGAATTGGATAAAGCCATAGAAAATTGGAACAATATCATTTCAAATGCTGCTATAGCCCTGAAAAATAATAAAGTGCGAACACACAGGACGAAAAGTGCACCATGGTATTCAAATGACATCAGGGAGACAAAACGCATTTTAAGAAAACTTGAGCGTAAATGGAGACTAACTAAATCTCAAGATATAAAATTTCTATTTAATGTTAAACAAATAGAATACAATAAGCTAATAAATGATCGTCAACAACAATACCATACAAATCTAATAATGAAAACAGCTAATAAACCAAGGGAGCTCTTTAACATTGTTCAACAACTCACAAAAGTGAACACTTCATATAGTGACTATCAAATAGATCCCCAACTATTTGCAAACTACCTGATAAACAAAAATTCACTTTTGCCAAACAACTTACCTACATCACAAGACCACCAATTTTGGATGAAACCTTGCATCAAATTCACAAAAGACTGGAAGGAATTTTCTATACCAAACTCAAAACAAATTGAAAATATAATCAGCACAATTAATACAACAACTTCCCCAGCTGACCCATGTCCAGTGGAATGGATTAAAAGTACTAAAAATCAAATTAGTTTTCACATTGTAAATATCGTTAACAACTCTTTAAAACAAGGACACTTACCATCTATACTAAAGAAAGCTATAATTCGACCAATCTATAAAGGTAAATCACTAGACATCACTGACCCCAAGTCATACTGTCCTATTTCAAGTTTACCTTTTATATCAAAAATGATAGAAAAAGTAGTACAAGAACAACTGCAAGATCACATTGACTTACATGCCCCACTGGATATACACCAGCATGGCTTTAAACCAAATAACAATGTGGAAACGCTACTGATTTCTCTCTTTAATAATCTTATAATCGCGAGGCCGCGAGCAGGGTCCCGGCGGCCGATTTTAACCGGGCGCACGGCCCGGCGCGGGGAACCTGCGCGTGGCCTGGGTGGGGTGCGAGAGTGCACCTTTCAAACTGATTGGCTTCCGGCGGTCGCGGCCGTACGGGAGCCAATCGACGGGCCTCTTGTTGGGGGGTGGGGGGGAGTCTCGGCCGGAAGCCTCCGCGTGTCAGTTAGAGCGGAAGCTGCTTCGGGAGCCGGCGTTGCTGAGGGCTGAGGAACGGCGGAGTCTGATCACGTTAGGCAGCAGATCCCGGAGGCGGTCAGAGCTGGGGCCTAAGGCAAGTCTGGCGGGTCAGCCTTTTGGTGGAGGATTTGTTTTGGAGAGTGTGGTGTGGGTCTGTCCTGGGTGGCCTGTTTCTGGGGTTTTATTTGCAGCAGGTTACTCAAAAAAAAAAAAAGAAATCCCAATTTAAACCTGTGCCACTTGTTAAAGCTCAGGAACAAAAAAATCCCAAAAGCGTAGGTATTCCTTGACCATCTAGCCAACCCTCTAGGCAAAGGTTATATTTTTATTTATCTGTAAGAGCATTATAATTTGTTTATAATATGTACATAGTCTCTCCCTCATTTTTATTCCATGTTTACATTCCCTGTTCAATGTAAAAAACTTGATGTAACTGCTTACATTCTTGTATGTTCTGTTTCAAATGTGAACCGCACTGATTATAATAGCGCGGTATATAAGAAATAAAAATAAATAAATAAATAAATATTCCAACAAATATCAATAATCAAAAGAATACCACTGATCCCCAACTACAATCACCATCGAATTTTTTGTCGGGTATAAACCGCAAGGTAAAGGGGGAACTCCTCTACACCTCACGCAGTACATACCTCTTTTATTTATTTTGTTTTCTATTAAACACTGTCCATGTTATCACTCAAAAACTACTAAAACTGGAAAGAAGTCCACACTTATCTGCTCAGGCACGACGCGCACGTTTCGAAGTGACAAGCTTCTGCTTCAAGTGTCCCCAATGCAAAAGTAGTGTATTCATTCTTTCAAACTTCCAAAAACGCCGAAACTATGGCGGGTGACGTCAGGGCTTACAAATCAGATAGGCCAATTATAGGAACGCCCATTCTAAGCAAACCAATCACATAGAGGAGGGAAACCCCACATCACAGGGGAACCCCTAAACGGATTGGATAGCGGTTAAAGAGTCAACCATTCAATGTCCTTATTTAATCCAGCAGGAGCAATTGAGTTTAATGTGAAGATCCACCGTTGTTCTAAATTTCTCAAATGAGCCATTCGATCTCCCCCCCTCGGATCCCGCGGCACATGATCAATCACTGTCCATTTTAAGTGCTCAAACTCATGATGGAAATCAAGACAATGTTGTACCATCGGAGCTGACAGCACAGATTGGCGCAAAGGAGATGCATGCTCACCCAATCGAACCCGTACAGCATGGGTAGTACTTCCCACATATCGCTGTGAACAGGGGCAAACTAAAAAATACACTACATAATCAGATGCACATGTAGTGTGCCATCGGCGGTAAAAAACCCGACCCGTGGATTGATCAGACCAAGCAGAGCCTGTTATAGCAGAAGCACAGTATCTGCAATTCTCACACACGTCATGAGATCCCATTCTATTGTCTGGCACAATAGGTCGATCACTACATGTTGCAGATCTCACCAGCCGATCACGTAAGTTGCGGCCCCTTGAATAAGCAATTTGCAAAGGTTTATTCAAACTTGGACATAAAGAAAGCACTGGCCAGTGTTTCCTTAAAATAGATGCCACCATCCCAGAGTGACTCATATAGGGTAGTACTCCGGTCACGTTAGTGGAGACATTATCCCCAGATGGTGAAGGCAAATTACTATCTAAATACCATTCCCGGTGAGAGTATAAAGCTCTCCGGTAGGCTCTTGAGATCACTGACTTAGGATAACCCTTCAAAGACAATCGTTGCCATAAATCCATCGCATGATGTTTGTACTGGGCTGTGGAAGAACATAGACGGCGAATCCTCAAGAACTGCCCAAAAGGAAGTCCCCGACAGAGTGGCTCAGGATGGAAACTGCCAAAGTTCAATAAACAATTCCGCTGTACCGGTTTCCTATATAATGTGGTGAGCAATGCAGATCCCTCACGGTATACCAACATATCCAAGAACTCAAGCTTATCCAAAGCTATGTGAGCAGTATATTTTATGTGAGGTTTGATGGTATCCAACCAGCGAATAAAATCCTTCAGAGAGGCCGAATCAGATAGCCAAATAAAAAAGATGTCATCAAGGAATCGTTTCCAGAGCGCCCGCTGGTTGGCTCCCGGGTACCGGTGGCTATGGTACGTAGGGGGGGCCTTCACCTTGGGAACATCTCGTTTGCGCCAATCTGTGCTGTCAGCTCCGATGGTACAACATTGTCTTGATTTCCATCATGAGTTTGAGCACTTAAAATGGACAGTGATTGATCATGTGCCGCAGGATCCGAGGGGGGGAGATCGAATGGCTCATTTGAGAAATTTAGAACAACGGTGGATCTTCACATTAAACTCAATTGCTCCTGCTGGATTAAATAAGGACATTGAATGGTTGACTCTTTAACCGCAATCCAATCCGTGTAGGGGTTTCCCGGTGATGTGGGGTTTCCATCCTCTATGTGATTGGTTTGCTTAGAATGGGCGTTCCTATAATTGGCCTATCTGATTTGTAAGCCCTGACGTCACCCGCCATAGTTTCGGCGTTTTTGGAAGTTTGAAAGAATGAATACACTACTTTTGCATTGGGGACACTTGAAGCAGAAGCTTGTCGCTTCGAAACGTGCGCGTCGTGCCTGAGCAGATAAGTGTGGACTTCTTTCCAGTTTTTGTAGTTTTTGAGTGATAACATGGACAGTGTTTAATAGAAAACAAAATAAATAAAAGGGGTATGTACTGCGTGAGGTGTAGAGGAGTTCCCCCTTTACCTTGCGGTTTATACCTGACAAAAAATTTGATGGTGATTGTAGTTGGGAATCAGTGGTATACTTGTTAAAATTCGGCTTTTGCTGCTGTGCTTTATTCCCAGGAGTTTAAGTTCCTGGTCTCGGTGGGGAATGCCTGCACTGCGCGGTCGGGCAAGAGCAGGGGGTTCGGCCCCTGCAGGTGCTTCTGGGTCGGGGGTGAGGGGGCGGGGGGGTCACGGTCTCGTTGGGAGGCTGGGTCGGGCAGGGGGTTGCCCAGCCCTATGGGTGGTAGGGGGTGGAGGGGTCGGGGGGGGGGTGCTGTGCGGAGGCAGAAAGGGGCAAAAGTGGTTTGGCAGCCGGGGGGAGGTGACAGGGGTGGAAGGGGAGCCCCGCCCCCCATTGGAACCCTGGGGGTGAGTGGTGGGCTTAGGGGAGTAGTCGGAGCGGCGGGGGGCGCGAATATGGGGTGTGTGGAAAGTGATGTGGGTCCGTTGCAGGTTGCAGGTGTGTCGGGGGCGTTTTGGGGGTATAGGGGCTGGGGGGAGGGTTGCGGCCTGATGGGGCCCAGTGGGGCAATGGCTATGGTGTGCCCGCTGGTTGGCTCCCGGGTACCGGTGGCTATGGTACGTTGGGGGGGCCTTCACCTTGGGAACAGTGGTTGAGTGGAGGGCAGGGTTCGTCTCGGGCAGACTGGGGTGGTCCTTGGCCTCAGGCTTGGTCGCTGGCAGTCCCCCCCCCCTGTTTTTCCTTTCATGTCTCCACAGGGGCGAGTTATGGCACAACCAACATGGACTTCGAGTGCTGCTGGATGCGAGAGCTGGTTGAGTCTGGTGGCGGGAGCGGCGTCGCAACACGGAGCGGCAGCGGAGTCAGCGCGGGATTGTCCCCTGGATGTCGCGAGGGCTCGTGCCGTGGACAGTTCTGTGGCAGCTGGGATGGATGCGGCGTCGGCCCCTGCTGGCGGTGAGTCTGGTGAGTTGCTTGGGGATGTGGGTGATGTGGGGGTGCGGTCACCGGAGGGGAAGGCAGGGGGGGTTCGCGTAGGAAGCGCAGGCGGTCTTGTCGGCGTCGTCATAGCCCTGACTCGTCCTCGTATTCTTCCTCTTTGAGTGGTTCGTCCGTTGGGTCAGGAAGGGAGCCGGGTCAGCATGACGGGGAAGGTGGGGGGTGGCCCCTGGTGCTGGTGGGGGGGCCACATCGGTGGTGTTTTTTCCGGAATTGTGGGAGGGGGTGCCGCGTAAGCTGCGGCGCAAGATTAGGAAGCGGCGCTACATAGATATCTTCCGCTTGCTTGAAGGGAGGAAGCGCTCAGGTAAGAGTCGGAAGAAGAGGAAGGAGGATGAAAAGGCCGGTAGGGTTAAGAAGGTGGCGCGTAATGTGGTGAACTGGACGCGTTCCTTTCTGAGGTTAGCCCGCGTGTTGGGTCACCATGAACCGGGGCAGTATGGTATGTTGTTAGCGTACGCCGATTCCATCCTGGAGGCGTCTCAGACGCATGACAGATGGGCTTGGCTGAACTATGATGAAAAGTTCAGGGATAAAATGGAGGAGAGTAGATCGCTTTCCTGGGGCACGCAGGACATTAACCTGTGGCTGACTCAGATGTCGGCTAGGTCTGGTGCCGGTGGTGGGGGCGGGGGGAAAGGTAGTGGCGGGGTGGTGGGGGGGGGCAGTACGTTCCTTTCACACGGGGGTGGTCGGGGGACTGCCAAAGGTGGGCACGGCGGGGAGCGGTGACGTGTGCTGGTGGTTCAACCGGTCCACTTGCCCCTTTCCCGACTGCAAATTTCAGCACTCCTGTTCCTTGTGCGGAGATCCTCACCCCGCCACTAAGTGCCTTAAGAAAGGCGCCGCTGGCGTTGCCGGTCCTGCTCCTAAGGGGCAATGAGTGGCGTGGGCGTGCGCCTTCCCTGATTCGGGTGGAGGCCTTTTTGGGATGGCTGACTCGATATCCTCGGAGGCGGGAGGCGGTGATTCTGTCTTTTGGTTTTCAGTTCGGTTTTGTTATCCCGGTGAGGGGTGTGGTGTCTGCGCCGAGTGCACGGAACACCCCCTCCGTCCGACGTTGGGCCGAGGTCGTCCAGGACAAGTTATTGGGGGAATTGTGGTTGGGGAGGGTGGTGGGTCCATTCGCGGAGCCCCCTTTTCCCGACATGGTGATTTCTCCGTTAGGTATAGTACTCAAGAAGGAACCAGGGAAGTTCCGGTTAATTCATAATTTGTCCTGTCTGATAGGTGCCTCCGTTAATGATAGCATTCCACGTGAGTTTTGTACGGTCCGGTATGCGTCCTTTGACAAGGCGGCGCTGATGGTGCGGGGGGCCGGTCAGTCTGCCCTCATGGCGAAGGTTGACATCGAATCGGTGTTTCGCTTGTTAGCCTTCCATCCATCCGCCTTCCATTTATTAGGTTTTTGTTTTCAAGGGGGGTATTATTTTGACAAGTGTATGCTGATGGGCTGTTCGGTCTCTTGCGCTTATTTTGAGATGTTTAGTACCTTCCTGCAGTGGGTGCTAGTTCAGGTGTCTGGCTTATCTATTGTGGTGCATTACCTAGACAATTTTTTGTTTGTGGGTGCGGCGCAGTCAGGCGAATGTCTAGAGATGTTATCCAAGTTTGTGCGGCTGGCGCGGGAGTTTGGTGTACCGTTGGCTGACGGTAAGACAGAGGGTCCGATGATGCGGTTGACCTTTTTGGGGGTGGAGTTGGATTCGGTGGAAATGGTGGCGCGTTTGCCACAGGACATGGTTGCTCGTTTGCGGATTTCGGTGGCTAACGTGTTGTTGGCCCACAAGATTTCCTTGAGGGAGTTGCAGGCGCTGTTAGGGTCTTTAAATTTCGTGTGGAGGGTGATTCCTATGGGGAGGGTGTTTTCACGTCGGCTGGCGTGTGCCACGGCCGGGTTGCAGAAGCCTCACCACCGGATTAGGGTTACAGCGGCGATGAGGGCAGATTTGAGGGTGTGGAGTCGTTTTTTGGAGGACTTCAATGGGGCTTTTGTTTTGATGGAGTCCGAGGTATCCAGTGATGCCTTGCAGCTGTACACAGATGCAGCGGGGGGGGCGGGGTTGGGGGTTTATTTCAGTGGGGCCTGGTAGGCGGATCGTTGGCCAGAATCGTGGCACGTAGAGGGTTTGACCAAGAACATCACCTTTTCGGAGCTCTTTCCGATTCGTGTGGTTTTGGAGCTATGGCCGGAGCGGCTTCGAAACCGTAGGGTTCTCTGGTGGTGTGATAATGAGGCGGTGGTCAGTGTGGTCAATCGCTACTCCCCTAAGTGCTTGAGGGTGGCGCGCTTGATGCGGGAAGTGGTGTTAGCCTGTCTCCGGTTGAATGTGTCGGTGAAGGCGCGGCATATACCGGGGTGCACTAACGAGATCGCTGATGCTCTTTCTCATTTTCAGTGGGAACGGTTCTGGGCTCTGGCCCCCGAAGCGGACAAGGAAGGATCTGTGGTCCCAGAGAGCTTGTGGAGCATTGGCCACGGGAGATGCTAGATCTGATGAAGAATTCGGTGTTTGCAGGGACTTGGTCAGCGTATCAGCGGGGCTGTGACCGGGTGGTCGCCTTTTTGGCGGCTCATGGGTGGCAGCCGGGAGGGGTTACGGCGGGATTGATTGGTCAATATATTGTGGAGGCCAAGGGCGCTGGTTTCTCGTGATCGGCGGTGCGTGCGCACTTGGCAGGGTTTAACTTTTTTGCGAGCATGGTGGGTTGGGGCTCGCCTGCTGGGGGGGTATTGCCGCAGCGACTTTCACAGGGTTGGGAGCGCGTTCAGCCTACACTGCGGGACTCGCGGTTGCCCATTATACATGGGCTCTTGGTGAGGGTTTGCGGGGCCTTAGCGCGGGTGGCGGCGTCTGCATACAAAGCAACTTTGTTTCGGGCGGTGTTTTGCCTTGCCTTTTTTGGGGCTTTTCGAATCAGTGAGTTGATCGCGGGCTCTGGCCGGGGGGGGGTGGTGAGCTGCAGGTGCATCGTGTTTGGGTGGAGGGGGGCGGTTATGGATCCTTTTGGCGAGATCCAAGACGGATCCGCTGGGGAAAGGTTTGTGGGTGTTGTTGGGTGAGGTCGGGGACCCACGGGCTTGCCCGGTTCGGGCAGTGCAGCAGTATTTGTCGGTGCATCCGAGGCTGGCGGGTGGGTTTTTCTTGCACGTGGACGCTCGGGTTGTAACCCTTTTTCAGGTAACGGCAGTACTGCGCCTGGCGTTAGGTGCGGTGGGGGAGGACCCTAAGCGGTTTGCGCTGCACTCCTTTTGTATTGGGGCTGCCACTAGTGCGGCGGCAGCTGGGTTGCCCAAGCAGGTGATTCAGGGTATAGGTAGGTGGTGCTCTCAGGCTTTTAAAGGCTACGTGTGGCTGTAAGGGCTCGGGTTGTGGGTCAGGGTTTTAACTGTTTGTTTCTTTTGCAGATGGGGGTGTCGGTCCTGGTGACTGTTGGGTTGCTGGCCACTCATTTGTCCACTGGGCGGGACGGCATGCGGCTGCTCAGCCTATCGGAGCTAATTTGGGACTGGACCCATCGGTGGTGGCTGTGATATGGCTGGGCGTGAGAGGACTTCGTTGGTCACAATTGCTGCCTTTGCTAAAGCGCCACGGGAGGTCATCGCGGTGGCCGACAGCCCTGATTGTGCATCTTGGGGGCAATGACCTGGTGTCCTGGTCCTGCAGGCAGCTGATTCGGGCAGCGTAGGACGATCTGGGAGTGGTGCTTCGGATGTTTCCTGGTGTTATTTTGCTATGGTCTGACATCATTCCAAGGCCGGCTTGCCGGGACCAGTGACGGTGGTCTCGGGGCCTGACTAAGATCAATCGACAGATCGGTCGATGGGTCTGTGAGTGGGGAGGTTATCAGATTTTGCATGACTGGGTGAATGTCGTGTGTTCGGGGCTCTGTCGGGCTGATGGGGTTCATTTGTCACCAGTTGGTATGGACCTGCTCCTTAATGATTGGCAGGAGGCCTTGGAATATATGTCGGTCCATGATGTGCGCTGGTCGCAGCTTAGGGTTGGTGGGGGGGGGCACATGAACAGGGTTCTGTGCTGGTGGCGGGATCCCGGAGGTTTCCGGGGTCCGGAGCAGCAGGCTACATTTGGGAAGGGGCGGGGTGCCCCTGACCCGATTAAGCCCCTGCCGACTTTTGCTAATAGCATGGCGAAGTCGGGGAGAGGGGCATGGCAACTTGCCAGGAGGCAAGTATGGCATTAGCAGTGGCGGGCACTTTGCTAAGGTATGGCTGGTGCAGCCAGGTTCCGCTAATGGGGGGTTAGGAAGTTTGATGTTGGTTTGTTCTAATTGTTAATGGTTAATAAAGCTGTGACCAGTTGTGTTCCATGAAATTATGGTGTGATGTCTTATGTTGGGGTGAGGGGGGGAGGGTGGGGGCGGTGGGCGGGGGGGGGGAAATGGTAGGGCCCGGATCACCGGGTCCACCTGCCTCGGTTACAGGTCTTGACAAAAACAAATTATTTCTATTAATCTTCATCGATGTCTCAGCAGCATTTGATACTGTGTCTCAATCAATAATGCTGCAACGTCTACGAAATATTGGTTTATCCAACAATACAATAAAATGTTTCGCTTCTTACTTAACCAATCGTTCACAAATAGTAAAAAATGGGGACAAAAAATCCTCACAATTCACGATTGTTCAAGGTATTCCGCAAGGTTCTGCTTTATCATCTATCCTCTGTAATATCTATATTCAACCCATATGTCAAATTATTAAACATCATGAAATGGATTGTCATTTATACACTGATGACATTATGATTTATACTTCAATTGATCAAAATACCTTTGATACAACAAAAATTAATAGCTGTTTGAATGATATGAATAATTGGCTCAATAACAACAATTTAAAAATAAATTCTGACAAAATGGAAGCATTGTTCATATCGAATTGTCAGTCCTTAAAACTACCAAGTGAAATTAACCTATTAAATAAAAAATAAAAATGAAAGATGAAGTAAGATATTTAGGTATAACCTTAGATAAATATTTAAACTTAAAATCTCATATAAACAAAATTGCAGCTAAAGCATACCATCGCTTAAAGATATAAGAAGACTAAAATCAAAATTAAATACAAATCACTTTCACACGGTATGTCAAGCTGTCATAACACCCCTACTTGATTTTGGAAACATCTTATATCAAGGTCTTCCTAAAAACGCTATCCATCCTCTCCAATTAGTTCAAAACACTATTGCACGTATAATTACTGGCTCTGCAAAATTTGATCACCTAACTCCTGTCCTTAAACAGTTACATTTCCTTCCAATTATTGCAAGAGCAAAATACAAAAACCTAATGATTATTTTCAAAATATTTCACCAATCTTCAGCAGATATTCTACAGCATATAATATCCAAAGACAAGAACCTAAGACCTAGACGATCTCATAACTCCAATAAGCTTAGTACACCTTTAAACTTCAATAGATCAAAACAGATGACCTCTAAAAGAGCATTTTCCTTCATGGCACCGGAGGTATGGAATTCTATTCCTGAAGAAATAAGAGCTCAGGAAGACATCAAAGACTTTTGCATATCTTTAAAGACTTATTATTCATAGAATCATTTGGTCAAATAACTTAAATTGATCAACTTGTATATCCAATTTCACTATGAGATAATATTATAATTTACTGTTTGTACTGTATTTATATTGTAATGTATTATATTTGATCTTCCCATGCCCTCAACATGTAAGTCCTTTGTTGTCTTGTCAACCACTTTGATTGAAGGATAAGGTGGTATACAAAACTGGTTAAATAAATAAATAAATAAATCTACGGTCTCTGAAGCGTTTTTTCATATCTTGTGCATAAATTTCATATTCTTCCTCAGTAGTACACAATTGTCTAATTCTCAAAAATTGACTCACTGGTAAATTCTCTTTGAAAGACCGGTTGTGGAAACTACAAAACTGACGAGGCCGCGGGCAGGGTCCCGGCAGCCGACTCTAACCGGGCGTGCGGCCATTGTGAGGATCCTGCGCGCGGCCACGGCCGATTTAAACTCATTGGCTCCCGGCAGTGGCAGCCGCATGGGAGCCAATCAGGGAGGATCTTGGCGGTGTGGTGGGTGGTTTGGGCCCGGTGGGCAGCCTCCGCGTGGTCATTCATGGTGGAGGCTGCTCAGGGGTACCGGCTTCCCGCCCTTCTCCGCGGCGCGCAAGCTCTCTCCTGCCGGGGTCTGCCTTGCACCTCCGGCTCATTCTCCTGAAGTGCCGTGTCCGGCTTTTCCGGCGAGGGAGGGATGTCGCCGCTTCCTGGAGCTGTTCCGGGACGGGTTTCGCGGCCCCTTCGGAGGGGAAGCCCCGTTGCCGCGGCGGTCCGTTTCTGAGCTCCTCGCTGAGGAGGAGATGGAGGTCGAGTGCGTGGCCTGTGTCTGCAGAGGCTCTGCACTTAGTGAGTGATGCTCAGCGTGCGCTGGCTCCGGTTCCTGGTAGGTGCACGCAGGGCTCGGGGAGGAGGAGGGGGGCTGACCGACAGCCTGCCTGTGGTGTTTCTGGTGGGGCTGCACAGGGCATCGCCCGGTCTGCGGGAGATCGTCCCCCCGTGCTGCTGTCGGGTGGGGCAGGGTGCAGGTAGTGGGCATTGGGGGCCCCTAGCGTTGCTGTCATCGGTTTGGGGAGGGGCCGGCATGGGGGTAGCCCCTTCCTCAGTGGGCCAAGCAGGCTAGGGGTGCCCAACTCCGGGTTGGGTGGTTGGGGGGGCAACTATGGGGGTGGAGGTGCAGGGGGGTTGTGGTGCATGGTGGGTGCTTTGGTGGGAGCCGAGGGGGGATCCCGGGGAGCTCGGGCAGGGGGGTGGTGGGCAGCTGGGCTGGGGGCAGTAGGGAGGGGGACACCTTGCTCAAGCTGCCTGGTCTCTGGTTCATGGTGTTTTGGTGGTGGCTGGTGGGCTTTTGCCTGGGGGCAGTGGCTTGGGGGCGGGCAGGGTATGGCTGGGTCAGTGTGGGGTGGGCATTGGCCACTATACTGGGTTTCCGGCAGATCCCCCCATCCCCCCCTCTGTTTTTGCTTGTGTTTTAACAGGGGCTGGCGCAGAGGGCAGTGGAGTGGACACGGGGCAAGGTGCTGCCGCGGTGGGGCGCGGGAGATGACGCAGTCCAGCGATGAGATCCGCCAGCTGGACGCCGGGACTGCTGCTGCTGTGGCTGCAGAGGTTCGCGAGACAGGTGGAGCGGATATGACGACAGGTGCTGCCGCGTAGTTATCCGGTGAGGCGCGGGGGACGGCGCAGGCCAGCGCGGAGATCAACTAGCTGGATGCCAGGACTTCTCCTGCTGTGGCCGCAGAGGGCGTGTGATGGGTGAGGGATTGCCAGGTTGGAAGGAGCGGGGGGGGGGGTCGGGCGTGAAAGAGCAGGTGGCGTCATGGCTCGGTGTCGGCCTCCCCCTCCTCCTCGCATGATTCATCGCTGGCGTCTGTGGGTGAGCTGCTGAGGAGGGGGTCGGATAGCGCGGGGTGGCAGGGCCTTGGGGGGAGGGACCCTGTCAGTGGTTCCGTTCTCGGAGTTGTGGGAAGGGGTGCCTGATCGACTTCGATGCCAGATCGCCTGTGGACGGCGGAAACCGCTCATGGGAGAGCCGTGAACAGAGGGCGGAGGATGCGGAGGCAGGGTGGATTCCGCAGGTTGTGCGCTAGGTAGTGAATTGGGCTCAAACCTTTCGGCGCCTCGCCATCTGGGTTGTTTTTGGCATACGCGGATTCTGTATTGGCGGCGTCCTGGCCGCTCGGAGTGGGAGCGTGGTGGACCTATGTTAGACTGTACAGGGACAGGATGGAGGGGGACCGAAGGTTATCTTGGGGCACTCAAGATATTTTCACCTCTGGCTGACCCAAATGTCCGCTAGGGTGGGTGTAGGCTGAGGGGCGGTGGGGTGGGGGGGGGGTGATGCGGGCAGTGGGGGCCGTTTGTTCCTTTTTGCTCACATTCGGCCTGTTTCCAGTGGTAAGCTGGGGTGGGGGGGGGGATCGGTGTGCCGTGTGGGAGGTTCAATAGGTCTACCCCCCATTTCCGGATGGCAGGTTCTGGCACTTCAGCACGGTTGGTGGCAGAGGGCATTCCCCTACGAGGCGTGGTTCAAAAGGGGTCACCGGTGACTGGGGATCGGCCCTCCAGTCACGAGGTGCTGGGCAGTCAGGCTCCGACTCTGATACATGGGTATGTTTTGTAATGGTGGCTTCCTTACTGGGTGTTCGGTTTTCCGTTTGAATTGTTTTTTCCAGGGCCGGGCACGATGGTGGTGCCTAGTACTCGGACTTCACCTTCCCTATGGTGTTTTGGCGGTTGGTACCGAATGAGGAGCCTGGGGGGTTCCGGCTACTTTGTAATTTGTCCCTGTCCTATGGGGGGATCGGTCACTGACCGCATTCCGTGCGGGTTGTGTCCCGGGAGGTCTGCGTCATTTGATCGGGCGGTGGAGATGGTGAAGGAAGCGGGTTGGGCCGCATTGCGGGACAAGGTTGGGATTGCCTTGGTCTTTCGCCTGTTGTCAGGCATTCATCTCCATTTCCTTGTGGGGCTTCCGTTTTCCAAGGGCATCTTATGTTGACAACTGTTGGCCAAGGTGCTGCTCAGTCTCAGGTGCATTCTTTTCAATGTTCAGTACCCTCCTGTAGTGGTTGCGGAGGTGGTGCATTAGTGGTTGTTTGGGCTGTTTGTGGGGCGGCTTAGTTGGGGGAGCGCCTGGGGATGTTCGACGGGTTTGCAGAGCTATCGCGGAACTTCGGTGAGCATTGGTGGAGGCCAAGACGGAGGGTCCGGCGATGTGATTACCTTTAGGGAGGGGAATCAGACTCGTCGGATCTGGCGACTCGCCTGCGGCAGAAAGAGGTTGCCGGTTTGGGGGCTTTGGTGGCTAATGTGTTGGCATCCTTCGGGGTGGCCTTGCGGGGGATGTGAGCGTTACTGGGATCGTTGAGTTTTTGCAGGCTGTGCGTTACCAATTGGAAAGGTGTTTCGCGGCAGTTGGCTGTTTCCATGGGGGAGGGGTGTACCTTCCGCACCACCGGATTGGGGTCGCGGAATCGTGAGGGCGGATTTGCGGCTCTTGAGTCGATTCTTGGCCAATTTCGTCGGGACCTCGGTTTTGATGGAAAGGGAGGTGTCCCGTGCAGGGTTGCAGCTCTACACGGTTGCGGCGGGGGGACCCGGGTGAGGGGTGGACGGCGGCGGGGCCTGGTGTGCGGTCGGATGGCCGCTGTCTTGGACGGTATTGGGTTTGACTGCCAATATCTCCTTCCTGGAGCGTTTGCCGCTCAGGATGGTTTTTGGAGTGAGGGCCAGGTTGGCTCCGCGACCGTTAGGTGGTATGGTGGTGCGGCAATGTGGCAGTGGGCAGTGTGGTCCATCGTTACTCCCGCGGGAGTTTGCCGGTAGCGGGTTTAATGAGGGAGGTGATGTTGGCGTCTCTGCAGTTGCCAGTGTCGGAGATGGCTTGGCATATCCCTGGCTGTATTGCCGAGATTGCCGATGCTCTTTCTCGGTTCCGGTGGAGCGGTTTCGGGCTTTGGCTAAGAAGCAGGCAAGGAGGATCTGGGGTTCCGGGAAACTTAGGGAGCACTGGTCTTGGAGACCGGCCGGGTTTACTGCAGTGTTCGGTGTCATTGGGGCCGTGGTCTGGATATCAGCGGGATGGTGCCTAAGTGGTCCCATTTTGGTCATGCACGGGTGGCGGCCTGCAGCATTGCTTAGTGGATATATAGTGTTTGCTAAGGGTGTGGGGGGGGGGTTTCCAGACCAGTGGTGTGTTCGCAGTTTGGACGGTTTCAATTTGCGAAGGGGGTGGGGTGGGGATCGCTGGTTGGGGGATTTTGCGGCCCCCTCACCCGTGATGTGCCAGTCTGGCTACTTGCGGCGGGACTGCGTATGACTGCATCGGGGTATGAAGCTGCCCTGTTTTGTGCAGTCGTTTGTCTTGCCGATTTTCGGGGCCCTTCGAGTGGGGGGAGTTGGCGGCAGATTCGTTTGGGGACGGGGGGGCGGGGGTAGGCTTCAACGGCCCCACGTTTGGGTTTCAGGGCGGTTCGGGATGTTTTGGCACGCTCCCGACCGGTAAGTGGGGAAATCAATGGAGGGTGCGTTTCGGTGGAATGAAGGCTTGGTGACGTGCCCTGTTGCAGCTGGTAGGCTGGGGTTTCTTACTGAGTGGGGGGAGTGTTGACCTGTTTCAGGTGCCCTGGGTGTTCCGGTGCCATAGGTGGTCCGGATGGTGCTGCGTTTAGTGGGTGTAGAGCCGTCACAATTTTTGCGCTGCACTCTTTTCGCTTCGGGGTGGCTGCACAGGTCATATAGAGCACTGGCAGATGGCGCTCTCGGGCGTATGGGGGTTATGTGCGGCTGTGCGGCTAAGGGGGGTCGTGGGGTGGGGAGTTTAATTGTTCATTTATTTTGCAGGTGGGGTCTGTAGCCTGCTGAATGTTGGGGATTCGTCACTCCTTTGTCCACTGTGCAGGACGGTGAGTTGTCGCGAGGCGGGTGAATGCCAATTTGGGGATCGTCCCGGTTTTTTGGTGGCTGTATCATGGCTGGGTGAGCGCGGACCCTGTGGGTCGCAGCAGCTTCCTTTGCTACAGTGCCAAGGATGGTTATTGTGACGGCCTGCAGTGTTAGAAGCAATGACCTGGTTCCGGGTCATGCCGGCATCTCATCAGAGCGGCGTGGGAGGATTTGGGGGTTTTGCAGATGTTTCTGGGTCTACTTCTGCTGGGGTCTGCCATTGTTCCAAGGCCGGCACGATGGAGCCGGCGGCATTGGTTGCGGGGGCTGGCTAACGGCTGAATTTGCCGACATGGGGGTACCTGTGGATGCATTCTTTGGTGGCGGTTGCGTCCGGGGTTGTATAGGGGTGATGGGGTAGTTATCACCAGTCGTGATGGATCTGCTCCTTTCTGACTGGCGGGAGGCCTTGGAATGTGTGTTGGTTGGGATGCTCACTGGTCGCAGTTTGGCTTGGGGGGGGGGCGGCATAGGAACAAGGTTGTCACCTGTGCCGGTGGCGGGATCCCAGAGGTTTCCGGGGTCCGGAGCCTCAGGCCACACTTGGGCGGGGGCGGGGTGCCTCTGACCCGGTCAAACCCTGGTCGACTTTTGCTAATAGCATGGCGAAGTCGGGGAAAGGGTTAGGTAACTTGCCGGGGGGGGGGGGGGCAAGTTATGGCGTTAGCGGTGGCAAGGCACTTTGATAAGGTATGGCTGGTGCGGGCCGGGTGCCGCTAATCGATTGAGAAGGTGTAGCATGTTGCATATTGTGAAATTGTTAAAAGGTTAATAAAGCTGTGACCAGTTGTGTTCCATGAACTATTGGTGTGGTGTCTTTTGTGGTGTTGGGAGATTGGGGGCGATGGCGGGGTGGAGGAAATTGACCCGAAGCACCAGGTCCGCCTGCCTCGGTTAATGTAAAAGTGAGTTTCTGTCAGTCGGTTTTCTCTAAAGGGTAGTGACAAACTCCTCATTTGTATTTTTAATCAATATATCCAAATATGCAATTTGTTGGAAACTATATTGGTATTCAAATTGCAAATTAGCATTGAAAGAGTTGAGCCAAGTAAAAAAGCTTAAAAGGTGCTCCTCTGTGCCTTCCCAGACTAAAAGGATGTCTTTGATATATTGCTTCCACATACGTACTTGACTTTGGAAGGGCGAGTGTCAAAAACCTTTTTTTCAAAATGTGATACATATAAGCTGGCAATATCGGGTGCATTGGACGATCCCCTGGCAACTCCATTTATTTGCTTATAATAGAGTTCCCGGAAACAAAAGAAGTTCAGAGTCAGTGCTAAAGTGGCCAACTAAATTAAAAAAACAGGTTGTGGTCCGTACTGGTCTGGTACAAGTGATAAGCGTGTCCTCCAAAATATCTAAAGCCGTATCTTGTGGGATGTTAGTATAGAGTGACTTAATATCCAGCGTAGCTAGTATAATGTCATCCTGAGAACATTTACTTTCTCCCAAACGTTGCAGCATATGAGAGGAACTGAGCACATAAGATAGTTCTTGTTGTACAAATGGTCTCAAAAATATATCTAAGAATTTAGTACATAATGAGTCAATAGCTGAAATAATCGGACGCCCTGGTGGATGTTCTAAGGATTTGTGTACTTTTGGGAGAACATAAATCATGGGCATAACTATATGTGACACTGTTAAAAAGTCACATTCTTGTTTGTCAAATATCCAGCTTGCTGCCCACATAAATGAGGGTGTCCAGCTTACCCGTATGGGTGGGGGTAGGATCATCACGCAATCTAACATAAAAGGTGGTATCTTGTAACTGACATAAAATCTCCTGGACATACTCACTCCGATCCTGGTTGACCAAGGCACCTCCCTTATCTGCCGGTTTTATAATAATGTTGTAATTGTTCTTCAAATTTGACAGGGTAGTCTTTTCATCCCTTGTCAAATTAAAAAATTGTGTAAGATGTATTTTTCTTATAAAGCTCCTCTACTCTGTGGGACACAATTTTTTGAACGGCTTCTATCAAAACATTATTTGTATTGGGTAGAACTCAAGTGGAGAGCTTTCTAATTAAGGACATGCCAGAATTTCTATTCAGGTGGGGGGCGGAGCCTGGCTTTTGGTCAAGATGGATGTGTAAGAGCTTTGCTCTGGAGGGCAATGGTCAAGAATCCTGACTACTGCAGTCTTTAATCAAATAGTTTCTACCTGCTTTGATATCATTCGATCCCGGTTATGTCTGGCCACAAGCCGACGCGGCTGGATTACCAAATATCTCAAAACGCCAGCGAAAATAAACCAAAACAGAACCTCTCCCTCCTCACAAGATGGTGGTCATCTGAGATTGTCCTGAGATCTTGCAGGAACTTCTGGCTGAGATTCCGGCAAAGACTTGGTCAAATCTAACGGTGACACACTGTGCACAATGCAGGAACATATTAACACCTTGAAAACTTCTTTGAAGTCAATTACAGTGCGTTTGGAGAAGGTAGAGAATGTGGTGGCATCTCATGGGGAGAGGCTCAAGGCCATTGAGAAGCAGGCTAAGTTGATTCGTTCACTGCAAAGAGAGATGGAAGATAGCAACAACTGCTCTCGTAGGAACAACATAAGAATACTGGGAGTTCCAGAGGGAGTAGAGGGCTCTGATATGATGTCCTTTTTGCAGGCCATGATTCCGGGTGTGTTAAAGGTGAGGTTTGCCATGTCATTCGAGATAGAGTGTGCCCACCGAGTGCCTACTTAGTCCATGGCTGTGGGCATGCATCCCTGCTCAATCATCTTGAAAGTCTCGCGTTTTCTTTTTTTTTTTTTTTTTTAATGCTTTATTTTCGTTTTATAACAACAAAGGAAAGGAAGACATACAGCTTAAAAGACAAATACATACATAAAATGTGATACATACACCAAAGTAAACCCCTACCACCCCCCTCCCCCTGCTTCTTCTCTAGAAACTAATCATTCCCAAAACGGGCGTGTATTGACATTATTGTGGTACAAAACCGAACGGTGATCTGAAACATGATAAGTATACATTAAACAGACATGTCTGAGCAATGAGCAGAGTGTACATAATCATTGAGCATCTGCCATTTAGACAGGCGAAAGTGAGTTTGGATATGGGGAATAGCTCTCCGAGATATCTGCTCATATTTACTATATAAGCAGACGAGGTTCCACCATTCATTGACAGTAATTCGAGAGCTATCTTTCCAATTCCTCGTGATTAAACATATGGCTATACCCAGCAGGAAATCAAGGAGAAAGCGACCCTTCTTAGGAAGAGAGGGGACCTCCGCCACTGAGCGGAGTCCCACAATCTTCCAAGAAAGAGGCTCGTGGAGGTGTAAGATAGATTGAATACGACCCCAGACCCGCCCCCAATAAATCTGCAGTTGAGGACATTCACAGAGAACATGAGCGAGGGTTCCCACAGCAGCACGGCAAGACCAGCACTGGTCCCTAGCAGTTGTGTTCCACTTAGCTATTCCTTCTGGAGTATAAAAGCATCTATGTGCAAAAAAGAAGAGAGTTTGGGTTACAGAGGCAGATCTGGAAACCCGCACTACTTTGCTCCAGAAAACGCTCCATTGCGCAGGGGTTAAAGTGGTTTGCAATTCGCGTTCCCAGGCTTGTTGAGCTCTACAGGTAGCAGTATCGGTACCCTGACATAATAATTTATAGAAGTTAGAGGCTACCCCATGCGTACTACTAATAGAGTGAATTAGTTCTAATAGCCCGTCCTCAGTAGGGGCAGAGGGCGGCAGGATTTGATTTGAGCACTTTTGAGGCAGTGTTGGAGCTGCATCAATTGAAAGTAATGTTTCGCTGGCAACGCAAATTCCTTTTGTAAATCAGAAAAGGTCTTCCAACGAGCAGCAGAGAAGAGTTGTTGGGGTGTCCAGATCCCCCTAGAGTACCAGGGTTTCCATGCGATCGTTTTATTTAGGACTTGGATTCTGGGGTTGTTCCACAGCGGGAGTCCGTCCAGAGGACAGACGGTGGGACCCAGTGACAGAATGAGAGTGTTAAAGGCCGCAAGAGTATCGACAATCATTGGGGGATGGCGTGTGTCTACTTGATGGGACATGCCGGGGAGATGGGTCAACGGAATTGGGCTACTTAGCTCCTCTTCAATGTCAAGCCAAACTGGTCTGTTGTCTGTTGATGAAGCTAGCCATCGGGCACCTTGTTTAAGTAGGAAGGCTTGATGATATCTAAGAAAATCAGGAAAGCGGGTACCCCCTAGTTCCTTCACAGACTGTAGTTTTTGTTTAGCTACTCTTGGTGGTTTTCCCTGCCAGAGATAACGAACGAGAAGGCCCTCTATGTCTTTGTAGGTATGTAGCGGGAGGAAACAGGGCAGCATTTCTAAAATATAGTTCACTTTGGGGACTATCATCATTTTGACGGTTTCTAGGCGGCCCCACCATGTAAGGGATAAGGGAGACCACCGATTTGTGAGCTCACGGACTTTGGAGACTACCTCCTTGGCATTAAAACTAATAGTGTCTTCTAAAGGAGAACAGTAGTGGACGCCAAGATATTTCACCATACGGGATTGCCAAAGGAAAGGAAAGGCCTGCATGTCAGCCTCATGTACCCAGCGGTTCAGTGGGAATGCTACGGATTTGGTCCAGTTTATTTTATAGCCCGATAATTGCGAGTATCCATCAATCAGGTCCAAGACAGCCGGGACCGAATCAAGGGATACAAAGAGCATAAGGTCATCTGCATATGCAGAGAGTTTAATCTCTCTGTGACTGAAGGGGACACCTCGAATACGTGCGGACTGTCTAATAAGGAGGGCGAGGGGTTCAAGAGCTAGATCAAAGAGCATTGGTGATAGGGGGCAACCTTGACGCGTGCCTCTTTGAAGATTAAAAGGTCGAGACTTAATGGCATTTACACAAATACTGGCAACGGGTTGAGAATACATGACTTGGAGATATCGGAGGAAGCCCTCCCCAAAGCCATACCATCGGAGAACTGCAAATAAGAAGGGCCATTCCAAGCGATCAAAGGCTTTTTCAGCGTCTAGAGAAAGACCCACCCACGGGTGGTCTAAATTGGCAGCGCTGAATAGCACATGGCACAAGGTCCGAGCATTGTCAGCGGTGGAACGGCCGGGTATAAAACCACATTGGTCAGGATGGACTAAGGTGGCCATCCTGTCAGATAGCCGGGAGGCCAAGATCGTTGCGAAGATCTTATAATCGGCATTAAGTAGGGAGATTGGACGGTAGTTGGAGGTTAGCAGCGGGTCTCTGCCCTCTTTCTCAAAAACTACCACATTAGCTGCAGAAAAGGATCCCAAAGAGGATGTATCTACCGCAAGGGCAGTAAAGTAAAGTTTTAAGTAGGGAACCAAATCTGCACTGAACGTTCTGTAGAATTCTGTCGGGAGACCATCAGGCCCAGCGGCTCGACCCGAGGCTGTTCGTTTTAGGGCAGAATGGATCTCTAAAGTAGAGAAGGGTTCATCCAGCGCATCCCTATCAGCTTCAGAAAGGGTCGGCCGCTGAATACCAGAAAACAAGCGCTCGAAGGTCTCGGATGAGAACTCACATTCAAATTGATATAGACGGGTATAGAAATCCCGAAAACGTTCTACGATATCGGAGTCTGTGGTCAGTATGTCCCCTCTCTGTGGGGCGCGAAGGGCCGCTACGCGTTTGGCTTCTTTTTGACCTTTCAAGGCGTTGGCTAAAAGTCGACCGGCTCGGTTGCTTTCACGGTAGTATGTCCCTTGCTGAAGTGCAATACTCTGAGAAGCTGCGGTTGAGAGGAGTGCATTATATTGAAAACGGAGACGCTGTAAACGAACTAAGACGCATGGGTCAGTACGTGAAGTTAGAACTCGTTCGCCTGCTTTGATTTGTTGGTCTAGTATAAGGAGCTGCTGTTTACGCTGTTTCCGCAGGCGAATTTGATAACTAGTGATCGTTGCCCGAATGGCCGCTTTAAAACCCTCCCACAAAGCCCAATTTGCAGTGTCCTGGGGTAGATTAAAGTGAAAGTAGTCCTGTATGGCTGCTCGAATTTCTAACTGGAACTCTGGTTGAGTTAATAGGGCTCTATCAAAGAACCAGGCCCCCGAATTCCCTTGGGGCGCAGTGGTGTGTAATTGAAAAGAAATAGCAGCGTGATCTGAGATATGTTGGGAGTGAATCTTTGCAGTGTCTACCTGAGGAACTAACAGTTTTGATATGAGAAAGAAATCTATGCGAGACTGGGATTTATGAGGGGAAGAGAAGAAGGTAAAGTCAAGCTCCTGGGGGTGTAGTAACCTCCATAGATCAACTAAAGCAAGATCTTTGATCATAGAGGTAAGCGTAGTGTGACTCTTGGGGGGACCACTCGTCCTAGGCGGCTGTTTGTCAATCAGGGGATCAAGAACTAAATTGAAATCCCCCCCGATTATCAATGAAGTATTAGCAGAGGCCTGCGCAACCTGAGCAATGGTAGCAAAAAAGGCAGGGTCATCAACATTAGGAGCATAAAGGCATATACATGTAACTTCCAGGTTACCTATCTTGAGGTGAGCCCTGGACCATCTGCCAGCTGTATCTGAGCTAGTCGCAATAATAGTAGCATGCAGAGATTTCCTAACCAGTATGGCAACCCCACATTTCTTAGAAACGGCTGGGGAATAGGCGGCCACCATGTAAGGTTTAATATTGAGTTTAAGAGTTTCCTTCGAATTTAAATGCGTTTCTTGGAGGAAAATCAGGTCCGCAGCTTCATGACTTAGATAGCGCAGGATTTTCTTCCGTTTTATCGGATTATTGATGCCTTTTACGTTCAATGATAAAATCTTACATGGTGCCATCAATCGGTAAGAGACATTTTAGGTAAGGGCGCTTGAAAACATACAACATAAGCAGAATCTGTACAGCAATGACACAATCACCAAGTATGCTGGCCAATACACCCCATATTGAAAAGCTTGTACCAAAGTAACTTAGAGAAGAAGCAAAACCCCCAATGAATATGGCGACCATATGTCTGCGGGAGGAGGCCCTAGAGAGGAGGATAAAGACATGAAAAAAAAAGAAAGAAACACCAGAGTCCATAATTAACACTGTCTCTGATATTCATCGAAGCTACTCTGGGTGGATGGAGTCGGGTCACAAATATCATCAAAATAAGGCAACAAACCGCCCTCGTCAGACTCTTTGCTGAACCTTGGCAAATCCAAAATGGCGGGTACGGCAGATATGAGAACACTGGTAGGAACACTCTGGAAATCAGCGCATCAAGTCGGCTTCTTTAGCATCCAAAAACTCCGCTAGTAGATCAGGGTCCTCAAATGTTCTTGTCTGGTTGTGTAGCGTGACTCGGAGCTTGGCCGGGTACATCAGGCCATAGCGTGCTTGTAATTGTTGAAGCCTCGGCCGGAATTCCAGGAAGCGCTTTCGGCGATCAACCGTGGGTTTAGCCAAGTCAGGATAGAAGGAGATCTTATGACTTTCAAACTCCATATGGCCCTTTGCCCGGGAGGCGCTGAGAATTTGCTCCACTTGTTGATATCTCAAAAGTCGAAAGATGATAGGCCGCGGGGTCTTCCTGTTGAGCGTTATGTTTGTGGGTACACGATGAGCGCGATCGATCTCCAATTCTTTGGTAAAGGTGATTTGGAGCAGAGAAGGGAGGATTTTATATAGAAACTCCTTCATATCTCCCGATTCCGCTCCCTCCGGTATGCCCACTAGGCGTAGGTTGTTGCGGCGCACTCTATTATTGCCATCTTCCACTTCTTTCTGCAAGGCCCGCACCTGACGTTCAACTTTGTCGAGTTTGGACAGCCGGACCGCATGGGAGTCTAATATGCTCTCCATTTTGTCCTGACGCGAGGAGAGCCCCTCTAGCCTGCCTTGCAATACACCAAGGTCTTCCCGCAGTGCTCGGAGTGCTTCCCCGATTGACTGCACGAGGTCTTTAACCCCTCTGATCTCTGCGAGGATCTCCTGCTGCATTTCGGGGCCTTCGCGTAAAGCCAGCCCCTTCTGCGGGGACGGGGGTTCAGTTTTGGAGCGTTTGCCGTGAGTAGTCGCTGGAGATCCAAATTCCAGGCGCGTAGGTTTGGTCCCCGCCATCTCACCAATGTGACCCGGTAAGATCAGAGCAGAAATTCAAGAATGCCCGGTGTTAATTCAGGATTCTGAGTAGGCCTCTCGGGAGCCTCAGCGTTATGCGACCATCCCGCTGGACATCAGGCTCCGCCCCCTCTCGCGTTTTCAACAAGTATCACAAATAATGGGAGCAGCCAGAGCACTTTCAACTTTGGAATATCAAGGACATAAGCTCCTGTTCTTTCAGGACTTCGCGAAGGCGACGGTGGATCGGAGGAAAAGTTTTTTGGCGCTACATCCACGCTTGTTGCAGCTGCAGGCCCATTTTGAGCTGCTTTATCCTGCCTGCATGAGAGTCACGCTGCATAACCAGACCAAGACTTTTGATGATCCAGGGGAGTTGTATGCATTTTTGGAGGACAAGGAGTCGGCGGTGATGCGGTGAATTTACTGTGCAGTTTCTGTTTGCAAACGTTCTACGGTGCTTGCTATCATGGGCGTTTGACTGGTCTGAGGTCATGTAGTGGTGACTTATCCATGCAGAAGCGACATTCAATCATGCAGTATTGCTATACACTGTGACATTCACTCTGTCTCTCTTGAAGGAGCTCCAGGTTATTATCCTGGTCAAATTGTTTCTCTTGCTGTTCCTCTCTTTCTTCTTTTGTGTTTTATGTTGTCTGTAATGTCTATGGTGGTTGAGAGGGTAACGTGGCTTGGAAGAGTGGGATAGCCCTTATTTACAAGCTTGGAGTCTTCTAGGATCCTAAACTGATTTGACAGGGGCTGCCCTGCCATACTGTTCTTGCGTTTTGGGTTTTGGGGACACTGTCTCTACTCCTGTTATGGGTGATGGGCAAGTTGCAATGCTTTAAGTGACAAAGAAGTGGGAATGTACTAGGTCATTTTGCCCTCTGTGTCTGTCTTGTCCTGGTGGGCTCACCCGTTAAGTTTTGCGTGTTTTATAGCCCCCCCTGGGTTTTGTGGTTATGGTGGTTTGTTATTCAGAATTATGTGTTCTTACTGTGAGCGATCATTTGCAGGGGCTAGGGCTAAACTGGGGCTTTTTTTTTTTAGGTTTTCCTTTTTGGGTTATAAGTGCAGCTACCACTCTGAGGGCGTTTAAGGTGTTGTTCTGCAATGTAAAATTATATGCTACAATTTGGTATGTTTTTGCAACATTTGACTGTCAATCTGTGCTATATTGTCAGTATGTCTTCCTTTAAGATAGTTTCACTGAATGTTAAGGGCATTAACAATCCCATTAAGAGGAAAAAGATTATTTTGTATGTTTGTAAAGAAAGTGCTGACATCTTGCTGCTACAGGAGACACACTTGAATGTGAAGGAGTCGTTAAAACTAGATATAAAACCCTTTTCTCTAGTGGCTTTTTCAGCTGCCAACCACAAGAAAAATGGGGTAGCCATTTTAGTGAGGAAAGCTCTATCCCCCATGGTTATACACACTAGGTCTAATACTGAAGGGCGGTGGACAATGGCTGTCATCAAAATTGGATCCACTGAACTGGCCTTAATTAATATTTATGCTCCTAATATTGATTGCCCTATTTTCTTTTGCCCCATTGCGGCCTTGGCGCAATAGGTGTCCAGATATTCGACTATTGTGGTGGGAGACTTCAACCTCGTGCTAGACCCCTTGGTAGATAGGAGTCCAATGAGAACTATTAGGGTTCCCAAGGCTCACTTGGTTCTTATATCTCTAATGCAAGATTTGGGCCTGATAGACATATGGCAGTTGCAGCACCCTACAGACAAAGAATTTACTTTCTTCTCTCCTCCTCATAACTCGGTATCACACATAGACTTTTTCCTAGTCTCCAAGAGACTCTTTTCTAGAATCAGTAAGTCCAGTATTCACGCAGCTCTGATCATTCCGTAATCTCACTCACCCTATTTGACTCAATGAGCTACCAATCTCATTCACGATGGCAATTTGATAGGACTCTTCTTGGTAATCAGGAATTCCGCAAGACCATCCTGGTGGCTATAGAGGAGTATTTTCAATTTAATCTACCTCAAGACTCTTTGGGGTGGGCGTGGTGGGAAGGATTTAAAGCTAGCATGCAGACCACCATTACCAGCTTTGCTATACGGCAAGCTAAACAACGTAAAGCAGAACTTGGTGCACTAGACAAGCAGATTAAAGTGGGAGAACGCATTTTAGGCCAGAAAACTGATCCTAATATTCTGATAAGATTACAGTGCCTTAGATTTAGATATAATTCTTTGAAGGTATGATAAGGCGGTATAGAAGACCTGTTAAATAAATAAATAAATAAATAAATAAAACAAATAAATAATTTGATTTTGACCACTGAGGCTTCACAGAATATTCAAGGGCAGAAAGGGCGGAACTACTTGGAAGGTAACAGAGCTGGACGGTTGCGAGCTATCTCGTTAAAGGGTCACAAAGAAGCTTCTTGCATTACAGCTTTAAGGGATCATCAGGTGCAACAATTGATTGTCAAGGACCCTGACATTGCAGAGACCTTTTGCCAATTTTATGCTCAGTTATACTCCCCAGAGATACATTTCTCTGAGAAGGAGTTTGATAGATTACTGTCTAATATTCAGAGGCCGGTTAGAGCAAGAAACTGCTGTGGAACTAGAAAAACAGATTACGGTCATGGCAATTGTAGTGAGGAGTGGCCTAGTGGTTAAGACATGGTACTTCAGGCTGGAGGGCCAGGGGTTCAAGTCCCACCTGGGGGGTGCAGCAATCTCAGACCAGAGAGACTGGGGTTTTTAGTCCTACAGGTACTCCTAGCGGCCTTGGGCAAGCCTCTTAACCCTCTATTGCCTAAGGTACACATACATTGTGAGCCCTTTGGGGACAAGGGAATGTATCCAGTGCCTGCTTATAGTGATTACTTAATATAAACTGCTTTGACTGAAGGATAAAGCAATATAGAAAACTGGTTAAATAAATAAATTATCCAGGCTATTGACTCTATGCAAGTGGGCAAGGCCACTGGATCAGACAACCTTCCAGTTGAATTCTATAAATCCTTAGGGCCATACCTTCAACAATATTATAGACTTCTTTTGGACAATGAGGCACAGACTGGAGCGTTTGCCTCTGCAAAACCTGGGAGGGACCCTCAGTTAGTTAGTAACTATCGGCAAATCTCATTGCAGACATCTTAGCTGGTCTTCTCTCCAAATTGATCCTTTCTCTGATTCATCCGGACCAATGTGGCTTTACTGAGGGATGCTCCACAGCTGATAATGCTAGAGTGCTTTGTCACATTTTGGAAGGCACAGAGGGAACAAAAGGCCCTCTTGTGGGGCTCTCGCTAGATGTGGAGAAAGCATTTGATCGGCTGGAGTGGCCTTTCTTGTTTGCTGTTCTAAGGTGGTTTGGATTTGGTGAGGGTTTCTGTAACCTAATCAGACTTATGTATGTGAGACCAAGTGCAAAAATTTCTGTGAATGTGACTCAGTCTAGAGAATTTCTTCTAGGGCGTGGTACCCATCAGGGTTGTCCTCTTTCTCCCATTCTTTTCTATCTGGCCTTGGAACCTTTGGCCCTATTGATAAGGTAAAGCCTTGCGGTGAAGGGCGTCTCTACAGCTGGCATGGAAATTAAACTATCCGCATACGCTGATGATTTACTGCTATTCACCATGCCTAGCTCTATACCGGTTATTTTAGAATTGATAGATAAATACTCAGGATTGTCTGGCTATAAAATTAATTGGTCAAAGTCTGTCACATTTCCCTTAAACTCAAGAGTGTGTAGGACAGATCTGGAGGATTTTCCTTTTGTGTGGGAGCCTAAGATGGTGAAGTATTTGGAAGGTCACCATTACTACCCACTTAGTGAAACCCTACAGTACAATGAAGGGGAGATCCTATCTATGGTTTGTAATATAACAGCAAAGTGGTCACCGGTCTATCTCTCTTGGTAGGGTTGTCTCAAAGCTATAAAAATGACTGTCACTCCTAAAATGAATTATATGTTAGAAATGTTACCAGTCTTTCTTACAAATAAAATTTGTCGTCAAATTGAAAGGATTCTGGTTCAATTCCTATGGAAAAATGAACTACCTAGAATTGCTCTTAGGAAACTTAAATCTAAAAAAGAAGAGGGGGAGAGGTGAATTTCCCTGACTTTCAGGCCTATCACTGTGCTTTTTTGCTAAAGCAAGGTTCACGATGGGTGGAGGGGGCCGTAGGAATACGTCCAGTATGGTTAGACCTAGAAGAGAGATTAAGGGGCTTGTTTACAAAGCTGCGGTAGCGGTTCGCGATCGTTATCGGAGCCGCGGCCCCATTGATTTCAATGGGGCCGCGGCTCCGATAACGACCGCGAACCGCTACCGTGGCTTTGTAAACAAGCCCCTAAGTGTTCCTTTACTCTTAAATCTCCTTCCTGGCATGGTGTCTTTAAAGAGGATGAAGTCTCATAGGGTTATATTGGACACTCAGAAGGCTTTTCAACAATGCAATTCCTAAGGAGGATTGTCTATCGAAACTAATACCCATTTGGCACAGTCCTTTTTTTTAAATTAATCAAAGTTCATTCACTTGGCAACAATGGTTTAGCAGGGGCATTTGGAGTGTTAGCCAACTGATAATAGATGGCAAGTGGAAACCTTTTGCTTCTCTACAAAGTGAATTTGATTTGCCTAAATCCCTATACTTCCAGTGGGTTCAGCTGAGGCATTGTATAGAGAAATCCCATATGGATATTAAATTGTTGTCTGACGAGTGAGGGTTGTTGAGTAGGATAGGTTCAGCGCATATGGCCTCTGGGGTGGCTTCTCATTATTATAAACTGGTGGTTCAGAACAACAGTTCTCAGGCTATTGATGTTCAACGAATCTGGGAACATGACACCAGGGAAGTTCTTTCTCCGGAAACTTGGACAAAATTCTGGAGTAAGATAAACAGGGTTTCTCAGTCTGCCTCTATCTCACAAGCCTTGTTCTTCTTTGCACACAGAGCTCACTTTACTCCGGTAAAGGTTGCTAAATGTGATAAGGCAGCTGGGAATGAGTATTGGTCTTGTTGGAGAAATGTCGGCACTTTGAGGCATGGGGTATATGATTGCCCTAACATTCAGTCTTTTTGGATTTCAATTTGGAATCACATTCAAGAGGTGCTGGGATTCAGGGCCAATTCTCTCCTGGTCTGTGGTCATTTTTCAGTCAGCAATTGGCATCTCGTCGTTACAGAGGGATTGCCAGTTTTTATTTGACTTCATGTTGAGAGTGACCCTGCATCTCGTTATTTCTAACTGGAAACATACAGCAGAGCTTCGTTGGCATGAATGGTAGAACTGCTTGTGCTTATGCTACAAATATGAGCAAATACCTCGTTGTGGTAGAACCCTTATGCCTTCCACTTTTCTCAAGTGGAAACACCTCCAGAATTACATCTCCAAAGCACAATATGAGCTACAATAAGGGGTCATTAGTCAAAACTCGTTGTTTTTTTTAATGTAGTGGAGTGCTTGGTTGTTCTATAGCCCTTGTAGGCCTTTCAGGCCTTCAGCTGCTTTCTTCTATATAGTCCTTGATGATCGCATGATGTTGGGAGGGTCAGGATGGGGTATGCTGTTAATAGCCTTTTGTTTTGTTTTTTGTTAAAGAGAATTATTTTGTATTTTGTTTTTTTATTGTAATTCGGTTTTTGTTTGTATTTTATTGGAAAATATAAATAAATAAGTACAAAAAAAATAATTTATATCCAGGTGGTCGCCAAAGAAATTCCTTATACGTAATTTCTGAAAAAAATATGAACAATTCTACTTCTGTATCAAAAGGGTTATGTTTCTTAGTGGGCACAAAAGATAAACCTTTTTGTAAAACCCACACTTCTTCTGGTGTGAGGACATAACTAGACAAATTAAAAATGCCTTCTTTTTTTCCCTGTTGGAGGTATCGAGCTGTCTGCAGTGTCTCCCCCTCCTCCTGCCCCTTTGTGGTTGATCTGATTGATAATATTCCCATGCCTGTTGGGGTGGAAAGGGATACCTCTCTCATTTGGAGCCCCCTTCCTTCTAAAGGGAATCTATGGAAAAATCCCATTGTTGGTTCTGATTCGGTGGGGGGGCTGAGGAGAAAAAGGGGCAGAGGACTCTAGTCGTTCACCATAGGACTTTTCTTCCTAACATGTTCAGGACTGGCTTCTGTCGAATAATGTCATGATTTGGACTTATTATATCTCTCATTTTTAAAGTACCAGACTTACATTTCCTGGATTCACTCCTGGAGACAGCTGGTTTGTTACATTCCCTGTTCTATAATCCTCCTCATCTCTTTTGAATTTCTTCAACTTTCTTTCTTTTACAATTTTATTGTATTCTAAAGTATTCGTCGTAATTGTTCTTAGAAACTTGAAATCTTGCATCAGACTCTTTTAATGCATTCAATTTAGAGTCAACTCTCAGCCTTACATTGTGACGTATTGAAGGACTACAAAAGGGGACTGCTACTTCTGGAGAGAGATCTGCAATTGTAAGTATTTACTTCTGGGACTTTTTCTAAATCTTGGAAAAAAGGAATTCTTTAGATTAAGGCAGATTAATCTGTGAACCCAGTGTATTTGTTAAATCAGCCATGGCCTAGTAGCAACAAAAATCTTCCATTTTAATTTAAAATGCAGCAGGGAGCTTTCTGGTTAAATTTAGACCCCAAGACTCCCTCTATCCAAGCAAGGACTGTGGGACTCCCCCTGGAAATTGGTCACAGATTACCTTAGAAGCACAGGACAGGGTATAGTGTATCAGCCAGCTTTTAATAAGTTTTTTTCCCTCCCTCTCTCTCCAACACCCACCAACCCCTGGGATAATTGTAGCTTTATAGGTGCATAAATTTCTCAAAGGAGGTGCCATATTCACTCTCAGGTAAAGCTATTTGTCCTCATCAGGAATACATTAAGGACCTAGAGTTAATTAAGCTTCAGGTGAACAAAGTATATTAAACATATTAGATATAGTTTTATTAGTATAAGTATCCCCACCAACCCTTAGTAGGTAATGAACTTAAATACTTAAACACAACCTTAAAAATGAGATCCAGACAACTGTCCAGCAGCAAGATGGGGGTTTTCCAGTCTTTTGCATTGAGTGTCACATGTATGATTTTCTCCCAGTTGGTGAAGGGTCTTATGTGTGCACTAGCTGGAAGGAGCTCTTTGCTCTCAGGGAACGAGTCTGATCTCTGGAGGCTACAGGAACAGATTGGAGGACATAAGGAAGACAGAGAGGTACATAGACAAGACCTACAGGGATATAGTACTGAAGTCCAATCTCCAGTCTGGCAGCATCCCTGTTGCCATGGAGGAGAAAGGTCACGTGACAGGAGAGCATCACCCTGGTATGGCAGGAAGTGATCTTGTAGATAGGACTTGTCGCACTGAGGAAGTTTCTCCAGGGCCATGTCCCCAAGAGAGAAGAATTAGGAGAGCCGTTATAGTTGGTGATTCGATCATTAGGCATGTAGATAGCTGGGTGGCTGGTGGATGTGAAGATAGCCTGGTAACATACCTGCCTGGTGTGAAGGTAGCGGACCTCACGCGCCACCTAGACAAGGTCTTAATAGTGTTAGGGAGGAGTCTGCTGTCTTGATATATGTCAGTACCAATGACATAGGAAAATGTGGTAGGGAAGTTGTGGAGGATAAATTTAGGCTTTTAGGTGGGAAGTTGAAATTCAGAACTTCCAGGATAACATTCTCTGAAATGCTTCCTGTTCCACACACAGGACCCAAAAGGCAGGCAAAACTCTGGAGTCTCAATGTGTGGATGAGACAATAGTGCAAGGATGAGGGGTTTGGATTTGTTAGGAACTGGGGAACATTCTGGGGAAAAGAAGGGGTTCTTCCAAAGGGATGGGCTTCACCTTCACCATGATGGAACCAGGCTGCTGGCATTAACCTTTAAAAAGGAGAAAGAACAGTTTTTAAACTAGATAATAGGGGACAGCCACAGTCGCCCAAGAGTGCATGGTTCAGAACAATGTATACTTGAAGGATACTACCAAAAGAATGAAGCAGATAGATTCTAACAAAGACAAATGTAGCCCAAATTCCCTTGAGTATGGGGCAGACAGAACTTAAAGATTCCAAATTACTCCTGCCTACTGATAGCCAGATTAATATGAATAAAATACTGCTTCTAAAATGCTTGCATGCAGATGCTAGAAGTCTGAAAAATAAGATGGGAGAGTTAAAATATATAGCACTAAATGAGAGGTTAAATATGATTGGTATCTCAGAGTCATGGTGGAAGGAGGCCAACCAGTGGGACAAAATGATACCTGGGTACAAACTATATTGTAATGATAGAACTGATCAAATTGGTGGAGGGGTTGCACTCTATGTTAGAAAGGACATTGAGTCACAAAGGATTAATGTTTTGCAGGAAACAACATTTGCTGTAGAATCTCTATGGATTGAAAGTCCGTGTAAAAAGGAGAAGGCAATGGCATTGGGGGTGTACTATCGACCCCCTGGCCAGAATGAACAAATGGATGATGAAATACTCAAAGAAATCAGGGAAGCTAAGAAAAGTTACAGCACAGTAATAATAATGGGAGATTTCAATTACCCCGGTATTGATTGGGTCAGTGTCATGGCAGGACATGCTAGGGAGATAAAGTTTCTAGATGAAATAAATGACTGCTTCTTGGAACAGCTGGTTCATGAATTAACCAGAGGGGAAGCCATTTTGGACCTAGTCCTTAGTGGAACCCAAGATCAGGTACAAGATATAAGGGGCCACTTGGCAACAGTGATCATAGCATGATCGGGTTTGATTTAATTAATGGGGGAGGGATGCTAAGGAAATCCACAGTACTACCTTCAGTTGGACCATTAGATGATAGAGGGGTAAAAGGGGCACTAAGAGGGGACAAGGCCATAGTGGAGAAACAGAATGAAATCTTTGCTTCAATCTTTACTGAGCAAGATGTAGATATGTTACCTATGACTGAAGTGATATTTAGAAGTGATACTGTGGAATAATTGAAAGAAATATCGATACATTGAGAAGATGTATTAAAGCTATTTGATAAACTGAAGAATAGCAAATCACCTGGACCAGATGGTATATATCCAAGGGTATTGAAAGAACTGAAATATTAGATTGGAGACATGCTATTAGAAATCTGTGAACTATCATAACAAATCATCTGTAATACCTGAAGATTGGAGGATGGCCAATGTAATGCTAATTTTTAAAAAGGGTTCCAGGGGTCATCTGGGAAACTACAGACCAGTGAGCCTGACATCAATACCGGGAAATATGGTAGAAACAATCATAAAGAACAAAATCACTGAACATATATATAGGCATGGCTTAATGGGAGACAGCCAACATGGCTTTAAACAAGGAAGATCTTCTCTTACTAATCTCTTATGTTTTTATGAAGGTGTGAATAAACAGGTAGACAAAGGTGAGTCGGTTGATATAGTGCATCTGGACTTTCAGAGAGCCTTTGACAAGGTCCCTCATCAGAGACTTTTGGCAAAACTAAAAAGTCAATGGATAGGAGGCAGTGTACTAATGTGGATCAGGAACTGGTTAAAAGATAGAAAGCAGAGGGTAGGGCAAAATGGCCAATTTTTCCAATGGAGAAAGGTAAATAGTGAAGAACCCCAGGGATCTGTGCTGGGTCCGTTTCTTTTTAACGTATTCATAAATGACCTGGAAATGGGAATAAAGAGTGAGCTTATCAGATTTGAAGATGACACAAAGCTATTTAAAGTTGTTAAAACCCATGAGGATTGTGGAAAATTGCAAGAGGATCTTGATAAATTGGAAGACTGGGCATCCAAATTGGCAGATGAAATTTAATGTGGAGAAGTGCAAAGTTATGCACCTAGGAAAGAACAACACAAACTATGATTACACGATGCAAGATTCCACATTAGGAACCACCACCCAGGAAATAGATTTAGGCATCATCATGGATAATATGTTAAAACCCTATGCGCACTGTGCAGGGGTGACCAAGAGAGCAAATAGAATGCAAGGTATCATAACAATAGGAATGGAAAATAAAACAAAGGATGTTATAATGCCTCTGTGTCATTCCATGGTGTGACCGCACCTTGAATATTGTGTACAATTCTGGTCGCCGTATCTTAAAAAGTATACAGTGTTATTAGAAAACGTACAGAGAAGAGCCACCAAAATGGTAAAGGGGATGGAAGTATATCCCTATGAAGAGAGGCTAAAAAGGTTAGGGCTCTTTAACCTGGAAAAGAGACGGCTGAGGGAAGATATGATAGAGGTCTATAAATTAATGAATGCAGTGGAATGGGTAAACAATCAATTTTTTACATCATCAGAATATAGAAAGACTTGGGGACATGCAATGAAGCTACAGGGTAACCTATTTAAAACTAATAAGAGAAAATATTTTTTCACTCAACGTGTAATCAAACTCTGGAATTTGTTACCAGAGGATGTAGTAAAAGCTGTTAGTGTAGTCGGGTTTTAAAAAGGTTTGGACAAGTTCCTAGAGGAAAGGTCCATAAACCATTATTACATTAGGACATCACTGCCTGACCCAATACAAGCATTGTAGAACTTTTATCTTTTGGGGAAACTACCAGGTACTTATGATCTAGATTGGCCTCTGTTGGAAACAGGATACTGGGTTTTTGGACATTGGTCTGACCCAGTATGGCATATCTTATGTTATTATCATCAACAATATCATAAGATCCAAAGAGCATTTGTTTAAAATTTTGGTCCTAACTGCCAAAAATTTAGCATCATCATTATGCTGTACATACCTAGTGCTTTATTCATTTGCAGTCCCCTGGCTATAATTTCATGTCTGCAATTCTCTAATAGGGATGAGGCATGCATTTCTTCCCTAATGAGTTTCTGTGTCAACCGCACAATTGTCCCCCATTCCTCTTCTATCCCACAGACAATGTTATTTTGGGCAAAGAAGGGATCCTCTGGAAGCATTCTTTTCAAGTCATTATCATTAAAACTCAGCACCTCCTTTCAGGGGAAAAACATAGCTAACCAAAAGAGCAGATACAAAAACTGACAGTCAAACAGGATTTTATTGAACCCCGACGTGTTTCAGCTTTTTAGGGCTTCCTCATGAGGATCTTGCCTCAAAAGAACTAAGATAAAATACAAAAGTAAATGATGCATACAATTGTATCAACCAATATAATACATAAGCAAATAAATAAATAAAACAATTACAAATAAAAATATCAATGATACATAAAATTATATCAAACACTGTGATATCAAATAAAAACAATGTTAAAAACAATATTAAAACATAAAGTGCTGACAGAAATACAAAACTGGAGAAGGAAGGAACTAGTGCAAAGACAAATGAGATTGCATAAAGAACCATTGTATGAGCAAGGAACTGCATTATCTTTTTATAAATTAATAATAATTAATGAGGGGACAGGGGGAGCAGCGGAACAGTCAAGGAGCATATAGAATAGGAAGAAATATACTTGTGCTATAATGAGACGGAAAGCCAGTCCTTTGGAAAAACACCACGTTTGGGCCCCAAGGTACGCAGCGAAGTGCTTAAGGTGGGATAATGATACTTAGAGACCTACATCCCCGTACGACGGACTGGATTTGAGTTGCCGTCGTTGCTGTGCTTCCCGCGGGGGGAGGGGAGGGGGAGGGGGGGGAGGAGGGGGGAGGGGGGTGTAATAAACTTAGCGTCCTTTAGTGTTGTTAATGCTCTGTTTAGGCTGGGGCCTGGGTGGTGGACAAGAAACGGCCCCGCCTGGGCTGCGTTTTCCTATTGTAAAAGTGAAAATGGTACCTGTTGATTGTTGGTTGTTATTTGTATCTTGGCATGCTTAATAAACAGAATTTTGAAAAAAAAAAAAAAACACCACAGGTGAACTGTTAGGAAGGCAACAATCATCAACAATCTTGCCCCCACGTCACTCAACGACCTCATCACCCTTACTCCGAAAAACAGAACGAGGAGGACAATTACAGACAACACTTTGATCATCCCTAAAGACTCCATTAAGTGCACCCAAACAACCAGGAGAAGAGCCTTCACCTTCTACGCCCCAAAATGCTGGAATGATCTCCCACCTGAAATAAGATCGATTAAAGACCTCATTCAGTTACGGAAGGCAATCAAACATCACATTTTCCTGCTACACTTTGCACAAGCACCCACCCCACCACCGATCATTCACCCACCAACCCTCACAGACTCTCCATATACATCATGAACTAAGGGGTCTCAAGTAAATGCTGCCCCGCCTATAGTTTTATGACAACACCGGCCAAATTATAATCTTATGCTCTATGTTAATATGTTAATACGTATATAGTTACCCTATTTATCCAAAGTTTTATTCCCTGTTATAATGTAAACACAAACTAGTCTTGACTAAATTGTGCAACCTTTGTTGAATGTAAACTGCACTGATAACAAATAGCGCGGTATATAAAAGATGTTAAATAAATAAATAAATAAATAAGGCAATGACTACCTGTATCGTAGGAACACCATTAGCAAATAAATGTTGTAGCCAACCACTTCAAACATAACTTTTTCTGTGAACTGAATAAAAAAACACAGAATGAAGTGAAGTGAATGCATCCTTTATATTGGAAGTGTAACCAAATGTATATACAAAGGTATCAAAAGAAAGAACTTGCCTGACAAGTCACACTTGCATGTAAGCTGCAGTTCGGAGTGAGAGGGCTCCATGTACAAACAGTGGACCTTTTAAATGCATGGTACTAGAGATCAAACCTAAGCTGTACATCAGACTTTCTCTGGCCCATCTCAAATCCAGGCTGAGTGCTCACCTCTTCATTGACGCTGTTGGATCTGATCCACCTAAGATCCCATGTGTTTCCTGACCATTCCTCCTGGACGTATCTTGTCCACAGCTGCTGTGTCTGAGCAGCACTGCATACACCTTGTAGCGCTATACAAATGATCATTAGTAGTAATGGTAGTAAGTAGTAGTAGTAGTAGGGCCTTCTGGCTATGGCATCTGAGGTCCACTTATCTGGCTACTGGTACTTCTCACAGCAGCTACATCTGTCCCATCATGGCGTATGTCAGTCTGTATATATCCGATATCTGTGGGGTAACTGTCTCTGCCTATCCACAGTCTGCTTTGTGGCACTGCTCCCCTGGTCAGGCCTGCATGGTTATGAGAGGGAGATTGCTGGGCCATCACACTAGGTAGCCAAACTCCAGATGTATCACCACTCTTGCAGTTCTCATTCATCCTGGCCTGGGATATAGGGATATAGGCCACATGGCACAATCTGGGAAATGTTGGTACAACATCAATCATGTCTTCTAGTTCCTGGCACAGCACAAGTATGGCTGCCCTATTACACTGCAAACAATATCAGATCTTATTAGAGTATCCCATGAAAAATCCCAGAAGGAATCAGCATAGGTTCCCTATGGCTAAATGTCAAAACATATCCCTGTCAATAATAAGGGGCCCTCAGAATAAGAACAATCAGTAATGCAGACAGTACTAATATATGCTCAAAAGCAACACCATTGGTCCCACAAAATGTGCTGTTTTCACTGTTGAATGCCCTTATTCGGAGGGTCCTTTATTATTGACGGGGATATGTTTTGACATTTAGCTATAGTGAACACTCTAATTTTGATTGCCTGATCACACTGGCACCTGGTGATACAAAAAAACATAATTCTGCCAAAAAGATGCTCTGAACTTGCACATAACAGTTATGACTTGACATAACAGCATGGGGTACCAGGACTAAATATATGATCTCCGTTTCTCACCCAAATAAGAATCCTTTCCCTGCTCACATTCATACTATCCCTACATGGAAATTGTTAGGGTCCCATAGATTGGCTCATTTAGCACCAATAGCATATTTGAGTATAGCTAGAATAAATACTATTGCTCTTCTTAATATTTCTGTAAGTGTGTTTATTAATGTGTCTATACTATCCAACATTTCTGCACCTCTGCTCTCTGTACCGTAAAGCTGCATCTTGTGCTTTTCCAGATTGCAGACACAGCAGTTCAAAACATACTTTCACAACCATTCTTCAATATGGGATGCATTGCAGAGAAGAGCAGAATTTTTTCTAAGTCTTGGCCTTATTCCATGTTTCCATGCGCGCGGCGTTTTTCAGGAGCTGGACCACAACCGGATAGAGCCGCATTCCCCTGAAGAAGCAATTATTTGTGAAACGCTCCGGCGCCAAGAAAGTGCATTGGGAACAGGAGTTGCATATACCGCTTGAGAGCAGCAGTTGAGGGAGCTGCCTATTCAGTAATTGCACGAAGATTTCATCAAGAAGAGAGTAGCTGTAGCATTACTGCTTGCGGTAGAGCTGTTTACACTGTAACCACAATCGTAAGAAAACCGCGCTGAGAAGTTGAGAACAGAAGTTGTAAACACTATTGGTGCATAGGAGAGGAGAGGTCCAATTGCAGGAAGATTGAAATGAGTTGTTTTTGCTATCGAGTTATCGACCCGCTACTGGAGATCCCATAGTGTTAAAATCAACTTAAAGTGATCTAACAACCTTTTAAATCTATGGATATTAAAGATATGGTTACAATTAACAGCTTTGATAAGATAAGCTAAGGAGGAAAGCATAGTAAAAATAATAGCGATGTTTACAGGTCATTGATGTATGAACGGCGTGTTTCACTGCATCATACAAGCAGATCCAGTGAGTAGCCAAGGTTAAATCTGAGACCTGATCGCTAATTTAATTAAATTAACATTAGCTAACAACAATAAATGTAGAGAAATTTTAAGATAAGGTGGTCACAATAATTTAGGATAAAAGTGGAGCTTAATTAATATTTGCAGCTATACAGCATAAAAGCTCTGGGAAGTGACGATATTGTAATTGGTTATTCCATGTTTCAGCAGCAATAACATGGTCATTTCCAGGCAACACTTAATACATACATGGACCTTTTCTGAATACACTTTAATGTCTCTGCGGCAGACCACACCCCCCATTCTGTCCTTTGGGCATGTTCTGAAATCCCCGTGCTAATGCTGTGGGCATGCATGACAACAGTGTTTCAGAATAAGTTCGAGAACATTTTCAGCACATAAATGTCCCCACCTGCACGTACAAACCCCTTATTTGTGTTCTGGAATGACCCCCATAGTGAATGCCTATATTAAAAATTATGTTAATGCAAGTTGAAGGTATTGTAAGTCCTTGCATTACCAACAACCATAAAAAAATACCTAAAAAAAATAGTCTAGTGGTTAAATAAATGCGCTGTGAAACCATTATTCAAATCCCACTTCTACTACACTTCATTGCCTTAGATAGTACCTGAATTGTAACTTACCTTGATTGTGGATTTGGAAAAGATGAGTTATTAAATCCAAATACAAACAAAGAAAATATTTAAATTATCTGTGATTTATGCAAAGCAGATCATTACAATTCAAGTGGATTCACACATTGAGCCCGATTCATGAAGAGGCATGTCCAGGCTGTCTGGAAAGCCCCAAGCAAGACAGATCTGTTAGGAACCAAGTCCGGACTGTGGGAAGAAAATTGGCATGCCCCTGGCTGCCTGCAGGGATGTCTTCCCTGCAGGCACACCTGGCATACACGGCTAAGATCCCCCTCTTCCCTTTTGCCTGACCCACAGCCGGCCAGCTGGAGCCTGGATCAGGAGACAGGGACCCCCCTTACCCAGCCCCGGCACCGAAGCGGATCCCTGGGCCTGATCACCCTGCTGGTGTTGATTATTCCACCTTCACGGTAGAATAATCATCACTTGCCCTCTGACCCTGCAAGATGTACAGGGCCGTGACCTGAATTGGTCCTGTACGTCCTGCCAGCTAGGCCTGCCTCTGCTATGCCCCAACCCCAGCCCCTCCTAATCCCCAGTGGTTCTTCCTGTCCTGCGGCTCTAGCTGTGTGAGGAGAACAGGAGGGGACTTAGGGTCAGGATGGCTTTTGGGGCTGCACATCCCACCAGGACATGCAGCCCTGCAATCTGCGACTCTGAATCAGGCCCAAATTGGGTTGAGTTGCAAAGTTTGTATTGTTGTTGTTGTTAAGTGCCGTCGAGTCGGAGTCGACTCATGGCGACCCTCTGGATAGCTATCCTAAATTGTGTTCGGTCTCCAGTCAGGCGGCTCATTGTTGACAGACTGGTACCCGTAGCCGCTGTTATTGTATCGATCCATCTCATTGCTGGCCTTCCTCTTTTGCGTTGACCTTCTATCTTGCCAAGCATAATGTCTTTCTCTAATGATCTCTCTCTTCGCATGATGTGTCCAAAGTATGAAAGTCGGGGGGCGGAGCCTGATGTCCAGCGGGTTAGACGCTTCGCGCTGAAGCTCCCGAGAGGCCTACACAGAATCCTGACTTAATACCTACATAAACTCAATTTTTTGCTCCGAACTCACCGGGGTACCTCGGGGGGGATGGCGGCCCATAAACCAGCGCGCTTAGACTTCGGGTCTCCTTCTTCTTCACACGGAAAACGCTCCAAAACAGAGGTGTCTTCCCCACAGAAGATGGTTCCACTTCGGGAACACCCCGAAATGCATCAGGAGCTCTTAGAGGAAATACGCGGAGTGAAGGAACTGGTGCAGTCCAACGGAGAAGCGCTTCGAGCCATGCGAGAAGACCTCGGTGTGCTCCAGGACAGACTTGAAAGCCTTTCATTACGGCAGGACAACATGGCGGGGGTCCTCGACTCGCACGAGGTGCGCTTGGTCAAGCTGGACAAGGCTGAGCGCCAGATACAGAATCTTCAAAAAGAATTAGAAGATAGCAATAATCGAGCCCGTCGCAACAATGTGAGGCTCCTTGGAATACCGGAGGGGGCGGAAGCAGGAGATATCAGAGAATTCCTGCTCAAAACTCTTCCCTCCTTGTTGAAGATCACATTTCATAGAGACCTGGAAATTGATCGAGCACATCGTGTTCCTACCCATATGGCGCTCAACCGAACGACCCCCCGGCCTATCATCTTTCGATTACTACGATATCAACAAGTGGAACAAATTCTAAATGCTGCCCGGGCGAATCGTCATCTGGAGTTTGAAAGTCATAAAGTCTCCTTCTTCCCTGATTTGGCAAAGCCCACAGTTGACCGTCGGAAGAGACTCCTTGCTTTTCGCCCTCGACTTCAACAGTTACAGGCTCGCTTTGGCCTGTTGTATCCAGCGAAGCTCCGAGTGACTCTCCACAACCAAACTAGGACATTCGATGATCCTGATCTACTATCAACCTTTCTAGACTCCAAAGAAGCAGAGCAGATGCGTTAACTTAACAATTTGGACTTATTATCTGCCGGCTCTGTCCGCCATTTTGAAGGGCCCGACGCGGTGGTCATCGCCAAGTACAGAGACTGCCTGGACTTTTCTTTCTGTCTTTATATGACTTACTTGGTCTTCTATCCCTCCATGATGTGTGCCTCGGTTGGATTCGGAGCGCGTACAGTTATACAGGTTATATGTTTTCAATTTCGGCCTTCTCTGGGGTTTCTCCCCGCAGACACATGGTCGCCAGTAATTTTTGGGGTTCTGCTTCTTCTCTACCGCGCTGCGGTTCTTATTTTTCAATGTGGGGCGCTTCATTGTATTACATTAGTTTATTTTCTATCATGTCATGTGTACAGCCAGATACAGTCACTATGAGGGACACTGTGAGCCTAGGTGCGCTATCATGTTTTCTTTCAGAATTTTTAACCTTGCTCAATGGCCTTATGTAAGATCTTATCACTTAATGTAAAAGGCATCAATAGTCCAATCAAAAGAAAGAAAATTCTTAGCTATCTTAATCATGAGCATGCTGATTTAGTGTTTCTTCAGGAAACGCATCTAAATTCCGCTGAAACACTGAAACTCAATGCTAAACCTTACCTGGTGGCTGCCTATTCTCCCGCCGTTTCCAAACGGTGTGGGGTGGCCATTCTGGTTAAGAAGTCTTTGCAAGCTACTGTAATAGATACTAGCTCTGATAAGGAGGGTAGATGGACCCGTGCACATCTTAAGGTTGGAGATAGTGAATTCACGTGTATTTGTATTTATGCCCCCAATGTGGATAACCCTGCTTACTATGCCAGTATTGCGCAGTTGGCACAGGCCTCTGCCAATACTCCATTAATACTTGGTGGCGATTTCAATCAAGTGTTAGACCGTTTGATAGATAGACAACCGCCTAGAACGAGTAATCCACCCAAGAGTCTTGCTACCCTTACAGCTCTGATGCAAGACCTTGCGCTAGTAGATATATGGAGGCTGCTTCACCCCTCTGACTTAGAGTACACCTTTTTTTCTGCCCCCCATCACTCACAATCTAGAATAGATTTTTTTCTCATTTCCAAAGCACTGATTTCTCAAGTGGACACGGCTAGGACTCATCCTCTCCATATTTCTGACCATGCTGCCATATCTTTTTCATTGCATGTCACTTCGCGAGATGATCATCCCCGTGCTTGGTTTTTTGATAGATCCCTACTGGATCAAAAAGATTTTCAGGTTGACATAAAGGCCGCTATCCAAGATTATTTTCATTTTAACTCACCCCATGACACAGCGAGCTGGGCTTGGTGGGAGGGTTTTAAGGCATCTATCCGGGCTACCATAACCAGTTATCAAATTCGACAGGGGAAACAAAGAAAGCAACACTTACTGATTCTAGAGCAACAGATACGGGCTGGGGAGCGTCTCCTTACGTCCCGTACTGACCCATGTATTTTACTCCGTTTACAACGCCTCCGCTTTCAATACAATCAGCTTTTATATACTGCTGCTGCTAAAAATATTGAATCACAACAAGGGTTGTATTACCGGGAAAATAACCGTGCTGGCAAATTATTAGCGAATGCTCTGAAAGGTAAAAAAGAAGCCAAGCGTGTTACCGCTCTCCGTAATCCGTCGGGGGGGGGCCTGGTCACTAAAGATACAGAAATCTTAGAACTCTTTCGTGATTTTTATACTCGGCTTTATCAATCTGAATGTGATTTTGAGCCAGAAGTATTTGAACGATTGCTCTCAGGGGTACAACGACCGACCCTATCTGACGAAGATAGAGAGGCCATGGACAAACCATTCACTTTATCAGAAATTCATTCCGCTCTCAAGAGATGTGCCACAGGTCGAGCTGCCGGCCCGGACGGTCTCCCTGCTGAATTCTACAAAACCTTTAACGCTGACTTAGCTCCAGTTTTGAAACTTTATTTTTCTGCTCTGGCCGAGGAGGGATCTCCTTCTGGGTCCTTTTCTATGGCAAATGTAGTAGTTTTTGAGAAAGAGGGGAGAGATCCGCAACTAACAGCCAATTATCGTCCAATTTCCCTCTTAAATGCGGACTATAAAATATTTGCCACCATTCTGTCCACCCGGCTCTCTGATAGGATGTCTACTTTGATACACCCAGATCAATGCGGTTTCATTCCCGGTAGATCAACCGCTGACAATGCTCGGACTCTATGTCATGTACTGACTACCGCAGTTAATCTTGATCGACCATTTGTCGGCCTCTCACTTGATGCTGAGAAGGCCTTTGATCGCTTAGAATGGCCTTTCCTGTTTGCAACTCTCCGCTGGTATGGATTCGGAGAAGGTTTTCTCCGTTGTTTCCACGCCATGTACGCACAGCCTACAGCCAGTATCTGTGCTAATGCTTTAAAGTCTCAGCCATTTCCCCTTCAACGCGGTACTCGTCAGGGATGCCCACTGTCTCCACTTCTTTTCGATCTTGCACTCGAACCCTTAGCTTTACTGATCCGGCAATCGGAGGAGATTCATGGAGTCCCCTTCTCTCATAGAGAAATTAAAATTTCAGCATATGCTGATGACCTTATGCTCTTTGTCTCTTTAGACTCGGTGCCGGCTGTCCTAGAGCAAATCGGTAAATATTCACAACTTTCGGGGTATAAGATAAATTGGACCAAATCGGTAGCCTTCCCATTAAACTCTCTGATTCATCAAGCAGATATGCAATCCTTTCCCTTTTTATGGCAACCTCGCATGGTCAAATACCTTGGGGTCCACTATTGCTCTCCTTTGGAAGATGCTATCTCCTTTAATGCCAAAGACTTAACCTCTAAAGTCCTGGCGCTTACTCACCGTTGGACTCCTTTAACACTTACCTGGTGGGGTCGCCTAGAAACCATAAAAATGATGATTGTTCCTAAAGTGAATTACATTTTAGAAATGTTGCCCTGTCTCCTACCTCGACGTACATATAAAGATTTAGAGGGCCTTCTAACTAGATACTTATGGCAAAACAAGACGCCTAGGATAGCGAAGCATAAGTTGCAAGCTGATAAGGAAAATGGGGGTGTCCGATTCCCTGATTTCCTGAAATATCACCATTCTTTTCTTCTCAAACAAGGCGCTCGTTGGCTGGAAGATCTAGCACCGAGTAGACCTGTGTGGCTAGATATAGAGGAGAACCTTTGCAAACCGTTTCCTCTTACTTCTCTCCCTGGTATGACTCTCCCATCAGACTCCCACTATCCACCAATGCTTTTAGACACTTTAGGTGCCTTTAATACTCTTATTCAATCTTTAGACTCCCGATTCTGTCCGTTAGACAGACTCCCACTCTGGTACAATACTCGATTTCAAATACAAAATAAACCGATGGCGTGGAGCCCCTGGTACACTAGGGGCATTTGGACCCCTACCCAGTTATTCCATGATGGTCGCTGGAAAACTTTTAGTGAATTGCAAATTGAATTTGGTCTCCCAGCGAAACATTACTTTCATTTGGTGCAACTACAGCATTGTCTTCGGAGTGCTAAGGTGCTCCCGCCATCGGAATCCCCTACCCAAGACTTGTCGGAGACTATCCGATCTATCGGGAGCTCACCGGGTGTAGCATCTAACTTTTACAAAACCTTAAGTACTGCTGTAAATAGAGGTACCCCTATAGCACAGAAAGCATGGGAGCGGGAACTGCATGTAACTTTGACCCCGGAGCAATGGAGCCTTGTTTGGAGTAGAGTGACACGGGTCTCCAGATCCGCCTCACTCACTCAGACACTCTTCTTTCTTGCCCACCGGTGTTTCTATACTCCTGACAGATTAGCCAAATGGAACACCTCCCAGGGCAATAAATGCTGGACATGCCATGCGGCCATTGGTTCACTAACTCATGTTATGTATGAATGTCCCGCACTACAGTCTTACTGGCGTCGGGTCTGGGGTCGTATCCAATCTATTTTGCACTTTCAAGAGCCCCTGTCTTGGAGGATAGTGGGACTCCGCTCAGCTGCGGGGATCCCCTCTCTTCCAAAATCGGCTTACTTCCTTTTAGACTTCATGCTGGGCATTGCTATTTCCCTAATTACGAAATACTGGAAAAATAGCTCCCATCTGAGCCCCAATGAATGGTGGAATCATGTCTGTCTCTACAGTAAATATGAACAAATACCTCGTATGTTTGCTTCTTCCGTTCAGACCCCCATCATCTGTCTAAATGGAAGATGCTCAATGACTATGTTCACACCGCTAAATGCTCTCATCTGACTGTTTAAATTTGTATAAATCTCTGTCACATGATCATTCTGTATCGCAGATGCTATTTATTTTCGTTTTGATGTACAATCACTGTTGTTTGGAAGCGCTCACATGCTGATACTGTCGACTCCGAGAAGAAGCAGGGGGGTGGGGGGTAATAGGGTTTGTTTTTCCTTATTGTATACTTGTTTTGTCTCCTTTGGTGTGTTGTTTCTTTTGTTTGTTGCAAAATGAAAATAAAAGTTTAAAAAAAAAAAAACAAAGTATGAAAGTCGAAGTCTTGTCATCTGAGCTTCTAAAGAAAGCTTAGGTTTGATCTCCTCTAGTACCGACTGGTTTGTTCTTCGGGCAGTCCATGGTATACACAGCACCATAATTCAAAGGCATCAATTGTCTTCCTGTCTGTCTTTTTCACTGTCCAGCTTTCACATCCATATGATGTTATTGAAAATACCATGGCTTGAACAAGTCGAATCTTTGTATGGAGAGAGACATCTCTGCTCTTGAGAATCTTATCTAGGTCTTTCATAACCATTCTGCCAAGAGCAATGCGTCATCTGATTTCTTGACTGCTTGTTGCTTCTTTATTGATAGTTGATCCAAGTAGGTTAAAGTTGTTCACAATTTCAATTTCTTCTCCTTCAACGATGAACCTGTTGATTATGCCAGTTGTCATGATCTTTGTCTTCTTTACATTAAGGTGCAGGCCCATTTTGCGACTATGTTCTTTGATTGTGAGAAGCAAATGTTTCAGATCATCTTCACTTTCAGCCAGTAATGTGGTATCATCAGCATAGCGAAGGTTGTTGATGACTCTTCCACCAATCTTCACACCTCTTTTGTCTTCATACAATCCTGCTTCTCTGATGATTTGTTCTGCATACAAATTATACAGTTAGGGGGAAAGTATGCAGCCTTGTCTTACACCTTTGCTTATTTTAAACCATTCTGTTTCTCCTTGTTCCATTCGAACTGTTGCTTCTTGATCAATGTACAGATTGCGCAAGAGAATGATCAGGTGTTCTGGTATACCCATGCTTCTTAATGTGGCCCAGAGTTTCTCATGGTTTACACAGTCAAAAGCCTTGCTATAGTCGATAAAGCACAAATAGATATCCTTTTGGAATTCTTTAGTCTTTTCAAGGATCCATCTCACATCCGCAATGATGTCTCTTGTTCCTCGCCCTTTCCTGAACCCTGCTTGCACTTCAGGTAGTTCTTGTTCCAGATATGGTTGTAATCTCTTTTGAATAATCTTCAGTAGAATCTTGCTGGCATGTGGGATCAGAGCGATTGTGCGATAATTTCCACAGTCAGTTGGATCACCTTTCTTTAGTACTGGTATAAACACAGATCTTTTCCAGTCAGTTGGCCATGATGTTGTCTTCCATATTTCTTGGTAGAGTCTTGTGAGTACGGTAACAGCTGCATCAGATTGCTGCAATACTTCTATGGGAATGTTATCAATGCCTGGTGCTTTGTTCTTTGATAAGGCTTTCAATGCTGCTTCAACTTCTTCTTTCATCACCAATGGTTCCCGATCATAAGGTACAGGTTGAAACGGCTGTTGGTCCACTTGATCTTTATCATATAAAAACTCTGTATATTCCTTCCACCTTTTCTTGATCTTCTCAGCATCATTCAACATAGAACCTTGAGCATCTTGTAACATTCCAATTCGAGGCTGGAACCTTTTCTTTAACTCTCGTAGCTTTAGGAAAGCCGATCTTGTTCTTCCTCTAATAGTTTCTGCTTCTATTTCCTTGCAAGTGTCATTGTAGTACTTTTCCTTGTCCTGTCTTGCTGCACGTTGGAAATCTCTGTTGAGTTCTGTGATTGTCTTTCTTTCTCCTCTGGCTTTAGCTTCTCTGCGTTTCTGGGCAATTTTCAGAGTTTCTTCCGTCATCCATTTTTGCCGTTTTTGCTTTTTCACCTTTTATAGAGACTTCTCGCTTTCTTCCAACACAACCTTCTTGATGTCATTCCATAAGTCTTCCGGAGCTCTGTCATTTGTATCTAAAGCAGCAAATCTATTTTGCAGGCAGTCTTTAAATTCCAGTGGTATATTCTCAAGGTCATATTTTGCTGCATTCATGAGTGGTTTGCTCTTTTTCAACTTTAGCTTGAGTTTGCATACTAGTAGTTGATGATCTGTACCACAGTCAGCTCCAGGTTTTGTCTTTGTTGATGTTACAGAGCTTTTCCATCGTTGACTTCCACATATGTAATCAATTTGATTTTTATATAATCCATTCGGTGAAGTCCATGTGTACAGTCGCCGCTTGTGTTGCTGGAAGAAGGTGTTTGAGATGAATAGATCGTTGGTCTTGCAGAATTCTATCAGTCTTTCTCCAGCTTCATTTCTGTTGCCAAGTCCATATTTTCCAACTACTTTGCCTTCTTCTTTGTTGCCAACTTTTGCGTTCCAGTCACCCATGACTATCAGGATATCCTGTTTGCATGTTCTATCAATTTCAACTTGTACTTGTTCATAGAACTCTTCAATTTCATTCTCTTCTGCAGCTGTTGTTGGGGCATATACTTGAATTATAGTTGTGTTGATAGGCAATCCTCGTAGACGAATAGAGATTAAGCGTTCACTGACTGCATTGTATTTCATTACAGTTCTTGCAAGTTTCTTCTTTATTATAAATGCAACACAATTTCTTCTTTGTCTTTCATTTCCAGCATAGTAGACCATGTGATCATCTGATGCAAAGTGCCCCATGCCAGTCCATTTCAGTTCACTGACACCCAACAGATCAAGTTGTACACGTTCCATTTCATTCTTGACCACCTCCAACTTCCCTTGGTTCATGCTTCGTACGTTCCATGTTCCAATGTGTAAGACATCTTTACAGCTTCTGACTCTCATTTCATGCGCAGCTACATCAGCAGTCAGACTTCCCGAGGGCTTTGATCCAACCACATCATAAATGCTGGCTTTACTCTGAAAAGTCTTCAGCTCTTCCCCAGTAGCTAGTTGAGTGTCTTCTGACCTGGGTGTCTCATCTTCCAGCACCATAGCACAATTTGTTTTGTTGTAACTATCCATTGGGTTTTCATGGCAAGATACAGAAGTAGATTGCCGGGCCTTTCTTCCGCGCAGTTTAAGTTTGGTGTTGTTGCCGTTGTCACAAAAATGCGATCCTCTGCCGTCAACACTGTCCCATTCTGCTGCTGCCCAGATGGGTGGTTTGTCTTGGTCTGGCACCTCAGCTGAGACCTGACCATCTTGGGAGACCCTGCCAGTAGTTAAACTACCGATAGTTTAGCTCTCAGCATCACTGATGCACGCAAGCCCTCACAGCACGACAAGCTGCAAACCAAGTGAGAGATAAAGTTTGTATTAGCCTTATAGTTTTTGCAAAAACTTTATTGCAACTTGGGAGATGTAATTGAGCTCAGGTGCAGAGTTTCAATCATGAGTGCTGTAGTAAAAGTAGTTTTGTAAGTGATCTCCAAAGTAAAGGCAAGCGAAACCCTGTAGCAATACTCTCCAATCTTCCATGGTCACATACCCCTTCAGAGATCTCCCAAAGTTAGGTCAAAGCCAGAGGGAAGCATTCCTTCCTGCTATTGTACACTGAGATAATACTAGATTGCCTTTGCCCTGACCATAAAATATATGTCTGCTTTTGAGGTCTGCCACTACATTTCAGAGACTACAATCAGGTTAGACATTGCTTTCAAATGAGTTTGTGATAATGAATTTAAACTTTAGGCATCTTGCTCTTATGAATAGGCTGCCAAAATTCTTAAAAATGACCCAAAGGTATTGACACAAATGAAGATATTTGGGATATGGTATATCAAAGAATTTAAAAGATCACAAAGAGCGAGTGGCATATGGAGGTCACAGGTGCTTTATTGGATAAAAACCCCTATGTGTTTCAGCAAACACTTTCCTCAGGGGGTACACATCTTCAATAAAAACAAAAAACAATTAAAAGCACAAATAAATAGTAATATCAACTGTAAACGGGGCGCTGGGTGAGAATGTCCACAGTCTTGGCAAAGGCAAATACTATTATGACTTGCAAAGGATTGTGGGGAATGTAGTCCATTCATACCAGAATCAGCCGTTCACAAAATAATGAGTTGTGTTGCTCGAGTGTAAGCAAAGAATATATATTTTATTTATGGGGTTATTTCTCCCACACAGATTTACTTGGTAGCACAAAAGGATACTTGCTTTCAGTATTATACTTAGGAAAAACAAATCATGATCAACAACTGAACTTCTTAAGCAATCAATCAAACAATAAAGACCTTGATGGGAACAGAAAGGTCTTTCTGAGGGCTCCTGCTAATACCTTTTAGCAGTGCTCCAAAAGCAAAACAAAACCCAAAAAGTAATCAAAAACTGTAACCAGGTATGGCGGACATGGCCCTCTCCCCTTCCCCCCAACATCCCCCCCCCCTTTTTACCCTTCAAATAACCACCACAGAATCACTTATTGGCAAATTAACTGGTCGCAGCTTTATTAAACAAGCACAACATAACCTTACAACCAAAACTGCATAACTTACGGTTCCGGCAGCGGGACAATCCCTCACCAGCCATATGGGTAGCAAAGTGAGTTCCTTCCCGCCTCCGCCGAGAACTGTTCCCCGGCAATTCCATCCCCCTCGTCCGGCTTCACCATATTACTAGCAAAAGCCGAGGGCTTCTCCGGGTCGGGGGTACCCCCACCCCCGCCCTGCATATTGCCATGCCTCCAGACCCCGGACACCTCCGGGATCCCGCCCCCTCCTCCAGCTGCAACCCCCCGCCTTCCAAGCCCCAAACTCCACCAAAAAAAAGGGGAGGGAGGGTGGGTACGCCCGTCCTTTCTCCCGGCTCCGAAGGACTGGCATCCGACCACTCGCTCCCTTCCTCTCACCCTCACGCCCCTCAATCTCATTGGCTCCCGTAGCCGCCAAGGCCCGCGGGAGCCAATGAGTTTAAATGAAAACTCTCCTCGGGCACGCGCCTCCCCCCGCCGCCGGGGACCCGCGCCACTCCGCCCCCCTGGTTACAGACGGCCGTCGGGCACGTGGGCCTGCGGCCTCTGATTAACCAGGTATGGCAGACGTGGCCCTCTCCCCTTCCCCCCAACATCCCCCCCCCCTTTTTACCCTTCAAATAACCACCACAGAATCACTTATTGGCAAATTAACTGGTCGCAGCTTTATTAAACAAGCACAACATAACCTTACAACCAAAACTGCATAACTTACGGTTCCGGCAGCGGGGCAATACCTCACCAGCCATATGGGTAGCAAAGTGAGTTCCTTCCCGCCTCCGCCGAGAACCGTTCCCCGGCAATTCCATCCCCCTCGTCCGGCTTCGTCATATTACTAGCAAAAGCCGAGGGCTCTCCGGGTCGGGGGTACCCCCACCCCCGCCCTGCATATTGCCATGCCTCCGGACCCCGGATACCTCCGGGATCCCGCCACAAGCTCAGCGACACCTGTCCCTGAGCCCCCCCCCCACAAAAGTCAAAGCTGCAACCAGCCACCCCGCCCGACACAGCCAACTCCAAGGCCTCCTGCCAATCATTCAGGAGTAAATCTATCCCCACCGGGGAAAGATGTACTCCATCCGAACGATACAGGCCTGCACAATCGACCTCCACCCAGGAATGCAAAATCTGGTAACCCCCGTGTGCCACCACCCAATGGCCAATTTGCCGATTAACTTTAACCAACCCATGTGACCACCGCCGGTGACCCCAAGAAGCAGGCCTGGGAATTAGGTCGGACCAGAGCAACACAATACCGTGGAACATTAAAAACACTTCCCCCAAATCCCGCTGAGCCACTCTGATCAGCTGCTTGACTGTCCAAGAGCCCAAATCATTGCCGCCGAGATGCAGCAACAAGCACTCTGAGGATCCTCTGACGCGCTGATGGTGCCGGAGCAAAGGCAGGAGCTGCAACCAGTGAAGGCCGCGCTCGCCCAGCCATGATAATGCCACCTCTTCAGCCTTCAGTCCAAGGTTTGCCCCAAGCGGCCGTAAAGCTGCCTGCTGGCCGGCCCAGTACACAAAAGAATGGCCGATTATCCAGCAGGCAAACGGCGGCAGAATCCCATCTAAAAGAAAAAACACAGTTAGCTCCCAATACCCAGACAGCCAGGCTCACAAACGTACATACCCCCTAAATGCATTTGAACGCCAGCGGCCAATCCGCTGAATCTCCGTAGCTGGCAAACCCGCCACCGCCGCACTAGTAGCGGCCCCAATCCGGAATGAATGCGGGGCAAAGTCACCAGGTGATAAGCCAATCTGCTGCACTACCATCCGCAGCATGGCTGCGAACTGGAAACGCGTCAAACACCGCCCATCTGCATGCACAAAGAGCAGTTCACCCCCTGGTGGACGTACCCGCAAGTACGCCGCCATTGCCGCTACGGGACAGATAGCAGCAGCCGCAAGCGGTCTTAAATGCACCCACACACCCCGCCCTCTCTGATCGGTCTTAGACCTAGACAGCCAGATGCTCAGCTGTCCTTGCGCCAAACGCACATGCTGGAGTTGCAGAGCCGCACCCCCTGCCGCCCGACTGGCCGCCACCAATTCCCCCGACCGGAAGGCTCCAAAGAAAGCCAGACAAAACACAGCCCGGAACAGCATGGCCTCGTATCCGGACTCCACCACTGATGGCAAAGCAGCGCTCATCCGCACCAACAGATCGGGGGTAATTGGCCGCCGGGTGTCCACCTGGGGAGGGGTAACACGCTCCCACCCCGACAATAGTCGGCGAGAAAGAAACCACCAACTGTGCACAGCCCACCCAACTGCCCTTGAGAAAAATGCAAAACCGGCAAGGTGAGACCGCACAGTTGATTTGGCAACCCCCGCCGCCTTTGCTGCCACGATGTAGGCACCAATGAGATGATCAGGCACCGGGCCCTGACGCCATCCGAGCGTCACCAAGAAGTCCACCACACTGTCGCAGCCCTTGCAGTAAGAGCGCCAGGTCGCCGATGACACAGAGCACCTCAGCAAGCTCAGGATACCTGGAGGCCAAGCCGCCATAAACGCTCGGGGACCGACCGCCCCACAGGGTCCGCCTCTGGTGCCAAGCGCCGAAACAAATCCCACTTGAAACGAGAAAGAGCATCAGCGACCTGGTTAGCATATCCTGGCACATGCCGAGCCCTCACTACCACATTCAACTGCAAACAGGCAAAAATCACCTCCCTCGTCAAAGCCGCCACTCGCATGCAACGTGGAGCATAGCGATTGATAACATGAACCACCGCCTCATTGTCGCACCACCACAACAGTTGTCTATTACGAAGCCTATCTGGCCAGAGCTCCAGAACCACCAAAATGGGGAACAGCTCCAGGAACGTTATACTGTCGGTTAAGCCCACCGCCCGCCAGGCCGACGGCCACGGCTCAGCACACCATGCTCCCCTGAAATAGATGCCAAGTCCGAAACCACCCGCCGCGTCCATGAAAATCTGCAAATCGAACGTCGACACTTCCTTCGCGAGGAGGATCGTAACCCCATTAAAGTCTCTCAAGAACTGGTCCCAAACTCCCAGATCCGCCCTCAGGCTCCGGGAAACCCGGATGCGATGATGCGGACGCCGCACTCCTGAGGTAGCCGCCGCCAAGCGCCGTAGGAACACCCGGCTCATCGGGATAACCCTGCAGGTGAAGTTAAGGGAGCCTAACAAGGCCTGCATCTCCCGCAACGTGACTTTCGCCGACCCCAAAATGTTCGCCACTAACACCCGCAAATGCACCACCTTGGCAGGAGGCAGGCACGCTACCATGTCAACAGAATCCAATTCTACTCCCAGAAACGTGAGGCGCGTGGAAAGGCCCTCAGTCTTGCCCGCCACCAGTGGCACCCCCCACTCCCGCGCGAGCCGCGTAAAACCATCCAGCAGCTCCCGACAGAGCCCAGACTGCGCCGAACCAACGAATAGAAAGTCGTCCAAATAGTGGACCATGTTCCGAGAGCCGACGGACACCTCAAGAGCCCAGTGCATGAAGGAACTGAACATCTCGAAGTAACAGCAAGAGACCGAGCAGCCCATCGGCAGGCACTTGTCAAAGTAAAAGTGGTCCTCAAACACAAAACCCAATAAATGGAATGAATCCGGATGCACCGGCAGCAGGCGAAAAGCGGACTCAATATCCACATTCGCTAGCAAACACCTGTGCCCACACTCGCGCACCAACCGCACCGCCTCATCAAACGACGCGTACCGTACCGCGCACAATTCCCTCGGGATAAGATCATTCACCGACGCCCCCTCCGGGAAAGACAAATTGTGAATGAGCCTGAACTTCCCGGGCTCCTTCTTCGGGACAATGCCCAAAGGAGAAACCATGAAATTCCGGCACGGCCGGTCCACAAAGGGCTCAGCCACCCTTCCCAAGGCCAGCTCAGCGGCCAGCTTACCCCTAACCACCTGCGCTAGATGCTTAACCGATGGTGCGTTGCGCGCCATCTCCGGGCCCCCATACCCCACCACTGGTATGGGGAACCCGAACTGGAAACCCCCCTCCAATACCCGCCGAGCCCTCACCCTCCTATACCACCGCAACCAAGGCCTGAGTGCTGATAAACGAATAGGGGTAGGGACCAACTCCATCCTACTGTCATTGCTTTGCGGCAGAGGGGGTAGGCACTTTCTTGATGCAATGGAGCGCGGAGTGCCCTCCCCCACAGACGGAGCAACTATGCCGGAACTTACAGTCCGGAAAGGGGCAAGTCGACTTAATAAAGCGCCAACAGACGTCCCCGACCCCCTCGTCAGCGCCTTTTTGCAAGCCGGGAGCCGGGCCGCTCCGAAAGGGCCACCCTGCACTCGCCAACGCGCCGGGGACACCTTTTTGCCCCCCAGCACCAACCCCCCTTTTGCAGACATCTGCGAAAACCAGAGGCTGATGTCCTGGGTCCCCCACGACAAGGCGCGATTCTCCTCCATCTTATCCCGAAACTTCTCATCATAGTTGACAAATGCCCAACCATCATGAGTCTGAGTCGCCTCAAGAATCGAGTCGGCATAGGCAAGCAACATCCCGTGTTGCCCCGGGTAACGCTGCCCCCATACGCTAGCTAACCGCAGGAAAGCCCTCGTCCAGTTGATGACATTCCGAGAAGTCTTCTTGACCCTGCCCGCCTTTTCGTCCGCCTTCCGTTTTTGCCTGCTTTCTCCCGAACGCTTCCTACCCTCCAGCAGGTGGAATATATTGATATATTTCTGCTTCCATATCTTACGCCTAAGCTTACGCGGAACCCCCTCCCAAAGCTCCGAAAACGAAGCCAGCGTAGCACCCCCCCCCCAGTACCACCCCCCCACCCCCTATGGGTTGATCGCTCCCCCCACCACCCAACGAGGACGACGAAGATGAAGACGAAGAGGAGCCTCCCCTCCGATGTCGCTTACGCGAGTGACGGCTCTTCTTCCTCACTTTGCCTCCAATGCCCCTTGCCTGGTTAACCGCCACGCTCTGTTCCGCCAGATGCTCTTGTAACTCACCAGCAGCCGAACTCCGGGGTTGCACGATAGCTGATAAGGTAGATGAAGATGCCGGAAGCACCTCCTGCAGGTCCTCACTCTCCGCAATTGGTACTTCAGCAGGAGCCGGTCCTGCGCTCTGCGCCGCCACCTCACCGAGCGGAGATGCTCCCCTCCCATCGCCAGTCTGCACCTGTGGAGACACCGAAAAAATGGAAGGGGAACCCGACAAACCCCCTAGGAAGCTGCCAAGGCCCCGTCCAATCTACCCTGGAGGGTCCCTGTCCCCCTCCCCGCCAATAGTCCCAACTTGAAAGCCCCCCACCCCCCGGAACCATAGGCCAACCCCAGGGCCCTCCCCCAACCCACCCTTCCTGACCCCCAGCTGAACACTGCCACCCTGCCGGGAACTGTGATGCCCCCACCACCCCCGAGGGGTCCGCAACCTGTTGGGGCGGAGCGGCACTGCCTGCCTCCCCCCCTGTTGACCTCGCCCCCCTACTTTCACCTTGTACGGGCCCCCGTAGGGCCCCCTTTTCCCCTCCCCGGCCATGGCTTGCCCTACCCCCCCGGGGCCTCCCAGAACCGCCAGGGGGCACGGAAGCACCACCCCTGACTGAGTCCCTGTGCCCAGCCTGCTGTGGGGCCCCTTTCTTCCCCTTAGCCTGTCCTCCCGAGCCTCCAGGAGCCCAGCCCAGGGGCCGCCTACCGCCCCTTATTCCCCTGCCCCCGTTTCCCCTGCCCCCTTTCCCTGACATCACCTGAGTCAAGCTGCCTGCAAGTTGCGAATCTCTGCAGACTGGAGAAGAGAAACGGAGCCCCCCCACAGCACCTGATCAAAGAGCCGCAGCTGACAGCAACAGGAGGCCACTCGCGGGACTGCTCCCCGGTCCGACGCTGTGCTTTCTCGACGCTGTGCTTCTCGTCCCTCTGCCCGTTCAGAACGGACCGCCGCAGGCGACGCAGGCCTCGAAATCGCAGCAGCCTCGGACCCGCACCAACAGTAACTGCCTTCCACAAGCTGCAGCCAGACACCCGTCCTTTCTCCCGGCTCCGAAGGACTGGCGTCCAACCGCTCGCTCCCTTCCTCTCACCCTCACGCCCCTCAACCTCATTGGCTCCCGTAGCCACCAAGGCCCGTGGGAGCCAATGAGTTTAAATGAAAACTCTCCTCGGGCACGCGCCTCCCCCCGCCGCCATGGACCCGCGCCACTCCGCCCCCCCGGTTACAGACGGCCGTCGGGCATGTGGGCCCGCGGCCTCTGATTTCTTTTTCAAGGATAACTTTCTTGTATTTTCAGACACAAACAGTAGTTCCCTTTCAGAGCTCACGTGCAATTGTGCAATGCTTAATTGCCAACAATTAACCAGCTGCAAACCTCTTGGCTAGTTTACTTTCTATACGTGGCTCAAATCCTACCCTAAAGCTTTCTTGTAAACTTTTCTGGGTAGATAAAAGAACAAGTTATATTTCTTTTTGATGGTTGTTGTATTTGTGAAAGTATTTTACCACAGCAGCCTAGACAGAGAGCAATCCATGTAATCACTCTGATCATTTAAAATATCTCCTTCTTCTTCAACTATCATAGAATCAATATCATGGTCTGGCTCAGGGGAATTCCTTAATGGAGCACTCTCAGAACAATACTTGTTTCCCTGCTGTCTTCCAAGTGAAGAGCTAGGGCATAAATCAGTGTTCTTACCTGAGCTTCCTTTGCTGTTAGGGTTCCTCTCCAGATATCCTGGCCAATAAGTAGTCCAGCTTTTATGTCCAGCCTTCCAATCAAGATCCCTGGACACTGGGTCTCTCTTCACATACCTTCTTGCACTGGTCTTAGGGCCCCTTCCAAATGCAGCCGTCTCCGTCACAGGTGCCGTTCGGGGATTCCTGGCTCTGTAAACCCACTCCTCTGGCTTCCTCCAGTCCAATGGAGTATGCTTGCCTCTGGAATGACTCCCAACACACGTACTGCTATGGGCTCCTTCTTTAGACCTCCAAGATGTTTTTCTCTTCTTTCTTCCACGTTGTGGCTGCTGCTGCTTCTTGCTCTCTCTGTCCTCGAGCTCTGGATTCCTCCTCTCCTTCTCTGTCTGCATCTGTGTAGAATAGGTTTTACTTTTAACTTTAGAGGGTTACTCCACCCTAGCACAGCTCAGCTGTGCTGAATCAAGCCCTGCCCTTGGAGATGAGTGATTGGGGATTACCTCATAGCTCTCCTGATTGAACAGACGTTTCCCCACTTCAGCTCTTCTAGTGGCTGTTTGAAACCTGGTGCATTCTGGGACTGGTAGTCTTTTATGAAAACATTTTGTTTTATTATTTCTACCAGCAAAGACAGGTTGCTTGTTCAGAGCCAATTCACCTCTATTATAGCTTCTTCCTGAACTATGATAAGCTTCCTTATCACACAACTCACACTAAACAAATATAACAACAGCTAAAAAAATAAATAAATGTTAGGAAAATATTAAAATCATAAAACATAAGGCAAAGTGCACAATAAGTTACAATTTTCAATGAGCAAAGAATATGTGTGAACCCAAATTTGGGATGAAAAGAATAGAGTTGAGGAGGAAGAAGAATATGTGCCATGTTATTATATGATAAGTCGATACTTTCTAAGACACTCTGTGAAAATATTTTAGAGGATTTAGCAGCCTACAGAGTGAACCACAATCTGTAATAATAAGGCACAAAGGGAAATTATAGCATTATATCAAGATCATGAGGAGTGAGTATCATACTGCCTATAAACCATGGTACTAAAACAAGGAAGCTGAAGAGGCAGTGCACACCAATCACAAAATACAGGAACACAAGCATTTGCAATCCTTAAAAACTGAATTGTAACGTTTAAAAGATTTAATGTGTATAATTATAATAACCCTCTGTCAACGGCAGCAGACTAAGGAGGTGAGAATGTCAGAGCCAGATGTAACCAAAGGTATGAGACATGAGTGTAGAACATAAGTAAAAAGTGTCTCTAAATTGTAAAGTTAACATCCATCAAGGAAACATCATCCACAGGTGAGATTAGAAGAAAAATTTAAAAAATAAAATAAAAATAAAAGTCCTATCACCACATGAGGCTGTTGATAGCACCAGGGCTGGTTGAATACTGATCATGGTAGTTCTAAAAAGGACGACCCTTGGTATATAGATAGTCATCATTAAGCCATCTAGAAAAATTAAAATCAAAGAATTTGCCAGCTTTAAAATTATGTTTAAGTAAAACTTGGAAGAAACATTATAACCATGTACATTATGCTGAAACCTGTCATGTCAGCATCTAAATGATCCTAAGCAATAGCGTTAGAGCTCAGAGCGTTTCTACTTTGAATGCGCGCTACGGAAGGTCAAAAGTAAACTGTTAAAGATACATTATTCAAAACTGTGTTGAACAGTAGGGACTTTTTTAGAAAACGGTCCAAATAGAAAAAAACAATTATACACATTTTGTGGAAAAAGCGTGTGGTATAAACAAATGCAGTAATGGATCGACAATGGTCAAAATCATAAGCATATATGCATTCCGGATATATAATAGGTAGGAGCCGAATACAGCTGACAACAGAGCATCTGTTATAGATTTTATGTTTAAAAACAAAGGTACGAGGATTGTGCTGGCAGTGGCCTCATGTAAAGCTGAAGATAAAAAAACAATATGTAATATAGCACCACTCCGTATATAAAGCGAAACAAAGCCAGATGCTATAAACAGTGAGACATTTAAATTTAAAACTATAAAATCTAAAATTGTATGGATTCTGCCGGCATGAAACTCATAATTTCAAAAGGAACTATTATGAGATGAGCTCCTCACCCTGTTTGGTATGCTAGTCATGTAGTCAAGCGCGATTCTGAGCAGTATCATGAAGGTTCAGGCTTTTCAGTCCACCTTGGGTTCGTGCCAAAAGAGATCAAAGGTAAATGCTACTGCTGATAGTAAAACTTTTAAAACAAGAGCGAGTCTGCACATCTCAAAAAAAGGGGGAATTGTATAAGCTAGTACAGCCATAGATCCTTAATGATTGCATACCTCAGCCATGCTAGTCTAAAAACAGGACAGTGATTCAAGGTAAATGTTAGTCAAAAACAAACTTGATAATGTAGTGTGACCTATTGTGGGCAGAATGTGAAGTATATGCAAACTGTGAATGATGGGCATTGTCATGTTGTTAACATAAAAGACAAAACTGAAAATGGGAGGGAAGAAGTGGAGGGGAAGGGAGGGGGAACAAGGACTATTAAAAAACAAAGCAGTAAATGAGAAAATAAATAATTAAAACAAAATCCAATAACTAATAAATATGTAATAAAACATGGGGAGGGCAGCACCTCATTGGTACTTCAAAGGGACCTTTTACAAAAGTGTAGAATTTATTTATTTTTTTTGTTCCTAGTGCTCATTTTTAGTCAAAGTCAATGTGCATTACGTAGATGTCTCCTCAACATGATAATTATAATAATTATCGATAATTATCAAAGGCGAGGCCAGCATGTACCTGATAGTTACCATGCAGGTGTTCCAGCCCTTCATAATTACCCCCGTTGTGCTTAACACCGACTATTGAGGTGGCAGCAAATGCATCACACTAACTTCAACAATGGCGATTAGCGAGCACCACAGATGCCTACACTAACTGCAATGTACAGTAAGCCTCCAATCTTCATTCCATCCCTGCCCGGAGCCCATCCCATCCCATGATGTACATTTCAGAATACAATGATTGCCCCGCCTGCATGGTAGCAATTAACAAGGGCCTGATGAAGCATTTAATACATACTGCAATGCAAGTTAACCGCATCACGCACCTTAGTAAAAGGACCCTTCAGTCTGCAGACACGGCAGCTAATTTACAAAGGAAAACTACTCGTATTGTTTTTCTTTGAAATGAACAGCTACTAAATGTGAATACTAAAAAGTACCTGCATTTTCTGACCTTTTATCTTTACAGGTGGCTGAATGTAGACAAAATAGCACACTAGCATTTGAAAATCAAAGTTGTATGTATTATTGTAACCCCTGATTTAATCATGCCCACAGCAATGCCTCTTTTCAACTTGATTAAATGTCTACCAACTACTGAAGCCTATGTATATCTTTAGCCAGAAAGAGAATGCAATGTTCAGGCAAACACATTCACCTGGGTAAATTTACCTATGCAAATGACTTGAAAAATTGTCTTCATAATAAATATAAATATGAATTAATTGTAGTTTTATCATGAACTGGAAATGTGTTCATGATTTATGACTCATAAGAAAATGGAAAGAAAAAAGGCAGATCAGTAACTAGCACAAGCTTTAGCAATAATTCTACACATTAATATAGAAACTAATTATATGATATGAAATTCTAATCAAGTCATTGCTAACTTCTGGCAACCCAGCAGCCCCTGAGTGTTTTGGCAAGGTGTAATCAGAAGTAGATTTCCAGGCCTTTCTTCCATGGCATTTGAAGATAAAGTGACTTATCCAAGGTCATAAGGAATCAAACCCTAGTTTCTTGATCACCAAGTTACTGCTCTAACCACTAGGTTAATCCTCCACCCATCATTGTACCCAATTTATCCTCTATATTGTGTACTTGTTAGTAGCATTAGGGCCAGTGCAAGGACTGGAGGTGCCCTAGATGGCCCACCATTCTGCTGCCCCCTGTGGCCTCCACAATGCCCCCATTGCCAGCCTTCTCCGGGGCCTGCAATAGTGGCAACGGACCTTGCACCGTGATGCAGGACTTCCTTAGCATGCCAGCACTGTGTTGAAATTTCTTTTGCTTTGTATCTTCTGCTTCTGGTTCCCTCTGGTGCACACTTCCAGTTTATGCAGACTGGAAATCTGTACCAGAGGGTGGAAGAAGGGTCAGATATAAAGCAAAGGAAGCCATGATGCTGCACCGGTATATGCAGGTAAGAGCTACATTGCAGTTAGGGATTCGTTGCCACCACAGCAGGCCCCAGAAAGGGGCAACAGCAGTGGCAGTAGGCAGACCTGGAGGTCCTGGAACTCTAGGTAGCCACCTAATTTGCCTGATGATAGTGGAAATAGTGTAAAACAAATTAAATATAATTTTAAAAAATGGCCTTGGGTCTGTGGAGGTGGGCCTGCGGTTGACGGAGTCCAGGCCACATGGGCACTTCAGGGGAGAGGCCACTGTGAATCGTGACAAAAGACCAGCATATTTTTTTAAAAATGGAGGGGGCACGGCTTCAGCAGCCTGTGGCACTGGGAGAGTGTTCGGGCTTGACTGGAGGCCTCCTGGGCCGTGGTTGAAGTGATGGGAAGAAGCTGCATGGATTGACAAGCCAAGATAAAAACTGAAATAGACGGAACTATGCTTGGCTGAATGCTGGCTGCTTAAAGGGGCCCTAGCACCAAAAATAAAAAGTTTAAAACAGTAAAGACAGTCAAAATTTGTGGTTGGGGATGCCAGCAGGGCTCAAGGACAACAATGTATTATACCCACTTTTAAATTTAAAAGGACAGTGTCTCCAAAATTTAGTGAAGTTGGACCAAGAGTGATCTGAGCCCCAGAGGGACTCCTGGATGGGAGGAGGGGTCAGGAGTGTGAGAAAGAGAGAGAGAGAGAGAGAAAGAGAGAGAGAGAGAACCTGGGGGTTAAATGCCAAAGATTTAAAGGGTCAGTACCCCAGTTTAGCTAAAGTCCTATGGCGCAGTAAACAAGTTGTAAAAATGACTGCCATGGATCCTAGAGGTACCTATTAGGAACAATCCGTGAGATCTAAGACATAGAGAGGGTTGTCGGAGGTGAAAAAAATATTTACACAGGGAAAATGATTACAGAGCCATAACTGCTTTGTAGAGGTCTGTGTTGTACAACAGGGGATGATTGGAGTTTCACAAGGGTATAGAGGCCACTTTTGGGAAATCATTTAGTAATTTAATTATAATATTGGATATATTTTTTATTTTAAAATATAATTTACTATTAAAACCAATGGGCATTGCCAAGGCAACCATTCAAAATATCAAACATCTAGTTCACTTCTGGGATGGAATTCCAAGCTGATGGAGAAGCTGAGATTTGATGCTTGATTGGTGTCACCAAGGAGAAACTGTGGCAATGTCATCAATACATTCTGGAAGCAGGGGTACTACCTTGGTAACCTGGGGGGGGGGGGGGTGTGTCAGAGACCACCAGGGATTTATAGAATACAGACCTGTTTTAAAGTGGCTGAGAGGCTAGGCCTCCTAAAAGCCTGGTTTTGAGGGTCTGATGGGTAAAAAATCAGAACTGTTTTCTGTGTGAGTGTGAATGAAGCGTGAGTGTTTTAAAAGTGGTCCGTGTAACTTTGCCACTGAGGATGCGCATGTGAGGTGGCTGGGTGAGAGAGCTTAAAGAACACTGTGACTTTATAAGTTGGGATCAAACAAAGGTTTTATCCAGTGAACTGAGGATTTTTAAATGTAACTACAAGCTCTGCCCTGAGAAGAGAGACAGGTGGAATAAGCCTATGAAACATCCTGGTCACAATGATGGCAAGGACTGGTCAAAACCTGGATTGAGTCACAAAGTCTGTATCCAGGAGAAAAACTTGGTCTGAGCTATTCTGTTACTAGTGGAGTAAAGCTCAGTTGTAATTAGAGCAGAAAGGTGATATTCAGAGCTGTACCAATCGTGAAATGCGTCCTGTGTGACTTGGACATCAGGCGCCCCCCCCCCCGCACCTCCATCTAGTCACTTTATGGGGGCGGGAGAGAAGAGGCACGCCTGATGTGCAAGTCGCCGGCATGCTAAGCAGGTCTGATCCCTCCCGGGCTATATACATCTCTGCGGCAAACCACAGCCCTGTTCGGCCCCTCCCGTGCACATTCTGAGATCCCCGTCTTCGTGCCATGGACGTGCATGGGAGCCATGTTTTGGAATACGGTGGTAGATAGTTTTGGGAGTTGTACATCTCCCGTGAATGTGCAAACAACCTATTTGGTTTATGGAATAAACCCCAAAGTGCTTAGAATCACAAAATATCTTATTGAAAGTAGAATTTGATTGAAACGTATCTGAATGCTTGCTGATAATTTAAAATTTTTTTTGAAGAGCTGCAAAGAAAATGAAAATGAAAATTTATATTACAATCAATGACATTATAAGGCACAACATTTGCAATTTTATTAATAGTAATTCAAGAAGAGAAATTTTACTCATTTGATATATAACTAAATTGGTTCTTAATAAAGAAAATTGTTATTATTCAAACTTAATTTTCTCTTGTGCATCATTTGTATTAGTAATTAATATTAGACATTTTTTTTGAGGGGAGGAAGCCTTACTTGAGCACACCAGCTGGAGAGGGCCTGACCTTATCCTTAGCCACTTGTCCACAATTCCAATCATCTGTGGGGAGTGCCCCCTCTCAATAGGGCATCCGCAGTAGCGCTGGCCCTGATTAGCATGGGCATTAACACAAAGAAGAACAACATTTAAGCACTTTAAGGAGACCTATGTAGAATGCCCAAAAAAGGGCTTATTTAGAAAGCAATATAAATACCTGTTGTTGTTGTTAAGTGCCATCGAGTTGGTGTTGGGACCCTCTGGATAGTTGACCTAAATTTTGTTCGGTCTTCAGCCAAGTGGCTCATAGTTGATAGAGCGGTATCCATAGCTGCTGTTATTGTATCAATTCATCTCATTGCCGGCCTTCCTCTTTTATGGTGACCTACTACCTTGACAAGCTTTATATCTTTCTCCAATGATCTCTCTCTTCGCATAATGTGTCCAATGTATGAAAGTCGAAGTCTTGTCATCTGAGCTTCTAAGGAAAGCTTAGTTTTTTTTATCTCTTCTAGTACTGACTGGCTTGTTCTTCGGACAGTCCTTGATATTCAAAGTATTTATTTATTTATCCAGACTTGTATATCACTTTCTCCTTCAATCTAAGTGGTTGCTTACATAGGTTGGGACAGCATTGAATAGGGGTGACAGGACATACATAGAGACTATAGTGGGTGGGCTATTGTAGATGGTGGTTGGGATATAGTACATTGGTTGGTGTCATTGTACATTCAGGCTTGTGTAGGGGTTTCAGGATGTTTGGTCTGTAATATTCTGTAAAGAGGCAGGTTTCAAGGGATTTACGGAAGTCCTTGAGGTCATTTATTGCTCGAAGTCTGTCCGTGAGGGAATTCCAGAGGGCTGGTGCCAAGAGGGATATGGCCCTGTTGGAGGTCACTTAATTTGTTTTATGGTATCCAGCGGGTACGCGGAGTCTATTGCTGCTGTTGGTTCTTCTGGGTCTGTTGATTATGTCCCTGGTTATTAAGGTGTGGAGGACGTCTGCCGGGCATAGGTGTCTGATCTTGAATATGTTTACTGTTGTTTTGTCGCTAGCACCATAATTCAAAAGCATCAATTTTCTTCCTATCTTTTTCACTGTTTAACTTTCACATCCATATGGAGTTATTGAAAATACTATGACCCGGACAAGTCAAATCTTTGTATGGACATTTCTACTTTTGAGAATCTTGTCTAGGTCCTTCATAGCCATTCTACCAAGAGCAATACATCATCGGAATTCTTGACTGCTAGTTCTTAATTGATTGTTGATCCAAGTAAGTTAAACCTGTCAACTATTTCAATTTCTTCTACATCAATGATGTTGTCAGTAGTATTCATTACTGTTGTCAGTAGTATATTATCAATAAGTACAGTTATCTGTAGCGATCACACAATTCGTTATTTTATCAGTAGCACCTCCTCATTTATCAGTAGCTGTTGATGGCTACTGTTGCCAGTAGCTATCAAACAATCCCATACCGTGGTTAGAAGCCTCATTCAATTAGGATTAATATAGTGTCTAGTAGCTCTCTCTCAACTTTCTACATAACACTACGTCTCAGTGACTTATTCGCTCATACTATCCTCCTCCGGTATTTTATTGCTTAAGCTCTACCAACAACTCATTTAAAATGCCACGCACAAATATCACACTAATGAGACTATCTTACACTTATGTAGTTTTAGCAATACTAATCTTCAACTTAACACTAAGCTTAGATAGCAAAAATCATAAAACAATTCCTATAATTCACACACGTACCCGCAACAACTATCATATTGGACACACTTATTCAAACAACATTCCTAGAATAAATTTCCATAGATTAATTCACATAAAACAAACAAACTTACATCAAACAACTAAGGGAACATGTACCAACAACTCAACTTCCCTTTCATGCATACTTATCAATGCACGCTCGATGAAAAACAAGCTTCCCATATTTAATGACCTAATATCTGATTTAAAGCGAGACATATTATGTGTCACCGAAACCTGGCTCTCAGATACGGATACAGTCTACATAAATCAACTTAATAACGAAAACTATGACACATTCTACAAACACAGAACTAATAAAAGAGACGGAGGAGTATTAATGATGACAAAAAAGGTATTAAAAGCCAAAACAATCCAATCAAACATCTCAAATAACATAGACTCATTATTTATAAAAATTGGACTACTGAAACTCTGCTTAGTATATAGACCCCCAGACCAAAAATCAGACTGCCTTGATTCTTTTATTGAACTTCTCAGCTCATCCTCTGAACAACACCCTATAATCATGCTAGGGGACTTTAACCTCCCCTCACTACCAACACTAGACTCTAAACTATTCTTTGATGCTATATCAGACATGGACTATCATCAAATAATAAACACATCTACTCACACCAAAGGTGGAACACTCGATATTGTCCTTCTACCCAATACACTATTCGAACTTATTAATCCAGATGCCGTAGAATGTACACAAATACCTTGGTCGGATCACTATATTATCAAACTAAACCTTACATATCCTGTCACTAGCACTAATAACCCTACTAGAAGTATCCCAACTACAGAATTTAAAAAGTTCAATAATACTGAATTCATTGACTCAACAGTCCCCTACCTATTAGCATCTCCAACGAATCTGGATGATACTGTCAAAAATTGGCATGAAACCATTAACAATGCAGCCAAAATTAATCATACAAATAAAAAGAGCATCTACCCTAAGTCTAATACCAAACCATGGTTCAATACTACTCTAAAACAAATGAAAAGGAATCTAAGAAAATTAGAACTCATCTAGCGCAAATCTAAACTGATAATACACAAAGAAATATACAACAACCACCTTAATAAATACAAAGAAACCCTAGACAGCACAAAGAAAGAATACTATTCTGAAATTCTGTCAAAATCTTACAACAGACCAAGAGAGTTATTCTCCATTGTCAGAAATCTAACCAACCCTCAAACTTCAGGCAATGAAATTACAGACATCACAGTACAAACTTTAGCCTATCATTATCAAAACAAAGCAAAAATGCTGTCAATGACTATAGACACTATTAACATATCACACCAACCGTCAGACGAATGGACAGACTTTCATCCCATAACTAAAGAGACACTAAAAAACATTATCACCAGCCTAAATACTACAACTTCTTATCTAGATCCATGTCCAGTAACATGGATAAAAAACACACTGTCAATTTTATTACCCTACATTCTCTCAATGGTTAACCTCTCACTAACTCAAGGTTACCTCCCACCATCACTCAAACATGCGCAAATACGCCCAATCCTTAAGAACAGCAAACTCAATAAAACCTCCCCCATATCATATAGACCCATATCCAGCATCCCATTCTTAGCTAAAATAATTGAAAAAGTGGTCCAACTTCAGACACAAGATTTTCTAGACTCATCTTACCCACTTGATGAGCAACAATATGGCTTTCGCCCCCGCCACGGAGTTGAATCACTCCTTACAGTTCTAATAGATACGCTCCTAAGAGGCATTGACAACCAAAAGCAGGCCTTCATACTACTTTTCATTGATATTTCAGCTGCGTTTGATAGCGTACACCACACAATAATGCTCAACAACTTGAGACAAATAGGCTTAAACTCCACAGTACACAAATGGTTTTCGTCCTACCTAAACAATAGAACACAAAATGTAAGAATTGGGAATCAAACCTCCACTACATATAAACAAGAAATTGGATTATTACAAGGTTCAGCGTTATCAGCTCTACTTTTCAATATTTACATAAAGCCAGTCTGCAACATATTCAAAAAATTTGGAGTACAATATCATCTTTATGCAGATGATATTATGATGTATATTCCATTTACGATACCCAATCTACCGCTCCAACTCCTATCGGACCTCTATAATGAAATTACAACTTGGCTAAAAGCTCAAAATCTCCACATAAATCACACTAAAACTGAAGTCCTAATTGTGACTAAAAACAAATCCTATATCCCTCCAGCACACATAAGACTCGAAAATCAAGAAATTAAAATAAAAAATGAAATAAGATACCTAGGCGTTATACTAGATACACATCTTACCATGGAAACGCACATTAGCAATACTATAAAGAAAATTTATTTCAAACTAAAAACGCTCAAACAACTACGCCCTCTTGTATTCTCACAAGACTTCATCAATATAATCCAGGCCACCATAACTCCTCATTTTGATTTTGCCAATATAATACTTATGGGCATATCAAAACAAAACATCAAACGATTGCAATTAGCACAAAATGCAGCTGCTAGAATTATACTGAAAGTTAACTCATTCCAACACATAACACCAATACTAGCTTCCCTCCATTGGCTTCCAATTCAAAGCAGGATAATTTACAAAACAATAATAACTTCATTCAAAGCCTTATACAATTTGGCTCCAACCACACTATGTAACTTAATACACAAAGAACCACCTAAACTTACACTCAGAAAAGGACAATTAAACAAACTAAAAACCCCAAAAGATTACACAAGAGCTCATAAATCAACAAACAACAGAGCCTTTTCCCACATAGCCCCTACTATCTGGAATTCCCTCCCCGAGGAGTTACGAACACTAACTGAGATCATGGAACTCCGCAAAAATTTGAAAACTTATCTGTTCACCAAATACTATAACAACATAGATAATCTCCCACCTGCTTTAGATAAAGGCTAAACAGGCATCTGACTGCTTCAATTAAAATCCTTTCAATTCACACAGATAGCTCATATAGTTAAACCCCTTGATGATTCCACTTCTTTTGCCCTTTACTCATATATATATATATATATATATATATATATATATATATTTGTATATAGTTTATTCTGTTCTGCTTTGTCTCACATTGTTAGACAATATATTCTGTTTAGTTTATTACCTCGTTCTTCAATACATATACTATTTTGCTTATCTCTATACTTATAATATGACGTTCCTTGTAAATTATATTCTGTTAATCATACTTATAATATGACGTTCCTTGTAAAACAAACTTGCTTTGTTAATTGATGTTCTCTGTAAACCGCAACTGAACTGTGGAAGATGCGGTATATAAATGTGTATAAATAAATAAATAAACAATCAATGATGAACTTATTGATTTAGCCAGTTGTCAGGATCCTTGTCTTCTTAACTTTAAGGTGCAGACCCATTTTAAGACTATATTCCTTGATCTTGAGAAGCAAATGTTTCAAATTGTCTTTACTTTCAGCCAGTAATGTGGTATCATCAGCATAGCGAAGGTTGTTGATGAGTCTTCCACCAATCTTCACACCTCGGTTGTCTTCATACAGTCCTGCTTCTCTGATGATTTGTTCTGCATATAAATGAAAGAGGTTTACAGCTTGTTGTGCTGTGAGGGCTTGTGTGCATGAGTGATACTGAGAGCTAAATACCTGTTTACCCTATTAATGTACAAATTCTCACATGCAAATTTAATCCTGCTCCAAAGATTTTATAACAGGGTGCCAAGGATAAGGCAGTCAAAATGCAGCTTTGTTTAGACAATTTTATAATGTCAAGTAGGTGCCTTTAAATATTATTTATATTCTGCAAAAATCTAAACTTCATATTATTTAAGAAAAATGAAGAAAAAAGGACCATAGAAAAACATTAACCCCCCCTTTCATGTGTGTGTGTATGTGTGGTGTGTGTGTGTGTGTGTGTGTGTGTGTGTGTGTGTGTGTATCATCAGGGCACTGTCATTCACTCTTCATTTTATTATAGGTCATATTCTTTAAACTTAGGGCGGCATTTTCGAAGGCATTTACATGGGTAACTGCCCTAGTTACCCGTGTAAATGCCTTATCTGTGATTTTTGAAAGGCGCGTACACTGGTAGTGCCTTTTGAAAACCCCGGATAAGTCCCTAACGCGCCCAGATGCTATGCAGTTAGCATCGGGTAGTGTTTGGGTGTTCCGGGGAGGCAGAAAGGAGTAAACGAGTAGCAGCGATCTTCGATGCTACCCACTTAGCCCTCTACTCCTTAGAGATAGGTAAGGTTTTTCCTCGCTTATCTTTAAGGCGCAGGGGCTAAGCGGATGGCATTGAAAATCGCTGCTACCCGTTTAGCCTCGGCAGCTGCAGACGCATCCAGGATAACCCGGATTTTCACTTCTGTCACCGCAGGGCAGGCAGTGTGCAGTCCACGGCCTCGGACATACAGGGCCAAATTTGGTGTTGGCCCAGTACGTCTGGCGCTGGCAGACTGAATGTGGAACTTATTCCACCTCTGAGGTGGAATAAGTTTCCCTAGAAAGCAGGGTCAGCAGGCCCAGGTGGCAAAAAGGTAGGAGGGAGTGCGGGAGGTTCCCCGCAGCCCGACCCTGGCCTTGGGAGGCCAGATTGGGGGTCGTACTGTGGGGAATGAAAATAGTCCTCGGCGGCCAGAGATTGTGGCCCCTAAATGGAGCCACAGTGCCATGGCAACCTTGACTAAGTTAGCTGGGCAGAGGCCTGTACATGAAGGCCGACCAGAATTGGGTTCCCACCTGCAAGTACAGGCCTAGATGGAATTCTGATCCCACGGGGGCTAGATGTGCCCAGAGGGTTCAGAATCCCATCTACCTCTGTGCATCCAGTTCCGACCGGACGCACAGTGGGCCGGGATGCCCAAAATAGAATGAGGCCTGCAATGTTGTTTTTTTTTAAACTACTTACTAATTTAGCTAAAGCATTTCCTCCCTGTACTATGACTGTTTTTCATTTTCTTTGTCAAATCTTTTTTGAAAAACTCTTGAGAACATGATTGTGCCCAATTATATACAATAATATATATTAGAAAGTTAGCATGAAGAGCATAATTTAAGTTCTGATGCTACCATTTCCATAGCCTTTTACAGTCTGAAGGTAGAAGTTTTTCTAGAAACCTAATGAGAAGGAAGTATGACCATTAAGTGAAAGATAATCATAGCTCTTGAGATTCAATCATTTGGATTTCCCAGGAAGGGCTTTGCAGATATATAATTAAGGTACTGGCCATTTACTTTTGAGAGCATAGTGAGTCCGATGTGTGGCTCAAGATGAAAAGAGACTATGCTAACAAGTCTAAATAACCACAGACCATAACGCATAAAGTATATTATTAAACTGAACTACTAAATGGAAATATATTTGCATTGAATCCCAACTATGTGTCGTCAAAGGCCCTATGGGTGGCCATTCCTGCTGCAGTGTATTTATTTGTTTGACATTTTTGGTACACCACCTTTCATTTGTATCAAAGTGGTTTACAATAAAACATAACAACGATTTACATAGAATGGTACAGAATCAACTATTTACATTTAACAACTGTCACTTCCTTGTGTGGTACAACAATAATCTAGCAACATTTCTATAACTATTTACAGAAGCTTTAGTACTTTGTTTAGTGTGGTAACTTGTTGTGGCTGGGGCTGCTGTTGGATGTTTTATTGTTAAGGTTGTGTGTTTTCTAAGGTGTCGAAGTGCTTGTTTTTAGAGACCTTCTGAAATCAGCGATATCTAAAATTGCTCTCACGTGATGAGGGAGTGAGTTCCAAAGCGATGGAGTATAATATCTTCTACAATAGTGATCTTCCTCAGCCAGAATGTGTACTGCACCTGACCTCACTGAGATAAGTGAGGAGACAGAGAAACAGAGAGAGACTGTTTCCACATGCTTATCTTCCTCCCCCACCCCTCAGGACCTAGAAGGTAAGCATAATGGCCTTCCTCTTTACAACTGCAGCCCTTGAATATTGTTTGTAAGGAACAGGGCCAGAGGATTGCCTAAACTTTATAGGAGCTATTTTTTTCAGTCTTTTGGGAAGAGCAGTAAATAATACTTTGCAATCAGATCTCGGTACATTTCTCTTACCCCATAGATAGTTCTGGAAATATCAAGTTGCTCAGAAATAGGCTGAATGTTTCTTTTTTTCATGTATTAAATATATTTTGTCATGATCTGCAAGAGATTTTTATGCAGTTGCCAATGCTATCATCAGCTCATTAGATTTTGCTTGTCTTGGTATAACACAAATTATATAAAGATTGATTTTAACTAGGTCTAGGCTCTTAATGTTAAAAGACTGGCATGTAGGGCCTGATAATCAGCAGTATTTATCCAGTTATTAGCACCTGCTAGCCTGATAAGAGGTACTGACTGAGATAGTGCCACTGAACATGATCATGGACCATCTCAACACTATCCGGGTAGTGCTGGGGCAGTCTGGAGCAGGAGTTAGGGCAGAATGAAAAATTGGTGATTTTCAGTGCCATTGTCCAGATAACTATCTACGTAACTTAGTTTAGGATAGGACAGTATAAAATGCTATTTGGATAGGTTATTCATATAGCAGACTGAAAATCACCAATATCTAGAGAGCTCCGGCAGCCAGTATTGAATCTGGATATTCAGCGCCGAATACCGGGGCTGAATATCTAGATTTTATTTTAATTTAGCTACTGGTCTTAAAAAATAACACTGACCACAAACTTTAAATACTAATGCACTAGACTTTTGGATTTAAACAAATGCTTTAACTCTCAAAACACCTAAATTCAGGAATTTTAAAAAGGTGGCAGGGACATGAGTGAGAATAGGACAGGATTAGGATGTTAGGCAACTAGTACAGATTTTCAGTATAGTTTCCTAATTAGGATGCCAAATCTAGGCTCACCAGAGCAAGTCTAAATCTGGCTGCTTGGCATACTTGCTCAATAAGAAAAAGCATGTACTGGGAAGGATCCACATTTAGTAAATGTAAGTGAGGTACAGTAGCTACTGTACTAGTTCCCCCTGGAATCATTCTTGCCATACTGAAACCACTACTGGCATCTCACAACATTACCCTCCCTCTCTACAAGTTCAGCATGAAGGAGGAGGGGGTCTTATCTCTTCTGACATCAGTACATTAGCAGAAGGGGACTGAGACTTGGGGAAGTCTTTGTTTTTCATTATATTGGTGTCAGCGGGGACCAAAGGACATCAGGGCTTGGGGCAGATGGGTCTTGCATTTTTTGGTGTCATGATGGAAAAATCCTGGTTGGCCAGATTTATGCTTGAAAATGTAGAAAGAAAATTGCTCAGCCAAGATAGGCAGCTAGCACTGAAAATTATTGCAAGCTTTCTCATTTTCTCCCCTTCCTTCTCCGGACTGAACCCCACCCGTGAACATGCTCAGAATTAGCCTATTAGCCATAATATGAAACCTACAGGTAATAAAGCAGGTTAAATCCTTCCTTATTTAACTAGATCTCTTCAAAAGTGACCTCTAAAAGTATTGCAGATTTACTTCCTACTCATTTGCTAACAAATAGGAAAAGATGACAGGTGTTTTCTTTAACAATTTCTATCAGAAAGTCTGCTGTGTCAAAATGAATCATTATGCCTTGCAGTTTTCCTTGTCTGTTGAATGATTCAGTCTTATTGGCTTTTATCTCACTGCTGTGATTGCTGCATGCAATTCCCATAAACCAAGATCACAATCAGTGGCATTTGTCCTGTAGCGCCTTGTGTCTCAAAACATTATGCACATAAGGTGACTTTATCACAAAGTCAAGCTAATAAAAACGAAGCAATCTGAAGTGTTAAATGATTTATTTCATGGAAAACACTGGGATGTCCCATTTTGTATACTTAAAGACAAAGCCTAACAATAAAGTTCTCAGCTTGCTATGCTCTTCTGACTTTTTCTTGTGCCTTACAGTTTTAGTTGAACAGGTTAGACGGCCATGCTTTGATATATTTAAGTGTTTTGATGTTGAAAGCATATTCATAAATAGATGCACACTGGTAGATTAAAAATGCCGTGACCTTGGCAAGTAAGCTGTAAACAACTTTAATCACAAAATATTACATTAGCTACCAGCACCTTGTCATTTTGTACATCTTATGACATGATGAGATAAAATATGATGTGACGCATGATGTAATTTTGCAGTTTTTTAAATGAATGTGTCATATTCCAGAAACAAGTTACCCTACATTAGCAGGTATGCTAATAATATTCATTTTCAATCTGAACCAAACATGACTTATTTAATATTAGGGTTAAGGTTTAGGCAGCTATATGAATTTTAATTTGTCAGCACAGGATTTGAATTTTAGATTTAAGTACTTTCTAATCCAAAACTTGAGGCACGTTGTATTCAGATACAGTAGATATAGTCCCACTTTGATGAACTTACAGTATTGGCTATAATGTGCATTATTTCCCCATAACAGTTTACTACAAAAAATTCCTGTGCAATGTACATTAAAAAAGACAATGAAATGTGTTTCATGTAAATGTATGCAAAGCAAATTGTTATCAAAGTGGAAGTATAGTCTTATGATTAGATTAACCAGCTCAAAACCAAAAACACAAGGGTTCAAGTCCTACTTCTCTCACATTGGAAAGTTAAAGGCAAAGCATTAATAAGGGAGATGAAACAGAATTTGAAAAAAAAAAAGATTGCTATTGGGACAGTCACAATAAAATCTTTTTTTTTTTTTTCAGGTACATTTAAAGCAAGGAGCCTGTGAGGGAATCACTAGGACCATTAGAAGATCAAGGGGTGAAAGGGGTAATCAAAAAGGACAAAACTATATCTGAGAGTCTAAGTGCATATCCATGATTTCTCTAGGGCAGTGATGGCTAACCTTTTTGAGCCCGAGTGCCCAAACTGCCGCACAAAACCAAAGAATTTCCTCAAAGTGCCAGCACGTCAATTAAAGCCCCATTTGCATAAGGTGCTTCATTTGCAATAAATATTTGCATAATGTTACCATACACTAACTTTTAGTAACATGCCTCTTAATGAGTATATGGATAAAGAAAGACTAAAAGGTTTCTACATTACTATAATCCAGTACCAACCGCCACCCACATTACGAACTACTACAAACGCTGCCCATTTATAACCCATAGCAAACCCGCCGTATCCTAACAGCACTACCAGGACTCACAAAGCACCATACTCTACCTATCAAAAGGCAACACTGCAAATATTAAACCACTACATCTCAGAGAACAACAATACATGACCTACTGGGGAAAGAACAAGTGGCAATGTCAAATAGGAATTATATAAACAGAATACCTCAGCTCAGTTACACATGCAGAACAGACCAGCACCAAACAAGGAATCACAATTTAGAAACAGGAAGACAATAATTAAACTGGGAACCCCAAAAGCCAAACTTGGAATATACAACAACACTGTAGAAATAAAACTATATATTAATTTCCTCTTGTACTAAACAAAGCGCAAAAATTAATGATGCACATTTCCCGAGCTGACATATTCCAGTTAATAAATTCAAAATAAAGAGATATTTTTCTACCTTTTGTGCATTTTTTTTCAGTTGCAATTGTTCCAGCCACTTTCTTCTGGTTTCTTTCTTCGTGTCTTCTGCTAACTCTCCATCTGCTGTCCATTGTTGTCCTTTCTTCTGTCTTCTTGTTTTTTTTTCCATTCTCTCTCTACATCTGCTTTAACATACTAATCTTTCTCCTTTGGCTCTTTCCTCATTCCTATTTCATCTACTCAAAATTTACCCCTCCATTCTCAATCCCCACTTACTCTCCCAATACCCGGCCAATTGTAGATTTTTTATCCCTCCCACACAAAATATTTTTCCCCTCTCCATTTTACTCTCCCAGCCCCATCCCATTCTAATCCTCCCCCAACACCCGCTCCCGTCTAGGTCCAGCCTCACCCAGCATCCCTTCCCTTCTAGTCCCAGCCTCAGCCCCTCTCCCGTCCTCTCAGCCCCCCAACCCCATACCAGTCCTATCCCCCCCCTCATCACCCACTTCCAGTCCTAACCCCCCATCACCCCATTTTCAGTTTAAGCCCCCCCCTATAACCCATTACCAGTCCTAACCCCCCCCTTCCAGTCAGGCCCCCCATAGCCCATTGCCAGTCCTAATCCCCCCATCAAGCCCACAGTCCATTACCAGTCCTAACCCCATCAGCCCACCTCAAGTCCTAACCCCTCCCCATCAGCCCATTTCTTGTCCCACCCCCCCCCCCATAGCCCATTGTCAGTCCTAACCCCCCCCATAGCCCATTACCAGTCCTCACCCCAACCGACCACCTCCAGTGTTAACCCCCCATCAGCCCATTTCCAGTCCTAACCCCAACCCAACAGCCCACCTCAAGTCCTAACCCCTCCCATCAGCCCATTAGCAGTCCTAACCCCCCCCCCTAGCCCATTAGCAGTCCTAACCCCCCCTCTCTAGCCCATTAGCAGTCCTAACCCCCCCCATAGCCCATTACCAGTCCTAACCCCCATCACCCCCATTTCCAGACCAGCCCCCATCAGCCCACAGCCCATTAGCAGTCCTAAACCCCCCCCTAGCCCATTAGCAGTCCTAAACCCCCCCTCCTAGCCCATTAGCAGTCCTAACCCCCCCCTAGCCCATTAAGCAGTCCTAACCCCCCCCCTCCTAGCCCATTAGCAGTCCTAACCCCCCCCAGCCCATTAGCAGTCCGAACCCCCCCTCCTAGCCCATTAGCAGTCCTAACCCCCCCCTCCTAGCCCATTAGCAGTCCTAACCCCCCCCCCCAGCCCATTAGCAGTCCTAACCCCCCCCTAGCCCCATTAGCAGTCCTAACCCCCCCAGCCCATTAGCAGTCCTAACCCCCCCCTAGCCCATTAGCAGTCCTAACCCCCCCCTCTCTAGCCCATTAGCATCCAAACCCCCCCCAGCCCATTCGCAGTCCTAACCCCGCCCAACCCGCCCATTCGCAGTCCTAACCCCCCAACCCCCCATGACCAGACCCCGCCCAACAGCCCACAGCCCATTAGCAGTCCTAACCCCCCCTAGCCCATTAGCAGTCCTAACCCCCCCCTCCTAGCCCATTAGCAGTCCTAACCCCCCCCAGCCCATTAGCAGTCCCTAACCCCCCCCCCCCCCCCCCCCCCCGGGCAAATTTAAAAACAGAAAAAGCGGGCTCTGGCTGCTGCCGCGGACGCGGCAGCATGCAGTGTCCCGCGGGGCCCCCTCCGCCCGCTAAGCCCCTCTGCAAGGGCTTTCAGATTCGCGAGGGAGACAGCGTCTCCCGCGCGTCTCTGGTTAAGCCCGCAGGGGCTAAGGGGCAATTTCCCATCAGTCCCTCGCGTCTAAAGGGGCTGATGGGAAATTTCCCATTAACCCCTGCGGGCTTAACAGAGACGCGAGGGAGACGCTGTCCTCCCTCGCGAATCTGAAAGCCCTTGCAGAGGGGCTTAGCGGGCGGAGGGGCCCCGCGGGACACTGCATGCTGCCGCGTCCGCGGCAGCAGCCAGAGCCCGCTTTTTCTTTTTTTGCGGACCTTCACGCGTGCCAGCTGCAAGGCCTTCGCGTGCCACAGCTGGCACGCGTGCCATAGGTTCGCCATCGCTGCTCTAGGGGCAGATGGGTCTTGCATTTTTTGGTGTCATGATGGAAAAATCCTGGTTGGCCAGATTTATGCTTGAAATGCTTGGATGGCCCCCAAGCAGGGCAGGCCAGTTAGGACCCAATTCTGCACTGCGAGAACCAGACGTTCCTGTGGGTGCAGGATTGGGCCCTGAGTTGGCCCAGCATGCCCCTGCATACATGTGGGGATGTCCACCCTGCATGCTGGTCCGCCCGCAGAATCACTGATCCCCTGTCACTCCGCCACCTGACCTTCAGTGGGGCCGGCTGGGCCCGGATCGTGCAGCAGGTACTCACCTTGCGCTGCTCCTGGCCATCAGAGGGGTTCCCAGGCCCGATCGGGATCTCTGCAGCTGCTTATTCTACCTCCGCAGTGGAATAAGCAGCAGATCTCACCCCTGTGACCTGAATATGCCCTGTATGGCCTGTTGCCTCAGCCCATCCCCACTCAACCCCCTCCAGCCCCCCACCAGCTCTTCCCGTATTGCTGCTCTGGCTGTGCGGTGTGATCCTGTGGGGGAATAAAGGCAAGTCACCTTGCTGAATTGGGGCCTAAGGGAGTTATTTTAGAAGCCTTATTTGCATTTTTCATCTCTATGGACTGGCATATCCACACATAAATGGAATCCATATGTAAAATGTGATTTTAGAAAGGATCAGTTTACATGTTGCTAACCCATCCATATACAGGGTGGCCCAAAAAAAGTGAGAACATCTCGTAGCATATAAGTTATTAAAAAATTAAAAAAGACAGATGTAAATGATTGACAAATTTAAAAAAAAAGATGGTGACCGGAAATTGTTGAAATAAAGACATTATATAGCTAAAAAAGGTAAATAAGTAAACTATTTTAGCTTTTAATTTACGAGATGTTCTCACTTTTTTTGGGCACCCTATATATGTTTTTTATTATTATATATAATTATATAATTTTTAATGATTTTTATGTTTTTAGTGGTCACAGTCCCCTGAAGAAGGCCCGTGTGGTCGAAACACGTGTAGAGCTGACTCCCCAATAAACAATTGTTCCTTCCAAGTGTTCTCCACTTTCTGCTCTTGTTTTGTGTGCTGGTTTTCTGCAGGTGAGGTGTCTCCCTTATTCTATCCATATATAAATTATATGGGATTCAGCTGGGGGTATGCTTAGAGACTGACCAGAGTGGATCAAAAATCTACACATGCATACCCCTTTTTATATATGGTGTACACATGGGTGGCGAATGATATGCACCTCAGAATTTACAGCTGACTCCTGGCATGTGTAGGTTTTTAAAAAGTGCTCATTTTGGTCAGTCTTTTATGTGGGGATTGAGGGGGTTATTCTTAATCTCCCCCCTCCAGTTTATTTCTCACCTCAAATTTAACTTTTAGAAAATTGCCTTGATGGGTAGCATTTACATATGTAATTTTACCACGTTGGTAGCCTTCGTGCGTACATGTCAGCAGATTTCCATGTGTGTCAGTGCTTAATGTGGGAGAGGCCAATGTTACCAATCTTGATTTTTTTCCAGGTGTAACTTCATCAAATAGCTCCTCTGTCTCTATGTATCTGCACATGTGCATGCATTCTTACTGCTCCTTTTTCAGGATTTTAGAAAAGGCTTCATGAATATGTCGCAACATCTCAATTCCGACTTCCATTACTTTTCTAAAATGTGGCTTTAAACTTGTTTTTTTTTACTTCAATCTTTACTGAGTGTGGTATAGCATGGTGTGTGGTGGCAAGAGCTCATAAAATATTATGCCCAAAACAGTTCAGGACCAAACAAAACTACTTTTATTGTCCTTTAGCTATACAGAAATCACTCCCTAACCTGTTATCCTCACAGAAATGGTTCTCAGTGCCCTTCCTCTGACCCAAAACGTAAAGTCAGAATTCAGTTCAGCCCAAAGTCCAGGCAGTCAAATGGGCTTTGTTGTTTATGAATATGATTCCCGGTTCCTAAACCGCCTACCCTACCGCTAAACCCCTCGCCCAGCTCGGCTTGGAAAGAGATTTCTGTCTTCACAGGCCTCTCCTCTCCCTTGTGCACACAGCCGGTTTCTTAATCCCTCTGTCTGAGTCACGCCCTCCCAGTCCTGAGTTCTGAAGTTTAGACTTTTTTAAGTTGGACTGCTGATAATCCCTTTGAAAAGAGGCAGGAAACTTCCTATATACCTCATCACATAGCTTCCCCCTCAGTTCAACCATGCCCTGTTGAGTACGTGCTGTACCTGGGACCCCCAGCTGGGAAAAGAAGTCAACATTCAGGTGAACCTGATCTGTCCTGTGGTGGATCTGATACTGGTAGGGCTGGAGACTCAGAAACCACTGTATAATATGGACGTTGGACTTCTTATGTCAAGTAAGCCATTTGAGAGGTTGGTGGTCCATGACCAGTGTAAACGGACAGTCCAGCAGGTAGTATTTAAATATTTCAAGCACCCACTTGACAGCTAGGGCTTCCTTCTCGATCACAGCCTAATGTTTCTCCTGATGGAGCATCTTCCTGCTGATGAATGCCACTGGATGTTCTTCACCTCTGACTTCCTGGGCCAGAACAGCGCCCAGGCCACTTCTGAGGTGTCTGTTTGTACAATAAATGGTAGAGAGAAATCAGGGCTAATTAGGACAGGTGCCATGCACACGGCCTCCTTGATATGCTGGAAGACCCAGTCCATGTTCCATGACCACTGAGTCCACTCAGAAGTTGTCTTCCAGAGAAGATTAATTAATGGCTCTGCAATCTTTACAAAATTAGGGATAAACTGGTAGTAACAGACAATCAATCCAAGCAAGGCCTGAACCTCCTTCTTCAACTTTGGGGTGGAGACCTGAGCAATGGCATCCACCGTCCATAGCTGAAATCATATCTGGCTGTTCTTGATTAAATAACCCAGGTATTGGATGTTCTGACCTCCCAGAAAGCATTTCTTAGGGTTAGCTAACAACTGGTTTTTCATGTCAATACAGCTTGTACTTGGGTTAGATGGTTGGCCCAGTCTTTGCTGTGGATGACGATGTTGTCAAGGTATGCAGACACATACTCCTTGTGCGGTTTCAGCAGGCAGTCGACCAGGCTTTCAAAAGTGGCTGGAGCCCCGTGTAATCCAAATGGCAGTACAGTAAACTGGAACAAGCCTTGTGGTGTCGAAAGACAGTTTACTCCTTGCCAGCTGGAGTCAAGGGTACCTGCCAGTCTCCCTTGGTCAAGTCCAGGGTCGAGATAAAGGATGATTCCCTGAGTTACTCAATTAGCTCATCTATTCGGGGTATTGGATATGCTTCCAAGTTAGAAATGGTATTGACCTTCCGGAAGAATGCAGAATCTAATACTCCAATCTGGTTTGGGAACTAAGATAATAGGGGATGATCAGTCACTCATAGACTGTTCTATATCTCCCAGGTTAACATTTCCTCAAGTTCTCTGGTGACATTCTGTCACCAGGCCTCCAAAATTAGATAGGGTCATTGTTGAGTAACCACCCCAGGGTCAGTAATGATATGATAAGTGAGATGGGTTTGCCCTGGGTGGGTGGATAACACATCTAGGTTCTTGTGTATCAGACCCTTTATGTCTCTTCTTTGGACCACAGAGAGCTGGTCTCAAATCAGATCTTGAGCTGGATCAGACAGGACTAAGGTTTCTGGCCCAAAATCTTCCAGTACCACCACAGCCGTCACTGATGCCCACTTTTTCAGTAAATTAATATGTTAAATTTTGGTCTTCTTCCATTTATCTGGCTGGGCAATTTTGTAGTTAACAGGCCCCAGGGTTTTCTTTTCCACCTCAAAGGGCCTTTGCCATTCACAGAGTAACTTACTCTCGGGTGTGGGCAGCAAGACTAAACCTCTGTTGCCTGGTTGGAAGGTGCAATGCACAGATGCTCGGTTGTAGCCTTTCACCTGTTTGGCTTGAGCTTTTTCCAGACTTAGTCTGGCCACCTCTCTGGCTTCCAAATGCAGTCGGCCTTGCATTTGTATGATGTACTCCAGGCATATCCAACTTCAAACAGGTTGTGACCTACTTTTTCAAGCCAAAAGTGCCAGTGATCTACCACCATGAAAATTAAGTTTCAAATTCGTTTCAAATTAAATTTTAACCCAATAAAGTTGGAGGATTCCTCCTCCCCCCCATTTTTAATGAACCCTATCTCATTTACTTGGATGTGATCAGCTGTTAAGCAAATTAAGCAAAAACAAAACAGAGAGACAAAGATCCAGTAAGAACTGCGAGGGGAAATGGAAAGTACATTTTTTCTTAAAGTTTTATTCAGCAATAACTTTCTTTAACTGTCTTAATAACTTTCTTTAACTTTTATTGAGTAATTTGTGTTAAATTTAGGTCTAGTATTGATCCAACTGATCTTGCACAATCTTTAATATTTCGCTCTTACTCATTAGTGAGACGTCTGAGCCTGCATTTCATCCACCAGCTTTTTGAAGTTGGGTGAATATTGCATGAGGGCCAGTCTCAGAGAATCCTAGAGATGGTCATCTGTCATGTTGGAACGTTGTGTGCTCTTTGCCATTTTCAGATGGGAAAATGCAGATTCACACAAATAAGTTGAACCAAAACAGGCATGTATAGCTTCACTGCATCTTCTCAAGTTGGGAAATTTGTCTCTAGGTACTAGCTTCCAAAACGATTCTTGCTCAGCACGGGTCTTGAGAAAAATGTCATTTTTAAGCATTAATATTTTGTTTTCAAGAGATGGCTTGTTCAATGAGTAATTTTTACTGATAGCAGCTGCGGTTTCCATATCTACTTTGAATGGGTATGACAAGTACTCCACAACTGTTCCAATTTTTTGGAAGTCACAGAATCTATTTTCGAATTCCTGGATAACAGAATGGATTTCTGTCACATACTTCTCGTTCTGAAAAACAAAATTTGGATATTGTCCCAGATGCTCCTGCATATTAGGAAAATGATCAAAAGTGTTGTTTGCAATGTTAGTCATCATTAACTCAAATTTGCTCTTGGAGAATGAAGCTGTACTCATCATCTCGCCAATGCATTTGTTTTTTCCTTGTAGTTCAAGGTTCATATCACTTAGTTTGCCTGTAAAGTCGGCGAGAAATGCCAGATCACATAACCACTCCTCATTTTCCAAGTCTGCTTGGTCATCTCCCCTGTCCTTCAAAAAACTTCTTATTTCATTCAGAAAATCACAAAATCTTTGCAGAAATGTGTGCCTACTTAGCTACCTTACATCTGTGTGCAAAATGATTTCCGCTGCCCCTTCATCAAGAGTAAGATTGAAAGGCCGTCTTTGAAGTGATCTTCCATGAACTGAATTTACAATTTTGAAAGTTATGTCCATGACAGTCTTTGTATTGAGTTTCTTGCTTGCCAAAACTTGCTAGTGAATGATACAGTGGTAAGAAAGGAAATCTGGGAAGTCATCATGCTGTCTACAGGGGGCTATGAAACCATTAACCTCACCTGTCATTGCTCTTGCTCCATTAGTAGTGATGAAAACAAGTCTATGCAATGGAAGATTACACTTTGTCACAAAAGAATGGAAAGAACTGAATATTTCCTGACCGGTAGTGCTCCCTTTTAAAGAAATCATTCCAAGAAGTTCTTCTTTAACACTGAAGTCTTCAAAAACCATCCGGAAAAAGACTAGTAACTGGGCTATATCTCTTATGTCTGTAGATGCATCCAGTTGGAGTGAGAAAGCAACACAATTTGAAACATCCTCCAACAATTGTTCAGTTGTGTCTCTACACATCTTTTCTATTTGCCGCATGATGGTATTTCTTGACAATTGTATATCTTGAATAGCAGCTATGATCTCTTTCTTATTTTTTAAATCCTTCAAGAAGATTGTCAGCTGCTTCAAGAAAACAATCTTTTACAAATTTCCTTTCAGTGAAAGGTTTGCATTTCTTTGCGATCAGGTTGCTGACCTTGAAGGATGCTATGGTTGCATTGATCGAATGTGACCTTGGCTTCGCCATCAGCTGTTGCCGAGTAGCCAATTTTGATTTAAGTTCTTTGAGCTTCAGTTTACGAATTTCACTTTTGGGTGGAAAATCAGCATCAAACTCATTGCTATGTAGAGCCTTATAATAACGTTCCAGATTACCCTTTTTGGGCAAGGATACTGGGGTTTTACAAATTAGACAACAACACTTGTCTTTCACCATGATGAAGAAGTAGTCCATTTCCCATTCATCATGAAAGCGGTAGGTTTTGCTCTTCTTTGGAACACTCATCTTCGTTATACTGGGGTGGCCAAATCTGCTAAGTTAGTATAGACACTGGCTGAATCTGGTCCAAAACTGTCACTGTCCCAAAGTATTAAAGATCAACAGGAACTGAAGACCTCTGGATGATGTGTAATACAAGGACTGGAGATGCCAGAACCACACATGCAGTTCTAAAAGTAAAAATAAGAATTCATCATACTGGCACCAATAATCAAATACCACCAAACAATCATTAAAAAATCTCAAACACGAGGAAGTGATGTCACTGAGAATGATGGCAATGTAATTACACTGCTCCGGGCGAACCCTGCATAATTAGTTTAAAAAATAGACCCTCAGGCACTGGAAAATAAATAAAAAATGACGGAAAGTGTCCTGCGAGCAGCGGCGAGAAGAAAAACCACCTAAAGAAGTTGATCAGAGCGCAGAGACGGAGCGGGGAGAGCCGGCACAGCGCACAGATGTGGTGTGAGAGGCGGGAGAGGAGCAGGAGAGAGCCGCAGCATTGGAGGGGCAGAGAACGTCAGCAAAGTGTATCGGAGGGGTTGGCTGAGGCAGTGGAGTGAGCAGTGAGGTCAAGAGGAGCAGTCAAGCAACGGTAAGTGGTGCAGAGGAGAAAGTGGAGCATAGGAGTGAATGGAGTGAATAGTGCAGATAGACAGCCTGAGAACGGCATGAAAATGGCATGTGGCAACCACATGGCAGAAAGATTGGCTGAGTGAGCCGGTGAATGGAGTAGAGCGCGCAGAGAAGAAGGTGCAGGGTACCATCCAGACCGGAGAAGGTGAATGAAGAAGACCAGAAGGGGCATAAGAGAGCAGAAGATGACGGGGGGAGGTGGGGAACAAAGAAAATGGCAAATAATAAACAGCATATAAAGAGACACAGAAGGAGGGGAGAATTTTGCAGGGGAAAAGTAGCAACGTGGATAGTGAAACAAAGTAAAGGAAAATAAAAATAAAATTCAGCTGGGGCTGTCAGAGGCTCGAAGAGTGGAGAAGGAGGGTGAGCCCAGCAATTTTTCATGGCTATGTGGAGGAAAAGCATGGACTTGAGAGAATATGCGTTTCAAAGCGGGGGGGGGGGGGGGGCAGTGATCAGACTGCTTTAGAGAATAAGAGTAAAAAAGCAGATCAAATGCAAGCGGGGGGGGGGGGGGTCGACAAATAAAAGTGCTGGGGAACAAGGAAAAGACATCCTTGGGGAGATATCCCAAACAGAATTAAAAGAGTGGTTTATGGAAATAAAGAACGAAGTGCAAGTGGTCAAAACGGAGTTCAGTGAGCTTATTGGGACTTTGAAGGATGAGATCTTGGAATTGACACACACAGTAGGTGAACATGAAAACAGGCTGCAAAGTTTGGAGCAGCAACAAGAGGAACATTAGCAGGAGGTCAAGGAACTCCAAAATAAACATAAGGAGCTGGAGTATAAATTGGAGGACTTGGAAAATCGGTTGCGTAGGAACAATTTGTGAAACCGAGGAGTGACAGGTAAATTGAATTCCACGAAGGTGCAAAAGTAGCGGCCTCCATTTGTTTGGAGATCCTCAGTAAGGGTGGAGAAGAGGTGAGCCCTGGGGAGATTGCTTTGGACAGAGCACATAGAGCGTTGGGAGTGGCGAGTGTTAATAGATCCAGAGATATCATCATATGCTTTACTGGATATAGAATGAAAGAAAGGGTGATAACAAAAATAAGGAGCCAAGGAGCCTTAACCTGGCAGGGGTATCCTGTCTCGATATATGAGGATTTGTCCACTGGAACATTGCAAAGACAGAGAGCTATGCAACCTGTGACACAGACTTTGCAAAATAGCGCAGTCCGATACAGGTGGTTGCACCCTTTTGGGCTGTTCTTTACAACAAAAGGGAAAACGTGGAGAGTACAAATGGTGGAGGAGGCTTAAGCAGCACTACAAGAAGCGGGGATAAGGACTGAGCAAAATAAAGATAGACTGAGGCATGCTCAAACAGGAATTGAGGAGGAAAAGCACTTAAGTGGGGACGAACAGCGAAGATTGCGGAAGGGTTGGAGTACAGACAGCCAAGAAAGAGCTAAAAGATGATTGTACAAGGTGGTGGAGAGTATGAGAAAGGCCATGGGGGAAAGAAGGAGATGGACATGTGGTAATATTAATGGCCGAAAAAGGGGGGGGGGGGGAGTTCAATGTAACGTAATGGTTGAAGCTGAATTTATAGTAATGTAATGTCTGCTAATTGTATAATAGGAAGGGATGAGATGTTTTTAAAATGATGGTATGTGGTAATCGGATTGGTGAGGAAGGGGGAAGGGGAGGGAGAGAGGGGAGACAATGTGAATATTAGAGGCATGGTGTAGAGGGTGGTGGAGGGGAGGATAAGGGGAGGGAGATTGGGCAAGTGGAGGGAGCAGGGGATTCACTACTCTAAACACTCCTGGTGAAGGAAGAAGGGTTGGGGGGGGAGGGAGGAAGTGAGCGAGGGGGAGGGGAAGGGAGGAAGTGGGAAGGGGGAAGGAGGGGGGAGCAGGAGAAGAAGGGAAGGAGGAGGGGTAGGAGGGGCAAACGGTGCGGAATGGGAGGGGTGCGAGGGGGAAGGGGTAGAGGGAGGAAGGTTAGAGGGCTTGGAGGTGGTGGTAAGGTTCAACAAATGGGAGTAATGACTATTAATGTGAAAGGCTTGAGATCGGGGCAGAAAAGAAGGATGTTGGAGCGGGAAGGCAGAAGAGTGAATGCTGATACTGTATGTGTTTAAGAGACTCATCTAAGAGTGGGACAGGAGTATTTGTTGCAATCAGAACTGTACCCCAGGGTACTATTGGCAGGACAGAGAGCACACCCTCGAAGGGGGAGAGTAGGGATACTAGTGGGGGAAACATATAAGCAGTGCATAGTGGAGGAGAAGAGAGGGAAAGATGGGAGATGGGTAGGAGTGAAATTGAGAATACAAGAAGAGGATGTGTGGGTGGTTAGTGTATATGGTCCGAATGAGGGGCGGCGGGAAGTATTTGGTAGAATGATGCGGGAATTGGAGGAGCTAGGAGATGTTCAAGTAATATTGGGGGGGGGGGGGGGACTTTAAATTAACAAGCAATCCCCGGCTGGACAATAGTGCGGGGCAAGGGAGTGGAGGGAAGAAGGACAGAGCAAGCTTGAGACAGATGCAGGAGAGACTAGGGGTCATAGACTTATGGAGGGCTAGGCACCCTGGGAAGCATAAATACACATTTTATTTACAGGTGCATGGCACGTACAGTAGATTGGACATGATTTGGGGAGGAGGTAAGTGGACGGCAAAAGTAGAGGAGGTTGATATTGGGGAAATTACGTGGACTGATCATGCCCCTGTGAAAGTGATATTTAATCTTGGGGTAGAGAAGGTAGGTTTTAAATTCTGGAAGCTAAATGACTCCCTGCTGGATGATGAGGGCAATGTGGGGGAGATAAGGGCAAGCATTAGGGAGTACCTGGCCTTCAATAACACAAGAGAGGTTCAAATGAAAACTGTCTGGGATGGTTTGAAGGCAGTCGTTTGGGGGAAATTAATAAGTATAGGAGCAAGGCGAAAGAAGGAGAAGCAGAGAGTGGAAGGGGAATTGTTAAGGCAAATACAGCAACTGGAGGCTCAGCACCAAAAGACTATGGCTGTTGGAGTAATGGCCGAACTGATAAAATTGAGAGCAGACCTTAATCAGTTGAGGGGACAAGAAATTGCATTTCAGCTTAGTGTTTTAAAACAAAAAATATTTTGAAGGCGGGAATAAAGCGGGGAAGTTATTGGCAAGCAGGATGAGGGCACATAGACACACAGCTGGACAGCAACCTTGGGCTGGAAGGACTGGGGTTTCTAGTCCCACAGGTGCTCCTTGTGGTTTTGGGCAAGCCACTTAACCCTCCATAGCCCATGTTCCCTGTAAAATAGTTATCTCCAAGTTATAATACCCTGTTCAATGTAATTTCAGTTTGTTCAATGTAAAGCGCACTGATGCAGAATAGCGCGGTATATAAGAGAATGTAAATAAAATAAAAATAAATAAAATATTGATGGAATTCGGGATTGCAAGGGGAAGATGATCCATGGGATGAATGAGATTAGTCAGGTGTTTCAGGAATACTACAGGAAGTTCTATCAAAGTGAGCTGCAACAGGGAGAAGAAAGAATAAAGAAGTATTTGCAGGAGTGTGGATTGGGTAGGGTTGATCCGGAAGATAGAGAGAGAATAGGAGAAGAGATAACGGAAGGAAAGGTGCAGGCTGCCATTCAGTCTTTGAAGGTGGGGAAGGCACCGGGATTAGATGGGTACACAGCACAGTTTTATAAGAAACTGAAGGAACAGATCACGCAACTCCTGATGAAGGTACTCAATAGGGTGTTGCAGGGGGAAGGTGATTCCGCAGACGATGGGGGAAGCTGGAATTACAGTGCTACCGAAACTGGCAAGGATAAAGGAGTGCGCGGTTCTTATCGTCCCATTTCATTGATAAATCTAGATGCTAAAATTTTCGCAAAGGTATTGGCTAATAGGATCCTGGGGATCCTGCCTAAGCTCATTCACAGAGATCAGACGGGGTTCGTAAAGGGGAGGCAAGGATGTGATAATATCAGGAAGGTGATGAATATAGCATGGCATCTTCAGGGTAATGGAGAGCATGCGGTGTTAGTCACGGTGGACACGGAGAAAGCATTTGATCGAGTAGAATGGGCATATATGTTTCCGGTCCTGAAGGAGATGGGCTTTGGGGACAATTACATAGCATGGATAAAGGCATTATATGAGCAACCGAGGGCGCGGATCCGAATCAATGGGGGATATTCCGAGCAATTTGAATTGGGGAGGGGGACGAGACAAGGGTGTCCCCTCTCACCATTATTGTTTGCCTTGGCAATTGAGCCTTTGGCAGAGGTAGTTCGGAAAGATGGGGATGTCAAGGGGGTTGTGGTAGGGGGGAGGGAGGAGAAAATAGCACTGTTTGCGGATGATGTGATTTTCTCACTAACTCAGTCCCTAATTACATTGCTGGTACTGATGAGAATTATAAAGCGGTTTAGCGGGGTAGCGGGGTACAAAATTAATTCTACAAAGACAGAGGTCTTAGGGTATAATTTAAAAGTGGACCTAGAAGAACAATTGAAGGCACATTTTAATTTCAAGTGGGTACGACGGCAGTTCCGGCATTTGGGGATACAACTCGGGAAACCACTAACTCAGATTAAGCAGTGGAACTACCGGGCATTTACAAAAACCATTAGGGTGGATTTGGGGAGGTGGGGGGGGGGGGTTAAGGTTTCCTGGATGGGCCGTATAGCAGCAGTGAAAATGAATGTCCTGCCGAGACTGTTATTTCTGTTTACATCCTTGCCCTTTAGGCTATACAAGAAGGAGATAGGGAAGTTGTAGAATATGATTATGCAGTTTATATGGGAAGGGAAGCACCCCAAGGTGGCAAGGGAGGCGTTGTATCAAGTGAGGTAAGAAGGAGGGTTGGGGGTGCCATGTTTGCTAAAATATTTCGAAGCCACACAACTGAGGGCATTGTTCGCATGGTTGGAGGGGGCGGATGTTTTAAGCTGAGTACAAATTGAGGCAGGGGGGGGGGGAGGAGTGTAAAGAAAGGAGGATATGGGATATGGGTGGGGGGAGTGACATTGTGGGGTGGGAAAATCTCTTTAGGGAGCTTATGTTTCAGGTGTGGAGAAAATGGAAGGGGTTTCTTTTGGGAGGGAAAAAGTATTTGAGGTTTACACCTCTTAGTGCACTGGGGAGAAGGAGTTAGCGGTGGATGATAAGGTGTTAAAGGGGTGGAGCAGGAAAGGGTTAGAGCAGTTAGGCAAATGGATGAGAAAGGGGGGAGGAATTAAGACATTTGAGGAGTTGCAGCATGAATAACAGTTGGGGAAAAAAGACCAGTATGCATATATACAAATGTGGTATTTCATGCACACAAGGCAGATGAAATTGGATATGGAATGCAAACCCACAAAATTTGAGGAGTTGATGGGGAAACAGTGGTGATTTCAAAGCTGTATAAATTACTTCTGCAAAAGGGGCGGGGGACGGAGAAGTGGAAGATGCACTGGGAAGAGGATATCCCGGGCACATGGGATGCCGGGCGATGGGAAGATATTTATGTGCGAATATATCAGTTGGCTAGGGGTACTCCAATGCTAGAAAATAGCTTGAAGTTGAGGTATAGGATGTACTGGACGCCAGTGAAGATGCAGGCAATGTTTTTGGATAGTCCGAGTGAGTGCTGGAGGAAGTGTGGGGAAAGAGGGGACCTTATGCATATGGTGTGATGGTGTGGAAGTGCCCAAAAGTGCAGGAATATTGGGGAAAGGTGGGCAGGTTGTGTGAGGAAATCACGGGAGTACCAACAGAATTAAAGCCTGCAATGGTATTGCTCAATGAGGAGGTGATGGAGGGAGGAGGAGATCAGGGAAGGTTTATAGGGTTGCTCAGAAAGTAATGTCCCACATGTTTTTTCTCAGTCCAGAATGAAGATAAAGGCGTGAAATTGAAAGGGTAGTAACTTGGAACTTCAAAGGACACACATGTGTAATTTTACAGTCGTCTGACAAATAGCGAGGCGGTAGTGATCCTTCAAATGGCGTCTGTGAGTGACACACGGTACAAACAATGAGCTGTAATTGAATTCTTAGTGGAGGAGAAAGAAAGTGTGAGAAACATTCTTTCTTCTTCACTGTCCATTTTGGCAAAACTAAAGAGTCATAGGATAGGAGGCAGTGTACTACTGTGGATCAAGAACTGGTTAAAAGATAGAAAGCAGAGGGTTGGGCTAAATGGCCAATTTTCCCAATGGAGAAAGGTGAATAGTGGTGTACCCCAGGGATCTGTGCTGGGTCTGCTGCTTTTTGACATATTCATAAGTGACCTGGAAAGTGGAATAACGAGTGAGGTTATCAAATTTGCAGATGACACAAAACTATTTAAAGTTGTTAAAACCCAAGAGGATTGTGGAAAATTGCAAGAGGATCTTGATAAATTGGAAGACTGGGTATCAAAATGGCAGATGAAATTTAATGGGGACAAGTGCAAAGTTATGCACCTAGGGAAGAACAACCCAAACTATGGTTACACAATGCAAGGTTCCACATTAGGAACCACCACCCAGGAAAAAGATTTAGGCGTCATTGTGGATAACATGTTAAAACCCTCGGCCCAGTGTGCAGCGGCAGCCAAGAGAGCAAATAGAATGCTAGGTATCATAAGGAAAGGAATGGAAAATAAAACAAAAGATATTATAATGCCTCTATATCATTCCATGGTGAGACCGCACCTTGAATATTGTGTGCAATTCTGGTCGCCATATCTTAAAAAGGATATAGCGTTATTAGAAAAGGTTCCGAGAAGAGCCACCAAAATGGTAAAGGGGATAGAAGGATACTCCTATGAAGAAAGGCTAAAAAGGTTAGGGCTCTTTAACCTGGAAAAGAGACGGCTGAGGGGAGATATGATAGAAGTCTATAAATTAATGAACGGAGTGGAACGGGTAGACGTAGATCGATTGTTTACGTTATCAGAATATACAAAGACTAGGGGACATGCAATGAAGCTATAGGGTAAACTATTTAAGACTAATAAAAGAAAATATTTTTTCACTCAACGTGTAATTAAACTCTGGAATTTGTTACCGGAGGATGTAGTAAAGGCTGTTAATGTAGCTGGGTTTAAAAAAGGTTTGGACAAGTTCCTGGAGGAAAGGTCCATAAACCATTATTAAAAAGGGACCCAGGATATCAGTGCTTGACCCAATACAAGCATTGTTGAACCTTTGTCTTTTGGGGATACTGCTAGGTACATATGACCTAGATTGGTCTCTGTTGGAAACAGGATACTGGGCTTGATGGACCTTGGTCTGACCCAGTATGGCATATCTTATGTTCTTATGTCTTTTTAGCAGTAGCACACATGGACAGCAGTGGCACCCCTCTACAGCTGCCACCGATTCCGTTTTGTGAGAGGCGGGCAGCAGCAATATTTCCAAAAGTGGCAGCAAAAAACTGCTGTCTTTGGAAATACTGTCACTGCCACTGGTCACCTCCCCCTCCTGATATGGAATCATCAGCAGAAACCCTTGGGCCAGCCCTGCACACAAGTCAATGCTACAGTCTTTGCATAATCATTTTGAAATCAGTTTACGGTTCCTCGGCAAATGAGGTTTCACACACTCCGGTATAGCAAGGCCTGAAGGTGGGTCCTTTCATACTCCATTGGAATCACAAAGTTCAGTGCACCTGGACAGAGAATGTCCACAGAAGAACAGGTATGAGGCGTACGTAGGCTGACATCCATTGGTTCCTCATATCTAGGGGACATTCCCAGGTAAAGTGTCCCCAGGCTCCACACCTAAAACAGGTGAAGGGGTCATTGCTGAGCCCATGCCCTTGCCTAGTGGGTGAGTTTGGGGTTTGAAACATGGAAGTCAACATCCTCTCTGACTTCCCCTTCCATCTTCTTGGGCTAATGGGTGAGTTCTTCCCCTTCTCACTGTTTACCCCAGTCACCTGCTGTGCTTCATGATACCCTTCTGCTATTTCTAGGGCACCCTCCAGTGGAAGCTTGGGGTGCTGTTACACCCACTGTTTCATCAGGACAGTCAAGCCCTCTATGAATTGCTCCAATAGCACAATCTTGGCTATCTCTGACCCAGTCTTTCCTTTCAGTTGTAGTCACTTCAATGCAAGATCCTTCAGTTGATTGAAGAACATCTGAGGGCTCTTTACTATCTCTCCTTTCTAAATTACTTGTGGTAGGGCTCTGGTGTACAGTCGGCCCATTCCAGAATCTCCCCTCGGCTGTCACTTTTCCAAGTTAAAGAGCCTTAACCTTTTAAGCCTTTCCTCAAAGGGCTATCCTTCCATCCACTTTAAAATTTTGGAGCGTCTTCTCTGTATCTTTTCTAATTCTACTATGTTCTGGGTGGTGGCTCCTAATGTGGAACCTTGCATTGTACTGTATAATCATAGTTTGGGTTGTTCTTTCTTAGCTGCATAAGTTTGCACTTGTCCACATTAAATTTCATCTGCCATTTGGATGTCTAGTCTACCAATTTATAAAGGTCCCTTTGCAATTTTTCACAATCCTCTTGTGTTTTAATAACTTTGAATAATTTTGTGTCATCTGCAAATTTGGTCACCTCACTCATTATTCCCATTTCCAGGTCATTTATAAATATTCTTAAATGCAATGGGATGAACACAGATCCTTGGGGTACACCACTATTCACCTTTCTCCATTTAAAAAAAAATTGGCCATTTAGTCCTACTCTCTGCTTTTTATCTTTTAACCAGTTCCTGATCCAAGTCATACACTGCCTCCTATCCTATAACTTTTTAGTTGCGCCAAGAGTCTCTCATGAGAGACCTTATCAAAGGCTCTCTGAAAATCCAGATACACTATTTCGAGTGGCTCACCTTTGTCTACCTGTTTATTCACACCTTCAAAAAAATATAACAGATTAGCAAGACAAGACTTTCCTTGGCTAAAGCCATGTTGACTTTCTCCCATTAAACCATGACTATCTACATGTTGAGTAATTTTTTTTCTTTATAATGGTTTTACCATTTTGCTGATGTCAAGCTCACTGTTCTGTAGTTTCCTGGATCACCCCTAGAACCCTTTATAAAAATTGGTGTTACATTGGCCAGTCTGGAATATTCAGATACTGCAGATGATTTTAATGATGGTTCACAGATTACTAATAGTAGGCTGAAATTTCATATTTCAGTTCTTTCAACACCCTTGGATATATATCATCTGGTCCAGTGACTTGCTACTCTTCAGTTTATCAAATAGTTGTAATATATCTTCCCGATTTATCAATATTTTTTCATTTTTTCCAAAACATCACCTTTAAATACCATTTCAGGCATGGGCAACCTCCCTACATCTTCTTCAGTAAAAACCAAAGCAAGGAAAACATTGTGAAATATATTGAAATTAGAGATGTTTTCTTTTTCCAGAACAGCTATGTTTATTTTTAGATTTTAAGAAGCTGTTTATTTCTACTTTTATTCCACCTTCAGAAGTGATAGAGCAAAGAGTACTCTGGGGACTTTATGTTTAAGAAAAAAAACACAACATGTGGATAAAGGTGAGCCAATTGATGTGAAATCACATTTTAGAAAGGATGTCTAGCTGCAAAATTGGATGTCGAAATCAAAATGTCTAATATATAATAGGAGCTGAAAAAGTAGTCATTTGTAAATGCCTTTTAAATCAGCCTTTCTCCACTGTGAAAGACACACGTATCCATTGCATTAAAGTGTAAACAGGGGCGCACAGAGGTATGGGTTAGAAAGCTGCATGCTTCGTATAGGCGTGTCTGCAGAAGAGGGGACATCGACACACACTAGGTCTTATTAAAGAAAATGACTGTGAATCTCTCCTTCTTATTTACTGTATTCCAGCCTGAAATTTTGCAAATGAGGATGTGCAGCGGTGTGGGAGCCTGGAGAAATGCTTTTAGTTCTTACTGCATGTATCTTTAAAGGAGTGAAAAGTACTGGAGGAGTGAAAGGGTATTTCTCTCCATGCACGGGAGCAGGTATAGCCATGGATGTCCCCAAAGGCAATTTCCAATGTGCAGTCTGAGATTTCATCTGTATGTGTATCTTTATTGACCCATCCTGGTCATACCTCCAAATACTCCTCCTGCAGACTTGGATGTGATTGTGCTGGACACGTGTCTCTTTCGGCTTTCTGAAATGGCTCCTGGGATGTCTTTGTGATTTGCACATTTGAATTCCCATTTTCAGATATCCAAATCATGAACTGCTAGTCTCTGCCCCATCCCTTGCTACCTGGGTCGCGTGGGATTTTTAGTGCAGTTGCATTTTTGGCACATGCAAATTTTACCATGGTGCACTTGATGCATGCTGAACCACACACTACTCGGTAGCACAGTTTATTAAACATGCTCCTATATGCACATTTAAACTTTTTGAGTGCACATCGATTGTATGGATAATAATTCATAAGTGCACACACATACAAGTGATGTGTGACCGCTTTCAATTTTTAGATACCCAGCTATACAAACTGTATTTACCACATCTTCTGGCAATGAGTGTCACAGCTTAATTATGTGCTGAATGAAAAAGTGTTTTCTCCTATTTGTTTTAAATATACCACTTAGTAACTTCATGGCTTGTTCAGGAAAGCACAGCCCTAGCAGAAAGCACACAGTTCACTTAAATCCTATGGTAATGAAGATATTAGCTATTATCCATACAGTCAAAGAAATACACACACATCCCGAAAGACTTAAGGCTCGATATTCTTCTAGGACGGCTATGTGCTGCTATGGCGCATAGCTGTCGTTGCTGACCTTTAACCCCTGATATTCAAAGCTGGGGTCATATGTGGCCCCGGCATTGAATATCTGTGGTCGCCACAGCTGCAGAAGTTAACTTGGTAGAGGCAATATTGAGTCGCTGCCCAGTTAGCTCCTACAGGTAAACCTAGGCCAGCTTTTGCTATGCCTAGCTTTACCCATGAGTTGCTAACCAGGTAATGGTGCAATATCACTGCTACCTGGTTAGCGACTGTCGCTGCCCATGACACTCCCCAGAGCATCCACAATACGCCCCGATGCTAAGTGAGGCGTGTAGTGGCATTAGTAGGAGATATTCAGCGGCACTAACTGTGTTAGTGCTGTTGAATATCCTGTTCGGTGGCATTTACGCAATTTACAGGTCTGTAAACCACGTAAATGCCTTTGAATATCGGGAACTTAATGCATACTTTATTTTAACACTGGAAATTTAACTTCTGATCTGAGGTGGATAAAAGTGCCAACATCAATGTAGGTTGCTGTGCAAGTTTCATATGATTTCACCTATGATTCTTCTTTTGGCTCTCCTGCCTTTCAATCTTAGGGGATTTGGACACTGGGGCACATCTTTGTTCATTTTGGAAGAACTGAGGTTCCTTGGAATCTTGGAAGTGGAGTCTGAGCCCCCCAGTGAAAAAGACAGATGTGTTCCTGGCCACAATAAATCTCACAGTTTCAGCCAGATTTATTAAAGGCATTGAGGCCTTTGTTAAGACAGGCTTTACTTCTTGAAAATGTTTGCATTAAAATTAGCATATTAGCCTGTGTTAATAACTAATTTTAATGCAGCTTAGGACCTTGTGACTAAAAAGAAGAAAGCAATCTTCTATGTATCTCTCTGCATCCATAGAGAAAGCTAATTCTTATATTCTTTTCTCAAGATGTCTTTTGTGCTGAAGTAATAGTTGCTTTAACTGGCAGTCTTTGGTTACTCTATTAATTTTATTATCTGTAATACAAAACATGAACACCCTTTCTATGACATACATTGATAAGATGAATCAGTAAGCTGCTTTCTGCAGTTTGGTCCATTTTGTGATAGAGCTAGCCATATAATTTACCAATATCTGACCCAGAAATTTTCTTTCCATACTGAAGAAAAGTTCCTGGAAGATTTTCAAGGGTTCTGTCTATTAGATCTCTGCTCAGTGACAGTATGAATTTTTATCTGCTTCTATAATTTAAAATATTCATTGAAGTAGTTCCTGGCATATTTCCTGCTTGTCTTTCTAAATGGTCAGTGTAACCTTTTCTGTCAGAAAGATGAACTACCACCCTTTCCTATGAAATAGCATAGCATAGTGAAATGTTCTTAGCTATATAAACACAGGACAGCTATTATGCAAAGAGGATTGTAGTGCTGTGACTAGCTGGGCCGATGGCACATGTAACCTGGTGTCCGTGCACTAGGTAGTGCAACTCACTGCCTTATTTCTGGGGCATTTGTGGTAGTGTTAAATCTTCGAATCACTGCCTTTTAAACCAAGCCATGGTCTCCTTCCACCCCTTTTTTGTTGTGTGAATGAATGTATAAGATTATAGTAAATCCAATCTTTGTCTTTTAGTTTAAAATTAAGAACAACCCAGTTGTCGGCTGTTTCCATTCTTCCCTATCTTTATACCACCAACACAGCTGAAATTCAGTGTTGAATCCTCTCATCCACTTAAGTTTGGCTGGCAGATTATATCAAAGCAAAGAAAAAGCAAACCAGGATTACTTAATCCTTTGTGTTTAGCTGAAGACGTGTTGCTGCTGTTGTTACATGCCATCAAGTCAATGGTAACTCTACGGTAGTTGTTCTAAAATGTGTTTGTCTTCAGTTAGTTGTCTAATTGATGATAGCATGGCATCTATAGTTGCTGCTGTACTAAATGATCTGGTGCATTGCTGGCCTTCGTCATTTGTGTTGACCTTCATGTTTGGCAAACATGATGTCTCTCTAATGATCTTTCTCTTCACATGATGAGACCAAAGTATGTAATTGAAGTCATTTGAACATCCAAAGAAAGCTTAGGTTTGATCTCCTCTAGTACCAACTGCAGTCCATGGTATGCACAGTATTCTTCACCAGCGTAAAAATTTGAAAGCATTGATTTTCTTCTTGTCTGTCTTCTTCACTGTCCAGCTTTTGCATCTATATGATATTATTGAAAATACCATGGCTTGGTCAAGTCAAATCACTGTATGGAGAGATATGTCTCTGCACTTCAGATTCTTGTCTAGGTCTACTACTACTACTACTACTGGCCATTTGTATAGCGCTACAAGGCATATGCAGCACAGTACAAAGACATGTAAAAGATGGCCCCTGTTCATCAAAGCTTACAGTCTGTCTAGTCAAGGTCCTTGATAGCTATTCTGTCAAGAGCGATGCATCAGTAGATTTCTTTGACTCCTTTTCATTTCTTTATTGCTATGCTTATTTCTTCTCCGTCAAGGATAAAAATATTGATTTTGGCATTTGTCAGTGTCTTTTTCTTCTTCATGTTTTGGTGCAGGCCCATTTTAAGATAATACTTTCATTCATTAAATCTGTAGTGTCTTGATCAGATATAAAACAAAGAGCAAATAACAAAGGCAGCCTCACTGTAAAGTTTCATTTGCTGTGATATCTGAATGTGTCCCCCTACTTCTTTTAATCAGATATTTGGGATATGAGACAGTCATTTCCCGTAAGTCTGAACCAACTGCCCCTGTCTACCAGTCATCCTATTAGAGGGTCACCAGGCCAGTGCTGATGACAGATCAAGTATGTCAACTTGGGAACCAATGAATCCAGTGGTCTTTGCACTCTGTAGTATCAAATATGGGAAGGCTGAAATAAACTGTTTTCTGGAGAGGAGGTAAGACTGGGTCTTATGCCTCTATATTCACCAAATGATAGGTGGCTGGATACAGCAACGTGGCATTATATGATTTTAAGAGATGTAGGAACAGAGCGGCAAGTTGCAAACTCTAGTAGAGATGGGAAGGGGACCATTACCAGGACTGGAGGAATGCAGTTTGTAAAAGGGGGTGCTTGTTATGAAGGTACCACCATCTTGGCAAGTATGTAAATTAACTGTCTTGCAAAGGATTGTGGTTATTGACGTCCATTCACACAAAGCTTGCCTTTTAAATAAATGAAAACTCTTGTAGTTGGTCGAGTGTAAGGCAAAATTAGAGTTTATTTATTGGGTGACTATCCCACACACAGATATGCTTGGTAACACCATCCAGATAACTTCTCCAGGGTTTATTCATTAAATAAGGCAACCGAAAAGCTTATGCAAGTAAGTATCAAAGTCCTTTATGGAACAGAAAGGCTTCTTACAGCCACTGCTAATAAACTTCTTAGCAGTGCTGAGGGGAAAACTAATCAAAGAGGAAAACTTCTTTATACAAAAACATAGCTCACTTTTTCCATACAGAAAAGAACTTTTAAATCCCACGTGTGCACGGCTTGTGCTGGGCTCTCCTCTACCAACAGGTGACAATTAACTGCAATCAGTAGCTTGATTTCAGCACACGTGCAAAACTTTCCCAAAAGCTTTTTCTTTTCAACAAAACTTTATGGGAAGCCAATACTTAGAATGTTTCCTTTTGAGGTTTGCTGTTATATTTAGGATTTTCCTAAAATAACAACCTACTCAAAGAACAATCAATATAAACATCCTCTGCATCAGATATTGAACCTTGCTCCTGAAATTGCATAGATTCCGTTTCTCCGTCTGACTCAGAGGGCTTTAGGAACTGACCTCTATACGGGGAGAAACTGTTTCCCTGCTGTTTGCGTTGCTCAAAGCTAGAGAAACGTTCACAGTTCATACCTGAATCCAGGCAAGCATCAGGCTGCTTCTTCTGGTATTCTGGCCAGTATGCAATAGAGCTTTTGTGTCCTGTCCTCCAGTTGGTATCTCTGGACCTCAGAATCTTTTCTCCAGATGTCCTCCAAGAGGTATTTGGGCTCCTTTTCTCCTTAGCAGCAACAGACCTCTTCCTAGGTGCTGCTTGAGGGTCCCTGGCTGTGGATCTCCAGACCTCTGGCTTTCTCCAGTCCTCTAAAGGTTCTTTCCCCCAGGTATCTCTCCAGGCATAGGTACTTCTTTGAGCTACTCTCTTGGACCATCTTCTTCCTTTTCCTTGTTCCTTCAGGTTCCGGTTGTTCTTCCTTCTGTTCTGGTTCTTGCCCCCTCTGTTCTGTCTTCCTGAAGATTCCCCTCTAGTTTTAAAGGGCTTAGATTGCAACTCCTCCCTTGCATTCTTCAGGTGTTGTGGATTAAGCACTCTCCTAGAGGCTGTTTGATTAGGGATGACATAATGCTTTCTCTGATTAGACTCATGTTTTTCCACTCTAGCTCCCCTAGGGACTTTCTGCATACAGGTGCATTCTAGAACATGTAGTCGTTTAGGGAAACAAGCTGTCTTATTTCTATATCCTGCCAGCACAGGTCCCTTGATCAGAGTAAATTCTCCTCTTTTGTCATTACTCCCTGAGCTTTGATAAGCTTCCTTATCACATACCCCCCTGCTTAAGTTATTACGGACTGGTTTTTGTTGTAAAACCTCTTCTTCACAGTACGTAATACGTGAAAGGGCATCAGCATTCTTGTGCAATTTTCCAGCACGATGTTCCACTTTAAAATCAAATGCCTGTAAGTCCATGTACCAGCGCATCAACCTTGCGTTATGGTTCTTCATCTGTTGTAACCATATTAATGGAGCATGGTCGGTAACCAGCAGGAACTTCCTACCTGTTAGGTAAAACCGTAATGCTTCCACTGCCCACTTTATGGCTAAGCATTCTTTCTCTATAGTGGAATACCTCTGTTCAGCCGGTGACAACTTTCTGCTTAGGTACATCACGGGATGTTCATCCCCTCCATGGCTTTGGGATAACATGGCGCCCAGCCCTACATCCGAGGCGTCTGTCTGAACTAGGAAAGGCTTTCCAAAATCCACGCCTCTCAGCACTGGACCAGTGCACAACTTCCCCTTCAGTACTGAAAATGCCTTCTCAGCTTCAGGAGTCCATTTCAGCTGATTTGGACAATTCTTCCACAGCATATCAGTGAATATTGCACTTTCCTCTGCAAACTGTGATATAAAACGGCCATAGTAACCAATAAGTCCTAAGAAATTCCTTAACTGTTTCTTAGTGGTTGGGGGAGGAAAATTCCTGATACTATCTACTTTACTGATCAGCGGTTTAATTTTCCCTTTCCCCACCAAGTGACCCAGGTAGTTTACCTCTCTCTTTGCGAAGGCACACTTCTTTGGATTTAAAGTGATTCCCGCTTGCTTCATGGAACATAAAACCGCTCTAACTCTCTCGAGATGTTCCGCCCAGTTATTGCTATGGGTTATAACATCATCCATGTAGGCAAAAGCATAGTTTTGATGGGGTCGAAGTACCTGGTCTACTAACCTTTTCCAGGTAGCTGCCGCTCCATGCAGTCCGAAAGGCATCTTTTTGAATTGAAAGAGCCCGATGGGGGTGATGAAAGCAGTCTTTGGCTTCGATTTCTTTGTTAAAGGGATTTGCCAATAGCCCTTCGTCATATCAAGGGTGGTTAAGTACTGGGCCCGTCCTAGCTGGTCTAATAGCTCTTCAATTCTGGGCATTGGATATGCATCAAAAACGGATATTGCATTAACTTGCCGGAAATCAATACAAAATCTCAGAGAGCCATCAGGTTTTGGCACCAAGACTATGGGGCTTTTCCATGGACTCTTCAATTCTTCTATAACCCCCATATCCAACATTTCTTGGACTTGTGCCACTACCTCCTGTCTCTTTGCTTCAGGCAATCTGTATGGCCTCTGTCTAATTAACTTCCCTGGTGGAGTTATTATTTCATGTGCGACTAAGTGTGTCTCTCCCGGTACTGGAGTCAACACATCCAGAAATTCTTTTAGTAATCTTATTAATTCCTCCCGTTGTATTCCTGACAGGTCCTCACCTATTTGTGGTTCTGAGTTTTCTTTACACTCAGACACTTGAGGTCCCAAATCTTCCTCTTCATGCACTTCCCTTTGACGCTCACAGGTAGCAGCCAGGCTTTTCACCTTCTTGTCATCCATGGAACCAAAACCCTTGGTTCCGCGTTCAGTTTTGGATAGAGTTGTGACTTCTTGCAGGGGTGGAAAATCTAGCCTCTCACATATCAATTGAGCGATCCGATCTCCAGTTCTTACGTGATAATCTTCCTGTCCAAAATTAAACAACAGAACTTTGACATTTCCCCTGTAATCAGGATCGATCACTCCGGCTCCCACATCAATGAAATACTTCAGGGCCAACCCTGATCTGGGGGCTATTCTCCCATAGCACCCAATGGGAATTTCAACTTGGAGTCCAGTGTCAACAAGGGCTTTCCCGTGGCTAGGTATTGTCACACTTTCCACACTGCAGAGATCAAACCCAGCAGCTTGAGGGGATTGCCGCTTAGGAGCTTGGGCCTTCTCTGTGACTTTGCAATATTTCAAAGTGAAAATTTGCTTATTAGAAGATTGGGCTTCTGGGAGTTTTTACCCATCTTTTTACTTGAGGTCTGAGGACTTTCAAACAAGGGACTGGGAACTACTACCATCATTCCAACTCCCTCCTTCTTTGGCCCTAGTCCTTTCACTAACCCTTGTTTAAATTGTGGCCAGTCTCTTCCTAGGACTAAATCAAATGGAAGCCTAGGAACCACTGCTAAAGGAATTTCCTTTTGTACTCCCAAGCCCTTAACCATTAGCTTGTACGTGGGGTATGATGAAGCAGCTCTGTGAATGCATCTAATATAAACATTGCTTTCAGGGGTTCTAGGCTCAAATTTTTCTTGGGCCTCTATCTGCTTCCAAAGCCTTTTAGACAGCATACTCTGGTCTGCCCCAGAGTCTAACAGAGCATTTGTGGTAATTCCCTGCACATCAACCACCAAAAGGAAACCTTCTTCAGGCTGTTTTAAACCAGTACCTATTAAACTAGTGTGAAACTGACATGCCTTTTCCAAATGTCCCCATTTTCCACATTGGTAACATTTTTTCTTACCCCACTTCTTAACCTGGTTAGGTACAATATTATTTTCAGAAACATCATTCTTTTTCATTTTCTTTTCTGATACAGCACAGCTTGCCTCCGTGCCTCTCCTAGGTTTTGGCAATTTTGCTGTATTAGGAAAGCTTGCAAGTCTTTTGGCACAGCTAACATGAATTGTTCAAGCATTATAGTGTCCAAACCCATTTCCATATTCTTCCCTTCAGGATTTAACCATTTTAGAGCTAGTCCTCTGATCCTTTGACTCAGAGCTCTGGGTGTTACACCCACTCTCAACATAGTAGCCCTAAACATCTGCCTATATTCAGAAACAGTCAATCCTAGGCGATCCCTTATAGCAGCTTTAACATCTCTATAATTTAAAGCTTGAGCTGCTGGCAAGGCTCTATAGGTGGCAAGCGCCTCTCCAGTTAATGAGGTAGCCAGCCTTACTGCCCACTGGTTCTCTGGCCACGCTAGTGCCTGAGCCACTCTTTAAAAAGTTTCCAGGAAATCATCAACATTGTCCTCAGGTGTAAGTTTTCCCAGACCGAATGCCCCAATACCCTGACACAGTCCCACATTTTCCACCTGGGGAGTACCCGGTGTCACTGACGGTGTTGAATCAGCTCCTCCTTGGGTGCGTAGTGCAATTAATGCTTCAACAAGGTCAAGCACTGGCTTCTGCTGCTCCCTTAGGGCTGTGATTGCGGCGTTCTGAGCCTGCTGTGCAAGCTCCTGTTGCTGGGCAAACTGAGCTGCCATCCAGCTGACCAGTTCCTTGGGATCCATTCTGTAGAACCCTGTAAGAAAACAAAAAGAAAAAACACAAAGGGCGACACCCTACAAACAGGTGGTTTCTTTTTTTTTTTTTTTAACTGTCCCCGTATCAAGACTTTTTATCCACTACTGGTCATGCCCAGGTACTTTTTACCTTATACCAGTGATGAATCAGGCTCTCACAGGATCTTTTCCCTCCTGGAACTGCTCCTGGATCAGCTTCTGTATTCTCCAAGGCATTGTCAAGGAAAAAAAAACACTTTCCACCTTCTGGCTTGAAACTTTTTCTTTCACTTTTTCAGCTGTAAATCCTTATAATTCCTGGTATCCTTAGTGTAAAAGCAATCCGAAAAACTACGCCACTGTAAAAAGGGGGTGCTTGTTATGAAGGTACCACCATCTTAGCAAGTATGTAAATTAACTGTCTTGCAAAGGATTGTGGTTATTGAAGTCCATTCACACAAAGCTTGCCTTTTAAATAAATGAAAACTCTTGTAGTTGGTCGCGTGTAAGGCAAAATTAGAGTTTATTTATGGGGTGAATATCCCACACACAGATATGCTTGGTAACACCATCCAGATAACTTCTCCAGGGTTTATTCATTAAATAAGGCAACCAAAAAGCTTATGCACATAAGTATCGAAGTCCTTTATCGAACAGAAAGGCTTCTTACAGCCACTGCTAATAAACCTCTTAGCAGTGCTGAGGGGAAAACAAATCAAAGAGGAAAACTTCTTTATACAAAAACATAGCTCGCTTTCTCCATACAGAAAAGAACTTTTAAATCCGACGTGTGCATGGCTTGTGCTGGGCTCTCCTCTACCAACAGGTGACAATTAACTACAATCAGTAGCTTGATTTCAGCACATGTGCAAAACTTTCCCAAAAGCTTTTTTCTTTTCAACAAAACTTTATGGGAAGCCAATACTTAGAATGTTTCCTTTTGAGGTTTGCTCTTATATTTAGGATTTTCCTAAAATAACAACCTACTCAAAGAACAATCCATATAAACATCCTCTGCATCAGATATTGAACCTTGCTCCTGAAATTTCATAGATTCAGTTTCTCCGTCTGACTCAGAGGGCTTTAGGAACTGACCTCTATATGGGGAGAAACTGTTTCCCTGCTGTTTGCATTGCTCACAGTTCATATCTGAATCCAGGCAAGCGTCAGGCTGCTTCTTCTGGTATTCTGGCCAGTATGCAATAGAGCTTCTGTGTCCTGTCCTCCAGTTGGTATCTCTGGACCTCAGGATCTTTTTTCCAGATGTCCTCCAAGAGGAATTTGGGCTCCTTTTCTCCTTAGGTGCAACAGACCTCTTCCTAGGTGCTGCTTGAGGGTCCCTGGCTGTGGATCTCCAGACCTCTGGCTTTCTCCAGTCCTCTGAAGGTTCTTTCCCCCAGGTATCTCTCCAGGCATAGGTACTTCTCTGAGCTCCTCTCTTGGACCGTCTGCTTCCTAGATTCCCCTCTAGTTTTAAAGGGCTTAGATTGCAACTCCTCCCTTGCATTCTTCAGGTATTGTGGATTAAGCACTCTCCTAGAGGCTGTTTGATTAGGGATGACATAATGCTTTCTATGATTAGACTCATGTTTTTCCACTCTAGCTCCCCTAAGGACTTTCTGCATACAGATGCATTCTGTAACATGTAGTCTTTTAGGGAAACAAGCTGTCTTATTTCTATAACCTGCCAGCACAGGTCCCTTGATCAGATTAAATTCTCCTCTTTTGTCATTAATCCCTGAGCTTTGATAAGTTTCTTTATCACAAGTTGTACAACAGTCCTCCAGTCCAGGTACTGGTCCTCGGGAGTGACAGCTCACTAATTCTCATTGTTTTGTTCAAAGTTCTATGAGGTACTAATCTGTTTTGTTTTTCTGAAGGTGTGAATAAACAGGTAAACAAAGGTGAGTCAGTTGATAAAGTGTATCTGGAGTTTTAGAAATCCATTGACATGCTCCCTCATGAGAGACTCTTGATGAAATTAAAAAGCCATGGGATAGGAAGCAGTATACTATTGTGGATCAGGAACTGGTTAAAAGATAAAACTAAATGGCCAATTTTCCCAATGGAGAAAGGTGATTAGTAGAGTACCCCAGGGATCTGTGCTGGGTCTGTTGATTTTTAATATACTTGTAAATGACCTGGAAATGGGGGGGTCGGGGGGGCCGGGCTGGGGGGGGGCGGGGGGGCCGGGCCGGGGGCGGGGCGGGGGTGGGGGATGGGGGCGGGGCATGGCAGGGTGGGGGCGGGCCAGGGGGGCGGGTGGGCGGGGGGCGTGCCGGGGGGGACCGGGGGGGGCGGGGGGGGGGCCGGGCCGGGCCAAGGATGGCAAACATGGTCTCCCATCAATAGATCCACACTCTACCTCCCTGCAAAGGTGGCAGTAGAGGGCAACATCAACCCCAGTCCTGCTGAGGACCACACCCCCCACAGGGCAGCTCTATACACAGCCATACCACAATAGCAGACAGACATAAGACCAGGATATGGTAAGCTATTCCCCTGCAGCAAGCCAACAGCCACTGCACCCTACAAGCCACTCCAGCAAGACACATACACCAGCTACAAACAGTCTGCTAGTTAGTCCATAGTGCATGTTCCCAGTGGAGATGCATGCACCCAGAACTGGGCTGTCAGCATACACAGCAAGCAGATGAATCAGTGACTGGGCCCCAAATGGAAACCCATATCTATCACATGAGAGAAATACTATATAGCACTATGGTGGTGCCTAGCCATGCTGTGGTCACTGCACAGTCAGGGTGAGAGTGATCTCTCAGCAGGACATACTGAGGTCACCCTGTCTGTGTCGGTGGTGGCCGAGCACTACAATGTCCCAGTCAGTGCCCTATGCCCTGTGCAGATGCACCCTGGCCAGGCCACCCTGTCCGGCCTATACCCATGGTACCTTGCTCCTCATTATGCACATTGCCAGCCCAATACTGGCAACATTGCTGGCAGTGTGGGCTGTAGAAGGTGTTTGCAGCCACCACACACTGGATGGACAGACAGCCACCCCCACACCTATGCCAGCATTGTGCTACTATAGAGGGGTTCAGCAGCCATACCCACCACACCAGTCCTGGACACAGTACATGCATGGATATGGTACGCATTACTGTTGGGGGTCACATCCCAGGGTGATAAACACTGTCAGAGACCAGACCTGCAGCACACACCGCAGACATCTGTTGGAGTGTTATGGTGGAGCTGAATGAGCAAACTGTGCTTTACGTAGGACTGGAGATCTGCCAGTTATAATGGGAAACGCTTGATAGCTGTGTACCATATACCCAGGTGTAGGGTGGCAGTGCTGAGGTATGCAACTGTTAGTATTGGGAGATACAGGCAGGGCCCAATGTCCTGCCTCTCCAGGAGGCATTGGCCAATGGGGCCTGTGGGGGGGTGTCTGGCCCTGTTGGCTGCTGCTTTACGGCAGAGTTCACCAAATCCAGTCCTGGTGTTCCACACACTGTTCTGGTTTTCATGCTATCCCTCATAAATATGCATGAGCTACATCTGCATACCATGGGGGTGGTGCATAGCTATGCAGCACAGGCATCTTTGTTAGAGGCAGCATGGAACCTGAATGGTGTGGGGCCCTCCAGGACTGCATTTGGGAGACTCTGCTCCAGGTAATGCACCTGTTTATGGTGTCTGTGAGTGCTGTGGTAAAATATAGGCATATTAATCATGCATATGTTCCTAGCTATACAGTTTTGTCCTTACTATCACGGTTTAGTTGTGGGAAAAATATGTGGACTGGATTGGCAGTAGCCCCAGCTGGGCTTTGAACCTGTGACCATCTGTTCCTGCACACACTGTCTGTGTGCACTGCAAACCACAGCAGACTGTCTGTGTGCACTGCACCACCGTGTTGCCACAGATATACTGTGTTCCCTGGGGAGTACATGACTGTACATCCGACAGAGCCTGTCTGTTGCGGTGGACGGTGCCAGCCTGCACAGGCCTAGGCCACTGTCTGCTGTGGTTTGCAGCCACTGCCCCCTCCGCCACCTGTACCCTTCCGCAAACATGCAGACATGTTCCTATCTGGGAAAAACATATGACCTGAGTGAGTTGTGGCACTCCAGGACTGACTTTGGGGGACTCGGTTGTAGGCAATGCCCATTGTTATGGTTTGTATGCGGTGTAGGGTAAAATATAGGTGTTGGGACCATGCTTATGTTCTCTGCAATAAAAGAGTGTCTGTATTCTCACTGTTTAGTGGTGGGTAACATGATGGGGACTGGGATGGCAGGAGCCCCAGCTGGGCTTTGAACCTGTGGCCCTCTGGTCGTACAGGTACTGGCTGTGTCTGCTGCACCACACTGTGGCCACAGAAACTGTGCAGTCTCTGGAGATGTGATACCTGGCCGCACGAGTCAGACACCCTGCTCTTCACAATTGTACTGTGGGCTCGTTGACCTTGTATGGGGACAAAGGTGCAAATAAACCTCACAAATGCCCTCCAAAAAAGGGGAAGAAAACCATAACCAAGCTGCGCAACAGTGATATCAATGGACAACCTGGAAAACACTCCCAGGAAAGCTCCATTAAAATGCAGTGCTTTTGAATGAGTCTACGGAGCGTAGACCCTTCCAAAAATCATTTCTTTTTTTTGGAGCTTTCCTGGGAGTGTTTTGTATGGTTGCCCATTAATATCACTGTTGCCCAGCTGGATTATAATTTTCTTAGAATTTGTTGTATCACACTGCTCACGTTTTTTAGGTTTCCCCAATTTTGCTGTACATTGCTGATGGAAATGGTTTCTCTTCCCTTTATATGCACGGTATTTTTTCCTTGTAAATTCGGGCACGCTCCTGTGCGGGGAGTCTCTCCCCTCCCACATTCCACCCATTGACCCCATCTCTCCGCCCCTCGGGGGCCTTCCTCCGCCCTCATTTTGCCTTTCCACGCCTCTATCGCACATGAGCGCCCCGCAAACGTGCGTGTTTTCGGCGCATGCGTGCGGGGCCCGTTAATGCATCATTTTAGGGCGCTCAAGTGCGCCCCGCACAAGTGCGCCGTTTAGTAAACATACCCCTTAGTTTCCTCTGGTATGGTTCAGGGAACATCTCTGTGGTTTTTTTTTGTTTGTTTGTTTTTTAATGAGGCTCTCTTGGCATCAATTGAAGAAGTCAAGAATGTGCACAGTTTGATTGCTCCCTCAACTGAGTTTGCTGTGATCTGAGTATGGAGGCAGCATGAGAGTAATGAGTGATCCTTGATGCAGAGAGGTCAGTGAAGATGGTGTGCTATCAAGAAGAGAGCTTGACAAGTGATCTGAAGGATAGTTTTATTGGCCCAGCTCAGCTTCAACTGTGTTTGATGGATCTATAAAGCTACAGATTTTTTCTTTGCTACTCCAACAATCATACAGGTCACGTTTGGAAATGAATGGTATTCATGAAGACAGCACTTTGACTGTGGTGAAGATGATTTAGATATGAAAGGGTCTTCAGTTATAATTATACACCAAGTTGACGTTACAACATGATGAGGTGGTTAAATCTAAGAATAGATTACATGTTAAAGCAGAACGTTGATAAATGCATTCAGAATATTATCAATGTAAAAGCTAATGTTAAGCAAGTTCAGAATGTCTCAAGTGGTCTTGTTAGGAATAACTAATCCTTGCTGTGGAGATCTGAGAATACTGAAAATGCATTAAAGCATTAAAGTAAACGTGTAATTAATTTTCCTAAGCTTAATAACGTGCCGGAAATAAATCTTTCTAAAAATAGTTAAGAGCTGTTAACAATTGCCAGAGTCCCATCTTCCCCCTTCATTGTCTGCCAACTACTCCAGAATCGCTTCCTGAATGTGCGGAACAAGCGACACTGTTGGAATCAATGCTATCAGAATTTGTATGTGACTGGATTTTTACAGTCTTCTTTCCTTCTCATGACAATAAATTATTGGGGCAAACTTTTAAGATATTTCTAGACTCAGTCTCAGCAGAGATGGCATCCATTTGTCCAAGAAGAGCCAACACGTCTTCAGTAGCAGACTGGCTAACCTACTAAAGAGGGCTTTAAACTAGATTCATCAGGGATGAGTGAAGAAAGTCCCCAGGTAAGTGAAATATTAAATACCTCTATAGAACTGGGTAAAAGGGCAACATCTGAAAAGCAGTGTGTATATATGCCCGAAGCATGGGAAGTAAAATCCCAGATGTTGAGGCTTTAATGGAACAGACTGACTTGGATTTAGTGGTGGTTACAGAGACATGGTTCATGGACAGCCAAGACTTCGATGTAATTATACCAAGCTATACCTTATTCAGGAAGGATAGGGTAGGAAGAAGGGGAGGAGGAGCGGCTTTATATTTATTTATTTATTTAACAGTTCTTCTATACCGCTCTATTTTAGATCAGAGCGGTTTACATTTAACATCAACTATACAACACAAGGAACTTTGAGTTGTATTTACAATAAACAGGGAGATCAACTTGGAAGTAACTGGGGGAAACTATGTACAATTCTTAACTCTATACATTGTATCACACTGGTACCTGATTTCAGGCAGAACATATCTACATCTTATTATCCTTTTTCATGCTGAGTCTGATTGTTTACTTGTAATGAGAGATTGTCTGGGGGGCCATATGTATGGTTACTAAGGCTAGATTCAGGGTAGTATGTAGTGAACAGGTGCTGCTTTATTGCCTTCCTGAAGTGGGTTAGGTAAGTGATATTTCGAATAGAGGTAGGGAGAGCATTCCATGCTCTGGGAGCGTAAATCGTAAAGGCCCTATTTGTTGTTGTTCTTGTGCATTTTGTCATTACTTTTGGGACCTCTAGGGTGTTTTGCATCATGGGTCTTCTATTTCTGTTCTGTGGTACTTTATGTATCATCTTGCTGAGGGCTGTGGGGGTCAGAGAGTTTGCGGCTTTGAAAGTTAAGGTTAGAACTTTGTGGAGGGTTCTTGCTTGAACCGGTAACCAATGGAGGTTCATCAGTACTGGCGTTATGTGATCTCTCCGTGAGGCCCCTGTTAGTACTCTTGCAGCAGTGTTCATTGCAAGCTGGAGAGGAGCTAGCGTTGCTTGAGGGAGACCGTGTAGAATTACGTTGGCATAGTCGAAATGAAGTAATATTAATGCCTGATAGATCGATCGGTAGTCGCTGAAGTCGAGTAGCGGTCGGAGATGTTTTAAGGTCTTTATTTTCATGTATACTGTTTTTACTGTGTTTTTTATGTGAGTTTTCAGATCCAGGTGTTGATCCAGTGTAACGCCAAGGTAGCGGATTGTGGGTTTGGTTTTCAGTTCTGTGTTGCCGATTTTTAAAGAGAGTGGAGGGGTGAAGTCCTGGTTCCTTGAGATGAAAAGGACATCTGTTTTACTGTAGTTGATTCTCATGTTTTGTGTGCTGAACCATTCTGCTACAGCCTCAAAACATCTTGTTAGAGGGGAGAGGTCCGGTTGGTTAGTCCTGAATGGGATGTATAGGAGGATGTCATCTGCGTAGGCTAAACAGTTGACCTTGAATGAACGTGCTAGGGCACATATGGGCTGCATGTAGATGTTAAACATCAATGCAGATAGTGACGAGCCCTGTGGCACACCTTGGTTTTGTAAAAATGGTTCGGAGGTTGTGGAGCCTGACCTTACATGTTGCCATCTATTAGTCAGGTATGACTTGCACCACTTTAGGGCTGTTCCCTGAATTCCTTTCTCGCTGAGGCGTTGTATGAGTATCTTGTGACTCACCGAGTCGAAAGCCGCCGCAATGTCGAGGAATATAAGGGCGAATCCTTGATGAATTTTGTCGGTTCCAGAGACTAGATGGTCAAATAGGTTGGTGAGGAGGGTTTCAACCCCATGTGCTTCTCTGAACCCATGCTGGGAGGGATCCAGTGGGGCTTCAGTATCAATATGCTGTTGGATTTGGCGCTGTACTAACTTTTCGATTATTTTGGCAAGCATGGGGATACTTGAAATTGGTCTGTATGATTCCACTTTCGATGGGTCCAGCTTGTTATTTTTTAGCAGTGGTCTGATGGATGTTTGTTTCAGACTTGGTGGAAACGATCCGGTTGTAAGAGATTGGTTTATTAATTCACTCAGATATTGGCTTAAGTCACATCGTAACTCCTTTATCCATAATGCAGGGCATGGGTCATTGGGTGCGGTAGTAGGGTTGATTGCAGCGATAGTGTCTTCAATCTCTCTGCGTGATATTTTTTCAAATTTGTATAGTGGTGATGGTTGGGGCAAGGTATGCTGAGAGCTGTTTTCCGCGGAGTTCGAGGTTGTACCAGCCTGGGTCACTTCAGGTTGAAGGTAGTTGGTTGCAGATGTAGTAGTCTGGACCATTTTTGACTGTAAATAGTTGGAGTATGCCTGGGGGTGTGGCATCTGTGACTGGTCTGCAGGAGGTTCTCTTATGAGAGATTTCACTATATTGAAGAGGTCGTGGGGCTTGTTTAGTGACCGCTTCAAGATGTCGGAATGATATTGTTTCCGCTTTTTTGTTAATTCATCACGGTGTACTCTTAGATGAGCGATGTAAGTATCTTGTGCAACCGTAGAGTGAGACTGACGCCATCTTCTCTCTAGCCTGCGCAGGCACTTGAGTGAGTCTCGGAGGTCTTTGGTATACCATGGTGCATGCTCTCGTTTCTTTGTTGTTGTTTTATTTGTGGCTGGTATGCATGCAATGGTCTTGAGGCTCTCGTCCCAGGTGGACACCAATGCATCTAGGTCGTGTGGTATGTTGTTGAGGAGTGGGAGGATCTTCTCTCTAAGCTCTTCTTTATTAAAGGGGCGGAAGCGCTTCAAGGAGGGTTCGTGGGCAGTGTTGGTTTTGTTGGAGTTTTTATTGTGTGTGTTAATAGGTATCTGGAATTGGATCAGGCTGTGGTCGGACCATGGCACAGGAGTTATGGTAGGTGGTATTAGTGGGGTGGTATCCTTATCCGTCTGCGGGGCAAAGATCAGGTCAAGTTTGTTTCCCTTGACGTGGGTGGGATTAATGACTAGTTGCTCATATCCTAGATCTTGTAACGCTTCTAGGAAAGCAGAGGCTTGAGATTCATGTAGCGTAGGCAGGTTGAAATCACCTAGGATCCAGTTCTGGGATCGTGGTCTGTTTGAGTTGTAACAAATAGCATTAAAGCTATAGAATTACAGGGTTTAAAAGGGAGAGAGGAGGCAGTGTGGGCTAAACTAGAAAGAGGGAAAGAGAAATCAATTTGCATTGGCATAATATACAGACTCCCCTCAAAGAGAGAAGAAGTGGATGGAGATTTAATAGAAGACATATGCAGCATTGCTAGGAAAGGGGAAGTGCTATTGATAGGAGATTTCAATATGCTGGATGTGGATTGGCAAATCCCTACTGCGGTGTCATCTAGAAGCAACGAGATCCTGGATTCACTATAGGGAGAACCAATCAGACAACTGGTAACAGAATCCACACGTGAAGGGGCCATACTGTACTTGGTGCTTACCAATGGTGAAAGTGTTTCTGATGTTATAGTGGGAGATCATCTTGTATCCAGTGATCACCTGATGGTGTGGTTCAGTATTAGGACTAGGGCTGATAAAATCAATTCAAAAGTGAGGGTCTTAGATTTCAGGAAAACTAACTTTGCCAAGATGGGCCAACACTTCAAGGAGTCATCAGTAGGATGGGAACAGCTGGGGGATGTAGAAAAACAGCGGGCAAAACTCAAAGTGGATATTTTAAGAGCAACCAACCCTTTTGTTAGAAAGGTAAATAAATGTAAAATGTAAAGGAGGTTGTTATGGTTCACAAAAGAAGTAGCTGAAAAGGTGAAGAAGGAGGCCTTCATGAAATACAAGAGATAACAGAGAGTGGAAGACAGGCATCTATATTTGAAAAAATTTAGAGAAGCTATCAAAATAGTCATGAAAGCAAAGATACTAAAAGAAGAAGAAATAGCCAATGCAATAAAATGGGAGGATAAGACATTTTTCAGATATGTTAGTAAGAAGAGCATGCATCATGCAGGCCAAGATCAGTAAGCCATTTGCATGCATGTGCAGAGCCATGCATGGCAGCAGTTATGTCTCCACGCATAGCAATGGTGACAGCATTGGCATGATTACTTTGTACTTATACTGTATGTGGCTGTTATCCCAGGAGTGGGCTGTCTACAGTCATGGGGGATTTAGATTTGTGCAGCCCCTGCTGCATGTCTCTGCTGTGGAATGCAGGAGGGCAACAGGGCGGCAGCCATATCCCAATGGAGGATGTTGATGGTGATGATGTGATGGCTCGAGCACTGCCCCTTGGCCAGGAATTTCAGAGTGGGGGGGGGGGTGGAGGCACAACAGAATCTCATCTGCACTCATTTTGCCATCATGTTTCTATGTTTAAGAACATCCCAGGACGTGGTGGGAAGAAGACAATTAATCCAAGATGTCTTCGAAGGTTAGTGCGAACTGTTGAAAAAATATCTCATACAACATCCAAAGAGCTTAAGGCTGACCTGGAGCAATCTGGCGTGGTGGTTTCAATCTGCAGCATACACTGCACACTAAACAAAGAAGGACTTTATGGGTGAAGGCCAAGTAGGACCCCACTGCTCAAAGACAGACATAAAAAGGCATGCCTGGTCTTTGCCCAAACCCACCTTGAGAAACAAGAAACCTTCTGGGAAAATGTCCTGTGGACAGATGAAACCAGACTTGATTTTTTTGGCAATGCAGACCAACGATATACAGGCAAAGAAATGAAGCTTATAATGAAAAAAGAAATCACCCTTCCTACAGTTCAATATGGTGGAGGCTCCATAATGTGGTAAGGCTCTTTTGCTGCCTTAGGTACTGGAGGCCTGGAATGCATTAAAGGAATCATGAAGTCAGAGGACTTCCAAGGCATTTTGGAGCAAAATGTGCTAACAAAAGAATGGTTAAAAAGGAACAAATGGACTGTTTTAAACTGGCCAGCAATGAGTCCTGATCTTAATCCAATCAAGAACCTTTGAAAAGAGCTGAAATCTGCCATTGGTAAAAGGAATCCTGGAAACATTCATGAGCTGGAACAAATCACAGTTGAAGAGTGGGAGAAACTACCAGCAGACAGATGTAAGAAACTTATAGTTGACTATAAGAAACATTTGGAGGCTGTCATCACTGCCAAGGTTTGTGCAATCAAATATTAGTGAAGGGTGTCATTAATCCTGTCAAGGTTATATTTTGTTGTTTTTTTTTTCTCAGAAATTACTATGTCTAAGTTGCACAGACGTCTTTTTTTGTTGTATACCTTTGAACAAACTATGAAACTATTATGATGACATACAGTTGGAAGATTTCCAATTATTTCTCAAGATATTCTACACAACATACCTAAAATACAAGGGTGCCAATAATGTTGACCACAACTGTACACACACTCTCGGAAATGCATACGCGGATACACAGGCATCCCATATTTGCACCACATACAGACACACACATACAGGTCACCACTTTTGCACCACACACACAGAGGCACTCTATCCATGCAGCACATAGACATACACACCTCAGCTCTGCACCATACACGCACACATACAGGGACCCCAGTCATGCATCCCATTCCCACACCACATACCCAGGCACCAAAACTCCACACCCCATACATATACAGGCACCCACCGTTGTACCCCACACTCTGGCACCCCACTTTAGCACCGCATATGCAGACATTCACTATCTGAAGATAGACACAAATGTAGATAACACTAGTTATAAAGATGCCACGTACGTACAGCCCCTGTTACCATAACACTTTAGACTATCATTTTTCTTCAAACTATTTCCCCTCCCCTCTCAGATGTGTATAGTTTAAAAGTAATGGAATTGTAGTGCTTTCTTCTTAGTTAGCTCCCCAGAGGACTAGGTTGAGAACCTCTTGTCTGGAGTGGCAAAAATGACACAACATTTTTTGTATCAACAAATCATTTTTGAACCAACAATAGCTTACTGTAATAAGTACACAAGTGTCTGAATATCATTTATGTCAGTAGGTAAAAAAAAAAAACCTACCAGATTGCTACATGACTTATCTCCTGTGCCAACTACCATGTACATAACACCCTGCAAAAAGACCACTCACAGCCCACAGCAAACCTGCTGTAACAATAACATAACAATGCCAGGACTCACTCACAGCTCCACCTATGAAAAGACAGCACTGCCTATATTAAACCAATACAGCTTGCAGGGGTCTATGACTTCACTGCCCTGAATGAGACCAATCTTGGCTCATTTTAGAAACTAAGCAGGGTCAGACCTGGCCAGTATTGGGATGGGTGACCACCTTGAAATATCAGGTGGTATGGTCTTTCTGCATGGAAGAAAAGCCTGGTGATTTTACTTCCTGGTTCCCAAAAGGTCAAAACAAAACAAATGGAACTACTATAGTGCTCTTTGCAGAACTGTATGCTAACAGAATGTTGCATTTCAGTCACAAAAGACAGATAGACCCTCACCAAATACAGAACAAGGGATGAGAAATAAAAACTATAAGGGGCTCATTTTGGAAGGCCTATTCATACTTTCGACATCCAGAAACCAGCATACAGATGTCCAAAGCACAGAGAGCTCTCCAGAACTATTTTAGAAGCCGGCTCTGGAGATATCCCCAGGATGAGTACATCCATGTCAGAGTCGGGCCATGGTGGAGGCATTCCCAGGATCCTGGATGTCCAACATCGCATCTTTGTTTAGACCTGCTTGAGGCACCTGAAAAGTGCTTGTTTGGGCTGAAAACCATCCAGATGGTGTAGAGAAGATAGCATGCCATCATCCCCAGTACTCAGCACAATGTCAGTGACAGCAGAAGTTGGATATGAGCCCAGCTGTCCTGTTCCTAGCCTACTACTCTAACCATTAGGCTATCCTAGACATCCATGTTCTGAAATACAGTTCTGGGGACATCCATGTAGATGCACCCACAGACGTCCATATTGGGCACCTCCACATTTGTGAAATTTTGTCTGCACCTGGATGTGCCTGCTTTTTTTTTCAGATATTCTGGCTTAGAAATCCTAGACTATACTTGGATGTCCCTTCTAAAATTCCCCTCCACCTGAACTGAAAACACCAAACTCCACATTTCAGGCAACACTGGAGAAATAAAAATAGAAATGCATTTTATCTTATTACTGAACAAAACACAAATACATCAGCAGTGCACGTTTCCCAAAGCTAATATACGGTATTCCAGTTAATAAACACAAATACATCAGCAGTGCACATATACCAAAGCTAATATACGGTATTCTCCAGGACCAAGCAGGAAGTCAGTCCTCACTTATGGGTGACGTCGGCGCAGACGGAGCCCTCGCGGAGCAATTTTCCCCAGCTTTCACAGAAAGCTTTTGGGAATTGCAGCGCGCATGCGCGGTCCCCTTCCCGCCCAAGGGTGCCATCTTGCTCAGTCTTCTTTTTTCCGCGGAGCCCTACAGACGTAGTTTGTTTTCGCCGCAGAAAAAGTTGATTAATTTCTTAGTTTGTTTTCTCGGTTTGCGTGTCCCCCCCCCCCCCCGGTCCAGTCTCGATATCCCTATCGAGTCCGTTCTGATCCCCTTTTTCAGTTTTGTCTTAACTGGCGTTCCCGCCATTTTCTTCTTCACCCCTGGCAGCATGGTCTTTCGACCTTGCCGGGGCCCTTTTTCCCCCGATGGCTGCCAGCGGGTTTAAAAAATGTGGTCGTTGTTCCAAGATAATGTCTCTTACGGACACGCATGACTACTGCCTCCGTTGCCTCGGACTCAACCATGACTCTACGAGTTGTGGCCCGTGCAGCAGACTGTCCTCGAAGTCTCTGAGGAGTCGGCAGTCACAAAAGGATCGTATCTTCTCTGACCCCGAGTCCGGTCAGGCTCGGACCTCATCGGAGGCTTCGACGTCTCGGGGCTCCGGCCATGAGTATCATCGGAGTTCCTCTGAGCAGGGGTCCCCCGACCGGGAACATCATCGGAAGAAGAAGCCCGCTCGGGCGTCGGAGGAGGACGCACCTGGTCCCTCGATGGCCGGGTCGCTTAGCCCCGTCAGCCGCCCTGAGCCCTCGGAGACGGAGAGGCCTTGCAAACTTCCTCGCCTAGAGGTGGAGTCGCTTGGACACATGAGTGCTATAGTCCTCCTGGACTCCCCTCCGGAACCGATGTCGGGCCTGACGCCGTCGGGGCCCGAGTCGGAAGCTGCCGGGTCGTCTGAGTTTGGCCTCAGATTGACATCCTTGGAGCGCAGTATCACTGCCTTCTTGGACCAGCAGCGGGCATTGATGACCGGCCTCGCCAGTGCATCTGCCCCGACCACCGGGACGTCGACGCCCAAGTCGACACCGGTGGCTGAGTCGATCCTCGAGTCCACACGTGCTCGAGTCGATCCTCGGTCGAGGTCCCCCTCGGACTCCCATTCGGGACCGAGGTCGTCGACGCCGGCTTCGGCGTCGGGGCGAACCCTCGCCCGCATGGACCCTCTCGACTCCTCCTCGGAGGCGTCGGGCTGGGACACGGAAGGGGATGAATCATCAGGTTCTTTTCAGTCCAGGTGCGTCCCCACCGACTCGCCCGAGTCGGAGCCTCGGAAACGATCCCCTCCGGAGGATACCCGCTTCTCCGATTTTGTGAGGGGTATGGCCAAGGCGTTGGCCTTCCTCACGGATCCCGAGGAGGAGCCCCGCGCCGAACAGCTCGAGGCACTCCAGTATGACTCGGCCCCGAAGGAGGCCTTTACTGTACCGGTTCCCCCGATGCTGGAGCGGCTGCTCTTTCGCATGTGGGAATGCCCGGCATCGATGCCGGTGCTGAGCAGGCGGGTCGATTCGATGTATCGAGTCCGCAAGAGTCCCGGGTTCCAGAAGGCACAACTTCCGCACCATTCCATGGTGGTGGAATCGGCAATGCATCGGCTTAAGAGTCAAAATATGCACTCCTCGGTGCCTCCGGGTAAGGAGGCCCGGAGCCTGGATGCCCTCGGTAGGAAGTGCTTCCAGGGCTCCATGTTGGCCTGCTGAGTCCAGACATACCAGCTATACATGGGCATGTTCCTCCGAGACCTGGCAAAAGAAATCGCCGGGTTCTCGGCTGGTCTCTCCGAGGAACCCTTACAGAGGTTCCAGACCTTGTCCGATAGTATTCGAGAGTGCTCGAAGTTTATTTCTCGGGCGGCATACGATGGCTTCGAGGCGTTGGCCCAAGTTGCGGGAGCCGGCATCGGTGCCCACCGACAGGCCTGGCTTCAGTCATCCGACCTCGAGCCGTGGGTGCAGGACAAGTTGATCGATGTCCTGTGCAGAGGTGAAAACCTCTTTGGCAAACCCATGGCTGATAAGGCGGCGGAACTCGAGTCCGAGACTCTCACTAGGACTCACTTATCCAGAAAGACCTCTACTCCCTCAAAGAAGAGGGAGGGCTCGGGGAAAAAGCCTTTTTACCCGAGGAAGGTGCCCGCCTATAAGCAACAGCACCTTCAATACCAAGCGTCTGCAGCTCCCAATCGGGGTCCGCAGGCTAAGAGTCAGGGCAATGGGCCCCGTAAGCCGAGGGCCCCTAAGCCCACTACACAGCCCCCTGCTCAGCAGAGTGGGGTTTTTTGACTATGCCAGCATAGCCCCTTTACCCTGCACGGGGGGCAGGCTGATCCACTTCGCTCACAGGTGGTCAGCCATAACCTCCGATTCCTGGGTGCGGCAGGTGGTTCAAAAGGGCTACCTCCTACATTTTCACCAGGTGCCTCCCCCCTACTTCCCAGGGGAGCCGCCAAGGCCTCCCCTGCACAGGGACTTACTCCTGCAGGAGCTGCAGGGTCTGCTGGGGGAACAGGCGGTGGAGCCAGTACCCCAACACCTCTGGGGCCAAGGGTTCTACTCAAGGTACTTCCTGGTGCCCAAGCGAACAGGAGGCCTCAGACCCATCCTGGACCTCCGCGACCTCAACAAGTTCCTGCAACGGGAAAAGTTCAGGATGCTTACCCTTGGAATCCTACTGCCCTACCTCCAGCAGGGAGACTGGCTATGCTCCTTGGACCTAAAGGATGCCTATACCCACATCCTTATCCATCCGGACCACCGGCAATATCTGAGATTTGTGGTGGCAGGAAGGCATTATCAGTACCGCGTGCTGCCCTTCGGCCTGTCCTCCACTCCCAGGGTGTTCACAAAATGCCTGGCAGTGGTGGCGGCCTTCCTGAGGCTTCAAGGCCTCTTCGTCTTCCCCTACCTGGACGACTGGCTCATACGGGCGCAGTCCTCCGTAGAGGTCACCCAGGCCACTCAACGCACAGTGGCTTTGCTTCAGCACTTGGGCTTCGTCATAAACTTCGGAAAGTCCAAGTTGCGCCCCTCTCAGGATCTCGAGTTCATAGGGGCATGGCTGGACACTTTGCAAGCTCGTGCCTTCTTGCCTCGGGAGTGAGCTGACAGGCTCATAGCTCTGGCCGGCAGGTTCCACAGCGCGTCGCCGGCCCCGGCCAGGCGATTCTTGCAGCTGCTCGATCATATGGCCTCCACGGTCCATGTCACCCCGAATGCCCGCCTACATATGCGGCCTGTTCAGTGGAGCCTTCATACTCAATGGCATCAGGCCACAGGGAGTCTGACGGACCTGCTACGGATCTCCGACCGTCTGGTCTCCTCTCTGCAATGGTGACTTCACCTGCCCAACCTGATGCTCGGCATGCCTTTTCAGCCTCCCATACCCTCCCAGGTGCTCACGACGGATGCTTCTCTCCTGGGATGGGGAGTGCATTGCCAGGGAGCGTGCACCCAAGGCCTTTGGACCCCTTGGGAGGTGGCTCAACAGATAAACTTCCTGGAGCTGCGGGTGATCCGCCTAGCTCTGCGGACCTTCTCTTACCTCACTTCTCGTCAGTCTGTGCTGGTGCAGACGGACAATCAGGTTGCCATGTTCTACATGAACAAACAGGGGGGCACAGGCTCCTGTCTTCTCTGTCAGGAGGCCCGGAGACTGTGCTCATGGGCAGTCGACCACGACATCCTCCTCAAGGCTGTTTACCTGCCCGGACAGGACAATTGCCTGGCCGACAAACTGAGCCGGATCCTGCAGCCGCACGAATGGAGGTTGAACCCCTTAGTTGTCCGGCAGATATTCCGCCGGTGGGACTTCCCCACCGTGGATCTCTTTGCCAGTACTCTGAACCGGCAACTTCCCAGGTTCTGCTCTCGGCACCCGCATCCTCTCAGAGTAGCGCCGGATGCTTTCCTCATCTCGTGGTCCACGGGCCTACTGTATGCCTTTCCTCCCACGCCACTTGTGTCCCGGGCGCTGTTTAAAGTTGTCCAGGACAGGGCCTCCGTGATCCTAGTAGCGCCCAGGTGGCCGAGACAACCCTGGTTCCCTCTGCTCCTGCAGCTAGCGGTGGACATCCCTCTTCCTCTGGGGTTTCAGCCCGATCTCCTGACCCAGGATCAGGGCACCCTTCTACACCCCAACCTCCGGGCCCTTCATCTGATGGCCTGGCTGCTGAAAGGGTAGTCCTAGCTCCGCTCCTACTTCCTCCGGAGGTGGAGGCTGTCGTCCTGGCGTCTCAGCGACCTTCCACCCGGAAGTCTTATGCCCTTAAATGGCGCCGCTTCTCGGCCTGGTGTTCTCAGCGCTCTGAGGACCCCTTCGCCTGCTTAGTATTGGTGGTACTGCAATATCTGCTTTACCTCTCCGATCTAGGCCTCAAATCCAATTCTGTCAGAGTCCACCTCAGTGCTCTCTCTGCGCACCATTCTCTTTCCTCGCACCCCTTGGTGGCGCGTTTCCTCAGGGGCCTGCTCCTGCTCAAGCCCCCGTTGCACCCTCCGGCTCCCGACTGGGATCTCAATGTGGTTTTACAAAGGCTTACCTGTCCGCCTTTTGAACCCATGGCTACCTGCCCTCTTCGTTTCCTCTCCTGGAAGACTCTCTTCTTGGTGGCCCTTACCTCCGCTAGGCGCGTTAGTGAACTACAGGCCCTAGTGTCGGAGCCCCCTTATACTAAGTTCTACAGAATAGGGTTGTCCTACGGACGCACTCTAAGTTTCTTCCGAAGGTGGTTTCCTCTTTCCACATCAATCAAGAGGTGGTTCTTCTGACCTTTTTTCCCAGGCCGCATACTAGCCGAGCTGAGACTGTTTTGCATACCCTGGACTGTCGAAGAGCCTTGTCTTTCTACCTTGAGCGTACGCGTGAGCACAGGAAAGCTGCTCAGCTTTTCGTATCTTTTGACCCCAATCGGTTGGGGGTCCCTGTCTCCAAGCGTACTCTGTCCATCTGGGTAGCTGACTGTATCGCCTGGGCTTATGGGGCAGCCGGCCTCTCCTTAGAGAGTCGAGTCATGGCCCACCGTGTCAGGGCGAAGGCTGCGTCTGTGGCTCATCTCCGCTCTGTCCCATTGGCAGACATCTGCCGGGCCGCTACTTGGTCTTCAAGCCAGACTTTTGCGGCTCATTACTGCCTGGAGAGGGAGTCCCGCAGGGACAGTGCTTTCGGACAGGCAGTCCTCCACAATCTCTTTGAGGTTTAGGCAACTCCTACCCTCCGGCCCCGGTAATTGGCTACCGGCCGGATGCGTATTCAGAGAAGATTCCTTCCTTCTGTACTGCTGAGCTTGTGGAAGCTCTTTTAGGCTTGAGGTCTCCGGTAGCCTTAAGCTTGGGAGTTCCATAAGTGAGGACTGACTTCCTGCTTGGTCCTGGAGAAAGAGTAGTTACTCACCTGTAACAGGTGTTCTCCAGGAGCAGCAGGAATCAGTCCTCACTACCCTCCCTCCTCCCCTTGGAGTTGCAGTCATTCTTATTGCATATTTTTGCTAACGTTTTGCTGTCTTTCCGCTATGTCATCAGACTGAGCAAGATGGCACCCTTGGGCGGGAAGGGGACCGCGCATGCGCACTGCAATTCCCAAAAGCTTTCTGCGAAAGCTGGGGAAAACTGCTCCGCGAGGGCTCCGTCGGCGCCGACGTCACCCATAAGTGAGGACTGATTCCTGCTGCTCCTGGAGAACACCTGTTACAGGTGAGTAACTACTCTTTCCATTTAATAGGCACAAATACATCAGCAGTGCACATTTCCCAAAGCTAATATACGGTATTCCAGTTAATAAACACAAATACATCAGCAGTGCACATTTCCCAAAGCTAATATACGGTATTCCAGTTAATAAACACAAATACATCAGCAGTGCACATTTCCCAAAGCTAATATATGGTATTCCAGTTAATAAACACAAATACATCAGCAGTGCACATTTCCCAAAGCTAATTGAGCACCCTAGGGTTGGATCCTAAAATGACTGACTGTGTTAAAATTTGGCTGAGTGGGAGGTCACAAATGGTACAGGTCACAAAGGGTACAGGTAAATGGAGCTCACTCTGAGGAGACGGATGTTACTGGTGGTATGCCACAGGGCTCTGTCCTTGGTCTGATTCTTTTTAACATCTTTCTTAGTGATATTGCAGAAGGGCTGTCAGATAAAGTTTGCCTCTTTGTGGATGATACGAAAATCTGCAATAGAGTTGACACCCAGGAAGGAGTAGATAACATGAGGAGGGATCTAGCTAAGCTTGAAGAATGGTTGAGAGGTTGGTAGATGAGATTTAATGCTAATAAATGCAGGGTCATGCATTTTGGTTGCAAAACTCCAAGGGAGCGGTACAGTGTAGGGGGTGAAGTACGTCTGTCCACGAAAGAAGAGTGGACCTAGGCATGATTGTTTCTGATGATCTTAAAGTGGCTAAACAGGTAGAAAAGGTGACTGCAAAAGACAGAAGGATGCTTGGGTGCATAGAGAGAGGAATGGTCAGCAGAAAAAAAGCAGGTGATGGTGCCTCTGTATAAGTCCCTTGTGTGACCTCATTCTGAGTATTGTGTGCAATTCTGAAGACCTCACCTTCAAAGGTATATAAACAGAATAGAGTCCGTGCAGAGGGTGACTACTAAAATGCTTAGTGGCTTTCGTTATAAAGCATATGGGGACAGACTTAAAGATCATAATATATATACGTTAGAGGAAAGGTGGGATAGAGGAGATATAATAGAGACATTTAAATACCTGTGTGGCCGAAATGCACAGGAGGAAAGTAAGCTCTGCAATGAGGGGGCATGGGATGAGGGTGAAAGGGATAGACTCAGTAGTAATATGCAGAAATATTGTTTTACAGAAAGAGTGGTAGATGTATAGAATAGTGTCTCAATGGCAATAGTAGAGATGAGGACAGTAGATGAATTCAAGAAAGCATGGGGCAAATACAGAAGATCTCTAAAGTATTTGATATGGAAGGGCAGACTAAATAAGCCATATGGTCTTTCTCTGCTGACATGTTTGTATGTTACTAAAAACATAACTAAAACTTTGAATTAGGAGAAGTTTTTGGTGTTCAAATAGAGGCTTTAATGATGTTCTGTTGTATGGAATTTGAATACCAATTTGAAAATTTGACTTGTATTGATCAGGTTCCATATCATGATTAGATGTTATTTATTGAACAGATGTGAATTTTTGTGCTTAACACTATCCTATAGGACTAAACACACAAATTAAATGGCAGTCTATTTGAGTAGTTGCATTCAAATGCAATGTGTGTAACACATGACTAGAAGCAGATTGCCAGACCTTTCTTCTAAGGCAATAGAGGCTAACATGACCTGCTCCGTGCCACAAGGTATGGCACTTGGAACTGAACCCTGGTTTATTGGTTATTAAGCTTCTGTGCTAACCACTAGGCTTCTGCGCTAACTACTACTAGGCTACTCCTCCATTTTATAGCTTATGATATCTTCCTCATGTAAGGATATAAGCATGTGATTTTTTCATATGCTCTTTAAAAATGAGAATGAACACTGAGCCATTGTTTACAAGTAGCAAAGTGAGATGAGAGACTTATATTACAGCCAGTTGAAAGCTAATAGCAATTGAATCGTGTACTGAGGATGTAGGGGGCTAGGGTGTTTTAATATTTTAGTGCATGAAAGTTTGCTCTTTGCTAGTTTGATTTATTTCATTAATTTGAAGATCTCTTTGGTAGAGTTCCCCCAAGGCAGGCAGTGTGCTGAAACTCATCTGAACTGGGAACAGATTGCAGCTTATATATATGGTGATACATAACTGATTGGAACAGGCAGCTAAGTATATTTGTTAGGCATATACTTCATGAAATTGTGGACACTATTAGAGAGGGTCTTTGTATATATTTAAAAAGTATAAATACAACATATGTTAACCGATTAAGAAAAGACACAGTGGAATGCTATTTTTGGGAGATTCTACATTGTTAAGCTTTATGAATATATATATGAATGCTCCCTTAAACATATTATGAATCCAGCTTTCAATGAGGCATGTAGGTCACTTCTTTTTTTATTTATTCTGTCTGGTGAATTCTCTAGTATTTTTCAAATTTAAGGGAAAGAGTTGACATTTTAGCCACTTTCCACGTACTCTAACAATTTATCAATGCTAGATTTAGAGTCTGAAGGGCTGTGCATATTTATGGATTGTTCCTTCTCATGTACTTATTTTGAAATATTTAGTATCTTTCTGCATTGGAAGATGCTCTGGTGTATTAGAATTTCAATATGATCCGCTGCCTGGGTGACATCCTGTTTGTTGGTTCCCATTTCTTCACAGTCTGCAAATAGCTCTCTGCGGAGTTTGACTCTGGGAGACCAGTTGTCTCACACATTTGAAAGCCTAGTTAGAAGTACTGTATAATATTTCTTAGTATCAAATTAGTCTCTGTGAAAATGGCAACCATGATTCCCTGACATACTGTAAGCGTGCAAAATTGTCTGTGTTAATGCAGCAGATGTGTCAAACCTACAAGTTATCACTGAAGTATGAGAGCCTACACTGAGAACAAAGCATATACATGCAGGATGGATATTCCTATCTGGACTAACTTTTCAAATCACCACTGGATCAGAATGCTGAGTCCATCACATGCTCTACTTAGAAGCCTCTTGGGCAGGGCTGACCCTAGCACTAGGCAAACTAGGCAGCAGCATACGGTGGCATAATTTTAGAGGTGACACAAAACAAATTGAAGTACAAGGAGGAATTCAAATAGATGCATGCAGCATTGGATGAGTCATCTATCACCCAGCAGCACACATGGGTAAACAATCTACGAATAGGTGGGTACATGGCAGGGAGGACCATGGTGGGGGTACATGCACAAATGGTGGGGAAGCACACGACTGAAGATTTGACTAGAGCTTCAGACACATTTGAACCAGCCCTGGGGTATAGGGTTTAGATATTTCCATAATGCCTCATGGTGTGCTATGATATATCTAGTGGAATAGGTTACTTTTAGAGTCACCTAGAGCAGGGGTGGGCAACTCCAGTCCTGGAGAGCCGCAGACCACTCAGGTTTTCATGATGTCCCTAATGAATATTCATGAGATCTATTTGCATCCATTGCCTTCCATTGTATGGAAATAGGTCCATGAATATTCATTAGGGACATCATGAAATCCTGACTGGTCTGCGGCTCTCCAGGACGGGAGTTGCCCACCCCTGACCTAGAGTATCACCTTAAGGACATAAGAACATAAGATATGCCATACTGGGTCAGACCAAGGTCCATCAAGCCCAATATCCTGTTTCCAACAGTGGCCAGTCTAGGTCACAAGTACCTAGCAGTTTCCCCAAAGTACACAGGTTCCATAATGCTTGTACTGGAGCAAGCAGTGGATTTCCCGGGTCCCCTTTAATAATGGTTTATGCCTTCTTGGAACCTTTTCTAATTTGGTCGCCTTACTCATATTTTGCAGTCACTTGATCAACAAAAGGGTAGCTTTCAGATGCAACCACCTGGTACCTGGTGGCACCTGTCACCTAAAATGTACTCTGGTATTTGAGTTAAATAAGAATGTTTGCAGTAAAGTGTCTAAAGCTCAGATATAAATGTTCATGGGTAAAGTATGTGCATAGCTACATGTGTTATAAACTATAATTTATGAGTCTACCTGTGGTCAGCCCAAACAACGCCCACAAACAAGCCTATATACCAGCTGCATAAAAGGACTCTCTTTTAGGTGTGTGCATTTTGTGAGTGCACAATTGATTCATTTGGGTACCTAAAATTTCAAATGTGTGCAAATAGCATGAATCTACATATACGTACATACAATTGATTGTGTTTAAAAAAATTCTTGTATGCATACAGTGCACACCTAAAAAATGAATAGGTAAAATGAACACAAAAATAGGGAAAAATTAATTTTAAATGAGCACCAACCAACCTTTTTTTGGCCATGCACACACCTGCTCTTCTGCTTGTCACCACGTGTACTTTATTCATATTGAGGTCTTTTACATGCATAAACAAGGGTTTATATGCAGTACAGAAAGCAGAATATCAGCAAGTTCAGGTAGGAGCAGACACAGTCTCTGTAAGACTTTTCAAGCAGTGGCAGATACATTTTTCAGAGAGGACGCGGGCAGGGTCCTGGAGGACGATAATAACCGGGTGATCAGCCCGGTGACGGGACCCTGCCGCTGTGGAGACTGCTGGGGGGGGGGGGGGCGAGGGGTGAGCATGCTTTCGGCGCATGGTGATGACGCTGGCGTCATTTGAACTCATTGGCTCCGCGGTCCGAGAGGAGCAGAGCCAATAAAATTAATCCGTGGTCGGAGGGTTTAAAAAGGGAGGTTGGCTGGCGGTTCCTCCTTTCCGGGCGGCAGGCGATCGGCGGACCGGATCTTCAATTTTGCGCTTCGGCGGTTGGTTTGGGGCCTTCTTTGCTCGCGGTGCTTGGCGGGTCGGAGAGGGCTCTGCGACGAGGCGTACGTCGGTGCGGAGCGTAGGACGCGGCAGCCGGTGCTTGAGGTCCGAGTGTGTTCAGGGTCCGTGGTGCGGCGAGCTGAGGCCCAATCAGCTGTAAACCAGCGTGCTGCAGGGACCCGGTGAGTTTTGTTAAAAAAAAAAAAAAGGTGTTGCTGGGCTGAAGGGACCTGACCACCGGATTGCTAGGGGCTACCGGATTGCTAGAGTTACAGGCAAACAGCCAACTTAATTTCTCTGCATACCCTTGCAGGGCTTTGTTTATTTAAATCCTAATAAAAAAACAAAAAAGTGTCTTCGTGGTGTACTGAGGGTGCGTGTGAGGGGTCTGTTTTCTGGGAGAAGCAGCTACCTTGAGAGGGGAGCCTTGCTGGGTTGATGGCCCGAGGTAAGGAGAAGGCAGGGGTCGAGCGGCCTAGCCAGAAACGGGGGAGCGGACGGGGGCAGGCTGTGCAAGACCGCATGGCAGAAGAGGAATTATCAGGGTTGAGAGGAGCGTCGGGAGACAGAGGGAGTCTTGCTGTTAGGCATGGGCGGCAAGGGCCTTCGCGTGGAGGTCGTGCTAAGGAAGCTGGGCCTACTTGGGGGCGGGGTAGGTCTTTCTCTGTGGTTGAGAGTCGGGGTTCCAGGTCAAGGGGTAGGGTGTCCAGACGGCCAGGCCACCAGAGGGCTGGTGGTTCGGGGTGTGTGAGGGAGGTGGAGCCTGCAATGGGAGCTGGGCTCGGGGCTGGCAATGGAAGCAGGGAGGCTGTTGTGGCCCTAGGGGCTGAACAGGCACCTGGCACTGCTAACTTCGATAGTTGGTACAGTGGAGAAGGCGGTATGAGGCCGGCTGGTTCCTATAATTGGGATGGTAGCGGTAGGGCATCCCACTTGGGTTGGCAAGCAGGGCTTGGCGGTTTAGGGTCATGGGGTGTACAGCCATCCTGGGCGCATTGGATGGGGGGTGGTCAAGGTTCCTCTAGAGCTGACTGGCTGGAGGCTTAGCAACCAGTACGGCCTCCTGCTGTTTTCCCTCCCCCTTCTTTTCCTATTTTGTCTCCACAGGGTTCCCTGATGTATCCGCAAGCAGCTGCGCGAGAAGCCGCAGGCTACGGTGAAGCAGGAGCGGTGCCAGCGGACCCGGAAACTCCGGCAGCGCGAAGGAGAGTAGCGGCGGGGCTCACGTCCAGCGTGGTTGAGGGGAGGCAACAGCAGGTGGAGCGTGGCACAGCAGTTGAGAGTCCAGCTGTGGCAGTGACGTCCGCTGCAAGCTCGGCAGGTGAGTTGCAGGACACGGATATAGTGGGTTTGGATAAGGTTCAGGGGCGAGAAAAACAGAGCGGGAAACGCACTAACAAGCGCAGGCATTCTTGTAGGAGGCGTCATAGGTCGAGTTCATCAGAGTCTTCGGAATCGTCCTACGAGTTGTCTTCTTCGTCGTCCTCGTTCGGGGAGCGTAGGCCGGTGGGGGGGACGGGCAAGAGTGTGTTGGGAACAAGGCTAGCAAGGGATGCTCCTACAGCGGTGGCTATTTCAGAGTTATGGGAGGGGGTTCCAAAGAGGTTGCGGCAAAAAATTGCGAAGCATCGTTATATTTTCAGGCTTTTAGAGGGCAGGAAGCGCTCGGGGGAAAGTAGGAAGAAGCGGAAGGAGGATGAGAAAACTGGGCGCGTCAAGAAAGTTTCCCGGAACGTAGTGAACTGGACCCGAGCTTTCTTGCGGTTAGCGAGTGTGTGGGGTCAGCATTACCCAGAGCAGTATGAGATGTTGTTGTCATATGCTGACTCAATTCTGGAAGCGTCGCAGACGCACGACAGGTGGGCATGGTTAAATTATGACGAGAAGTTCCGAGACAAGATGGAGGAGAACAGATCAGTGTGCTGGGGTATGTAAGATATTAACTTGTGGTTGACCCAAATGTCGGCCAAGGCGGGTGGGGGGAGTGGGGCAAAAGGTACATTGAGTAGTACTGCGAGTGCGGGTCGTTCCTTTCGTGGGGGAGGAAATGGTGCACAGCTGCGCGCGGTCGGAAGTGGAGCAGGTGATGTTTGTTGGTGGTACAACAAGACCGTGTGTCCATTTCCGGACTGCAAATTTAGACACGTGTGCTCCATCTGTGGCGGGGCCCATCCAGGGACAAAGTGTCTTAAAAAAGGGGTCTCTATGGCCTCGGCGCCTGTCCCAAAACAATAAAGATCTATTGGGTCTTGCTCCCACCCCAATTAAGGTGGATGTTTTAAAGGGGTGGCTGAGTCTTTATCCAAGGAGAAAGGATAGGGAGGTTTTGTATTCGGGTTTTAAGTTTGGTTTTGTGATTCCGGTTTGTGGGCAGGTTGCAGGGGTGCCGACGAGGAATTCCCTTTTGGTTCGGCGATTGGCGCCGATAGTGCAGGAGAAGTTAGCAGCAGAGTTGCAGCTCGGGAGAGTAGCAGGCCCATTTCCGGTGCAGCCTTTCGAAAGGATGGTGGTTTCGCCATTGGGTATAATACCTAAGAAAGAGCCCGGCAAATTTCGGTTGATCCATAACTTGTCCTGTCCCTTGGGCGAGTCGGTCAATGACCTCATCCCGCGGGAATTCTGTACTGTCCGATACGCTTCCTTCGACAAGGCGGTTAAGTTGGTGAGGAATGCAGGTCGGGGGGCACAAATGGTGAAGGTTGATATCGAATCTGCATTTCGGCTGTTACCGGTGCACCCAGCCTCCTTTTATTTATTAGGTTTTCGTTTTGAGGAGGGCATTTATTTCGATAAATGCATGCCTATGGGCTGTGCAGTGTCTTGCGCCTACTTCAAGAAATTCAGTTCCTTCCTTCAGTGGGCTCTTGAGCTCAAGGTGGGTATTACAAATGTGGTACACTATTTGGATGATTTTTTGTTTGTGGGGTCTGCGCAATCGGAGGAGTGCCGGGTGTTGCTGGAAGGTTTTCTGGAGTTGTCTCTGGACTTGGGTATGCCATTGGCAGAAAGCAAGTCGGAGGGCCCAACTACGAGGCTCACATTCCTGGGGATTGAGCTAGACTCAGAGCTCATGATAGCACGTCTTCCGCAGGATAAGGTGCAGGCTCTGCGGGTCTAGGTGGCTAATGTTTTGATATCATCAAAATTAACGTTAAGAGAGATGCAAAGGTTGATTGGCTCGTTGAATTTTGCTTGTAGGGTGATTCCTATGGGACGGGTATTTTCGCGTCAGTTAGCGGCAGCGACTGCTGGGGTTCGTCGAGCGCATCACCATATTAGGGTCTCGTCGGCGATCAAGGCGGATTTGCGGGTATGGGCAGCTTTTCTCGAAGAATTTAACGGAACTACGGTGTTGTTGGAAGCGGAGGTTACTAGTGCAGATTTGCAATTGCACACTGATGCTGCAGGGGGCATCGGCTTGGTTATTTATTTCGGTGGGTTATGGTGTGTGGAGCGGTGGCCTCAGGCGTGGCACGAGTCGCGACTCACCAGCAACATAACGTTCCTTGAGCTCTTTCCCATGCTGGTGGCTTTGGAGTTGTGGCCGGACAGATTTTGCAATAAAAGGGTGGTGTGGTGGTGTGATAATGCGGCGGTGGTAAGTGTGGTCAATCATTACACGCCGCGTTGTGTTCGGGTAGTGAACCTGATGCGGGAGGTGGTGTTAGCATGTTTACGTTTGAATGTGTTCATAAGGGCTAGGCATATACCTGGGAGCTCTAACGAAATTGCTGATGCTCTTTCCCGTTTCAAGTGGGAGCAATTTCGGAGACTGGTGCCAGAAGCAGAATCGGAAGGCTGCAGAGTCCCTTGGAGGTTATGGAGTCTTGGCCTCCCCTGATGAAGGTTCTGCTGCGGAGATCGATCGCGCCTGGAACATGGACAGCCTATCTGCGGGGATGTGAACAAGTAGTGGAGAATTCAGGATGGCGGGGAGGGGTGTTGGACACTCAGTGGTTGGGCCGATATGTGGTTTGGGCAAAAGGGTGCGGGTTCGCTAGATCGTCAGTGCGCAGACACTTAGCGGGCTTTGCGTTTTTTGTGAAAGCAGTGGGTTGGGACTTTCCTGGTGAGGGCTTCCTTGCCCGTAAACTTCTGCAAGGCTGGGGGCGGGAGGAGCCGACGCCACTGGATGCACGGAGGCCGATAACGCATGAGTTGTTGGTGCGATTGTGCGGAGCGTTGCCTCATGTGGCTACGTCCTCGTATGAGGCTGTACTATTTCATGCGATCTTTTGCTTGGCATTCTTCGGCGCCTTTAGGATGGGGGAGTTGGTTCCAAACTCGCACATTAGGGGGGTTCTGGGGGTTGTGCAGAGGCAACATGTTTGCTTCGAGGGGGGGCAACTACGAGTCTTATTGGCAAAATCTAAAACGGATCAATGGGGGAAGGGTTTGTGGGTACAGTTGAGCAGGATTGAGGGTTTGCCCACCTGCCCTGTAGCCGCGCTGTGGGAGTACTTACGAGTGCGCCCGGCATTAGAAGGGGTGCTCTTCATCCACGAGAATGGGTCCAGAGCCTTTATGACATATGTGGGTGGGGGCAGGGTGCCTCCGACCCGGTTAAGCCCTGGCTGGCCTTTGCTATTCACATGGCGAGGTCGGGGAAAGGGCGGTAGGAAGTTGACCGGGGCAGGACACGGCCGGTGCGGATGCAAGGTACTTTGCTAATTATATGGCGGGTGCGGCATGGCTCCGCTGTTTGAAGATTGTTAAGAGGATTGTTCTGGTTTGTAATGTTCAATTGTTACAATTATAATAAAGCTGCGACCAGTTGGTTTCCCATTAAGAAGTTTTCTGGTGTAATTTTGTTGGGTAAAAGGGGTGGTTGAGGGTTGACAGGGTGGGCTCCGGGTCCGATCTACCAGGGTTACAGGTAGGAGCAGACACAGTCTCTGTAAGACTTTTCAAGCAGTGGCAGATACATTTTAAGATTCTGTTAATGTTTTTAAAGTGCGGATGATTGGGAATGTTTTTCTTGGTGCAATTTCCATTACAGTTCCAGCAGGCTGTACATAGTTTGTTTTCTCAGGAACATGCGATGTTGGTGCTACCAGTGCCAAATGAGCTCTGAGGTGTTAAAATATGTGATTGTGTCTTTTCTTTGACAGTACCATTGATGTGGAACCAATTACCTTTGCCGATAGGTACGAGGACTAATTTGTTGGATATTAGAAAAAAATTGAAGGGGTCTCTTTTTACACATGTTCTTAATTGTTTGTTATTTGTGCTTCATGCTTTTGATTATTATGTTTATGTATGTGTAGGATGTGTTCATTTTTATGTCAAATGTGTTACTGTAATCCACCAAAACTTTGAAGATTGATGGAATATAAATTTTTACAAAAAATATGTTTCTAGTCTCCATTTAATGATCTTAAGTAGAATCTTGCTGCTGTGAGGGATCAGAGTGATTGTGTGATAATTTCCACAGTTGGTCAGATTACCTTTCTTTAGCAGTAGATGAATGTAGATCTTTTCCAGTCAGTCTTCCGAGCCTGGTATTGTAGCAGCTGCATCTGATTGCTATGATATTTCAATTGAAATGACATCAGTGACCAGTACTTTGTTCTTTGATAATGCTTTCAATGCTGCTTTTTCTTCTTCTTTCATCAGCAAAGGTTCCTGATTGTAAGGTACAGGTTGAAACGAATGTTGATCCACTTGACCTTTATGATATAATGACTGTATATTCTTTCCAACTTTTCATGATCTTCTCAGCATCATTCAACATGGATCCATGAGCATCTTTTGTCATTATAATCTGAGGCTGAAATTTTCTCTTTAACGCATGTAGTTTTAGGAAATCAGATTTTGTTCTTCCTCTGATAGTTTGCATGTGTCATTGTAGTATTTCTTGTCTGATCTTGCTACATGTTAGAAATTTATGTTAAGTTCCTTGATTACCTCCCTTCTCCTTTGGCTTTAGCTTCTCTGTGTTTCTGAGAAATTTTCAGAGTCTTTGTGCTTGAGGAAAGTGAAAAGTCTCTGCAAAAGATGAAAAAGCAAAAAAGGCCAAAATGACTGACAGAAGAACTCTGAAAATTGCTCAGCATACGGGATCAGACCAAGGTTCATCAAGCCCAGTATCCTGTTTCCAACAGTGGCCAATCCAGGTAACAAGTACCTAGCAGGTTCCCAAAAGGCACACAGGTTCCACAATGCTTGTCCTGGGGCAAGCAGTGCATTTCCCGGGTCCTCTTTAATAATGGTTTGTGGACCTTTCCTCCAGGAACTTGTCCAAACCTTTTTTAAACCCAGATACACTAACAACTTGCACTACATCCTTCAGTAACAAGCTCCAGAGTTTGATTACATGTTGAGTGAAAAAAATATTTTCTTTTATTAGTCTTAAATGGGTTATATAGTAGCTTCATTACACGTCCCCTAATATATTTTTTGATGCTGTAAATAACCAATCTATGTTTAACCGTTCCATTCCATTCATTAATGGATAGATTTCTATGAAATTCCCCCTCAGCTGTCTCTTTTCCAAGTTGAAAAGCCCTAATCTTTTAAGTCTTTTCTCATAGGAGTATCCTTCCATATCCTTTACCATTTTGATGCTTCATCTCTGTACCTTTTCTAATTCCACTATATCCTTTTTAAGATATGGCAACCAGAATAGCACACAATATTCAAGGTGCAGTCAGAGCATGGAATGATACAGAGGCATTATAATATCCTTGGTTTTATTCTCCATTGCTTTCCTTATGATTCCTAGCATTCTATTTGCTTTCTTGTTCACCACTGCACACTGGGCAGATGGTTTCAACATATTATCCATGATGACACATAAATCTTTTTCCTGGGTGGTGGTTACCTTGCATTGTTTAACCAAAGTTTGGGTTGTTCTTTCCTAAGCCCATAACTTTGCACTTGTCCACATTAAATTTCATCTGCCATTTGAACATCTAATCTTCCATTTATCAAGATTCACTTGCAATTTTTAACAATCCTCTTGCGTCTTAATAACTTAGAATAATTTTGTGGCATCTGCAAATTTGATTACCTCACTTATTATTCCCATTTGTGCATATGTTAAAAAGCAGCGGGCCCAGCACAGATCCCTGGTGTAATTCCACTATTCAACTTTCTCTACTGAGAAAATTGGTCATTTAGCCCTACTTTATGCTTTCTTTTAACCATTTCCCTAGACTGTCTCAAATCCAATGACTTTTTTAATTTCGCCAAGAGTCTCTCATGAGAGACCTTGTCAAAGACTTTCTGAAAATCCAGATACATTATATCATCTTGCTCACCTTTGTCTACCTATTTATTCACACCTTCAAAAAAATATAACAGATTAGTAAAACAACACTTTCTTTAGCTAAATCCATGTTAGCTTTCTCCCATTAAACCATGACTATTTACATGTTCAGTAATTTTGTTCTTTCTAATGGTTTCTATCATTTTGCCCGTCTCACTGTCTGGCTCACCGGTCTGTAGTTTCTTGGATCACCCCTGGAACACTTCTTAAAAACTGGTGTTACATTCTCCAATCTTCAGGTATTACAGATGATTTAAAAATAGTTCACAGATAACTATTAATAGGTCTGCAATCTCATTTTTCAGTGCTTTCAACACCCTCAGACGTATACTATCCAGTCAAGGTGATTTACTACTCTTCAGTTCATCAAACACTTGTAATACATCTTCCCGGTTTATTGATATTTCTTTGAATATTTCTGTATATAACACCTTTAAATAACATTTCAGGCATGGGTAACTTCCCTACATCTTCTTCAGTAAAGAAAGAATCAATCTTTCCTCTATGGTCTTGTCCTCCCTTAGCGCTCCTTTTACATCTCTATCATTCAATGGTCCAACTGACTCTCTCACAGGTTTTTAGCTATGAATGTAAATGAAAACGTTTTTATTATGTGTTTTTGCTTGCAAGGCATTTTTTTTTTCAAATTTTCTCTTTGCCTGCCTTATCAAAGCCTTGCATCTAACTTTCCAGTGCTTATGTTGTTTCTAGTTTTCGTCATTTGGCTCTTTTTTCCATTTCCTGAAAGATGCTTTTTTGATTACATCACCTCTGTCGTTACCTTTAAACCATCCTGGCAATTTTTCGCCCTTTCTTCTACTTTTCTTAAAGCGTGGAATATATCTGGCATGGGCTTCCAAGATAGTGTTTTTAAGCAACATCCATGCTTAAAGTAAATCTTTAATGTTTGCAGCTGTTCCTCTTAGTTTTTTCTTAACTATTTTCCTCATTTTATCATAGTCACACTTTTGAAAGTTACTTGCCATCCCACTTCCATTTATTAAATCAAATGCGATCATGCTATGATCACTGTTGCCAAGTGCCCCAACACCCTTATCTCTTGCACCAGATCCTGTGTTCCCACTAAAGACTAGGCCCAGAATAGCTTCTCCTCATGTCAGTTCATGAACCAGCTGCTCTAAGAAGCACTCATTTATTTCATCTAGAAACTTTATCTCCCTAGCATGTCCTGCTATGACATTGACCCAGTCGATACTAGGGTAATTGAAATCACCCATTATAGAAACATAGAAACATGAAGGCAGGAAAAGACCACATGGCCTATTTGGTCTGTCCTTCCATATCAACAACTACAACAGTACCTTTTTTTCCTTTAGAGATCCTCTGTGTTTGTCTCATGCTTTTTTGAATTCAGTTACTGTCCTCATCTCTACCACCTCCACTGGGAGACCATTCCACGGATCCACCACTCTTTCCGTTAAGAAATATTTCCTCAAATCACTCCTGAATCTATCCCCCTTCACCCTCACCCCATGTCCCCTCATAGAATAACTTGCTTTCAATTGAAAGAGGCTCTCCCCCTGAACATTTATGCCACAGAGGTATTTAAACATCTCAATCATATCACCTATATCCCGCCTTTCCTCTAAGGTGCACATATTAAGATTCTTAAGTCTGTCCTCATATGCTTTATCATGAAGACCACTAACCATTTTAGTAGCCACCCTCTGCACCAACTCCATCCTGTTCACATCCTTTTGAAGGTGCAGTCTCCAGAATTGCACACTATACTCCTAATTTTAGTAGCCACCCTCTGCACCAACTCCATCCTGTTCACATCCTTTTGAAGGTGCAGTCTCCAGAATTGCACACTATACTCCAAATGAGGTCACACCAAAGACTTATACAGAGGCACTATCACCTCCTTTTTTCTGCTAGCCATTCCTCTCCGTATGCACCCAAGCATCCTTCTAGCTTTTGCTGTCACCTTTTCTACCTGTTTAACTACTTTAAGATCATCAGACACAACCACTCCCAGGTCCCACTCTTCTTTAGTGACAAAAGTACTTCACCCCTATACTATATTGCTCCCTTGGATTGCTGCAGCCCAAATGCATGACCTTACTTTTTTAACATTAAATCCCAGCTGCCAGATTCTAGACCATTCTTCAAGCTTAGCTAGATCCCTCCTCATGTTATCTACACCTTCCTGGGTGTCTACTCTATTGCAGATTTTGGTATTATCCGCAAAAAGGCAAACTTTATCCGACAGCCCTTCCGCTATATCACTAACAAAGATGTTAAAAAGAATCGGACCAAGGACAGTGTTGTAACTTTTGTTAGCTTTCCTGGTTTCTTTTGCCATTTTATCATTCATCTGTTCATTCTGGCCCTCCTGCCATCACTTTGCCGTTTTTACATGGGATTTCAATCCATAGAGATTCTACAGTGTATTTTGTTTCACGCAAAATTTTAATCCTGTGTAACTCAATGCCCTCTCCAACATAGAGCGCAATCCTTCCACCAATGTGATCTACCCTATCATTACAATATAGTTTGTATCCAGGTATCACAGTGTCCCATTGGTTGTCCTCCTTCCACCAGGTCTCTGAGATGCCAATCATATCTAACCTTTCATTCAGCTATATATTCCAGCTCTCCCATCTTATTTTTGAGACTTCAAGCATTTGCATACAGGTATTTTAGAGGTTATATTTTATTCATATTGATCTGCTTATCAGTTGATGTGGTAATTTGGAATCTTTCAGGTCTGTACTTAAGGGCATCTAGGCTACTTTTATCTTTATTGGAACGTCTCTGTCAGAATGCCCTAACTTCCCTCATTTGCTAGTGTCCTTCAAGGATACATCCTTCCAAACCATGTGCTCTTTGGTGACTGTCGGCTTTCCCCTATTATCTAGTTTAAAAGCTGCTCTATCTCCTTTTAAAGGTTAATGCCAGCAACATGGTACCATCCCGGTTAAAGTGGAGTCCATCCTTTCAAAAAAGCCCCTCCCTTCTGCAAAATGTTGCCTGTTCCTAAAGAATCCCAAACTCTCTTCTTTGCACCATTTTCTCATCCACTCCTTGAGACTCCAGACCTCTGCCTGTCTTTTGGGTTCTGCGTGTGTAACGGGAAGCATTTTGGAGAATGCCACTCTGGAAGTTCTAGATTTCAACTTCCTACCGACAAGCCTAAATTTGGCCTCCAGAACCTTCCTCCCACACTTTCCTATGTGATTGGTGCCAACATGCAGCAACACAGCAATCTTCCCTCCAGCACTATCTAAAACCTAGGTGGCGCATGAGGTCCACTACCTTCACACTAGGCAGGCATATTACCAAGCGATCCTCACGTCTACCAGCTGCCCATCCATCTACATACCTAATGATCGAATCATCAACTATAACGACCGTCCTAACCTTTCCCTCATGGGCATATGGCCCTGGAGAAACCTTTTTCGGTGTGAGAGGGTTTTACATCACCTGGAGGACAGGTCCTAGCTACAGGATCACTTCCTGTCACACCAAGGTGATGCTCTCCTTTCACGCGACCTCTCTCCTCCATGGCAACTGAGATGCTGCCAGACTGGAGGTGGGACTTCAGTACTATATCCCTGTAGGTCTCGTCTTTATAATGATACAAAAATAAAAATAGCACAAATAATTTTCCAATCCATACTCCTAGTTTTTAATGAGGGCTATAAGGGAATCTGATCTTTTGCACTTTTTCTGTACCTGCCATTAAGGGATGCCCATGGATTGTGGGACAAGGAAAGTCACAACTCTGCCCAACAGAATCTGAAAGAGGTGTGCAAGAAAGTAGAATGAAGGATACTGGGTACCTCTAATCCACCTTACTCATGTTATGGGCACTATAATTCTTCCTTTCTCGTGATGCAGAGGTTAGTAAAGCAGTGGATAAAACTTAATGCGTTGTTTATAGAGGCTGATATCAATATGGACACCTCCAACAAGAATAGTTACTTATGATGCAGATTATCTTTATCTTTATTTACATTTGATATACCACCCACACCAAGACATTAGGGTGGTTTACAATAAAATATCCAAACATTGCTGCAGAAAAAGAAAAGAACGTTATGTTAAGACAGGAAAGAGGCAGAGAAAACAGCAAAATATAGACAAACTAAGGGGAGTCATTCTTTAATGTCAAAAGCTTGTTGAAATAAGTGAGTTTTTAAACGTTTCTTGAAAGTTACATAAACAGATTCTAAACGGAGTGAAGGCGGTAGGGCATTCCAGAGTGTTGGGCTGAGGAAAAGGAATGCAGCGTGTCGAGTCTGTTTCAGGTGTGCTTGAGAAGGAGATGGAAGAGTGAGGCGATTGTCATGAAGGGAGCGTAATTGGCGTTATGGGGTATGTAAAGAAATAAGACCAGAAAGGTAGAATGGAGTTGATGAATAGAGTGCCCGGTGGGTTAAAATTAATATTTTGTATTGGACCCGAAAACGGAGTGGCAACCAGTGAAGTTTAAACAGGAGAGGAATAACATGATCTGATCGACGAGCATTCATAGCAAGTCGCGCAGCTGTATTTTGGAGTAACTGTAGACGTTGAAGTTGATAAAGAGGTAAATTAGCCAACACTCCATTACAATAATCTAATCTACTAATGACTAGAGCCAACAATAAAGTGACAAGGGATGTTGGACTGCTCTGATCTGTCTGAGGGTTGAAAATGAATGGCGTATGAGAAGGGATAAGTGTTCATGGAAAGAAAGAGAGGAATCTAAAGTAACACCCAAATACCAAAAAGAAGATACTAACGGGATGTCAGTGGATGTGAGTTGTGGAGTAAGGGAAGGACATGGAGTACTCAGGGATACCCACATTGCAGTTGACTTTGAAGGATTCACATGGAGAAAATTGGAAGTAAGCCAAGACATAATATGGGATAGACAGTCATTGAGAGGGGAAATGTCTGTGTTAACTGGAGATGAGTGAAAGAGAAGAACAATATCATCTGCATACAGATAGGTAGAGACCAGAAATTGCTGAATCAGGAGGGGCAGAGGAGCAAGGAAAATATTGAACAACAAAGGGGAGAGAACAGAGCCTTGCGGTACCCCACAAGATAAAGATTATGCAGTCTTGAAACCCTTTAAGCATGCTCCAGAGGCCTTTAGTTCAGTCACAACAACCCTGGATAAGGTCATCACCATAGTGAAGCTGCTAGAGGAAATGTTACATGGTTTCTGGCAAGCTGAGGGAATGACACCAGAGGTGTTGGAACTGGTAGAATGCTTGCAGCTGCAACTGGAAAATCATCTCTGTCCGCTCTCTCCTAGCTGAATTCTTATATGCAGTTATCCTGTTTGTCCCATATGTGAAGGAAAGTTTTGACCTCCTATCAACAATTTTGACTTACTGGAAGGTGGTTAGGGTGCAGGAATGTAAGCACAGAAACCAGAAAGGCAGTGGCAATTCAGATGAGGAAAGAGTGGACACTTTTAGAATCAGCAAAGCCATTTTGTTAGATTACAGGAAGTCGGCAACTGCTTGCTGCCATTGCTGCTGCTGTAGGTCCCAAGAGGAGTGACAGTGGTGGCAATGGGTGCCCTGAAGGGCCAGTGCTCTAGGCAGCCACCTAGTTCACCTAAAGGTAGCGCCAGCCCTGTTGACCTCAAAAACAAAAACAAGAAAAAAATCTTCTCCTTCCCTGTCCCTCACTAAATGCTTTAAGTTCTCATTGCCAGTATACTGTAGTTGCTACTGCTATTTCCTGACCTGATTCCATGGAAACCAAATTCAAAGGTGCTTATCCTGTTAGCATCACTTGCTAACGTGCTGTTGAACTTAATATTCATCAGTATTATCCGGAGAGTGCTGCGACAGCCATAGATAATATTCAGTGGCATTATCTCTGACTGTCTCAGGATAGTGTCGGGGTGGAGTCAGCATGTATCCAGATAGTTGTAATTTCCAGTGCTATTATCAGGATAACAATTCACAAAACTCAGGATAGCAAAAAAAAGCTCTAGATGGGGGGGGGGGGGGAGGGGAGAGGGGCCTCTAAGATTTATGAGGCAGTGGGAAAGAGACTTGGGGAAGGTTCTGGAACAGAGGGAGTGGGAAAAAGTTTTGTAAATGTTTGTAGGATTTCAGTGACTACTAACTTGGTTGAGAATGAACTTAAATTGTTGTATAGGTGGTATCCCACTCCTCAACGACTGGGGGAAATAAGGAATGGGGAGGGTTTGTGTTGGAGAGGGTGTGGTGGGTGAGGTACTTTTATTTGCATGTGGTGGGAGTGTGATATAGTTAAAGTATATTGGGAGCAATGTATTAGGGTTATGAAGGAGGGGGTTGGGTTTTCTTTGGATAGAGAAATTATATGAAAAGTGTGGGACCTGGTGTGGTCACCGATTGGTTACTGTTGTATTGTGTTCTTTATTTGGAAAATACTAATAAAATTTCAGTTACCAAAAAAGAAAAGCCTCATTGTTTGTCAGAGCTTTTTCTAAACTACCACCAGAACTGTGTATGTCCTGACCTGAACATATCAATTCTGATCGCTATGTAGTTTCTAACACTTGCCTTCACGTGTTGGGCAACCCATGTCTCTGTTGGTGCTGCTTTATCCCTCTCAGTACCTTGGGATTTCCTACGCTGTAATTGTGCTGCTTTGCCTCTTTCTATGTATTGTGGGGTGCTGTCGCTATTTGGCCTTTTTGCCTCTCTTATTGTTCCATGGGATATTTAAATCATTCTCCCGTCACTCTGCCCCACTCCTGATGCCTTGCAGCACTCTTACCTCTGCTGCTAATGCCTGTCTGCAAGTTTCACAGAATTTGGATAGAAATCTCCTATGTTAGAATAAAAAATAAAGCAGGAAGAATTGTTTCTCCCATTAACTTTAATGGAAGATGAAATTAATTGAACAAAATTAATTTAATAACTAGGAAAACAAAACCAAAGCAAAGGGCAAATTAGCCCTTCATGTTCACCCATGGTCCCATGTTAAGAACATAAGAGCATAAGATATGCCATACTGGGTCAGACCAAGGTCCATCAAGCCCAGTATTCTGTTTCCAACAGTGGCCAATCTAGGTCATATTTACCTAGGAGTTTTTCCCAAGAGACACAAGTTCCACAATGCTTGTACTGGGTCAAGCATTGATATCTTCGGTCACTTCTTAATAATAGTTTATGGACCTTTCCTCCAGGAACTTGTCCAAACCTTTTTTAAACCCAGCTACACTAACAGCCTTTACTACATCCTCCGGTAACAAATTCCAGAGTTTGATTACAGGTTGAGTGAAAAAATATTTTCTTTTATTAGTCTTAAATAGTTTACCCTGTAGCTTCATTGCATGTCCCCTATTCTTTGTATATTCTGATAAGGTAAACAATCGATCTACGTTTACCCGTTCCACTCCGTTCATTAATTTATAGACTTCTATCATATCTCCCCTCAGCCGTCTCTTTTCCAGGTTAAAGAGCCCTAACCTTTTTAGCCTTTCTTCATAGGAGTATCCTTCCATCCCCTTTACCATTTTGGTGGCTCTTCTCTGTACCTTTTCTAAAATCGCTATATCCTTTTAAAGATACGGCGACCAGAATTGCACGCAATATTGAAGGTGCAGTCTCACCATGGAACGATATAGAGGCATTATAATATCTTTTGTTTTATTTTCCATTCCTTTCCTTATCATACCTAGCATTCTATTTGCTCTCTTGGCCGCCGCTGCACACTGGGCCGAGGGTTTTAACATGGTATCCACAATGATGCCTAAATCTTTTTCTTGGGTGGTGGTTCCTAATGTGGAACCTTGCATCGTGTAACCATAGTTTGGGTTGTTCTTCCCTAGGTGCATAACCTTGCACTTGTCCACATTAAATTTCATCTGCCATTTTGATGCCCAGTCTTCCAATTTATCAAGATCCTCTTGCAATTTTTCACAATGTTTCTATTTGTATTCCTAATGATCAATCAATCAAACGTTCCTCAGGCAAAGGAATACGTATTTGGAGTGGGGGAGTAGCTTAGTGAATACTGAGAGCCAAGTAAAGCCAGGGTTCAACTCCACTTGTGGTTTTGGGCAAGTCACTTAACCTGTCATTGCTTCCAGTACAAACTAAGATTACAAGCCCGCAAGGGACAGGGAATGCATTCTAGTACAGTTCTAACTTGCCTTGAGCTGCCACTGAAAAAGCTGGAGATAAATCCAAATAAATAAGTCTAAGGTATATGGGACAGAACCATTCATTAATCCTAAGAAATGGGAAAGTGGGTGACCACGAAGGGCTAATCTTTGAAGACTGAGAGACCAAGACAAATCATTTACCATTTATCTTTACAGCAATTTTCATCCAGACTTATCCAGCTAGATTTGAACTGAAAATTTCACCTAAATACAGGTGGTCAAATCATCGTTAACACACTCTAGGAATACCCCCTAGAACTGCTTCTTTATTCCTGACAAAACTGGCCTGCTTCTGAAGTTAGTTTTCATAGATCAATGGGGATTTTTTCAAAATAAACTTCAAGTGAATAATTTCCAAAGTTAACCAGTTACTCCTTTTGAAAACTGATCCCAAGTTGCTTTAGAAGATCCTCTCTCTTTTGTGGGCTTTTTATGCACTTCATATTTTCAACAGATGCCTTAGGTTAAAATCTGATGGATCTCCCTAGCGGCTGGTGAAATATAAAAGATATGTCAAACTTGAAGAAAACTGAAATTTAACCAGTTCAACTTGGTTTTATATGATTCACAAATCTGTAGTCAATAGCTAAGAGATCTTGATAAATGCCATTTCTCTGTCAGAAAAACATTTACATGCCCTGAATACCTCCCAGTGTTCACTCATTTGCATGTTCCTTGAATTTGGCAGAAGCAGTTTTAAAGCATTATTCATTTGATTAAACTTTTTGATTCAGGCTATTCAGAGAATTTTACATTTGAACCTTCTTTCTGATGTTTTGTTCAACCTAGCCTTTGAAAGCCACTAAACATAATGCAGCGTTATCTCCATATGTCTGATGATGCTTTTACTCTCACATACGAATATGACTGGAATAGAGAGCGATAAAAAAAAATTACAAAGGTAGTTGGCTGAATGAGAGGAATGTGAAGAGTAGAAGGTCAGTGTCACATGGCACTGAAAATTGCTGCAATGAACAGCTCTTTGAGAGAACATGAATACAGGGATCTGTGCTTCTTTGAAGCGAAATGCATGGAACCCTGATTGGAAACATTTTTGTCGAGCAATGGCAGACTCCAGTGCAAAGAGGAGGTGGACACTGAAGCTACAAAAGTACAAGGACAAATCTGTTTTCAACAATGGATCTGTTATCACCATTAGAGTCCAGCAGCTCAATGCTTCATTTATCTGACTTGCATAATGAGACAGTTTAAATGATATTCATATGATAAATGTTCCTTTTTCTGTTGTGTTTGGAATAAATGACAATATAATTGGAGAAAATACTGTAAGTCTTTTTTTGTAAGTTCTGGGAAAAGGAGCCATTATATACCCTCTGTCTTTTTTCATAGATTATTCTCCTTTTTTAAAGCTATGTGCTTTTCAAATATTTAATAAATTAGCCTCTGAAACCACTATATGCAAATCAAGAAACTTGGGTGCCTGGCTCACAGTCTGTTACATGAGCAACAAAGTGCTAATCTTTGAAAAAGGAATAATTGTTTTCATCTTCTACTGTAGAGTAGTGTAATGAAAATAATACTAGGGCCCAAATTCAGCTGGAATGATCAATGCAGATGATTAATTTAATTCATATATTCAGCGCTATTAACCATAGAGATAGCAGTGCTGAATATATGGATAGTGCTGATGCAATCATTGCACTATAAGTGGCATTTTGCAAATGATGTCCAAGTGCAATCTGGGACGTCCAAACTAGAATGTCTGAAAGAAAAGCAGGCACATCCAAGTTCAGACATGATTTCACAAATATGGCTGTGCCCATATGAATGTCTGTGGGGGCATCTACATAGATGTCCCTGGAATAGCATTCTATACTATAGACAGCTAAGAATAGTCTAATGTTAGCATAGTGGGCTAGGACTAGAGAGTCCAGGCTTGGAATCTCACTGCTGCTATCATTGCTATTGTACAGAGTATTGGGGATGGTGGAGACCCATCTTCTCTATACTTGCTGGATGCCTTATGGCTGAAGCAAGCACTCTCCTAATCCTTAAAGCTGGTAAGACCTTTGATTGACTCCAGACATCTAGGATGTTTCTAAGATTAGGTGATAGCATCTAGGTTCTTGGGAATATCTCATCCATGCCTCCACCTCCTCCCCTTTCAGACTTGGACATCCTCGTGCTGGGGACTTCCACAGACCCAGCTTCTAAAATGCCTCTGGAGATGTCTATATGCCCATTTATAGACATCCAAAGCATGGATAGGGCTTCTAAAATAACCCCCTATCAATTTAGGGCCAGAAATTCAAAGGCATTTATACAGTTTACAGACTTATAAACCATGTAAATGGCACTGAACTGGATATTCAGTGGGACTAACACAGTTAATGCTACTAAATATCCCCAATTAATGCCACTGCATGCCCTGGTGCTAACCGCTTAGCACTGGGGCGTTCCAGGGGTGACACCAGTGACTAACCCGGCAGCGGCAATATTGCACTGCTGCTCAGTTAGCACTCACAGGTAAAAGACAGGTGCAGTAAAAGCCCGCCTATCTTTACCTGTGGGAGCTGACCGGGCAGCGACTCAATATCGTTGCTACTCGGTTAACTTCTGTGGACTTGTGGACTATGTGGCAATCCTGGATATTCAATGCCAGGGCTGTAAATATATCTGGGGTTAAAGTTCAGCAGTGATGGTTATGCTCTGTAGAAGCACATAGCAGTCCCAAAACAATATCGGGCCCTTAGTTTTCCTGGTATTTAGGAGGTCTTAACTAAACATTACTTGTCCAGCTGGCATCTGAATATCACGCCTATCCAGATAAATTTGGCCTGCCTTTGCCATGCCCTAAGCCCAACCTGATTTTATATGGATTGTCTCTGGCTTTCATCATTTTAAATGGCCTAAACCTATTTGGATAAATTTAAAAAGATATGGATGGGGCTCTTATTCATTTTCTGGCTGCCATATATTTGGCTTTGAATATCAGGCTCCCTGTAATTATAGTTGGGAAAGTAATGCATAATCTAGGTATTCGCACACACTTCTTTGCATCACTCACAACATAAAAAATTCTCAAACACTGTGGTATGAAAACCCCCCACTACCTACCTTTAAATATACCCCAGCCATCCCAGCTGTCCAGTGCAGATGCCTAGGACAGGCCACCCTCTACCCGCCTGTTGACTAACTATTGCAGTCCCACAGAATGAACTTATCCACCCATCCTCCCTGACACCATGCCTCAATGGTTGCAGGCTCTGGAGAGGAAGACACAGAACAGCTAGCTGACACACTCTCAATTTAACACTGTCCCCAATAAGTAATCATACAGGAGCGCTAAACACTCAGGGCCCTATTCTGATCGAGGCACGTCTATTCTGATTTGCACCAGATTCTGCACCCATAGGAGTTAGACATTCCCATGGGAGCAGAATCAGGGTAAAGGGCCTAGATGGGCCGGATGGACCTCAATTCTGTGCCACTGTACATACAGCCATGACCCCATCCAACGCAGCCAATGCTCTTGCATGGAGCCTCGGTGCCGTGGCGTTCCATCACCATGACACAGGTTGCAATGCAGGAGCTCCGATTCCCCACCACTGTACAAACCTGCTGTTCCCTGCTAACTGACCCCTGAAAGGGCCTGCCAAGTCTGGAATCGGGCTGCAGGGAACTACCTGGTGCTCCTCACCATTTCGGGGGGACCCACTAGTGCCAATAAGTCCCCCATCTAACTTCTCCATGTTGGATGTATAGGGCCACGACTGGAATCAGTCCTGTACATCCCGGGTCAAGGGCCCTCCTCCACTCTGCCCATGCTCCTCCTCCGGCCTACCACCTCCCGCCCCCACTGAGAGCTTCCTACACATCTCCTCTGTACATGAGGGGAACTTTGGATTTGGAATCAGCCCAAGCATTTGGCAGGGGATGTACTTCCAGACTGGACGAGAACAAAGGGAACAGATACAAGGACTGGCAGTAATTCAAGTAAAAACTCCTTTTATGGGTGTCATCAATAAAAGGAGTTTTTACCTGAATTACTGCCAGTCCTTGTATCTGTTCCCTTTGTTCTCGTGGCTTCTACAGATACTTTGTTGGTTTTGTTCGTTTACCTTCCAGACTGGACGTACATCCCCACTAAATGCTGCACACCCCTAACTGGAGGGCCAGCAAAACATGTTTGCCACAACAAAGGTGCACCAGTCTCAGACAAAGTACTGCATCCCTGATTCCTTATTGCCACATGACAATCTGAAAGTCCTAACCAAGAGGGGGATGTGCTCAGAAGAAGGGGTGAGCTCAGGGTGGGTGTCGTCGGTATTTGTATCTTTGCTTGTATTACACAGGTCTGCAAAAAAAAATTTTTCGAGAGCTGTTTTGGTTATTCCACGTAATCTTTATGTTTTTTGGTGCACTGAATCCGAAAATGACCTCCATTTTGTCATAGGACATCACGTTTCCTAACAATTTAGGTAACTATGTTAAATAAGGCAATACCTCAAAATAAATGGAAAATAAAATTAAAGTTTCATTACAATATTTTCATGAAAATCCTTTTTTGAACTAAAATGAGCTCACCTACACACACTAAACTTGATTCTTCTTCCTTGTGAGGCTCCTCTTGGTGCATTTACGCTTCTGAGTAGCATCTGGAATGTCTCTCTGAAGCATCCAACAGTAGTCTGCCATCATTGTAATGCTCCATTTTCCCTGGTATCTCCTTTCCATCTCTTTAATGTTTTGGTGGAATCGTTCACCTTGTTCCTCACTCACAGCTCCCAAATTTTCAGGAAAGTAGTCAAGGTGGGACTGGAGGAAATGCACTTTCAAACTCATCAGGCAACCTAAAGCTTGAAATGCTTTCAGCATTTGTCCGACGATCTTTTTGTAGTGAGGATCTTTGTTATTGCCGAAAAATTTCTGTACGACTTCTTTAAATGCAATCCACCCTTCTTTTTGAGGATCCGTCATGGTATTGACAAACTCTTGATCAACTATAAGCCTTCTAATGTCTGGTCCGACGAACACACCTTCCTTCAATTTTGCCTCCGACAGGCCTGGAAACTTGGTGACCAAGTATTTGAAGCATTCTCCATCTCTTGGAAGTGATTTATGAATTGCTTCATCAATCCCAATTTTATGTGGAGAGGTGGTTAAAGAACTTTATGGGAAGGTACCAAAGTTTCTCGGAGGGCATTTTTTTCACTGACTGTTAGCACCCTCGGCTGCCAACTCTTCTTGGTCCAGTGATTTTGTCGGTCTCAATTGTCCCATAGACACAGAAAACAAGGATATTTGGTATACCCAGCTTGTTGCCCGAGCAGCATGCACAAGACCTTCAAGTCCCCACACACTTGCAAACCATGGTCTTCATATTTATGTTTACGAAGAACCAATTCCAAGTTCTCGTAGGTTTCCTTCAAGTGTACGGAATGACCTACAGGTATGGAAGCGTAAAAACCTTTGTGGAGTAAAACTGCTTTGAGACTTCTTTTTGAAGAATCTATAAAAAGACGCTGTTGCTCTGAATCATATTGGATTTTAAATTGACCCATCAGACCTTCGACATCGATGTAATAAACCAACTTGTCTTCCTGGGCGAAGTAAGGAACAAACTCCTTTTCACGATGTCTGAACCATGAAGATGACACTCCTGGCAAAAATAAATTCCTGCTTTTCAGCCTTGATCCGAGTAACTCAGCAGCATCTTTGGGAAGATTCAAGTCTCTTACCAAATCATTCATCTCCTCCTGAGAAAACAATTTTGGTCTTGTATCATCTTCAAAGTCAAAACTTGATTCGTCATCTGGTTCAGGTATGACTTCACCTTCATCGGAGCTAGGTATCTCTTCCAAGGTAGCAGGGGGCTTGGGTACTGGTATATCTGTGCCATGGGGGATGGGACGAATTGCCGAGTGAAGATTGGGGTATGAAATGGAATGCTTCCATTTGGAATTAAACCCTTTCACATCGCATGAACAAAAGTAACAGTCGTCACTATGGTTCTTTTGCTCTCGCCATACCATAGGAATCCCATAACGGAAAGATTTTTTCTTACCCTTGAACCAGTTTTGGAGGTCCTCAACACACCGTTTGCACACTTTATGAGGCGCCCAGAGTTTATCTTGATCTCCAATTTTTAGTCCAAAGTATGCAAAGTATATTTTTTTCACAAAGTCTGTAATATTCTGCTGTTGCTTCAACACTGTATATTCACCACAGATGAAACAGAAACTGTCTGGCGAATTAATACACTTTCGCGGAGCCATAACATAACGGTTGAAGAATGACGAGCTAACATGAATTGCGATGAAAAAGTGTGAACAGCCTAGAACCAAGAACCTGATGGTGATTCATGCACAAGTGTGGCATGCAGGAGAGAGCAGCTCTGTGTCTGTACACGAGACAACACCGTGCTGGCCACGCCCCCCCTGCACTGACCGGAGCTGCTGCTATCTGCCCTGTGTCTCCCTCCCACTGGATTCTTCAGGAAAGATTAACCCCTTCTACCATTAGAAGCACGGACTTAAAACTTACTTAACTTATGTATATATTGCTGACCACCAGATTTACAGTGCTATATTTTTTTTTACATAACTCGGACAACCCCTTTAAGGGTTTTTTTGGCATTTTATCTTAAATGCACTTATGTGAATTAATTAATAGTAATTTGAATTAATAGTAATTTGAAAAAATTTGATAAATTTGAAGACAATTTTGCATGTTGTGGCAAATCATGACGTCTAGGAGTTTTTTCAATATTTTATTTGTTTTCATCACACCAAAATACATGGAAATTAGATGAAAATAATCAAACAGCTTTTTAGTCGCAGACCTGTGATTTGTATCTCCAAAGTGTAGAGTAAACAGGAGGGTCTTCAGTTTCTTTCGGAAGGTGGAAAGGTCATTTATGGCTCTTATGTTATCTGGGAGCTTATTCCATAAGATGGAGGAGAAGTGGGAGAATGCTCTATTGTTAATCATTTTTTTGGCTTTCCTGAAGTCAGATGGAATAGTTAGTTTATTTTTTTTACATTCTCATTGGTTTTGAATGTAATTGTTTTTGGAAATTAGTGTATCAAGGTGGGATGGTGCGATGCCTTTAATAAGCAGGCAGAGAAAGATTCCAAATTACCCCTTCCTACCAATAGCCAGATTAATATTAATAAAATACAGCCTCTAAAATGCTTGAATGCAAATGCTAGAGGCCTAAAAAATAAGATGGGAAAGTTAGAATATATAGCACTAAATAAGAAGTTAGATATGATTGGCATCTCAGAGACATGGTGGAAGGACAACCAGTGGGACATGTGATACCTGGGTGCAAATTATATTGTTATGATAGAACAGATCAAATTGGTGGAGGGGTTATACTCCATGTTAGAGAAGGCATTGAGACACAAAAGATTAAAGTTTTCCAGGAAACATAATTCACTGTAGAATCTCTATGGAATGAAATTTCATGTAAAAAGGGGAAGTGGTTGGATCCTGCACCGGCTGCCACATTTAATAGTTATGCTTCATTAAATTGATGCCCTGGTTTTGGGCTCTTTTGTATGTATTTTCCTTAATTTTATTTTCTTTTTTCTTGGGACCGTATTGAGGTTTATATTGTGGTCTAATCCAGTGGATTTGTTTTTCTTTGATGTTGTTTTTGCTTACGATGTATTTCTATATTCTGTTTACATTCAGTTTATTCTGGAGTGTATGGAAAATTAATAAAGATAAAATTTAAAAATAAAAGGGGGAAGGGGAAGGCGATGGCAGTGTGAGTGTACTATCGACAATCTGAACAAATGGATTATGAATGAACAAATGGATGATGACATGCTCAAAGAAATCAGGAAAACTAACAATAGTTACAGCACAGTAATAATAATGGGTGAATTACACCGGTATCGACTGGCTCATTGTCACAGTGAGAACATGCTAGGGAGATAAAGTTTCTAGATGAAATAAATGGCTGCTTCTTGGAACAGCTGGTTCATGAACCAACCAGAGGGGAAGCCATTTTGGACCTAGTCCTTAGTGGAACAAGATCTGGTGCAAGAGATAAGGGTGTTGGAGCCACTTGGCAATAGTGATTATAGCATGATCATGTTTGATTTAATAAATGGAGGAAGGATGGCAAGGAAATCTACAATACTACCTTTTAACTTTCAAAAGGGAGACTATGATAAAATGAGGAAAATAGTTAAGAGAAAACTAAAAGGAGCAGTTGCAAAGGATAAAGATTTACATCAAGTTTGGGTGTTGTTTAAAAATACTATCTTGGAAGCCCAGACCAGCTGTATTCCACGCTTTAAGAAAAATGGAAGGAAGTCCAAAAAACTGCCAGCATGATTTAAAGGTGAGGTCCAAGAGGTTGTTGTTGCCAAAAAAAGCATCTTTCAGAAAATGGAAAAAAAGAGCCAAATGATGAAAACTGGAAACAACATAATCACTGGCAAGTTAGATGCAAGGCATTGAATAAGGCAGGCAAAAAGAGAATTTGAGAAGAAGCTCGCTGTGGAAGCTTGCTGTGGTAGCAAAAAACCTGTGACAGAGTTAGTTCGACAATTAGATGACAAAGGGGTAAAAGGTGCACTAAGAGGGGACAAGGACATAGCAGAGAGACTGAATGAATTGTTTGCTTTGGTCTTTTCTGAGGAAGATGTAGGGATGATGCCCATGACTGAAATATCCTGTTTCCTGTAAGCACAGTTCACTATATGCAACGTGTATGTTTTATGTTCCATGTAAACCGCACTGATGTTGAATAGTGCGGTATATAAGAAAATGTAAATAAATAAATAAATAAATAAAGGTGATGCCACAGAAGAATTGAAATAAATATTGATACACTGGGAAGATGTATTACAACCATTTGATAAACTGAAGAGTAGCAAATCACCTGGACTGGATGGTATACATCCAAAGGTTTTGAAAGAACTGAAAAATGAGACTGCAGACCTACTATTGGTAATCTGTGAACTATCATTAAAATCATCTGTAATATCTGAAGATTGGAGGATGGCCAATGTAATGCCAATTTTTAAAATATGTTCCAGGGATGATCCAGGAAACTACAGACCGGTGAGCCTGACATCAGTACTGCGAAAAAGAACAAAGTTACTGAACATGTAGATAGTCATGGCTTAATAGGAGACATCCATCATGGCTTAAGCCAAGGAAGGTCTTGTCTTACTATTCTTTTATGTTTTCTTGAAGGTGAGAATAAACTGGTAGACAAAGGTGAGTCAGTGATATGGTGTATCTGGATTTTCAGAAAGCCTTTGAAAAGGATTTAAAAAGTCATGGGATAGGAAGCAGTGTACTATTGTGGATCAAGAACTGGTTAAAAGATAGAAAGCAGATGGTAGGGCTTAATAGCCAATTACCCCAATAGAGAAAGGTGAATAGAGGAGTACCCCTGGGATCTGTGCTGGGTCCACTACTTTTTAACATATTTGTAAATGACCTGGAAATGGGAATAACGAGTGAGATAATCAAATTTACAGTTGACACAAAATTATTCAAAGTAGTTAAAACCCATGAGGACTTGGAAAAATGTAAGAGGACTTTGATAAACTGGAAGTCTGGGCATCCAAATGGCAGATGAAATTTAATGTGGACAAATGAAAAGTTATGCATCTAGGAAAGATCAACCCAAACTATGGTTACACGAGGCAAGGTTCCACACTAGGAATCGCCACCCATGAAAAAGATTTAGGCGTCATCATGGATAACATGTTGAAACACTCTACCCAATGTGCAGCAGTGGTCAAGAAAGTAAATAAATGCTAGGAATCATAAGGAAAGGAATGGAGAATAAGACCAAATATATTATAATGCCTCTGTATCGTTCCATGGTGCGACCACACCTTGAATATTGTGTGCAATTCTGGTTGCCATATCTTAAAAAGGATATAGTGTTATTACAAAAGGTACAGAGAAGAGTCACCAAAATGGTAAAGGGAATGGAAGGATATCCCTATGAAGAGAGGCTAAAAGGGTTAGGGCTCTTCAACCTGGAAAAGAGACGGTTGAGAGAAGATATGATAGAGGTCTCTAAATTAATGAATGGCGTGAAACAGGTAAATGTAGATGGATTGTTTACGCCATCAAAATATAGAAAGACTAGGGGACATGCAATGAAGCTACAGTGTAATCTGTTTAAGACTAATAAGAGAAAATATTTTTTCACTCAATATGTAATCAAACTCTGGGATTCGTTACCGGAGGATGTAGTAAAAGCTGTAAATGTAGCCGGGTTTAAAAAAGGTTTGGACAAAATCCTGGAGGAAAGGTCCATAAACCATTATTAAAGGGAACCTGGGGAATCCACTGCTTGCCCCAGTACAAGCATTGTGGAAGCTGTGTGTCTTTTGGGGAAACTGCTAGGTACTTGTGACCTAGGTTGGCCACTGTTGGAAACAGGATACTGGGCTTGATGGATCTTGATCTGACCCAGTATGGCATATCTTATGTTGTCCGAATTGATCAGGAAGCACCAAATTCATCCTAACTACCCATCTCGAGGCCCCCTGGAAAGACATGCATGATGCTGGGGTATTCCAATCCTTGCATTAAAGTAAATGCCACCATTATGACTAATCAAGGTTTGCTCCTTGCCCAGCTACCATTTGTCACTCCCTGAAAGAACCATTCCCTGCAACCTTAATCCCCAAAGGCTACTAGCCTGACCCCCAAAGTAAGGGGCAAAGGACTCCTTATCAGTTATTTGCAAATCAACTAATGAAACTGACAAAGCAGGATGCAAGGTGTCTGCCCATCACACTAAGCAAGAGAAAGGTAAAAAACACCACCTAACACAGAGACATATCCACCCACCTAAATGAGCACTCAGCCTCAACCAGAATTCCATCCCATACGTAGACAACATACAGTAAAATAGGTTGCAGGGCCCCTAATCACCCTCTACTAACCACATCGTGATTGTCCTGGAGGACCAGCTATATGCCAAAATGATCTAATATCCTGCATCATTCTGCCTTTGTATTATTCCCCAATGTAAAAAACTTTCAGCCTAAAATGAGCGGAATAGTACAAACATCATAAGCCATGAGCACCTCACTGCAAGGTCAGAACAATGGAAACTGCTGCTTGAACTAGCCAACACATTAATACACAACAACAAGAAAAACCCATAGACCCACATTTCCACTATTGCAGAAATTACTTAAACCAAACATTCCCCAAAACAGAACCCCCCCCCCAGACTCTGAAATTTGCACAATCCCAATCCTGCCATCCCAAGATTCCCTGCTTCAGAGTAGCCACTAGACAACCCAGCAAGCATACATTGACAGCAAATGGGACTACCATAACAACCTTGAAACAAGAGTCACCTAGAACTGGGACCCCACATGTCAGGATTGGGCACATGAGCACAGGTGAAAGCTGCCCACACAAACACAAGGTGATAAGGTAGGAAAGGAAGATACAGAGATGTAATGCCATGCTGCCATGCAGTGATGTGGATCTGCAGTACACAGGCAAATACACAAACATGAAAATGATGTCATGTCCCAATGCCCCACCACTACTCCTCAACTGTGTAGACCATATGTGTGTGTATCAGTGGGTCATACAGCAGTGTAGATGACCAGACAAAAGTATGCGATGTGCCAAGAAAGAGAAGACGTCAGGTACTCATTTAAATAAACACTTTTAATGCACAAATGGGAGCAAAAATAGTGACACAATGCAAAATGAGGGCATGGTAACAGGGTGCAAGAGGCACATGTTGCCAAAGAACAAACAAAGCAGAACCTCACAGACATACATAGAAACACAGAAACATAGAAATATGATGACAGAAAAAGACCACATGGCCTATCTAGTCTGTCCTTCCATATCAACAACTACAACAGTCCCCTTTTTACCTTTAGAGATCCTCTGTGTTGGTCCCATGCTTTTTTGAATTCAGTTACTGTCCTCATCTCTACCACCTCCACTGGGAGACTATTCCACGGATCCACTACTCTTTCCGTAAAGAAATATTTCCGCATATCACTCCTGAATCTATCTCCCTTCACCCTCATCCCATGTCCCCTCATAGCAGAACTTGCTTTCAATTGAAAGAGGCTCTCTCCCTGAACATTTATGCCACGGAGGTATTTAAACATCTCAATCATATCACCTCTACCCCGCCTTTCCTCTAAGTGTACATATTAAGATCCTTCAGTCTGTCCTCATATGCTTTATAATGAAGCCCACTAAACATTTTAGTAGCCACCCTCTACACCAACTCCATCCTGTTCACATCCTTTTGATGGTGCGGTCTCCAGAATTGCACACTATACTCCAAATAAGGTCGCACCAAAGACTTATAGAGAGGCATTATCACCTCCTTTTTTCTGCTAGCCATTCCTCTCCGTATGCACGCAAGCATCCTTTTAGCTTTTGCCGTCGCCTTTTCTACCTGTTTAGATACTTTAAGATCATCAGACACAACCACGCCTAGGTCCCGCTCTTCTTTAGTGGACAAAAGTACTTCAACCCCTATACTATATTGCTCCCTTGGATTGCTGCAACCCAAATGCACGACCTTACAGTTTTTTAACATTAAATCCCAGCTGCCAAATTCTAGACCATTCTTCAAGCTTAGATAGATCCCTCCTCATGTTATCTACACCTTCCTGGGTGTCTACTCTATTGCAGATTTTGGTATCATCCGCAAAGAGGCAAACCTTACCCGACAGCCCTCCCGCTATATCACTGACAAAGATGTTAAAAAGAATCGGACCAAGGACAGATCCCTGGAGCACACCACTGGTAATATCCTTCTCCTCAGAGTGAGCTCCATTTACTTGTACTCTTTGTCGCCTCTCACCCAACCAATTTCTAACCGAAGCAGTAACTTTAAGGTCCATCCCTAGGGTGCTCAGTTTGCTTATATGTCGCCTGTGAGGAACAGTGTCAAAGACTTTACTGAAATCTAAATACACCACATCTAGAGCTCTCCCTCGGTCCAACTCCCTGGTCACCCAGTCAAATAAATCAATCAGATTTGTCTGACAAGACCTACCTCTGGTGAATCCATGCTGCCTCAGATCCTGTAATCCGTTGGACTCCAGAAACCTCACTATTTTCTCTTTCAGCAGCGTTTCCAATAATTTACTCACCACTGAAGTTAAACTAACCGGCCTGTAGTTTTCAACCACATCCTTACTTCCGCTTTTGTGTAAAGGCACCACATGAGCCTCTCTCCAGTCCTTTGGCACCACTCCCAAATCCAATGAGGCAATGAAAAGGTCAGTCAGTGGAGTTGCTAGAACGTCCCCAAGTTCCCTCAGTATTCTAGGGTGTATCCCATCCGGTCCCATCGCTTTGTCTACTTTAAGTTGAGCTAGTTTCTCACAAACACAGTCTTCTGAAAATTGTTCAAGATGTCCCTCGCTTCTGTTCCTATTTGTGGGTGTTTTCTGAGGTCCTGCTCCTGGTTCTTCATCTGTGAACAGAGAACAAAAATATTTGTTAAGCAATTCCGCTTTATCCTTATCAGCTTCTACATATTCCTCCCCTGCACCCTTGAGTCTGACAATACCACTTTTGCCCTTCCTCATCTCACTAATATATCTGAAAAATGTTTTATCCCCCATTTTATCGCATTGGCTATTTCCTCCTCCTTTTGAATCTTTGCCTTCTTGACTACTTTGCTAGCTTCTCTAAGTTTTTCCAAATACAGATGCCTGTCTTCCTCTCTCTGTGATCTCTTGTATTTCATGAAGGCCTCCCTCTTTTTCTTCACTTTTTCAGCTACTTCTTTCGAAAACCATAGTGGTCTCCTTATCCTTTTACCTATATTTACCATTTAAAAAAAAGGTTGGTTGCCCTTAAAATATCCCCTTTCAGTTTTGCCCACTGTTTTTCTACATCCCCCAGCTGTTCCCATCCCACTAACGACTCTCTGAGGTATTTGCCCATCTTCGCAAAGTTAGTCTTCCTAAAGTCTAAGATCCTCACCTTTGAATGGATTCTAACAGCCCTAGTCCTAATACTGAACCACACCATCTGGTGATCACTAGATGCAAAATGATCTCCCACTACAACATCAGAAACACTTTCACCGTTGGTAATGTTGTCCTCAACATTTCTATGCACCCTTAAAGTTTTATTCCAACAACATTTTCAATTTATACAATTAACATACATAATAAATCTGGTTAACAATTCTGTTTAGGCTTTAACAAAATTGTTTAGAGTACATTATGAAAATCACCAGCTTAGTTCTCTTACTTTGTCTCAGGTATGTGGTATTTAATTTTGATTACAAACAAAAAAATTTATCATCTCTCTTACTCAACCCAAAATATAATTTTCCTTTAAGTAAGCAGAACACAAACCTTTAGTTTCACGTGTGGAACTTCGCATTGTATTCTTCTCACTTTCAGTTATAGCTACCCTCTGTTTATCAAGTAAAGGTTCTCGTAATTGTACAAAGGTTCGTACCCAATAACATTTTTTTTTTCATCACCTTCCCCATTAAATTTTCTTTTCCAGAATCAAAATTTATTGGAGTAATCTGGGATGACATACCCACACTGGATGTTTCTGATCTTTCCAAATCCAAAGGAAATATCTTTAACATATTTCTGTGTAACACTCTTATTTTTCCTGATTCACCTTGAATTCTAAAACACAACTAAATAGTTTAAAAAAAAAAAAAAAAGCGGCAGAGCCCGGGCCGCGGCCCCTGCTCCCGGGGGGCCGCCTGCGGCGCGACGGGCCGTGGGCTTAGCGGGTGCGGCGGACCGCTCGGGGGCCCCCAGTGCCCGTGTCTGAGGCGGGTGCCTCCAGGGGTGAACCAGATCCCTCTGTGGGGCCTCTGGTCGAGGGTGCTGCATTGGTGGCGTTGGGCGGCGAGTCGGCGGTGCCTTGGCCATTCGGAACGGCCTCGTGGGGGGTGGAGGCCCTTGGGGGGGCAGCGGCCTGGGAGGCTGGGGGTTGGGGTCTTCGGCTCGGGTTTGGGGGGTCGCCTCCGCTCTCGGTACCCCTGGTGTGGCTGCTTTCTCTTCCCCTTCTCCGCAGGTGCCGTGGACTTCACCGCCTCCCCCTCCATGGCTTCCTCTGCTACGTCGGCTGGAGCGGATCGGGGGGACTCAGCGGGGGCCTCTGCGGGGCTCGAGGTTCCGGCGCCGGGCGTGGGATCTGACGGGGCTCCTGTCGCCCCCGCGGGGGGGAGTGGTGAGTATGCGGGGGGCGCTGCGGGGGGGGGCCTCTGACTCTACCCCGGGCGCGGGGGGGGCGGGGACGGTAGCGGGGCAGCGCAAACGTGCTCGGCGATGCCGGCGGGCATCCGCTTCCTCTTCCTCCTCGTCGTCGTCCTCGACTTCATCGGTCGGTTCCGCGGGGGGCTTTCCCTCTGCTGGGGTTTCGCTTCGAGGCGCGTTACTATTTTGATATGTGCATGCCATGGGCTGTGCCATCTCTTGTGCGTATTTCGAAGCCTTCAGTACGTTCTTGCATTGGGTCGTGGAACAACAGTCGGGGGCTGCTTCCGTGGTGCACGGGCCTGAGCGTGCTCCCACGTGTCCAATCTCCTCAGTACTTTTCTGCGTGTGGCTGCCGACTTCGGCATCCCCGTCGCATCTGATAAGACGGTCGGACCGGTTACGTGCCTTACTTTTCTCGGTATTGAAATTGACACGGTGGCGATGGTGGTGCGCTTGCCGGCGCAAAAGATCCGTCGCCTTCGGGAATTGGTGGCCTCTATAGGTTCCGCTTCCAAGATTTCCCTCCGTGTCCTCCAGTCGTTGGTCGGACATCTCAATTTTGCTTGCCGTGTCCTCCCCATGGGGCTGCCCCATCATCGTATTCGGGTGTCGCCGGGATGCGGGCGGATCTGCGGGTCTGGGATGCCTTTCTGGCTGGCTTTAACGGGTCCTCTTTCCTGCAGCTGCCGGAGCTCTCGAATCACGATCTGCAGTTGTTTACTGATGCGGCGGGCGGTTCTGGTTTGGGGCGTATTGTCATGGGTCCTGGTGTGCTGAGCCCTGGCGGCGGATTGGGTAAGCTCCGGCCTCACCCGGAACATCACCTTCCTGGAACTTTTTCCCATTGTGGTGGCTCTCTGGGTATGGCCGGACCGCTTGCGGAACCGGCGGGTAGTCTTTTGGTGCGATAACGCGGCAGTGGTTGAGGTCATAAACCGTCAAGCCCCCCGCTGCCCTGGGTGGCTTCTTTGATGAGGGTGTTGGTGTTGGCCTGTTGCGCTTGAATGTCACCGCTAGGGCTCGGCACGTGCCTGGTTCCAGAACTCTATTGTGACGCTTTGTCCCGTTTTCAGTGGGCGCAGTTCCGGCGGCTGGCTCCTCAGGCGGACGAGCTGCCTGCGCTGGTTCCGGAGCATCTCTGGAGAATTGGGATCCTGGCCTGATGGTTCTCCTGGCGGCATCGGTGGCTCGTAGTACCTGGGCGGCGTACCGGCGGGGCTACCGTCAGGTGAGTGCTTTTCTGGGCGCGCATGGCTGGTCTGGGGGGGCGTGTCGGATGTATGGTCGGCCGTTTTGTGTTGTGGGCGAAGCAGGAGGGCTGGGCCGGTCGGCAGTCGGGAGCATTGGCGGGCTTCTCTTTCTTTGTAAGGCTGCTGGTTGGGGAAACCCGCGTGTCTCCTTTTTAGTTGGGCGTCTGCTTGCCGGATGGGCTCGCGTACAGCGGTGGCGCGGGATTGGCGGCTCCCGATATCTCATGAACTGTTGTTGCAGGTTTGTGAGGTTTACCGCGGGTGGCGGCCTCCGGTTTCGAGGCGGTCTTGTTTCATGCGTGTTATACGGCCTTTTTCGGCGCCTTTCGGGTATCCGAGCTCGTCCCTCGGTCCGCGAGCCGGGGGGCCTTTGGCGGGCTCGACTTCGGGCATGTTCGTGTGGATCCGGTGCGGGTGCAGATTTTCTTATCTCGGTCTAAGACGGACCAGTCCGGAAAAGGGGTTGGGTCTTGCTCCGTGCTATTCCTCCCTTGTTGTCTTGTCCCGTGCGGGCTTTGGGTGCGTACGTGCAACAGCGACCGGGGGCGCGGGGTCAATTCACCGCGGACGGCAGGCCAGTGACCCAGTATCAGTTCACGGCGGTGCTACGGTTGGTTTTGCGCGCCTTGGGTTGCCCCGAACGGAGTTACGCTTCGCACTCCTTCGGATTGGGGGCGGCGACTAGCGCGGCCTGCGGGTCTGGACTCGCGGGTCATTCAGCGCATTGGCAGATGGCGGTCGGGGCTTATGCTGGGTATGTTCGCCCACCGGCCTCAGGGGGGGCCGCCTAGTTCCTTGGGTACTCTGCCCGCAAAAGGGGGGGGGTAGGCGGGGCAGGGGGGGTACTAATGCTTTTCTCCCTGTTGCAGAATTGCTTGCTGGTGGCGGTCCGCTCTTTTCTGATTGCAGGTGGTGTGTCCGGTGGGGGACTGGTGGATCATCGGCACTCTTTCGTCTACTGGGCGGAGCGTCGAGCGGCTGTTCGGCCGTTGGGGGTTCATCTTGGTCTTGCTGGGACAGGAGTGCGCCTGTGCTGGATGGGCCGCCGCGGTATGCTGGGGGGACAGCTCCTGGACCACGTCCATGCCGAACTCGGACGGCGGCAGCGGCCAGTCGGGCTGCTGCTTCACCTGGGGGGCAATGACGTTGCTGGCTGGGCTCGCCTGCAGCTCATTCTGACGATTTTGGATGACATTGCCCGGCTGCGGGAGGTCATCCCAGGGGTGGCCATCATTTGGTCGGACATTGTTCCTCGTCCTGACTGCTGGACCCAACGGCGTTGGTCGGGTTGTGCAAGCTCAACCGTCAGATTGGCGTTGGGTGCAGCGGTCGGGGGGATACATGTTCGACACCCGTGGGCTGATGTCGCTTGTGGGCTTTACCGGCTCGATGGGGTTCACTTGGCTCCGGTGGGGCAAGACCTGCTTCTCAATGATTGGCAGGAGGCATTGGAGTCTTGGTGCTGGTCGCAGCTTTCTTGGTGGGGGCGGCTCTAGGATAGCGAGCTACCTAGTGCCGGTGGCGGGGTAGCGAGCTGGTTGCTCGTGGACCCGGTGCCTCAATGCAGCCGTATGCCGCCTTCCAGGTGAGCGGCATGGCTCGTCAGGTTGGGGGAGACGTCCTGGATGGGGTCTCCACCGGAAATAGGAACCCCCTCAGCCGGCCTTTTGCTATAACGGCTAGGCAGGCGCAGGGGGGGGGGGGGTCACGGGGGGGGGGGGGGTGTGGTTGGGGGTCCAGTTTGGTAATAACGGATGGGGGGGGGCCCCATCCGGATGAGGGGGGGGGTTATGCGGTTATTTTGTTACTGTTTTGGATTACAAATTGGGCCCGTGTTGGGCCGGTGTTTACAGTCAATAAAGCTGCGACCAAGCAATGTTTGCACCATACCCTGATGTCTGTGCGGTTTGTATTGGGGGGGGGGGTGGGGGGAGTGGGGGACGGGACGGTGGAAGGGGTGAGAAGAGAAGGGAGGTGGGGGGGAGAGGGTGGGGGATGGGTACAGGCCGGGTTGGGCATCCGGATACCTCGGTTATGAGGGGGCTGGACCGCCGGGCCCCGGTTCCGCGCCGGCCTTGGTAAACCGGGTTACGGGGCCCGACCTCTGGCTGGCCATGCTTGTCGGGGGGGGGGGGAGGGGAAGGGGGGCGTACCTGATTGGTCCGCGTAGGCGGACACGTGGTTGGCAGCGCGAGCAAGGAGGGCTCGCTGCTGGCGTTCCCTCTCTTCCTCCTTGCTCGCGTGGTGAAAAGGTTTCCCTCCCTCCCTCCCTTTGTTTGCGGGGGGGGGGGGGAGAGGTGGATGTCGTTGCAGCTGGTGGGGGGGGATTGCCCTTTTGGGCCGGGTGAGTGGGGGTAGCGAGCTGGTGCTCGTGGGCCCGGTGCCTCAATGCAGCCGTATGCCGCTTCCAGGTGAGCGGCATGGCTCGTCAGGTTGGGGAGACGTCCTGGATGGGTCTCCACCCGGAAAATAGGAACCCCCTCAGCCGGCCTTTGCTATAACGGCTAGGCAGGCGCAGGGGGGGTGGGTCACGGGGGGGGGGTGGTGTGGATGGTGCTCCACTTTGCTACTAACGGCTGGTGGGGGGGCACCATCCGATGAGGGGGGGGGGTTATGCGGTTATTTTGTGTACTGTTTTGGATTACAAATTGGCCCGTGTTGGGCCGGTGTTTACAGTCAATAAAGCTGCGACCAAGCAATGTTTGCACCATACCCTGATGTCTGTGCGGTTTGTATTGGGGGGGGGGGTGGGGGGAGTGGGGGACGGGACGGTGGAAGGGGTGAGAAAGAGAAGGGAGGTGGGGGGGAGAGGGGTGGGGGATGGGTACAGGCCGGGTTGGGCATCCGGATACCTCGGTTATTTGATTAGTTCCCAAAATCTCTAGAACTATATAAATTTCACTTTCCCATGGACTTTGTAACTTATGTCAACCAGAATAACTCTGTTTTCACACCAACACTCTATCTCCAACGTGTAATTCAGACATTCTACTTTTTTTTATCAAAACTTTTCTTCATTTTCAAGAAACTTTCTGCAGACCTCTCCCGGGCTACATAACGAGCAACTTCGAATTTTTCCTGTTGAAGTTGAATCCAATTTTCAGGCATTTCAATATCACCATCAGAAGACATTCCTACCGTTACCAAAAGGCACGATGGAAGTAATGTGTCTCTACCCAAAAATAGATAAACTGGAGCAAAACCAGTAGAAGAATGTATTGAGCTGTTATATATTTGATTCAGTTCAGGCAGATATTCGGACCACTTTCTTTTTTTATTCTCCGGGAACGTACGCAAAATTTGATGCATTGTCCTATTGAATCGCTCGCACCTACCATTTCCTTGAGGATGGTATGGAGAAGTTCTGGATCTCGTTATGCCATACCAACTGCAAAGTTCCTTTATTACTTCTGACTCGAATGCTCTTCCTTGATCCGAATGTAAACGTTCCGGAATTCCATAGACAGCTAACCATCTATTAATAAGCATTCTTGCAGTAGTTTTTGCCGTTTGATTCCTAGTAGGTATCGCAACAGTAAATCTAGTGAACATGTCTGTCAAGATCAGAACCGATTCAAAACCACTACGATCTTTTTCTAGTATCGTATAATCCATTGCCAAAACTTCTAAGGGTCTATTTACATGGAAAGAACCAACTTTTTCTCTTTCTCGAGGACACGGTAACTTTGCAAAACAACATTGAGAACATTTGCTTATCCATTTTTCAACATCTTCTTTTAAATGCACCCAAAAATGTTGCTTGCGTATATTTTTAAAAGTGGTTTCCACTCCAAAATGTCCTGCTCTATCATGGAAATTTTTCAATACTTTGTTTTTTAGTACTTCAGGCACCACCACTTGCCACACCACATCTCCATGTCGGCAGTCTTCAAACTTTCTAAACAATACATTATCTCTGATCATTAATCTATCTCTTTGTTTCCAGAGCATTTTTGTTTCTCCCGTTACTTGTTGCCAATTCACTTCTGTAGGTTTTTGTCTTAGCCACTCTAATATTACTTTTATTACCGGATCAGCCATTTGAGCTAGATAAATTTCTTCTTGTAATTACTCATATAACATCAACTTATTTAACACTATCACCTGCTTCATGGGAATATCTTTACTTGTATTTGGTTTCTTGACACACTGTAACGAATTGAGTCTCAAGAAATCTTTTCCACCATTATCTTTTTCTTGTTCCTCTAGAACTTTAGCTATCAGGATACTGTTTGACATACTGGCGGACTGGGTAGCAGTTATCAACAATGGTCCTTCCCAGTTCCTAACAGTATTACATTTTCCTACAATTATCTTTTCAGACCTCTCGGGAATTAATTGACCTATTCTTCCCAAAACTTTCACAAAATGTACTCGGTGCTCTTTTGGATTTTGTTTTTGAAGACTTATTTCCGTAATTGCCGTTGAAAGTTTTGTTGGTTCCAACGTAAAACAGGATAAATCCCAAAACAGTCCTTCCAAGTGACTTAACACATTCATTCCTACGATACCTTGGGCTGTGTTTTCTTCCAACCTTCCATTTCTGAAGTTGTCTTGAACAACGAATATGCACCTTTCTGGAATCAATTGTCCCAAGCACTGCATGTTAGCATCAATGTACCCTAGAACTGGAAGTCCAGTTCCGTTCACAGCTATTAACTTCAACTGTGAGGCATCCTGAAGCAAATACGGATCAGGGAAATTTTTAAAGAAAAAACTGGCTACGATAGTGGATACGCTTGACCCAGTATCAACGGTACATGTTATTTCAATTCCATTAATTCTCATTTTAAGGAGCAGACTTGGTCCCACCGCCTGTTCTCCAAATAATTTTTCTTCAGATTTTTCCCTCTTGGTTTCGGTCACTTGTCCTTTTACCACAGCTTTTCGTCCAATCTCTTTGTCTATGGAATCACTCAGTTGACTTCTTTTAAGCGATTCATTGCTGGTACTTGGTATACCACTACTGTTTAAACTCCCATTCCCACTATCAAAATGAGGTACTTGCCGAAATTTTTCACTCCTGCACTGTCGAGCTATGTGTCCCGGTTCTTGACATTTAAAACAGATAATTTGTTCTGAGGATGTTCTTCTTGAATTTTCTCCCAAAACAAAATCTCTCCTCCTGGCTTGAGGATCACCGGTTCTACTGTTATTATATTCCTTCTGTATTCCTCTATTCCATCTTTCTCGTCTCTGCATCTCCCACTCTTGTTTTTGTCGCTCAGTCCACTGAGTAAACAACCGGGTCAGTATCCCTACTTGCACCATCACCCGCATCTTCTCTAGGCCTCTGGAGAATTTTCTTCGGCTCTACCACGACCGGTACTCTCTCTTCTCCTGTTGGTTGTCTTCATTTCGTTTAGTGATCTCCCTTTTCAATGAGGTATCTCTTAATCCCAGAATAAACTGTTCTTTTAAGGTTTCCTCCGGCGTTCCCATTCTTCTGTGATCTCTTTTTAAAATTACATCCATCTTTTGTTGTAGTTTATACCCGTAAACTCTAATAGTTTCTTTTTCTTCCTGTTTGGCATTGTAAAATTCTTGTATCCTTATTCCCAAAGCAACTTTATCTCTGTACACCTGTTTTAAAATTTCAAAAATCTCCTCCACAGTACAGTCTGTAGATAAAGAATATTTCACGGTATCAGCTGCTAGACCTTTCAGATGATCTCTGATAACGTCTACTTGGTCTTCCGGAGAAATCTTTAAAATTCTCATCCTAACTCTCACTTTTTCTATCCACTCTTCCACAGTTAAATCCAAAGTTTCCTTCTGGAACCCAGAAAATTTTGGAATCATGTGTTCATGAGGGATTACTACTGTATTAGTAATTGTCTGAGGCATTCGAATTCCACTGGATCCAGCTTCCAATTCCATTTAAAAAAAATAATAATAATTTAAAAAAAAATTAGTTATTTAATTTAAGGAAACAAATGTTGTTGCGAAACAGAACTTACTCTCCCGACTAAATAATTGTCAAACACACCCAAAACAAAGTTATTGAAGTGCTCTTCCAGCGTTAACAAAAATTTTCTAAAACTTGTAAATTATTCAGCATAACCTCTAAGAAAGGTCAGAGTGAGCAATTTAAATTCAAATCCTTCCTGAATCCTTTCTGAATCCTGCCTGTATCCTGCCGATTATGCCAAAAACCTGTAGCCCGCCCCCTTTCGTCACCGCACGCGAGCGCGCGTGTCGTCCTTGCCCTTGCCCTTGCAGGCGACCTGATACCACACACCCTGATGTGGCTTCCTCTCATGTAGTCAGTAGCCGTCGGGCGTCAGCACCAGACCCGCAAAGCGAGGCAAAGGGGGGGAAGTGCAGTACACACCGGTACCTTCAAAAGGTACCGGGGAAAAAAGTTTACAATGGGTAAATTTAGATGTTAAGAATAAAATTTATAAATGAAGCTACAGCAAGGTATCTTAATATTTATTTCTCACAGGTTCTAACACCTTACTGTACCTTCAGCTGAAATCATCTTTCTATTCAGCCAGATGGACATAAGAGAATAACCCTTCTTGCATTTCAGTATTTATTGTATTAACAGATAGTATTAATTAACATTAACCACAATTCTTTACAACTCTTATAAAGTTTTCTCTACGTTTTCTAAACAATTGCACAACTATTCTGACTATCCAGCATTCCAAAGTTTATTTCTCTCTCAACCTCAAATAGTTGTCTCCTGAATTCAGAACTTCTTGTAACTTTACTTTCCCTTATAACAACAGCATATTACAAAACTAACAAATAGAAAGTAGTTCTCTCTCTTTTCTTACTCTCTTCTTCTCCTTTGTTTATACTACAAAACTGTCCAGAGCTTCACTTAGCTTTTTCCTAATGTTTGTGGACGATGTCTTTTATCCGGATGACTGTGAAGGTTGAAGAGTTGGGGCCCAGAATTCGCGCAGGAACACTGCTCCTCAGGAACCTTGGAAATCTGGTGACCTGTCTCCCTATCTTAAAGAAAGTAACAGGAGGCAAAACCCTAACTTTCTACTTCTGTTTTCACAACATTCCAATGTATTATTGCTCTTCAAAATAAATTTATTTCCCTAACTAATAAAAATAAAATTAATCAAAGTCCCTAACTAAATTTCACCTGGCAGTACTTTAATCCCTATGCTGAAGTATTTACCAAACTCTCTTTTGACATAACACACCTTGTATCTAATCTTACTCAGTCTTCAAAACTCAGAATGGCAGTTGTCTATAACCATTCCACAATGCTTAGCCTCTACACATTTCTGTTCCAAAGCTATACCAATGCTGTACCAATACTGGTGAAACAACAAGTTCCTGAATTCCCTAACAAAGAAAACCTGTTCACCAATATTTCTCTATCTTTAACAGAGCTTTCTTTCAAACATTCACTGCCCCAAACAAAGCAGTTTTTAAATACATTCCAAGTTTCTGCCTTTAACTCTCTCTGTCACAGCAGGAAATTTCTTAGTGTGCTGATTGGCTTTATGACTTCAAACACTTCAAAATACAGATTACTAAAAACACAGCTCTGCTTAAGAAACCTCTAACACTTACACTCTGTCAGTTTCTAGCAGAGAACTCCCAAGAAACTCTTTGGTAAAAACCTCTGGTTTTACAGCCAACAGAGTCTCCACCTACACTGTTCAAAACCTCTCCTCATCAGGACCATCTCCAGTTAGCCTGAAGTCTCTAAACCCAAACTCCAGTTTCACACTTCCAATACAATGTATCTCCAATAGATACTTTTACAAATGCATAACAGCACATCTTCAAACATAATTCAAACTGCTGTTTTCCTTACTCAGGATCACACAAAAAAACAAACTTCAGTCTGTACAACTTCAAGCACAAGACTTCTCTCTGTTCAAAGAAATAAATATACTTCTGTACACAAACAGACTTCTCCCTATTTCAGAAAGCAAACCCTTTTTCTTTCTTACAGTTCCTTTTCAGTTTCCCTGCCTTCCTTCTTCAGTTTTAAAAACAAGACAGTAAACAAAAACTTTCTTACTATTGTTGTCAAGGAAACCAAGACTCTGCTGACATCATGCAATCTGTTTCCTTAGATTCTCTAACCAATCAAAAACATGTTTACAAAATATGCAAATGAAGCAATAGAACCTAAACCAAATGCTGCAGGAGAAAATCAGTTTTACTTTTCAACTGCACATCTCATTAAAAAGAATGGCATAAACTCAAGCAGGATGTTTCAGATAATAAAAACCTCTCCAGACAATCCAAAATCCATATCTCTTTAGAACTCAGCTAACTCACACATTCTAATACATCCAAATGTAAATGTGAACACTCCTCAGGCACCGCACAGTCCCAACAAAAACTTAACCTCACAAGGTACTTATCCCCCTCTCAAACAAACTTAACCCCACAGGGGTGGGGGGGTTAGAGTAAGCACCAAGTCCAGTATGGCCCCTTCACGTGTGGGGTCTGTTACCAATTGCCTGAATAGTTCTCCCTGTAGAGAATCCAGGATCTCCTTACTTCTAGATGATACCGCAGCAGGAAAGCGCCAATCAACATCTGGCATATTGAAATCTCCTATCAGTAGCACTTCCCCTTTCCTAGCAATGCTGTGCATGTCTTCAATTAACTCTCTTTCCACCTCTTCCTCTTGTGAGGGAGGTCTGTATATCACACCAATGTAAATAGATTTCTCTTTCTCTCTTTCTAGTTTAACCCACAATGCCTCCTCTCTCCCTTTTTTTTTTTTTTAAATTCTTTATTTTCGTTTTGCAACAACAAAGGAAAGGAAGACATACAACTAAGAGACAAATACATACATGTAATGTGATACATACACCAAAGCAAACCCCCACCACCCCCCGCCCCCCAGCGTCTTCTCTAGAAACTAAAACATTCTCGAAGCGGACGTGTACTGACATTATTGTGTTACAAAACCTTCCAGCGGTCTGAAACATTATTATGTTACAAAACTTTACAGCGATCTGAGACATGATGAGTGTACATTAAACAGACATGTCGAAGCAATGAGCAGATGGTACATGATCATTGAGCATCTGCCATTTAGACAAGCAAGAATGAAATTGGGTATGGAAAATAGCTCTCCAAGATATCTGCTCATAGTTACTATATAAGCAGACAAGGTTCCACTATTCATTGACAGCAAGTCGAGAGCTATCCCTCCAAGTCCCCGTGATCAAACACATGGCTATACCCAGCATAAAATCAGGAGAAAACGACCCTTCTTAGGAAGAGAGGGGACCCCCGCCACTGAGCGGAGTCCCACAATCGTCCGAGAAAGAGGCTCGTGAAGGTGCAAGATAAAGGAAATACGACCCCAGACCCGCCCCCAGTAAATCTGTAGTTAAGGACATTTACAAGAACATGAACGAGGGTTCCCACATCAGTATAGCGAGACCTGCACAGGCCCCTGGCAATTGTGTTCCATTTGACTATTTTCTGGAATATGAGAACATCTTTGTGCAAAAGGACAAGAGTTGAGTTTGGATAGCTGAAGCAGATCGGGAAACCCGCATTATGTTGCTCCAAAAACGCTCCAATGCACAGGGGTTAAAGTGGTTTGCGGTTAGCAAGCCCAGGCTTGTTGGATTCTACAAGTGACAGTATCTGTACCCTGACATAATAGTTTATAAAAGGTAAAGGCTGCTCCATGTGTACTACTAATAGAGTGAATTAGTTCTAATAGCCCATCCTTAGTAGGGACAGAGGGCGGCATGATTGGAGCACTTTTGAACGCAAATCCCCTGTATAGATCAGCAAAGGTTTTCCAACGAGCTGCAGAAAGAGCTGTTGGGGTGTCCTGATCCCCCTGGAGGACCAGGGTCTGGAAATAGTCATGCATGGCTGCTCAAATTTCAAACCGAAACTCTGGCTGAGTTAATAGGGCTCTATCAAAGAGCCAGGCCCCCGGATTCCCTTGAAGTGCATTAGTATGGTAGTGAAAAGGAATAGCAGCATGATCTGAAATATACGAGGAGTGAATCTTTGCAGCGTCCACCTGGGGAGCTAACAATGTTGATATTAGAAAGAAATCTATGCAAAACTGGAATTTGTGAAGGGAAGAGAAGAAGGTAAAGTCTAGCTCATTGGGGTGTAGTAGCCTCCGTAGGTCGACTAGAACAATATCTTTGATCATAGAGGCAAGCGCGATATGACTCTTGGGGGGACCACTTATCCTGGACAACTATTTGTCAGTCAGAGGATCAAGAACTGAATGGAAACCCCCCCACTATCAATGAAGAATTAGCAGAGGCCTGCGCAGCCTGAGCAGTAATAGCAAGAGGACAGGGTCATCCAAATTAGGAACATGAAGGCATATACATGTAATTTTAAAGTTACCCATCTTGAGGTGAACGCTGGGCTATCTACCCGCTGTGTCTAAGCAAGTCGCTACAATAGTAGCATGCAGAGATTTCCTATCCAATATAGCAACCCCTCATTTCTTAGAAGCAGCTGGGGAGTAGGCGGCCACCATGTAAGGTTTAATATTGAGGTGGAAAGTTTCCTTCGAATTGAAATGTGTTTCTTGGAGGAAAATCAGGTCCGCAGCCTCATGATTTAGATAGCTTAGGAGTTTCCTCCATTTTATCGGATTATTGATTCCTTGTACGTTCAATGAAAAAATCTTACATGGTGCCATCAGTCGATACTAGACATTTTAGGTAAGAGCGCTTGAAAACTTACAACATAATCAGAATCTGTACACTAATGACATAAGCACCAAATATGCTGGCCAATACACCACATTGAAAAGTATGTACCAAAGTAACTTAGAGAAGAAGCAAACCCTCAATGAATATGGCGACCAGATGTCTGCGGGAGGAGGCCCTAGAGAGGAGATAAGACATAATAAAAGAAAAGAAACACCAGAGTCCATAAGAAACACTGTCTCTGATATTCGTCGAGGCTACAATGGGTAGATGGAGTCGGGTCCCAGATATCTTCAAAATAAGGCGACAGACCTCCTTCGATAAACTCTTCGCTGAGCCGCGGTAAATCCAATATGGCAGGCACAGCGGATATGAGAGTACTGGCAGGAATATTCTGGAAATCAGCGCATCAAGTCGGCTTCTTTAGAGTCCAAAAGCTCCGCTAGTAGCTCAGGGTCCTCAAATGTTCTTGTCTGATTGTGAAGCGTGACTCGGAGCTTGGCCGGGTACAGCAGACCATAGCGTGCTTGTAATTGTTGAAGCCTCGGCCGAAATTCCAGAAAGCGCTTTCGGCGGTCGACCGTGGGTTTAGCCAAGTCAGGATAGAAGGAGACCTTGTGGCTCTCAAACTCCATATGGCCCTTTGCCCGGGAGGCACTGAGAATTTGTTCCACATGTTGATATCTCAAAAGTCGAAAGATGATAGGCCGCGGGGTCTTCCTGTTGAGCGTTATGTTTGTGGGTACACGATGAGCACGATCGATCTCCAATTCTTTGGTGAAGGTGATTTGGAGCAAGGAAGGGAGGATTTTACTTAAAAACTCCTTCATGTCACCCAATTCCGCTCCCTCCGGTATGCCCACGAGGCGCAGGTTGTTGCGGCGTGCTCTATTGTTGCCATCTTCCACTTCTTTCTGCAAAGCCCGCACCTGACGTTCAACTTTGTCGAGTTTGGACAGCCGGACCGCATGGGAGTCTAATATACTCTCCATTTTGTCCTGACGCGAAGAGAGCCCCTCTAGCCTGCCTTGCAGTACACCAAGATCTTCCCTCAGCGCTCGAAGTGCTTCACCATTTGACTGCACGAGGTCCTTAACCCCTCTAATTTCTGCGAGGATTTCCTGCTGCATTTCGGGGCCCTCGCGCAAAGCCAGCCCCTTCTGCGGGGACGGGGGTTCAGTTTTGGAGCGTTTACCGTGAGAAGCCGCTGGAGAGCCAAATTCCAGGCGCGTGGGTTTGGTCCCCGCCATCTCACCAATGTGCCCCGGCAAGATCAGAGCAGAAATTCAAGTTTGTCCGGTGTTAATTCAGGATTCTGAGTAGGCCTCTCGGGAGCCTCAGCATTATGCGACCATCCCGCTGGACATCGGGCTCCGCCCCCCTCTCCCTTTTTAAGCTCTGTAATTCCAAAGCTTTAATAGTAGTTTTTACATATAATGCCACTCCTCCTCCCCTTCTTCCTACCCTGTCCTTTCTGAATAAAGTATAACCAGGTATAGTTACATCCCATACAGAGATAGCACTATGCAGAAGGCCTGCTGCAATGTGTGCTGTGGATATAGGAGTATCACATATATGTCAATGTACAGGGAATGCACAAATGAAGTCAGAAAATGGACACACCCACTGTCACACTGCAAAGTTACTGGTGCAGTGTGAGTGGTGCAATGTCATGTGATAAAGAGGACTGTGCAGGCATGCAAAGATTAGTTTGTAAATCAATGTACAGTGCCACATCTGTACAGTAACCACACACAATGACATGTACATGGAGGTAGAAAGAAAGGTCAACAATGGTGCACTAACCCACACAATAGCCACACCGGCACATGCACCGGTGTAACAACAGAATCAGGAAGATGCACATGCACCATGTACATTGAACCGTGACAGAGTGCTGCCCCAGATGCACTGTAAAACCCCCTGTGAGGGTCAAACAGCAATCACAGATGTTGACACGCATTACATTGGTGTGGTGGCAAACAGCGTGTCATGTTCAAGTGTAAGGTAGCCAGACAAATAAACAGGACCTACATAATGTACCTCCTGTGCCACACACGTACCTGCATGCACCTGGTGATCCAAACATATGTGGGAATCCTGCGATGCAAGTCATACACATGGGCCACACACACCAACACAATGTCAGATGGATGTACAACATACAGCAAGTATGTGAGTTCCTGCTGTACATGTACGGACCAGTACACAGTGTCCACAGTGCAAATGTCGTCTGCAACCCCCGTGTCCTGTTACAACTGTCCCTGAATCCATGGGCATGCAGAGTCACGTATGACATCTCAATGTGCCACAGTAATGCAAAGGTGCTGTGTGTCTTCTGTGATGAACACGACACCCAGCCAGAGCATGGCAGCAATTGTGTGTTGGTCATCCTTGTTTTGCTCAAAGTATCAGTCCAACAATAATGCCCATCATAGGTGTGTGTCTCACTCGCATAGGTCCATCAGCCAATGGCACCATCTCCCAGAGATCATTGCATGGAGTTGCTCTGTCATCCAACAGTTGGGTGATGAGAATTGTAGATGCATTGTAGTAGATGTGCTGTATGTGTTGGCTGTGTCCTGTGGTAAAAGGAGGAGAAACAAGGTCATGGTATGCTGCACACAACATCAGCTCACATTGCAGAGAGTGAAACCACAATTTAGAAACATTGAAACATAGAAACATGATGACAGAAAAAGACCACATGGCCTATCTAGTCTGTCCTTCCATATCAACAACTACAACAGTCCACTTTTTACTTTTAGAGATCCTCTGTGTTGGTCCCATGCTTTTTTGAATTCAGTTACTGTCCTCATCTCTACCACCTCCACTGGGAGACTATTCCATGGATCCACTACTCTTTCCATAAAGAAATATTTCCGCATATCACTCCTGAATCTATCTCCCTTCACCCTCATCCCATGTCCCCTCGTAGCAGAACTTGATTTCAATTGAAAGAGGCTCTCTCCCTGAACATTTATGCCACGGAGGTATTTAAACATCTCAATCATATCACCTCTATCCCGCCTTTCCTCTAAGGTGTACATATTAAGATCCTTCAGTCTGTCCTCATATGCTTTATAATGAAGCCCACTAATCATTTTAGTAGCCACCCTCTGCACTGACTCCATCCTGTTCACATCCTTTTGAAGGTGCGGTCTCCAGAATTGCACACTATACTCCAAATGAGGTCGCACCAAAGACTTATAGAGAGGCATTATCACCTCCTTTTTTCTGCTAGCCATTCCTCTCCGTATGCACCCAAGCATCCTTCTAGCTTTTGCTGTCGCCTTTTCTACCTGTTTAGCTACTTTAAGATCATCAGACACAACCACGCCTAGGTCCCGCTCTTCTTTAGTGGACAAAAGTACTTCACCTCCTATACTGTATTGCTCCCTTGGATTGCTGCAGCCCAAATGCATGACCTTACATTTTTTAACATTAAATCCCAGCTGCCAAATTCTAGACCATTCTTCAAGCTTAGCTAGATCCCTCCTCATGTTATCTACCCCTTCCTGGGTGTCTACTCTATTGCAGATTTTGGTATCATCTGCAAAGAGGCAAACCTTACCCGACAGCCCTTCCGCTATATCACTAACAAAGATGTTAAAAAGAATCGGACCAAGGATAGATCCCTGTACATAATGAAACCTCAGACATGCAAACATGACACGATCACAACACAGAGCACAGTGCATGTTGATGACATTAGGAGATGGCACTGCAGACCAGGTTGCCATCTCGATATGGTCATGTCTATGCCCATATTACACAGGCATCCCAGAGGTCCACAGCATGTCCAGCAGTGTTGGTGCACATAGATCCCACAGAAAATGACAAAACAAATAGCCCAACACAAACATGTAAAGGTTGATGTCAGTCACAAAAGATCAAAGGTGCAACCTACCGTCTGTATGTAGCAAGTGTCTGATAGGGACTGTCTGAGGCAGGCAAAGGCTACAAGAGGTCATAGTAAAGGCAGAGGATGTCATTGAAATGTGTTGAATCACCATGTCCGCATGTTTAGCCGTCATTGCCACATGTCCAAAGTATGGCGACATATGTTAAACGTAAACGTTGATGCATAATGGTCTGTCAGCACACAAGAGACAGGTCAGTCAAAAACACAGAACACATGCGTAAACACATGTGCACAATGTACACAAGGGCAACAACAGATAGTTTGAGATAGAACAGTGATCACCACCCCACAGGTGTCCAGACACATCCCAGCACAAAATAATGCTAAAGGGCTTCAGAGTGTACCGTTACATAGACACATCCAAAACACACACACACACACACACACACAACACACACACAGGGACAAGGTGAGCATGCCTCCAGTAGCATGCAGCATGTCTGTGCACAATCTGAGACCAGTGGAGACAATCATTACAGTCCATGCAATGATGCACTGATGTTGGTTAATGCCACAATGCCAGGGAAGGGTATATGTGCCATCCATCACCACCATACTCTGGACCTGTAGACACACACGGCTTGGTTACATGTGTCTGAAATACAGTGTTGAAACCCCAGAACTGGTCATGAACAAATGGCCATATTTGTGCCAACAGGAACATATGGGGTATGGGGGCACAGGTTAAAAAGGTGTACAACATATGTGCAGTGGACAGATAACCACAGACATGTGCCATGCTGCACTGTCCCCATAGTACAGTTACCTGTATGTTTACCCACCCCAGTCACCTGCAAGTTGAATGATGTACACACAGTTTCCACTGTACCACAGCACCGGACAGATTCAAAAGCTTATCCTGGGGAGTCAAAAACACAAGTGAAACATGCATATGTCATGATAGAGCCTTGCAACACACATGGCAGCATGCACATATATACCCATATGCATTTCCCCACATATTCAGGACTTACATGAGAAGAGCTCCTCGATCAGATGTTGCCTGACTGCTGTCCCCTCACATGTGACACCACAGGCACATACAGGATGGCATGTAGGATCCTCTTTCAGATCTGGATTAATTTTGACTGGGATATTGTGCCTGAGAGCAATGTTGTGCAGGATGCAACAGGATAGAATGATCTGTGCCACAGTCATGGGTCAGTATTGTAAGGCCCCACCAGTCTTATCCAGACACCTGAAGCGACTCTTCAAAATGCCAAAGGTGCACTCAATGACTGAGCGGCTGGAGGCATGGGCTTCATTGTACCTCATCTCTGCACATGTCCGTGGAAGACACACAGGGGTAAGCAACCAGGCACGACACCCATATCCCACATCACCTGCAGAAAGAAATGTGGAAAGGTCAATCAGGAGCTGATGGTCACACACATGCACACAAGCATCTACATGCAAATGGACAACAGATAAACAAGAACACAAACATATGACATCACATGATGGCAAACAACAGCTATGTGCCAGTGTCTGAGACACAGAACAACGGGGAAGGGTAATGAGGGAAACACGCATCAGCTGTATCCAGACCAAACACATGACCAACCACTTGTACCCGGAAGGCAGTAGTGGCAGTCCTGAACACATCAGGTGGACACATGGCAATGCACCATGGAAAAGGGAAGAGATACACATGTATGCAATCATGTGACAGCCAAAATACAGTGCACACACAGCAGTCGTTACAGTAACATATACCTGAGGGGTCCAGTCAAGATGGCAGAAATGACAAAACAACATTGACATACATGAAGCATACTTGTGTGATGTAACATGTCACCACAAAGCCAACAATGTGACGTGGCCTAAACCGTCAAAAGTGAATGGCCCCAACACACAGTACAGCATGAAAATGATTCTGGGAGCAAATCAACCCCCCCCCCCCCACACCCCAAGGTAGCACACACACACAGATTGCATACAGAGTCAACTAGGGATACACTAAAGGCAGACACATGTACATTTGCGTATGTGGTTGGTCTGAGGCCGTGAGCTGTAGTTGTCAACCAAAAGGTGTTGCAGCCCACCATATAAGGGACACTTCATATGTGCCCATAGCTTCCCTGTCCAAAAGACCTGTGCAACAGAGCAGCAGCACCAAACACCAGTGGAAACCACATATGTGCTGAGACCCCCAGAAGATCAATGACGCACATATGGTAGACATATTTAATTGTAGAAACCCACAAAGGTACGTGAACACATCCCCGGTGATGGTGTCATGGTGTGATAGTGGGCATAGTCCCATAGAAGGTCAGCGCTCCACCACCACAACGCAAGGAAAAGGATGCAGAGGTCATACTTACCTATGGGACCTTGTAAATCATACATCGGCTGGGAAGTGACATGCCACTGCCTGACAGCCAGTGTCCAGAATGTTGGCTGAAAATAAGTCAGACCTGCATCAGGGCATGTCATGTGTGTCACAGGGGATATGCAGTCCAAAGGGCCGAACGGCAAACCACAGATGACCCTGTCCCACCTGTGAGAAGTGACAAGCACCTCAGGACACAGGAACACCATGTGCATGTTAGAGATGGTAAATACCCACCCAGCAGGACACAGTCCTCATATTGCCTGCCCTCAAATTGGTCGAACAGTGCCGAGTGATGCAGGATATAGGAGCCATGGGCGGACCCTGGAAACCTAGGAACCACATTCAGAAAATGCATATTTGCATCACAAACAACCTGTACATTCAGGGAATGGTAGTGTTTGCGGTTGCGGAACACTGCCTCCCTGTCTCTGGGCGGGACCAGGGCAACATGTGTGCAATCAATAGCTCCCATCATATGTGGTATCCCTGCAATCCACTGAAATGCCTGGTCCAGGGCCCCCCACTGTTGCCTATTGTTAGGAATCGCAATGTAATTCCTAACCCAGCTGACCATGGCCCGCAGTACCTGGTGGAGACAGTGTGAGAAGGTGGCCTTCTCATCCCACCCACTGCAGCCACTGAGGACTGGAAACAGCTAGAGGCAAAGAAATGTAGGGCACCCAGGAGCTTGGCCAAACCCAGTATGGCATGTGACCGGCCAGTCTGGGGCTCTAGGTCAGGCCTTAGATCCTCAAAGAGCTCCCTAATAGCCCCTGGGCTCAGATGGTAAAGGGAGATGACCTTTTCCTCACGCATTTCCTGGAGCATGGGCATGGTGAGTGGGAGCAGTGGAACACAGCAGGAGGTCAACTGGGGAGGTAAGAGAGGGGAGGGGAGCTCCAAAGCATAGGGAACAGAGGGGTTATCCACATGAATGCTAGGACCCCTGGGAATATGAGTGGGGGAAGAGGACCCCAGAAAGAAGGTGTGCCATGAGCCAATGGCAATGAGAACAGTAGAGACAGACCTGTCAGGAGGCTCACAGATGACAGCTCCCCGGGGAGGGAGAGGGGTGAATAGATGGATGGAGGGAACAGCAGAGGAGGGTAAGGGGTGAGACTGGGGCAGCAGGGGTGGGGTCGGGACTGGCAGGCAGGGGAATGTTGGTGCCCAACTCTACCACCACAGCCAGAGGGATGTGGCATATGGGAGAACATGGAGACCCCATGACAGGGAGCAGCAATAGATGCAGTATCATCTGGGAGGGGCTAGGTCTCAGGCAGGGCAAGACGAGGTAGATCAGCAGAGATAAGGGGACCATGAGTAAGGCTGGTGTATGTGAGACAGAGTGTGCATTCCACAAGGCACATGGGGAAGGGAGCGTGGAAGGGGAAAGGTGAGGGATATTGATAGGATCATATGTGCTGCATGCCGTTCCCCTCTCAGAGCATGACAGAGGTCCAGGGGGGCCAGGGTTGGGGGTGACATCTCCGGATGAGAGACGGTGCAGGAGTAGTGTACTACGGGGCAGAGAGGGGATGGTACAGCGGAACCGAAGGCGAGAGGGGAGGGAGGATGACTCAGAGGCAGAATGTGGTGTCGCACAGGAGCTGATGATAGGGTAGAGGACAGAATGGAGGGGGATGTAACGATGGTAAACGGGGAGATGGAGGGGTGATATAAGGGTGCAGGTGTTAGGGGAGACAGGTAGGGGTTATAAAAGGAGGATGAAAATGTGATGTGGAGCCATAGTGCAAGGGTAAAGAGGTAAGCAATGGTCAGAGGATGTAGAATGTGGGGGAGACAGAGATTGGCTGTACCTGTGTGTGAGGTAGGTGATGAGTGGATGCAAGATATAGGAGACAGGGAGGGTGGGTGGCTAGAGGTGAGGGGGGGAGGGATATGGGTACAGAAGCTGAAGAAGCCGGGCATAAGGTGCAACATTATACAAGGGGCGGTGTGGTTGGGAAGCACAGCGGGCCCAACACATACCCATGTGGCACCCACCCACCCATGCACCCACTCTGCAAGCCACCCAATGCCCAATGCCAGTCACGGCACAAGAGCCCCTCACCACCCCGGGGCATGCACCCATGCACATGAATCCCTGGACTCCCAAAGGGCACACCTGTCCCAGCCAATAGTAGGCCCATCATCTCCAAGCCCCACCCCCACAGGCATACCTGTTGATGTGGCTCGTCCTCAGATGCACGCACATGCGGGCATCAGTGAGGCAATGCTGGCACCCGGGGCACGGACATCCGATGGTACCACACACATCCCTGCACCCGTACATTCCCTACCCACACGCACGCAACCTGGGTGGTCCCATATTGACATAGGTATCCTGCGGGTCAGACAGTCCATTAGGTTACAATGTAACAGGGATATGTACAGGGATGGGCAGGCATGCCACACCTACGCTGTGTACCCTGTTCCTCCCCAAGTGACATACATGCCATGGAGGCAGAGGAGGAGGAGGAGTGCGCAGAGCCCGTGCCGGGGCCCCTGCCTGAGGCGGTGTCTGCTGGTGAGATGCACGGAGGTCCCGATGAGACACAGGTGACAGTGGAGGAACCAACACCCACCTGACAGGTGATGGCGGTGCGAGCACAGAGGCCAGCGAGGGTGGTGTGTCCATGGCAGCTGAAACCGAGGGGGTGGCTGGTCCACCAGCACCAGGTCCCGCCCCACAAGCTGCACATGCTGCCATGGGGGGATCCTTGGCAAAATGAGGGCCCATTCTGCAATGGCGCATGATGACACAGAGGGTGAGTTACTGACCAGTCGGGTCACCTGTTGCATGTGTACAGGTGGCATGTGCAACCCATGTCTCACAGGTCACACCATGTCTCACCCACAGGCATACAGCTGGTATTGCAGGAGGTGGCACGGGAACAACGGAGACAGCCCCACGAATCCTGACAGCTGAAGATGGAGGTGAAGGGCCTGCATGAGGCAGCCGAGTCAATGGCAGCCAGCATGGGCTGGATGGCGGCTGCATGGGAGGCCATGGCAGGACGTGGGGTACAGCCGGCAGCAGCAGCAGCACCAGCACCACAGGGTGGGAGGGGACATGCTAGGCACAGAAAGGGACGCCAGCGCAGGGTGTAGTTGTGGGTGGATGGGTGATTTGATGACAATAAATGCCTAGTTACATGATCCCGCCTGTGGGCACGTGTCCAGTGTTTCATTCTGCACCCCCATGTTCGCCCTGTCCCATGTGTGTTCGCCCAGGGCACATTACCCTTGCCATGGCACGCAGACCCATTGGCATGCCATTCACGGTCCATGACACACACCACAGGGGGGAGTGGGGTCTGTACTGCCACCATCCCGTGCATGTCTCTACTATGTGCCACCGTGCCATGCACCGTGCCGTGTGTGCACTGATGGCATGTCCATGTCACCATGCATTTGCCCATGTCTGTGGACCATAGCAGCAGATTGGTACATCCCGGTGGCTGTGGGGCTACTTCTGTCCACGCCCATGTCCATGCCCATCCCCCACCCTTGCCATGTGAACTGTACCATGTATGTGACAGATGTCCTACACACAGACACACAGGGACATGCTCACACATGTCACTCTCACTGCAATGGAATGTCAGGAAATGAGACACACTACCATAGCAATTTGGAAACAAACTATATACTAATTTATTTACATAACTGTAACTTATATATAGACATAACCCCTATGGTGGTGGATATGGGCCTGACACCCACAGCCTCGGTGGTGGTGGCAGTCCTGGGGTACAGGACAGCACAGGGCAGGGGTGCCACATCCCTGGGTGACACTCACACCCCCTGGGGGCCGCCCTGGCCTGGTGGCTGATGAGCTGCATTTCTTGCGTTGGCCTCACGCTGCATGCACAGCTAATCAGCCATCCGGCACACGGCCTCAACCATGGTGTGGTTTAGCTCCTGCTGGGTGATGGACATAGCACACACTGCCACAGACAGGCGACATGCACAAATGCCCCCACACAGACACACTGTACCCGTTGTCTGTGTGGAGGCATGCTCATTACGTCTGTCTGTGGCGATGTGTGCCAGGCTCACGTCCAGACGGGAGATATCCCCAGCACCATGTGGCAGGTGGCAGGGGCCCCGAGTGCCCTGTGCTAGCCTGTACGGGTCAGAACTGGCCACATCTTCCCCCCTCCTCCATCGCAGCCTCCCACCCCCCCTCCTCCACCTCCCCCTCCATAGGTTTCCACCCCCCTCCCCAACCTCCCCCTCCCCAGCCTCCCACTCCACCTCCCCCTCTCCAGATGCACATACCCCATCCTCCACTTCCTCCTCCCCCTCTGGTCTGGGGGCCTCCCACTCCTCCTCTGCCACAGCGCTGTCTTTGTCGGCCTCCTCCTCCTTGCCATCACGTGCCTCCTGCGCTGGCTGCCTGGGTCCTCCACCATGCAAATCCCATGATGGGCCCTCACCAGCATCTGCGTCCACTTTGGGGGGAAAACAGACATTACCACCGCGGTCATGCATTTGCCACATCATGGACATGGTACGTGGCCCCACAGGCTGCTGGGTCACTGAAACATGCCATGGCGTGAGGCACGGGCTGCATCGCTCACTATCACATTGCTCCATCCGCTCCCGCTTGACTCGCGTGAGAAAGCGCGGGCAGCGCAGCCTCAGCTCTCATCCCTTTTTACGTAGGTCTTCCACCTGTGGGTACAGCAAGGTGTGGAACCATTAGGGGGCAGACATCCATGGCCATCATTTACTGCATATCACACATGGCTGTGAGCAGCAGGAGGCTGCTTCTACTGTACCCTGTGTGTCCAATGCTAGCTGTTGCCACTGCCGCCTGCATGTGTGTGAGTGTGGCTGGGCATGTGTGAGTTGCCTATGTACCCTGTGTGCTATCTTCCGGGCACCCCATACCGGCCTGATGGCCTATCCTTGCATGCAATAACAGCACCATGGCATATGTGGCATTGCCATGATGCAGGTCATGTGCGTCATACTAGCAGTGCTGCATGGTGCCCTTATCCATGCATGAGATGCCAGGGTGGGTCAGGGCATGTGCCACATCCTACACATATGCACTGTGTTGGCATGTCTGTTACACCTATCAACCTGACTACAACATGTGGCTAACATTTGCAGAGACTGCATATGCCCGTGCTACAGTACGCAATGGCGGTGCCGCTGCACATGTGATTCGCCATTGTGCCTTGGACACAGCAGCAGACGCACCTATGTGTGGGCAGGGGATGTAACTCCACACTCTGTATGGTCCAGGGCACACCTGGGCATAGGGCAGACCTGCGCACATCAACAAGCGCACATACTATAGCACCAGGATGAATAACAGACCTCTGTGAATAGTCCTGAGGCCTCCTGGGGATAGGGCAAACCTGCGCACATCAACAGGCACACATATCATAGCACCAGGATGAATAACAGACCTCTGTAAGTAGGCCTGGGGCCTCCTGGGGATAGGGCAGACCTGCACACATCAACAAGCGCACATACCGTAGCACCAGGATGAATAACAGACCTCTGTGAATAGGCCTGATGCCTCCTGGGGATAGGGCAGACTTGCGCACAACAACAGGCGCATGTACCATACCACCAGGATGAATAAGAGACCTCTGTAACTAGGCCTGAGGCCTCCTGGGGATAGGGCAGACTTGTGCACATCAACAGGGGGACCTACATTGATCTCAGGTTGACTCACAGACCTGTCCTTTTTCCATGTTGGGCTTCTATGATATGTGTGTTGATTGCTGGCTATTGTGTTGCACTCCTTGGTTTGTGTGACCTGTCCCTATGCACTTACCTCACGTGGGTAGTCTGCTGCTCTGTTATAGCGCCTGGTGAGGTGCCCCCAGGCCCTCCTCACCCTAGTGAGGTCCTGCTGGTGGAAGGAGCCTGGGAACAGGCGCCTCTGGTGGCAGCAGATGTGCTGGGCCAGGAGGTACAGGTCCCCAGGGGGTGAAGGGTAGCTTCCTGGACCTGGACACCAACTTGTCTGCTGTTTTTAGTCCATGAGCTCATGACGCAGTAAAAGTGCATCTGCGCAGTGACGTGCTTTCCTATGCGTATTCCTACACAATCAATGCACCTGTGGCTTGAGTTGTAATGTGTGTTAGTCTGTTTGTGGATGTATTTGTTTCTGTTGCAGGTATTATGTTGCATTTTTGAGATGCGCAACACATATTTGCATTCCTGGCCACGACTATCCTCTGCGGGTGCAATGTTCCACATTCTCATATGATTTACATAACATTGTCATTTTCATGGATTTGAACACACAATACGTTTTTGACTGGTATTTCCCCAAACCACTGTGCTACACACACCAGGTCATATTGTGTTGTCAAACCTGTATCTTGGGACCAATGGCTCTTTATGTTACGGCGTGACAAGCTTTCAGCCATCTAGGCCTAAGGCGAGTTTTATGGCAAATTGGATTACAGTGCCTTAGAGGGTGCCCTATTTTGTGGCGCCTTATAATGTGCCTTGGGCTAATGCACTTTATAGGCACCTTAGGTTAGGTCACTGAGGTGAGGGTGTTCGTGGCTGGAGGCACAGATTGCAAAGATGTGTCTGACAGTTACAGGCATGAAAAGGACTTGCATCAGACAGGCTTACTAAAACAGCAAATTGGGTTACGGCACCTTAGAGGGTGCCTTATTTTGCGGCGCCTTATAACAGGCCTTGGGCTAATGCACCTTATAGGCATCTTAGATTAGGTCACTGAGGTGAGGGTGTTCTTGGCTGGAGGCACAGATTGAAAAGATGTGTCTGACTATTACAGGAATGAAAAGGACTTGTGTCAGACGGGCTTACTAAAAGGACACCAATGGGGGATTGAATCCATGACCCCTGGCTATGAAGTCATTGCATTAACTGGTGGGCTACACCTCTATGTCTTTTGTCAGAGCAATGGCTGGCTACAGAAAGACTGCAGGTCACTGCACAAACTCTGCTGTGTTTTCCAGGATAGGGTAAACCCACCAGTAACCATAATGCACTGCACATACATATCAGTGATCTATATCTTTTCACTAGATGGGGTATGCACCTCCCCAGCACCTCAGCTTGGTAGGTGGAACTGACCCTGTGTGATACTGGCACAGAGTAGCTACAGACCATGACATTGTTCAGGTTCTGTGCTCACCCTCAGCACCAGGTCTGCAGTACCCGAATTAGCTGAGATAGACGTTGCTGCAGGTCCCCATCATTGCCTGTATGTGATAGGTATTCCTTGCATTCACACCTAGGATAATCCTGTGTCCATCTGTATTTCCCAGTCACTTTTAGTCCCTATGGTCACTTGTTAGAAGAGTGTGTGTGTGTGTGTGTGGGGGGGGGGGTGTGTGGACTCACATGCGGATTATGTAGTACCACCTAACAAACCACCCTCTCTGGGTCAAGGTGGTGTATAGGATATGCCCCCAACAGACCCACACTCTACATCTTTGCAATGGTGGCAGTGGAGGGACATGCTGTGGGACCAGCAACCCCAGTCCTGCTGGCAAAAGGGGGTTGTCCGGGCAGTTGATGCAGATCTGTACATGTTACAGGGGCACTGGCAGACAGGCCTGGAGACACTCAGCTGTCCCCCCACCACAATCTGACATTCACCAGCAGTGGGCACAGTCAGTCTGCATATGCTGCACCCTGCATGTTATTGCAGCCATAGACAGGTTAACTGCAGACAGTCCACTAGCCAGTCCATAGTGAATGCTCCCAGAAAAACTATGTACACCCAGAAGTGGGATGTGAGCACAGACAACAAGCAGGTATCTCAACGATTGGGCCCCAGAACAGGCATAACACAGATATCACTAGAAACAGACAGCATATAGCACTATGTGGGAACCTAGACATGCCATGATCACTGCTCAGTTAGAGTGAGAGTGACCTCCCAGCATGACATGCTGTGGCCACCCTGTCCATGGAGGTGGTGGTTGGGCACTACAATGTCCCAGCCCTTGCCCTACACCCACTGCAGATGCATCCTTCCCAGTCCGCCCTGTCCGGCCCATACCCACAATACCATGCTCCTCATTATGCACATTGTCAGGCTAACACTGGAAACAGTGTGTGCATTGTGGGCCCAGTGAGGTGTAGGCAGCCACTAAATAGTGGATAGACATACACACACTCCCAATCCTATTTCAGCATTGTGCAAAGATAGGGTGGTTGGCAGCCCTGCCCGCCACACTAGTCCTGAGCACAGTACAGGCATTGCTAAGGTATGCAGGTGGTAGTATTAATGCCTTGGTGGTAACTGCTGCTCTGTGCGGGGCACAACAGCCTGACTCTCCATGAGGCTTTGGATAGTGGAGCCTGTGGGTGCGTGTTTGTGCCCCTGTGCCATGTGGTCTTTTTCTGTCGTCATATTTCTATGTTTCTATCCCAGTGGAGGTGGTAGAGATGAGGACAGTAACTGAATTCAAGAAAGCATGGGACCAACACAGAGGATCTCTAAAGGCAAAAAGTGGACTGTTGTAGTTGTTATGGAAGGACAGACTAGATAGGCCATGTGGTCTTTTTCTGTCGTCATATTTCTATGTTTCTATGTTTCTATGTTGGCTGCTGCTTTGGGGATTGCACATGTTGATGTTGTATCTGCATTGTAGTGTAAAATATAGGGATATGTTCTGGCAGAGCCACAGCTGGGACTTGAACTTGTGACCTTCTGCTTGTGGACACACTGGCTGTGTATACTCCACCACACTGTTGCCACAGAAGCACAGCAGTCCCTGGAGCTACCTGTACTTTTCCACAGCCAGACCCTTTCTGTTGCACTGCACATCACATACTGGTACAGGGCATGGCCTAGGTCCACTGCAGGCTGGTGCCACTGCCCCATCCATCATGAACACCCCCCCCCCTGCCATGCTGACATGACCATATGCTGTCGGTGCTGGTAGTGCGCAGTCCCATGCCATCCACTGTGCAGGTAGGTGGTCGCCTAGGGAGCGGGATGTGGGGTGGGGAGGCATACATGGACATCCTCACATCCCCCCATCACCGCCTACCAATATTATGTCCCTTCCACATGGGGGAGGGATGGCTGGGGGGATGTCAGGTCAGTGCCCTGGCAACTATTGACTAGGGTGGACCAGGTAGATCTAGGTGGATAGTGTTTGGCCTTGGTCAGCTGCTGTCTTGCTGATTTCCGGTTTCTATGTTCCTATGTGCCACCTAGACTACAGCCTAGTCCACCCTGTGCCCAGCTTCCCCCACTACATGTCCCGCCTGCAGCCCCCTATGCCCCATTAGCACCATTGCCATAGCGGCCTTTCATACTTGGGCACTATGCTGTTGCTGCATATGGAGCACTACTATCACTTTTCTTGGGCTCCCTGCCTATGTTGTACATTGCTGACGCTTAAATGGTTTCACCCTCCGGCAAATGTGCATCTAATGACAGGTTTTCAGTCCTGGTAATGTTCAGCCCTTCAGTACCTTGCATTAGTGCTGCGGGAGCTTCTCCCCACCCACTCCTCACCAATTTACCCCTTCTCTCCGCCCTCTGCGGGATTTACCACAGACGGTGACGTTAACACGCGTTAGGTACCCTTAACGCATGTTAACTTTACCTAACGTGCGTTAACATAGCCGCTGCTACGTTAACGTGGTTTAGGAAACATACCCCTATCTGTTTTCAACACATCCTCTGATGACAAGTTCAAGTGTTTAAATATGGGGCCCTTCTCTTTAAGTGTGCTAAACAGTTAACGTGTTTTACTGCTTGGTAATCATTAACTTAGGTCCACGCTAACGGTTGCACACAGTAAAAGCAGTCAGTGTTATCTGCTTAGCATGTTAAGGGATGGGGACAGGGTGGGCTATGGGTGGAAAGTGGGATGGACTGTGCATTGCAATTAGTGCATAGTATTTTTTGCATACTGGCACACTTAACATCATCTCAAGAGGAGTTGCTAAGTATACCTGCTCCAATCGCTATTGCACTTAACGTGCGATAAGAACTTTTTTATGCTGTAGCTGTAGAGGGCTTGCTGGGCATGCCCTCAATAGTTAGCACATTCTCTTTATACTTATTCCATATTGGACTTTGCTGTTAATGCACAGTAAGTGCACAGACTTATCACACTTCAATAAAAGGGTCTCTTCATTAAATTGAAAACTATTTTCTCCTATTTGTTTTAAATATACCACTTTGTAACTTCATGGTGTTTCCCCTAGTCGTTGTACTTTTTAAAAGAGTTTATGTTTATTCAATACTTGATATAGCTTTCAGCCGTAAGCACCAAATTGGTTTTCAAACAAGCAAGCAAATTATTAACAATAAAATAATTTACAAAAAATTGATTATTTTCACCTATTCCACTCCACGCAAGATTTCATCGACATCTATCATATTGCCCCTCAGCCATCTCTTCTTCAAGCTGAAGAGCCCTAAAATCTTTAGCCTTTCTTCTTAAGAGTCACTCCATCCCCTTTATCATTTTGGTTGCCCTTTTCTGTACTTTATCAAATTCTGCTGCTGTATATTGTTTTTTGAACTGCAGTGACCAGAATTGCATGTAGACACACTATGGAGCAAAGTGGTGGAAATACCACATTCTTTATTTAATTCTCTATTCCTTTCCTAATAATTCCCAACATTCTGTTTCTCTTTTTGGCCACCGATGCACACTGAATAGATTTCAATGTACTGTCCACAAGGATGCTTAGACCTGTTCCCTGTGGGGTGACTCCTAATGTGGAACTTAGCATTGTGTATCTATAGTTTGCGTTATTTTTCTCTACATGCATCATTTTTTTCTTGTCCACATTAAATTTCATCTGCTATTTGGATGGCTAGTATCCCAGTCTCTCCAGGTCCTCTTGCAATTTTTCACAATCTGCATGTGATTTAACAATTTTGAATAATTTGGTGTCATTTGTCAATTTTTGATGACCTCACTCTTTCTTCCCAGATCCAGATCATATAGAAATTTTAAAAAGCCTAAGTCCCAATACAGATTGGGATGCGAAAGTTGGACAGCATTACTGAGGTATTCCACCATTTACCTTCCTGCACTGAGAAAATTGGCCAAATAACCCAATTTTCTGTTTTCTGTCTTAACTCATTTCCAGTCCAAAACAAGATATTGCCTCCTATTCAATGGATTTTTAATTACCTCAGAGTCTTTCATAAGTTACATTCTCAAATGCTTTCTGAAAATCCAGATACACCATAGGGGTTATTTTAGAAGCCCTATTCATGATTTAAGGGGTATGTTTACTAAACTGCGGTAATGTTACCGTCATTAAGTTCCCCGGTAATGTTACAGATGCCCATATAAAGGAGTGGGTGGTGCATCATTGAGGCAAGCCTCGCCAGGTAACGTGCGTTACAAGGCACTTAACACGCGGTACAGTGTGCCCTGGACCCCCCACATATTAACGACACAGCCGACAGGAAGCAGCAGCACGTCTGAAGGGGTTGCAATCTAAGGCACGCAGACAGTAGAAGACACGCTGATGGATGTGCAGACATGGTGCCACATGAGAAACGGAGCCGTAGGTGTAAGGCCATAGACCACAGGCAGCTGATATTGCAGTCTGTAATGGGAATATGAGCCACAGATAAACACATGCACACACACCATGAAATGGTGTGCAGTGAACACAGCATGCAGAGGAGTAAACAATGGTAACGGAAAGGGTGTCAGGGGTCAGTCTGAGGAGCCAGCTGTGTGGATGGTGTGTGTACAAGGGCAAAATGGACAAGGGATCCAAAAAGGAGTAAGAGGGAATTGAACTGGTATACTGAAGAGCCCAAACACAGCTTACTGACACCAATACCAAACCACTGAGCCACTTGCCCACCCAAACAGCCTGAAGAAAGGGAGCATATGTAACAGCTAGCATGTGACAGATAGGCTGCATGGAGGGGACACTGCAGTGTACAGTGAAGAGAAGGAAGGGTGTGTGGAGAAGGGACGAAGCCAGAGCCATTGTATGGTAAGGAGAGCAGAACAAATGAAAAGGAACTTGTGGGACCCAAACCCACAACCTATGTTGGCTCCACCCAAGTCTGCAACCACTATCCCAAACAACCACAACCAGCATAATGCAAATATGTTCCACCAAGTGGCCATTGTGTCTGCTAGAATTTCACGCAGTAGTGCAGCATATGCGTGTTGCATCTTACGCGCGTTGCAGGGCGTCTGACTGCAGCACACACAATAACATGTGTGACATTACAGACCTTGCTACATGCCTTATGAGATACATCTAAGCACCTTAGAATATGTGGTCAGAATATGGCACATAACAACGCACGTCCCAAACATACGTCACACACATTATTATGAGCACTGCATCTCTGCAGTGCTGCAATGAGCATTGCGGCGTAGAGGGCATACATGCATTCACTGCAACATGCGTACGCCGCAATACTGAGCACTAAAGTAGACTACCTGTCCATTGCCCTTCCTCTTTGCTCCCTCCAGTTTTAGGGGTACAGCTGTTCCCCTGCCTTCCAGCTCATGCCTATCAACCTGATGCATCTTATCGCCCTTGAGGTACCGTAGACCCAAGGTGCCTTAGGTTGTGGATGTCATCAGAGGGTAAGACCAGATCCGGACCTGTTGCTAGGCCACTGGCAGACCAATGATAGTACTAGGAGCCTCCGCAGCCCCCAACCATGGTCTGACATTCACCAGCAGCACCAAAAATACAAAAACCCAGTGGAAAAAATAACCTATTATTCAGAACACTTTTTTTCAGAACACTTTTTTTTGTCGGAATGGCCAGCCCGGTATAGAGGAAAAGCACCTCTCACCATTGTGGCCCATCCCTTTTAATCATTTAATTTTGAAAAAACTTTGTTAAAAGACAGCTAATACTTAGCGTGTTGAAAAGAGCAGGCTGCAGGTTCGCTGTAGTCAACAGTGTGCCAAATACGACGAGACACGTTTCGGGGATACCTCCATAAGCCCCCTGCTTCAGGTCAGACCACTGTTAAGTTGCATCAGCCTTGAGACCGCTTCTGAATAAAATGGTTTTTATAACCCAGACTTCACAGCTAGTCCACTGCTCATGAAGGGAACACTCCCATCAGGTGAATCATACACAGAGAAACCAATCAGAGAAGAGAGGGAAGAGGAGCCACCAATCAGAAACCCCTTCCCTATCTGAATGGTTAGGAAATAGTATAAAAAAGTGTTCTGAATAATAGGTTCTTTTTTCCACTGGGTTTTTGTATTTTTGGTGGTGATTAGTGCTCTGGTGGAAGGTTTTTGTGGTGGATCTGGTATTTACCAGCAGCAGGCACAGTCAGACTGTACCTGCTGTACCACGCCAGATGTTTCAGCCATGCACAAACTAACCTCAGACATTCCACTAGCCAATCTATCTTTCATTTTCACAGTGGAACTATGCGCACCCAGACCTAGGTTGTATGGCACAGACTCCCGGCAGGTGCCCCAGTGATTGGGCCCCCAGAAAAGGTGGCACACATGGATTAAGGAGAATATCTCCCTCAATCTCTCCCTCAATTCTCAATGTTTATTTCCCCCTCCAAACTGAAATTGGAACAAGAGAGAGCCCTTTTTATTTAATTAGGAGCATATGCATGTCCACATTTGCAAAATGGCCCAGATATACATGTAAGTGCTTGTATTTACACATGTTCATTGTGAAATGCCCACATTTATATGTGTAAATTACCGGGTTTTGCCTGTTGATGTTAGAAACAGGTCCAGGTTTAGTAGAGCTATTCCTAAAATATCATCAGAATTGAAGACATCCTAACTTCAGCGTCTCAATTCTGTTGTCCATGCCCTATCTAAAATGTGCCATCTCATCAACTGGCTCATATTTTATTCACATCTTCAAAAATTGTAGCAGATCAGTGAGATAAGACTTTCCTTGGATAAATTCCTGTTGACTTTGTCCAATTAAACTACTTTATGTGTTCAGTAATTTATATGTGTTCAGTAATTTATACGTTATATGTGTTCAGTAATTTATACGTTATATGTGTTCAGTAATTTTGCTCTTTATAATTGTTACTGCCATTTTGCCCCACATTGATATCAAGCTTACTGGTCTGTTGTTTCCTGTTATTGTTAAGTGCCATCGAGTCAGTGTTGACTACTGGTGACCCTCTAGATAGTTGACCTAAACTTTGTTCGGTCTTCAGCCAAGCGGCTCATTGTTGATAGGTGTAATCCGTAGCTGCTGTTATTGTATCGATGCATCTCATTGCAAGCCTTCCTCTTTTATGGTGACCTTCTATCTTGCCAAACATTATGCCTTTTTCCAATGATCTCTCTCTCCGCATGATGTGTCCAAAGTATGAAAGTCAAAGTCTTGTCATCTGAGCTTCTAAGGAAAGCTTAGGTTTGATCTCCTCTAGTACTGACTGGTTTGTTCTTCAGGCAGTCCATGATATACACAAGGGGTCATTCTGAACCACGAATAGTGGGGATGGACATCCCCGCTATTCATGCTGGCTTGAGCCCCAACTAACTTCCCCACCGGTTGTGCGGTGAAGTTAGTCAGGGACGGGGAATGAGCAGCCCGGGGGAGGAGAGTGGGCGGGCAGTGGGCAGTTGCCAGCCCTGGATGTACAGGGCTGATTCTAATGTCAGCCCTGTATGTCCAGGGCCGGCAAAATGGCCGGGGAAGTTATTCCACCTCCGAGGTGGAATAACTCCCCTGGAAGGTTTTTTTATTTATCTCAGGGTGCGGAAGGGGCTGGGGGGCCAGGGGACATTCCCTGCAGCCCGATCCTGGCCTTCAGAGGCTGGATCAGGGGTCAGGCTGTGAGTAATTTGCAGTTTTGATCTCCGGCCGGCATCGCAGATTTTAAATGGAGCCACAGTGCCATGGCAACATGACGCCATGGCTCTGCGGCTCCATTTAAATGCCCTGACTGAGTTAGTCGGGTACAATCCTGCATATGCAGGCCAGACTGAATTGCTGTCCGGGCTTACACATGTAGGAATGTTCACAATTCTGATCCTGTGGGACTAGGTGCACAGAGGGGATCTATGTCCAGGACAGAATGGGGCTCACAGTATTCGTTGCCGGCGTCATGATTCAAAGGCATTTATTTTCTTCCTGTCTATCTTTTTCACTGTCCAGCTGTTGCATCCATATGACGTTATTGAAAATACCATGGCCTGGACAAGTTGAATCTTTGTATGGAGAGAGACATCTCTGCTCTTGAAAATCTTGTCTAGGTCTTTCATAGCCAAACATCGTTGGATTTCTTGACTACTAGTCCTTTCTTTATTATTGATCCAAATTTCCTAGATCACTACTTTTAAAAATTGGTGTTATGTTTGCCAACCTCCATGGACACTTTAAATTGTGTTTTAATTGTTTACATATTCATGAACATTTTAACTTTTATGTTTGTAAGGAGTGGCCTAGTGGTTGGGGCAAGGTACTTCAGGCCAGAAGGTCAGGGGTTCAAATCCCACTAGAGGACAACAACCTTGGGCCAGAAGGACTGGGGTTTCCAGTACCACAGGTGCTCCTTGTGGTCTTGGGCAAGCCACTTAACCCTCCATAGCCCATGTTCCCTGTAAAATAGTTATCTCCAAGTTATAATGCCCTGTTCAATGTAATTTCAGTTTGTTCAATGTAAACCACACTGATGCAGAATAGCACGGTATATAAGAAAATGTAAATAAAATAAGTTTGTGTATTATCCTTTGTGGAATTTATTCTTTTGTTGTATTTTAATGTTCTATGTTTGTTTTTTGAGGCTTCTAATCCCTTGTGAAGGCTTAACAGCTGAAACACATTGGAATAAAGCTGCTTAGATCGATTACTGTTTGGTACACCCACTTCAATTGCTTCTCCTATTCCTGTGTGGATGTCAGTGCTCTCTTTTGGTCTCTCATGTGTAAATCTTATCCATGTATAAAAGACCATTTTAGAAAGGATCCATTTTTTATGTGGATGTCCATATATTAGATCCGTGTTGCATGGGGGCATGTCAGGTGTGTATCAAAGGTGTGGCCTGGATGCCACCAAAATCTACATGTGCATCCATGATTTTGTACAGGAAATGCACGTGTAAGACTAAAATCATCCATGATTTACACCTGCTCCCTGATGTGAATAGGAAAAAATAGTGTTCCTTTTGGCCTTCTTTTAGCGGGGGAATCAAGGGGGATATCCTCCTTCTTCCCCAATATTTACTTCCCTCTCTTAATTGCAACAAGGGAAAGATAGTGGTGTCTGTAGTTAGAGGCATCTACACATCTAGATTTGCAAAATGGAAAAGGTACACGTGTAACATGCCGATATTTACAGTTGTATCACTGTCTGTTGTATAACGCCGGCATTTACACATGTAAGTAAGTTGCTGGGTTTCCAATGTTGATGTTTCACATGAGTATCTTTGTAAAATAGTCCGTACCACTGCACATGGATGCCCATCCCCATACATTCACATCCATGATGAGGAGCTGAGATATGTCGACTTTACATTGCACATATATGTACACACCCTCTCCTCAAAAATTGCCATAGATTTTTAGACATTTTCAATTGGACATCACTGCATCTACATAAACAGTCTGAATCATTATCATTAAAACCATTTATGGCATGATCACACCACTGATTAAGAAATAAGAGTTGTAGAGGGGTGCTATGAAGCCTGACCGGTGTGGATGCATGGAATGAGTGCTCTGTTTTATTAGATTCCCGGCTTCCCTACAAAGTATATTTTGGTGAGGAATAACTGTTATAGCTGTTTTATCATGGCTGCTTTGAAGTTAGAGTAAAAATGCAACTCAGTTCACCATTATTTCTAGGTTAAAAAGACATAAATTGATCTCCTGAGTCCAGATATTATAGTTGCCCAAGAAGGTGCAATTGCAGTAGATTTGGTGTTAAAGGATATGCAAGCATTGATGGAAATGACGACGACTCAGCTGGAGGCTACTTAAAATACAGATCCATCCTTTCAGTTGGTGATATCACAAACTCAGCTAGAGACACTGGAAAAAAGTACAGATACCTTGGAAAAGCAGTTACAACAGGCTGATTTCCATGTAATCAGCATTTTGAAACTCTTGACGGAGTTTGAAGATCTCTCAAATAGGAATAGAAGAAATAATATTTTACTCCTGGGTCTGCTGGAGGGTGGCAAAGATGGAAATGCTGTGAGATTTCTTGAGCAGACAATGCCAGCTTTGCTGGGTTTGGAATTATTGCACCCTTTCAAAAAAGTGTGTTTCCCAGTGTCCCTCCCACCTGGTCCCTAATGCTAAAAATCCTAGGTCAACAGTAGTCTTCAAGCGTTACAAATATGATGGCAGCAAGGAAGAAGTCCTCCATTCTATTCCAAGATAGAAAACATTTATGTGTCCCTGATTCAATGAACAGTACAGCTTTGAAGTACAAAGAATTTCTGAGCATGAAGTCAGCATTCAAACAACTTGGTGCATGCTACAGTTTTTTATATCTGGTATGTATGAAGGTTACTTTCAACAATCCGACAATGACATACTTGGAACCCAGTAAATTCCAAGAGTTTCTAGGGTCACATAAAAAGAGTTGAACTCAGGCTATTGGTTGGATGGGACTTATGTTTTGAGTATACCCAGGTGAAGCTTGTTCGTTTCAAGGCTGAAGCTCATTTTTTTGATTGATTCCCTTTTGCTTTGTTATGAACTCAGACATGATCAATTCTCATTATGGAAGTTCAGCCTATTGCTGCATAGGCATATTTTTCATAGACCATGATGAGTAGAGCTTGCTGTAAGACCAGCATTTTGCAGTGGCCCTGTTGTGGAGTTGTTATTTTGGAGAGTGGTCATGTTTGTGTGTACTGGAGAATGGGTCAGTTTTAAGTTGTGTGTACTATGTGCCCGGGTGATGGAGGCTTTAAATGTAAGGGAGAAGGAGTATCTGTGTAGGCATGAAAAGGAATTGAAATGAGCTTATACCTTTCTCAGAGTTAAAGATAAGCTGCGTGCAGATATTTTTGTGTCCCCAGAGGACTTACAATATTAATTTTTACCTGAAGCAATGGAGGGTTAAGCGACTTACCCAAGGTCAAAAGGAACAACACTTGGATTTGACTTGGACTTACACTAGTTCTTAGCACACTGCTCTAATTAGGCTATGCCTTCTCACCTAGAAAATGGGAAGAAAAGAGAGAAGAATGTAATAGGAGTGAAAGTGCTTTTGAAATGTGGGGATGCTGACCAAGGACTCAGGACCCAGAGCATTAGGTTACTTTGTTGGCTGACTGCTGATTTTTTCTGTGGTTGTTGATAAGTGAAGAAGGAAGAGTGTGGTGTGTGACTAAAGGAATTCATGATTACAATAGTACCTACCCAGTGGGCTTATATGGGAGCAGTGATGTAACTTCCACTCAAGCTGCACCTGTGGCGTAGGGGAGCCCAGAGAAAGAAAGGGCCTATTTCACTGGTCAACAAATTTTTACAAAAGTCATGTTACTGAAATAAAAATAGTCATTTCTTATCAATTTCTATATGCTGAACACGAATATGACAGTGAAATTGCAAAGTTGGCTCTAGTTTTTTTGTAATCTACAAGAATTAATGTTTACATCACGAAATGCATGTCAATAGTAAATATAATAGGCCTTCGGTTAATACCTGTAAAAAAAACAAGTCATAGACTACTTCTTAGTTTTTTTCGCCTGTCTCTTGTACAGCTGTTTGGGAGATTCTCTGGGGAGTGTCCAGCAGTAGTCAGCCAGCATTGTAGTGGACCATTTTCCCTGGTATCTTTGCTCCATCATTGCAATATCCTGGTGAAAACATTTGCCCTGTTCATCACTAACCATACCACAGTTGTCAGGAAAGAAATTGAGATGGGAATCAAGGAAATGGATCTTTAGAGACATATTGCAGCCAAGTTTCTGATACTGCATCAGCATGTCTTCTGATAGTTTCTTGTAGTTTGCTGCCCTAACATTCCCGAGAAAGTTTGTTGACACTAGGCAAAAAGCATTCCATGCTTGTTTCGCATCACCCTGCAGCAAGTTGTTGAACCGGACATCTTTGAAGAGCTCTTGAATCTGAGGACCCACAAAACCTCCCTCTTTAATCTTTGCTTCAGGAATTTTTCATGCAGGTATCGGAAAACTGGTGAAGTGCGGTCCATGGCTTTCACAAAGTTTTTCATCAAACCTAGTTTGATGTGAAGGGGTGGTAGCAGGATTTTGTGAGACTCAACCAGAGCTGGGTGCTGGATATTCTTCTCTCCAACTGTTACATTTTGTCTGCAATTCCATTCCTTCTGCAAGTAGTGCCAATCCCTTGCTCGGCTATCCCACTCACATAAGAAACACATGCATTTTATATATCCCTGCTGCAGTCCTATTAAAAGGGCAACTACCTTCAAGTCACCACAGAGGTGCCAGCTGTACTTGTTATAGTTAATGGAAGTCAGTAGATGCTTTAAGTTATCGTATGTCTCTTTCATGTGGACGGCATGCACTACTGGAATAGATGAAAGATGGTTTCCATTGTTCAAAAGCACAGCCTTCAGACTCAGTTTCGAAGAGTCTATAAATAGTCTCCAGTCTTGTGGGTCATGAGTGATTTTTAAGGCATTAATGAGGCTTTCAATATCGAAACAGAATACCTGATTACTTTCCTTTCTGAAGAAAGGCTCCAACTGCAGGTGGCGCTTTCGATATGGAGTAATGTTGACATCTTCTTCTAGAAGATTCCATTGTTGGAGTCTTGATCCTAGCAATTCTGCCTTGTTCTTGGATAAGTCCAAATCACAAACCAGGTCATTTAGTTCTTTCTGTGTTATTCTGTGTGGAGTTGATAATGCATCCCAGTGGAAATCTGGGTCACTGCATGCTGACGGACCAGGAGAAGAACAGGTTGGCTCACCCTTGTCCTCATCAGATGAAGCAAGAGAATATTCTTATGGAGGTTCTGGAATAGGAAGTCCCTCACCATGTGGAACTGGTCTCAATGTAGACAGAATGTTGGGTAGACTATGCTTGACTTCTTTTGAACCAAGCAGAAGTAACAGTCATTTATGTGGTTACTTAGCTCTCTCCACACCATGGGGACTGCAAACGGCATTGATGGTCTTTTGCAATTCAACCACTGTGAAAGCTGTGTTGTACATGTAGCGCAGCATATATGCAGGGCCCAAGGCTTGTCTTGGTCACCAATCTTGCATCCGAAGTAAAGATGATAGGCCTTCTTCATTTGAGAAGTGATACGTATCTTCTGGTTTGCAAATATCACTTCCCCACAAATGTAGCAGAAATTGTCAACAGCATTAACGCACTTTTGCGACATTACTGTTCTGTATTGTACCTAAATGGCTAAAATTATATGATTAATAAAAGTTACATGTAACAGTAGCTTAAACTGTCTCGCACACAGTCTGAAATATTTTAAATGCTCAACCTTTCCGACTGCGTATAGTACACTGCTGACATCAGATGGCTTCAGCAGCCGTCTGGCAGTAGTATTGCATTGCATCAGAAAATGATGCAATCAACTTAGGATGATGTGTACATGCTGGTATTATGCAATGTGATGCAATATTACATCATTCAAGGCTTATTTGGGATGTTGTTGATGTCCTACTGGATAAATTTACACGGTGAAATGTCAAAAATGAACTACATGAACTTCAAAACGAGAGCCAATAGGTTTTTTTTAATGTTATATTCATGTTCAGCTCACCAAGATACTACAGATTAGGGCCTTTTAAAGTCAGTAACAATTTCAATGTTGACCAGTGAATCATTCATATATCATTCATTTTCTGATATTTTGCTTGGGACCCTCAATTTGAATTTCTGCCACTGTGTGGGAGGAACGTATTTGGTGTTTTTTTTAAAGATTATGACAATATAGCTAACCTTAAGAATACTATACTGAATGTTACTGGACTCAATCATCCAAATAAGCAGCAAAATGTGTCTGATTACTTGAAGAAAGAAGTGGCAGAAGTTATTAGGCTTTAAGAGACCCATTTATTGTTTGTTGCTTGTAAAAAGTTAAATGCTCCGTGGAAGACTGGGTACATCTCCCCTGCTGTTCATAAGAAGCAGGGAGTATAATTTTTGTTCCATATGTCTTTCCAACTTCAAATATTTATGTGAAAGCACATTTTAGATAAGCCATCTAGGTGAAATCTGGGATGTCCAAGCCAAAATATCCAACATACTGTGGGAGTGGCAGTAGGGAAGGTGGGCATGTGTAAGTGCTTCTAAAATTGTCATGTCTTCTCCTCTGAAAGATACAGATACTGAATTTTAAAAAAGAGGACCCTTTGCAAAATAATAGGCTGGGCACATGAATGTTTTCAGACATTTTTCGAAACCTGGAGGTGCCCGATATGGACGTCATATTTGCTTGCAATGGAATTCCAGAATGGGAACATCTATCTCATGCAACATATATGTCCCAGCCTACCATTTAGCAAATGGAGGCATGCAGTGGTGTGGCAGCCAATAATCAAGTATCTTAATTTTCCTCCTTGTTTCCATTGTGATAAGTAGTCAGGACATAACAGCATCTTCTTCTTTACTCTCCACAGGCATTTGGGTGCCAGAACAAACACTTTTCAGCTACTTATTCATGCCCTGGAGTGGGATTAGACATGGAAGTCACAGGCAGTGGGTTGAGACATGTCATCCATCTCTTAAATTGGGCACAAGCATGCATCTTTTAACTTTCAAAGGGGAGACTATGGGGTATGTTTACGAAACCATCCTAATGTTACCGGCGTTAGGTGCAGTGTTAATGTGAAGAATGCCATATAAGGTAGTGGGCAGTCCGGAGGGAAAGTTGCAAGGAATCGGTATCGTGCGATAGTTGGCGCCATGGCACGTTAACGTGCGTTAAATCTAAGTTCATGCCAGTGGAGAGCTAGAAGTTATAAAGCTGTAGCCCACTGGTTACTGCAATGACTGTGGAGGCAGAGGTCATGGGTATGATCCTGTAGTGGTGCTATGTAAGAAGGCTGTTGGAGGCATTTACTTTTAATTCAAATCAGTGCTGCCAGCAAAAACACCCTCACAGTGCCATAACCTAAGGTGCCGCATAAAGTGCCCTATAAGGCAGTCCATAGGGCACATTATAAAGTGCCTTGTCCGCCAAGGCACCTTATAATGTGCCCTACAGGGCACTTTATAGGGCACCTTATGAGGCACCTTAGGCTACCGCACTGTGAGGGTGTTTCTGCTGGCATCACTGATTTAAATTAAAAGGAAAAGCCTCAGACAGCTTTATTAAATAACACCACTGTGGAATCAAACCCATGACCTCTGCTGTCATAATCAGTGAAGTAACCAGTGGGCTACAGCTCTATAGCATCCAACACTCTGCTGGCTGGCTACAGAAAGACTGCAGGTCACCACACAACCTGTCTGCTGTGGGTACCAGGATATGGTAAACCCACCCGTACCCATGATGTACTGCACATGCAGATCAGTAGCCCACATCTGATCACAAGATGGGGTATGTGTCTCTATAGCACCCCGGCCTGGTAGGGGGAACTGACCATGTGTGTTACTAGCACAGAGTAGCTACAGACTGTGACACTGTGCAGTTCCTGTGCTCACCCTGAGGGTAAGGTGGGGCGCCCTGCACCAGGTCCGCAGCACATGGCTTGTCTGAGATAGATTGTGCTGCAGGTTCCCATCAATGCCAGTGTGTGATAGTAGTCTTTGCAGACACACCTAGGATACACCTGAGTCCATCTGTATACCCAAGTCACATCTAGCCCTTGTGGACTATGATGCACCCAGAATAGTGCATATCCTGTGTGGCTGCCATGGTCACATGTTATAAGAGAAGGGTGGTGTTTGGACCCAAAAGCAGATTATGTAGCACCACCCAACCCGCCCTCTGTTGGTCAAGGTGGGGGACAGGATCCCCCACCAACAGAACCACATTCTACATCTCTGCAATGGTGGTAGTAGAGGGGACCATCAACCCCAGTCCTGCTGGGGACTAGGCACCCTACAGGACAATCAATGCAGATATGTACGCAACACATAGGGCACTGCCAGAGAGGCAGTAGGCCTGGAAAAGGTCAGCTGCCCCCACCACTACCTTACATTCACCAGCAGAGGGCACAGTCAGTCTCCACCCGCTGCACCCTGAAAGGTGTTCCAGTCATACACATGCTAACTGCAGACAGTCTGCTAGATAGTTCATGTTCCTGGAAAAACTATGTGCACCCAAAAATAGGATGCAAACACACATATACACACACACACACACACACACACACACACACCAAGCAGGTATGCCAGTGATTGGACCCCAGAAAAGCAAACACATAGATATCACTGGAGAGAAATACAGTATAGCACTATGGGGGAACCTAGCCATGCCATGGTCACTGCACAGTCAGGATGAGAGTGACCCCCCCCCCCCTCCCCAGCATGACATGCTTTGGCCACCCTGTCCGTGCAGGTGGTGGTCGGGCACTACAATGTCCCAGCCATTTCCCTATGCCCTGTGCAGATGCATCCTGCCCAGGCCGCCCTGTCCGGGCCATACCCACAGTACCTTGCTCCTCATTATGCACATTGGCAGGCTAACACTGGAAACAGTGCAAACATTGTGGGCTCAGTAAGGTATATGCAGCCACATAACACTGGATAGACATACAACACTCCCACTCCTATTTCAGCATTGTGAAAATATAGAGGTGGTTGGTAGCCCTGGCCGCCAAACCAGTCCTGGGCACAGTGCAGGCATTGCTGTTGTTGTTGTTAAGTGCTGTTGAGTCGGAGTCGACTCATGGCGACCCTCTGGATAGCTATCCAAAATTGTGTTCGGTCTTCAGTCAGGCGGCTCATTGTTGACAGACCTGTAGCTGCTGTTATTTCCATCTCATTGCTGGCCTTCCTATTTTGCGTTGACCTTCTATCTTGCAAAGCATGATGTCTTTCTCTAATGATCTCTCTCTTCGCATGATGTGTCCAAAGTATGAAAGTCGAAGTCTTGTCATCTGAGTTTCTAAAGAAAGCTTAGGTTTGATCTCCTCTAGTATCGACTGGTTTGTTCTTTGGGCAGTCCATGGTATACACAGTGTTCGTCGCCAGCACCATATTTCAAAGGCATCAATTTTCTTCCTGTCTATCTTTTTCACTGTCCTTCTTTCACATCCATATGATGTTATTGAAAATACCATGGCTTGAACAAGTCGAATCTTTGTATGGAGAGAGACATCTCTGCTCTTGAGAATCTTATCTAGGTCTTTCATAGCCATTCTGCCAAGAGCAAAGCATCATCTGATTTTTTGACTGCTTGTTGCTTCTTTATTGATAGTTGATCCAACTAGGTTAAAGTTGTTCACAATTTCAATTTCTTCTCCTTCAACGATAAACCTGTTGATTATACCAGTTTTCATGATCTTTGACTTCTTTACATTAAGGTGCAGTCCCATTTTGAGACTATGTTCTTTGATTATGAGAAACAAATGTTTCACATCATCTTCACTTTCAGCCAGTAATGTGGTATCATCAGCATAGCGAAGGTTGTTGATGAGTCTTCCACCAATCTTCACACCCCTGTTGTCTTCATACAATCCTGCTTCTCTGATGATTTGTTCTGCATATAAATTAAACAGGTAGGGGGAAAGTATGCAGCCTTGTCTTACACCTTTGCTTATTTTCAACCATTCTGTATTTCCTTGTTCCATTCGAACTGTTGCTTCTTGATCAATGTACAGATTGTGCAAGAGTACGATCAGATGTTCTGGTATACCCATGCTTCTTAATGTGGCCCAGAGTTTCTCATGGTTTACACAGTTAAAAGCCTTGCTGTAGTCGATAAAGCACAAATAGATATCCTTTTGGTATTCTTTAGTCTTGTCAAGGATCCATCTCACATCCGCAATGATGTCTCTCATTCCTTGCCCTTTCCTGAGCCATGCTTGCACTTCAGGTAGTTCTTGTTCCAGGTATGGTTGTAGTCTCTTTTGAATAATCTTCAGTAGAATCTTGCTGGCATGTGGGATCAGAGCAATTGTGTGATAATTTCCATAGTCAGTTAGATCACCTTTCTTTAGTATTGGTATATTGTCATGCAGCAGGAGCTGATGGAAGCAAAGATGCAAGAAAAGAAGTTGTTTTTCACAATATAAAAGATGTGCACGGGATGTAATTCCCACACAGAGCAGCTAGAGGGAGCAGGCGTGCACTCACAGAGGCTGACTGGACACACCCAGCTAATCGACATCACCTGACAAGCAGCCCAGAAAGCTCAAACACAGGAGAGCTTTATAAGCCAGAGGCTGGAGACTGGAAAGGGTGTGGAGATAGAGGTGGACCGGAGAGAAGCACCAGGAGCAAAGCCGTGCGAGAGAAATGCACCATGAGCAAGAGCCAAGAAGAAGGAAGCACCAGGAGCATCGAGCTAAGCCCTAGGAGTGAATGGGAAAGCAATGTTGAGCAAAGGAACAGTTACTTTGGGAAGCAGAGCAGTGCTGAAGGAAGAAGCCAGAAGTTAGGCTTGGACAGAGGCCTGCGCTTACTGGAGGAACCAGTGACCAGACTGAAAGGTAACAAGAGCTTTCAGGGAAAAGACTGGCACGAGGATTGTATCCCAGGAGAACTACTCGAAGGAGAAAGTTCCTGTTCTACAATGCTGTTGGAAGCCAAGGTATGCTGACTCTGTTTTTAAGAGAAAAAGCTCATCTCATAAGTGCCCTTTTAAAAGCAATGCTCGTTTTACAAGAAAGGAAAGTAAACCTACTTTGTATAACCCAGATGGTATAAGCACAAAGGTAGGCCACGCTCACTGGCAAACCTTAGAAGAACTCTACAAACACCCAGAGAATAAAAATAGCGACTGGCCAGTTCCAATAGCCAGAGAAACCCCAGATACAGAAAGGGATAACTCTGACTCAGAGCCAATGCAAGTGGAATTTGTGGAGCCTAGTCTTTTGTCTCAAGAGGAGATGGACTGTTCTCTATGCATTACAAGCAGTATAGAATCACTGCTAGACTTGTAAATAATATATGCTGTCTCCAGAGTGTTACTTGTATGCTAAAAGGAAGAAGAGTATTGAAACAGTTGAGTTACTCTAGGAAGCCTTAATTAATCCTTGTTACAACTGTGAAGCATAACAGTTTTTCTTTACCATGAGTTTGTTTCATTACTGAAGTAAAGGACATTTTCCTCTAGGTTGTGACCCACCTGAATCTTTTGCGTAAAGGGAAATAAAAGCCTATGTTATCCCTCTACTCTGCATTCACAATTTATTTCTTAATAGGAGCTGAACTACTAAGACCAGGCTGCACCTGGCTCTTAAAGGAACCTCCTCTCATATAAAAATATCTTTGTGTCCAACCTACCCCTATGACAACTGGCCACCAGGGGCGGTACGCAACAATATACACAGATCTTTTCTGAAAGAAAGCTTGTCTGTACAGGGCTGTGTACATGGTCAGGGTACTTAATAACATCATTGCTTTGTGTGTGGATATCCGTTACCCAAGAGCCCTGGTGAGTTACCGGTGAGGGGAGGTGAGAGTACACATACAGTTGGTGGCGTGCCGGATACAGATCTCTGCATTCAGGACAAGGGCAGAAGGTACCAGAAGATTTGTGAGTATTACCAGTGATGGGTAATCTGTTAAGTAGACAGGCTCTGTCTCAGCTGCGTGAATGGCATGACAGAGCTAGGACTTTAGCGTTTAAGAAAGGTAGCCCTTCTTATTGTATGCGTGAGAAATATGGGGATGTGGCTATCGATTTCATTGTACACTGGCATTCAGTGACTAGAGGTAATGAGACTATGCAGTTTCCTTTGGAGGGAACTTTCTCTGTAGATAGGATTTGTTACCTGAGATATGCGTTGGCGGTTAAGAGTAAACCATGCATTAGTCCTGAATGGATTGTGCTTACATGGTGGATGGCACATGAAGAAAAACATAGGAATGATGTTAAAAATTTGAAAAACAATTTGTTTGTGCTAGAGAAAACTAAAGCTAATCGGTGTGGGAAGGAGGGGGATGGTGTGAGTGAGGAGGGGTTCCCAGCTGTTGTTTCTCCAGCATATGAAGCAGATGTAGCTTCGCTGGCAATAACAGCTGGATCAGTCCCAATTCTATCCCCTCCTCCTCCCTTGTCTCCTCCTGGTTTAGTGTCTCAGGAAACACCAGTTGAATGAGCATGGGTCACTCGTTCAGTGGAATTAAGAGAAGAAATACTTAAAAAGAAACAAATGTTAGGGGGAGAGGGACTGAGTAATTTAGATATTTGTAATATCTCCCAGCTCCAAGAATTGAGAGCACGTTTGAACCAAGAAACGGAAAGTGTTGTACTTGTAATAAGAACCTTAAGAGTGGCAATAGATGATAGTGTTTCCATTGCAAGAGAATTAAGAGTTACTGATGAACTTATTGTTAGAATTGAGAGAGATTTGGACAGCCATTATGAAACCTACAAAGAGGAGCGTGATCAATTATATTATGATCTAGGCTCTATTCAGGAAGCTATACACCAGCAAAATAGCTCACGTTCTAGCATAGTTAAATCTGAAGCAGCTGAGGGAAGTGATATTGTGCCTATTTATCCTTTCCGTTTGTATCTAGCGGGCTTGACAGGTTCTATGACTGTGCCTGCAAATTGGAGCCCTAAAGAAGTGTTTGATTTGGCTAATACTTTTCCTAATTACAGTAGATTTGTGTCCTTATGGTTTCAAATAATTAACAGTTATAATCCCACTTGGGCAGATCTAGATAATTTACTTAGAGCTGTGTTTTTTAATCCAGCTGATTTTCATAGGGTCACTCATCCAATTCGTGAAGGTAATTGGCAATGGCCACTCACAGACTCTGTCATAGATTTTCAAGAAAAGACTCAAAGAGATAATTTTGTTTTGTGTAGAGAGAACTTGTTAGAATCCTTTAAAGTAGTATGTAAGCCTGTAAAGGATTGGTTGAGGCTAACATCTCTAAAGCAGGATAGGGGTAAAAAGGTTACAGATTTTCACACTAGGTGTATGCTAGCTTTGAAGGACTATTCTGGTGAGAAATAAGAAACACCTTCAGGATTCACTAATATTTTTGTAAATGGTTTGCATCCGAGAACAAAAGAAATTTTGGAGACTTCAATAATAGATTGGCCAGCTAGAACAGCTGATGCAATCCTGGAAGGAGCTCAATACAGTGAGTTGAAGTTTCTCAAGGAACAGCAAGAAGAGCAAATCAAGATAGATGTGAAAAAGACTAAATTGCTCAATTTACAGATTGCTTCTATGCAGCCACCCATGGGCAGGGGTAGAGGTAGGAGCGGAGGGATAGGAGGTTATGGGAATCCTCAGCGAGGACGTGGACAGTCAAGAGGAATGCGTACTTGTTATACTTGTGGTGAGATTGGGCATTTGCAGCGAGACTGCCCCCAGAATCAGAATCTTTGATGTCCAGAAAGCTGATTTCCCTCCAGTAAAAGCTGAATTCACTCCAATGTTTCTCTAGCCCAGAAGATTGTGGGGAAGATACATGGGATGCATGACTATTGTTGAATTTGAATATAACCCCTCGGGGTGAGTTAGAAGCTAAGCTGGGAGGATCTAATTTGAAGTTTGTTATTGATACTGGAGCTACTACTTCAGCACTGCATTTACAGGATTTGCCTGCCATTTACCACGCTCAGCTAGCACAAGCACCGATAGTACATTGTGAAGGCATTGAGGGTAAGATAATTCCTCATCGTAAACTTGAATTTTTACTTTTGCAGATTGGAGAGACTGTGTATCCTACTAACTTTCTTGTAGGTGACACTTTACCAGTAAATCTTTTAGGTCGGAACATTTTGGCTTCACACCGTGCTACTCTATCCTGGATGAGTGGAAAGTTGTATTTCCAGCTGTAGTCTCTCTCTGAAGTGCCGACCCCTGCAGATGCCAGTACCATTCATCCTGCTCTTGGAGATCTTCCTTCTACCCTGTGGGCAGTGCCAGGATCCAATGTCAGATTCCTTTCTATTCCGCCTGTGAAAATCAGCGTGAAACCCGGAGCCCAGCTTCCCAGACTCAAGCAGTATCCGCTACCAGCAGCTGCCATTGATGGAATTTGTCCTGTGATTGAAGATCTTCAGAAACAAGGTGTCATCTATTCTACAACTTCACCATGTAACACTCCAATTCTTCCTGTACTAAAGGCTGACGGGATGAAAAGGGTTTACTTCGTGTAGGCTATGCGGTCACAACAGTTAATGATGTAGTGGAATCAGCTTCTTTGCTTTTTACCAGTGCACAGCTAGCAGAGGTGTTTGCACTTACACGTGCACTTGAACTGTCCAGGTATCTTCTGGCAAATATCTACACAGATAACTCCTATGCAATGGGCGTTTTATGGGATTTTGGGAACATTTGGGCATAACGAGGGTTTTTGACATCTGCTAATAAACCAATTAAGCATGCTGAACACATTCACCGTTTACTCCAGGCTGTACTATTGCCGGCATGAGTTGCAGTTTTAAAATGCAAAGGACATTCCTCTCCTGGAGATTTCATGTCACAGGGCAACCATTTTGCAGACCAAGAAGCACAGCAAGCTGCCCTCCGAGCATCAGTGTCACCAACATTGCTGTACTTAACACCATCTAACATGACTTTGTTTTCCCTCTCATCTCTCTTACAGCACTATCAAGATACTTCCTTTGAAACTTGGATTCTGTGGACTTCGTGGGGTATGACCTGTGATGCACAGGGTTACTGGAAAAAAGATCATCTGCTCATTTGTCCTGACAGTCTATTGTTTCCACTTGCTCTGTTCTTGCATCATAAACTTCACTTATCAGTTGCAGCTATGGATCATGCCTTTTTGGTTCTCTGGTATCACCTGAAGTTTTTTACTGTGACACAGGCTGTGTATGCAGCTTGTTTGGATTGAAGGCTGGCAGGGTGGGGTCCATTATGAAAGTTGCTGCCACCCTTCCCAAACCTTCAGGACCGTTTTTGATTTTACTTGATTTTACTGATCTGACCTGTGCCAGAGGAGGGAAATGGTATTTGCTGGTGGTCACTTGTCTTTTCTCCGGTTGGGTGGAGGCTTATCCCACTACCAGTATGACTGCTGGGGTCACCATCAAATTACTGATCATTCAGTTTATTCCTGTTTGGGGTGTACCTTTTGTTCTTTCTTCTGATCAGGGTCCAGCCTTCATTGCGATTGTCTGGGAGGGTACTGAAAATTGGTTTGGTATTAAGAGACAACTGCACACTCCTTATCATCAGCAAAGCTCTGGCCAAGTGGAACGGATGAATAGGACACTCAAAGGTCACTTACGCACTCTGACACAGGATTGGGCTACAGATTGGACAGAAGCCCTTCCTTTTGCCCTTATGGTAGTGCGTAATACTCCCCAGCATGCTGAAGGAGGCCTGACACTGTACGAAATAGTTACTGGATGTCCAGCTACTTATCCACATGAATTGGCAGTTATCCCAGATCCTCAACTGTTGCGCAGCGATATTTTGACTTATTGCTCACGATCGCACTTAGTCCTGTCTGTTTCCCCTTTATTGCAGGTGACTCCTCAACAAGATACTCTTTCAGAGTTATTGCATCCAGAATTGAAGCCAGGAGATTGGGTCCTGATTAAGAATTTGCATCCAAAGACACTTTTGGCTCCCAAGTTCCTAGGTCCATTCCGTGTGCTCCTGGTGGGATACTCAGCTTGTAAAGTGGAAGGATATTCTCGTTGGATACATCTTACACAGTGTAAAAAGGCTCCTTCACAGAATCCAGAAGGTGTTTCCCTGCATCGGTGAATCAACAGATTGCAACACAGAGACTCATTGGACAACAGTGATATTGCAGAAAAGCCTATCATGATTAAGTGCTTTTTGAATGGACTAATTATGCAAAACACCTTTTTCCAGCATCTATACTGCTGATTAGGTGGATGAAGTTAGTTTGAATTAGTGCTTTACTGATATATAAGCAATGACCGTTTGGCACTTAACCTCTACTTCATGAAGAGATTGGGAATTGGGGGAGTAGTTATAGCTATAGTGTATATCTTCATCGTATTAAGAAGGGTAGGTGTGATTTCATTTTGTTTTAGAACATTTATTTTTGAAGTAATTAATAGTTTTAAATATTTAGAGGTTTGTTAAGAATGTTTCCTTATCTGGTCGTAGTTGTGTTGTGGCATATTATTGTTAATGAAGCAGTACTGCATTCAGAATCTTGGGAATGTTATGGGGAATACCCAAATATTTTTGAGTCACATCTACACTCAGTTACAAAACACTTTAATCTGTCAAATTGTGCTGTTTGCCTTCCAACTGTGACAGCCACTCAGCATGGGTTTCTGCTACGGGCTAGGCCTTAGACCTTTCAAGAGTTTTGTGACATAGCTTTTAATCTAACCACAGTACAATGGTCTCATACAAACACAGACCCTAGAGTGATTAGCCCTATGCCTCTAATGTCCCCTCCAATATGTTTTATGGCTCAAAATACAGGGAAAAAGGTAGGGGACACCCCGTGGAACATCTGTAAAACAGTAATGCTACATAATTCCTCTATCTGGTATAAAAAATCCCATGTAAGAAGTTCCTTTATTTCAGTAGTACAATTAGTGCCAGTTCAAGGGAACCAAGTGCATGATTATGAATTGTTACAGTATAATAGTTCTGGTTACCCAACCCCTTTGAATGACTCTAGTTCAGACCTAGACATACCTAACTGAAGTTGCCCCTTATTAGGGTATTACCATCCCTGGGAACATAATCTATCTGTAGGAATTAAAGAGATGAGCATTACTCAGTGGGTTTTGAATAACTGTACACAAAATATAACTTGTCCCCACGAATTGACAATTTGGGAGAGTGGGTTAGTGGCTTTAGAATGAGATTATTTTGTGTGTGGTAATCTTGCGTATACAGAACTTCCCAGAGGTTGGTCAGGTACTTGCTATGTTGCCCAGTTAGATACCCCGTGGTGTTTTTTACCTTACCAAAATATTACCTTTATATCAACCCTGAATGATTCTTTAAGAAGAAAAAGGGATGTTTCCCCTCAGGATAAGGCCATAGCAGCTGCACAGCAACTAGTAGACTCTACAAGTCCTTTAACTAAATCTCAGATTGATGTATTTATGGGTACTGTTTGGCTTTCAACTTTTGGAGCAATAGCATCCACAAGAGAATATGGTACTCAGATTATGCGATTACAGGCAGTTGTTGAACCTACAGCCCTGGATCTCACAGAAGCAATTAGTGTGTTACAAGGTGCAGTGGACAAGGTGTCTGCCTATGCAGCCCAGAATCGCATGGCTTCCTCCTAGCGAAGGAAAATGGCGTATGTGGATTAATCTTTGATCATTGTTGTACTCTGCTTGATGATGAAGGAAAAGTAGTGAAAGGCCTACTAGATAAGGTTAGAAATCATACTTTTGTTTCAAGTAGTAGTTATGTAAGTTCTTTTTCTGATTTTTTTTATTCTGTTTCTTCTTTCTGGAATTCATTGTCTAGGCCCCTGCAAGGCATGTTAGCATCATTGTTTGGCTTTTTGGGGTTTCTTGTTTTAGGAGCATTGATTCTCTGTGTAATATCTGTTTGCTGTAAGAAGCCAGTGGACTCATTGACCCCTAAAATGATGTTACAGATTGACCCAGAGTCTATTTACAATCCTTCTTTAATATCAATGTCTGAGTTTCCTTATCTTTGAAATTATTCTTTGCAGAATCAGAGGAGGGTCTGAAAGGAAGCTTGTCTGTCAAGGGCTGTGTACATGGTCAGGGTACTTAATAACATAATATTTCTAAAAGCCCTAAGAAAGAGTTAACACCACAGACATTCCAGAGCTTATTACTCAGCAACAACCTTGAAAAACTCTACTGAAAACTAGGCTGAACTTTCCAAACAAAACAAAGACACTAGTCTTGCTATAAAAAAGATAGTGAAGGGAGAAGTTTGTTTCTCAGTCTCGATTCAAAGATATCAAAATTGCAAGTGTTAGAGTTATTGTCTCAAAATTTATGTCTGGGAATACATGTATGTCTCCTCATGATGACCTATGCTAATAAGAACTGACCTATGACGTAGAGATATAGAGATGCATGTTATGAATATATGTGATGCTTGACGTAGAACAATAAGGTGGAAATTATGCTGTGTAATGGAATTTTTACCTATAAATAAAATGGCTGAAAGCTGTGATGGCAGAGTAAACAAGGTGCTGCCTTGGTTTGCTCTCCCAAAGCTTTGGTTGTTTATTTTTAATACTCCAAGTGTGTTGTGTATTATTTACCGATTTACCGTGCTTGTTTTCCTTCTCGTTTCTTTGTAACCATATCCGTAACCCAAGAGCCCTGGTGAATTACCGGTGAAGGGAGGTGAGAGTACACATACATTTTCCAGTCAGTGGGCCGTGATGTTGTCTTCCATATTTCTTGGCAAAGTCTTGTAAGTACGGTAACAGCTGCATCAGATTGCTGTAATACTTCTATGGTAATGCTATCAATGTCTGGTGCTTTGTTCTTTGATAAGGCTTTCAATGCTGCTTCAACTTATTCTTTCATCACCAATGCTTCCTGATCATAAGGTACAGGTTGAAATGGCTGTTGGTCCACTTGATCTTTATCATATAAAAACTCTGTATATTCCTTCCACCTTTTCTTGATCTTCTCAGCATCATTCAACATAGAACCTTGAACATCTTGTAACATTCCAATCAAGGCTGGAACTTTTTCTTTAACTCTCGTAGCTTTAGGAAAGCCAATCTTGTTCTTCCTCTAATAGTTTCTGCTTCTATTTCCTTGCATGTGTTGTTGTAGTACTTTTCCTTGTCCTGTCTTGCTGCACATTGGAAATCTATGTTGAGTTCTGTGATTGTCTTTCTTTCTCCTCTGGCTTTAGCTTCTCTGCATTTCTGGGCAATTTTCAGAGTTTCTTCCGTCATACATTTTGGCCATTTTTTCTTTTTCACCTTTTGTAGAGACTTCTCGCTTTCTTCCAACACAACCTTCTTGATGTCATTCCATAACTATTCTGGAGCTCTGTCATTTGTATCTGAAGCAGCAAATTCATTTTGCAGGCAGTCTGTAAATTCCAGTGGTATATTCTCAAGGTCATATTTTGCTGCATTCATGAGTGGCTTGCTCTTTTTCAACTTTAGCTTGAGTTTGCATACTAGTAGTTGATGATCTATACCACAGTCAGCTCCAGGTTTTGTCTTTGTTGATGTTATAGAGCTTTTCCATCATTGACTTCCACAGATGTAGTCAATTTGATTTTTATACAATCCATTGGGTGAAGTCCATGTGTACAGTTGCCGCTTGTGTTGCTGGAAGAAGGTGTTTGAGATGAATAGATTGTTGGTCTTGCAGAATTCTATCAGTCTTTCTCCAGCTTCATTTCTGTTGCCAAATCCATATTTAATAACTACTTTGTCTTCTTCTTTGTTGCCAACTTTTGTGTTCCAGTCACCCATGACTATCAGGATAGTTACAACAAAACAAATTGTACTATAGTGCTGGAAGATGAGACCCCCAGGTTGGAAGGCATTCAAATTGCTACTGGGGAAGAGCTGAAGACTTTTCAGAGTAAAGCCAGCATTTATGATGTGGTTGGATCAAAGCCCTCAGGACGTCTGACTGCTGATGTAGCTGCGCATGAAATGAGAGTCAGAAGCTGTAAAGGTGTCTTTCACATTGGAACATGGAATGTACGAAGCATGAACCAAGGGAAGTTGGAGGTGGTCAAGAATGAAATGGAATGTGTACAACTTGATCTGTTTGTTGTCAGTGAACTGAAATGGACTGGCATCGGGCACTTTGCATCAGATGATCACATGGTCTACTATGCTGGAAATGAAAGACAAAGAAGAAATGATGTTGCATTTGTAATAAAGAAGAAACTTGCAAGAACTGTAATGAAATACAATGCAGTCAGCAAACGCTTAATCTCTATTCGTCTACGAGGAATGCCTATCAACACAACTGTAATTCAAGTATATGCCCCAACAACAGCTGCAGAAGAGAATGAAATTGAAGAGTTCTATGAACAAGTACAAACTGAAATTGACAGAACATGCAGGCATTGCTATGGTACTCAATACTCAATAGTGTTAGGGTCACTCCCCGGGGTGGTAAACACTGTCAGAAACAAAAACTGAAACACACTCCACAGATATCAGAAAGGTTGCTATGATGAATCTCTGTCAACAAATTGTGTTTAAGTTAGGCTTTGTTATCTGACATTAATCTTAGCAACCTTTTGATATATGTGGAACGTGTTTCCAAGTTTAAGATGGCATTGTTAAGGTATGCAGGTGCTAGTATTAGTAGATGCTGCTCCACGCAGGGCCCAGCAGCCTGACTTCCCATGAGCCATTGGATAGTGTAGCCTGTGTGTGTGTGTGTTTGTGCCCCTGTTGGCTGCTGCTCTAGCACAGAGGATCCCAACTCCGGTCCTGGTGGGCCAAACACAGTTCAGGTTTTCATGCTGTCCCTAATGAATATGCATGAGATACATTTGCATACAATGGGGGCGATGCATACAAATGCAGCACAGGCATATTTATTAGGGACAGCATGAAACCTGAATGGTGTTTGGCCCTCCAGGACTGCAATTGGGAAACTCTGCTCTAGGGATTGCACATGTTTATGGTGTCTGTGCTCTGTAGGGTAAAATATAGGCATTTATGGCTTGTTTATTTTATCTACAATAAAGGTTCTTTCTTTCTTTATTACCATGGTTTAGTACTTGTTAAAATATAGGTTCATGGTCTGCAGGAGCCACAGCTGGGACTTGAACCTGTGACCTGGTGCCCCTGAATATACTGGCTGTGTGTACTGCACCAAACTGTTTTCACAGAGACAGATCATTCCCTGGGGATACCATGACTGTTCGTCAGACAGACCTCGTTTGCAGTGCCCGGCAACCACCTAAACAGGGCTTGGCCTTGGTCTTCTCTTGGCAGATGCCACTGCCCCCTCCACCACCAGCACCCCTCTACTACCATGCTGACATGCCCTTGTGCCAGTGGTTCTGGTGGTACACAGTCCCAGGCCATTCAGTGTGCTGGTAGGCAGCTGCCTATGGTGCATGATATGGGGTAGGGGTGCCTGCATAGACATCCATGCTTTCCACGGCACCGTCTGCCAATGTTACGTGCCCTTTGGGGTACTTGCTGGGTACTGTCCCCTGGGACACTATGGGACACACTCGTGGACATGTTTGCCCTTGGTCAGTTGCTGTCTTGCTGGTTTTACGTTTCTACATTCCTATGTGTCACCTAGGCATCTGCCTAGTCCACCCTGTGCCCCAACTTCCCCACTGCATGTCCCGACTGCATCCCCCTGTATCCCATTTGCAGCCTCACCATAGTGTTCTTTCGTACTTGGGCATTATGTTGTTGTTACACATGTATCACTACTATCACTTTTCTTGGTCTCCTTGCCTTTGCTGTACATTGCTGACAAATGGTTTCTCTCTCCTGCAAATGTGCCTCTAAGGTGAGGTTTTCACTGGCATTAATTTTCAGACCCTGATTTCACAGCGTTCGTGTGCCTGGAGCCTCTCCCTGCCCACTCTCCGCCCATTGACCCCTTATCTCCGCCCTCTGAGGAGTCTTACTCCGCCCTCTGTGCGCCTTAACACCACTGGAGACGTTATCGCATGATAAGTGACGCTATAATTGCGATCGCACGATAACGTTGCTTATCGAGCGCTAACATCGCCACTGCGATGTTAGCACTGCTTAGTAAACATACCCCTATGATAAAATGAGGAAAATACTTAAGAAAAAACTAAAAGGAACAGTTGCAAAGGTTAATGATTTACATCAAGCATGGGTGTTGTTTAAAAATATTGTCTTGGAAGCCCAGACCAGCTGTATTCCATGCTTTAAGAAAAGTAGAAATAAGTCCAGAAAACTGCTAGCATGGTTTAAATGTGAAGTCAGAGAGGCTATTGTTGCCAAAAAAGCATCTTTCAAGAAATGGAAAAAGAAGCCAAATGATGAAAACTAGAAACAACATAGGCACTGGCAAGTTAGATGCAAGGCATTGATAAGGCAGGCAAAGAGAGAATTTAAGAAAAAGCTTGCTGTGGAAGCAAAAATGTGTAATAAAGACTTTTTAAAGTACATTCATAGCAAAAAAAAACCTGTGAGTGAGCCATTTGGACCATTAGATGATAGAGGGGTAAAGAGGGCACTAAAAGGAGACAAGGTCATAGCAGAGAGACTTAATGGATTCTTCGCTTCAGTATTTATTGAGGAAAATGTAGGGATGTTATTCATGACTGAAATGGTATTTAAACGTCATGCCGCAGAAGAATTGAAAGAAATATTGATACCCCAGGAAGATGTATTATAACTATTTGATAAACTAAAGAGTAGCAAATCACCTGGACCAGATGGTATACATCCAAGGGTGTTGAAAGAACTGAAATATGAGATAGCAGACCTACTATTAGTAATCTGTGAACTATCATTAAAATCATCTGTAATACCTGAAGATTGGAGGATGGGCAATGTAACGCCAATTTTTAAAAAGGGTTCCAGGGGTGATCTGGGAAACTACAAACTAGTGAACCTGACATCAGTACCAGTAAAAATGGTAGAAAACATTATAAAGGACAAAATTACTGAGCATGTAGATAATCATGGCTTAATGGGAGACAGCCAACATGGCTTTAGCTAAGGAAGTTCTTGTCTTACTAATCTGTTATGTTTTTTTGAAGGTGTGAACAAACAGGTAGACAAAGGTGAGTCGGTTGATATAGTGTATCTGGATTTTCAGAAAGCTTTTGGCAAGGTCCCTTATAAAAGACTACTGGCGAAACTAAAAAGTCATGCAATAGGAGGCAGTGTACTATTGTGGATCAGGAACTGGTTAAAAGATAGAAAGCAGAGGGTAGGGCTAAATGGCCAATTTTCCCAATGGAGGAAGGTGAATAGTGGAGTACCCCAGGGATCTGTGCTGGGTCCACTGCTTTTTAACATATTCACAAATGACCTTCGGAAAGGGAATAACGAGTGAGGTAATCAAATTTGAAGATGACACAAAATTACTCAAAGTTGTTAAAACTTAAGAGGATTGTGAAAAATTGCAAGAGGACCTTGATAAACTGGAAGACTGGGCATCCAAATGGACAGATGAAATTTAATGTGGTGAAGTGTAAAGTTATGCACCTAGGAAAGATCAACCCAAACTATAGTTACACGATGCAAGGTTCCACATTAGGAAGCACCACCCAGGAAAAAGATTTAGGCATGATCATGAATAACATGTTGAAACCCTCCGCCCAGTGTGCAGCGGCAGCCAAGAAAGCAAATAGAATGCAAGGAATCATAAGGAAAGGAATGGAGAATAAAGCAAAGGATACTATAATGCCTCTGTATCGTTCCATGGTGCGACTGTACCTTGAATATTGTGTGCAATTTTGGTTGCCGTATCTTAAATAGGATATAATGTTATTAAAAAAGGTACAGAGAAGAGCCAACAAAATGATAAAGTGGATGGAAGGATAACCCTATGAAGAGAGGCTAAAAAGGTTAGGGCTCTTCAACCTGGAACAGAAGCTGAGAGGAGATATGATAGATGTCTATAAATTAATGAATGGAGTGGAACAGGTAAACATAGATCAATTGTTTACACCATCAAAATATAGAAAGACTAGAGGACACGCAATGAAGTTATAGTGGAGGAGTGGCCTAGTGGTTGGGGCAAGGTACTTCAGGCCAGAAGGTCAGGGGTTCAAATCCCACTAGAGGACAGCAACCTTGGGCCGGAAGGACTGGGGTTTCTAGTCCCACAGGTGCTCCTTGTGGTCTTGGGCAAGCCACTTAACCCTCCATAGCCCATGTTCCCTGTAAAATAGTTATCTCCAAGTTATAATGCCCTGTTCAATGTAATTTCAGTTGTTCAATGTAAACCGCACTGATGCAGAATAGCGCGGTATATAAGAGAATGTAAATAAATAGTGTAACCTGTAAGAGAAAATATATTTTCACTCAATGTGTAATCAAACTCTGGAATTTGTTACCGGAGGATATAATAATTGCTGTTTGTGTAGCTGGGTTTAAAAAAGGTTTGGACAAGTTCCTGGAGGAAAGGTCCATAAAACATTATTAAAGGGGTCCCAGGAAATCCACTGCTTGCCCCAATACAAGCATTGGGACCTGTGTCTTTTGGGGAAATTGCTAGGTACTTATGACCAAATTGACCATTGCTGGAAACAGGATACTGGGTTTGATGCACCTTGGTCTTATGAACATTCTGAACACACCTCTGCCATGCCCCTGTGCAATATGGACATGATCACTCTGAAGATGTGTAACTTTAGAGCTTTCTAAAATGGCTCTTAGGATGTCTCACTGCTTCTGATGTCTGAATTGTCAATTTCAGACATGGAAATTATGATTACAGCTTTTAAAATAATCCCCTCAGAGAACAGATGGGCATTAATAGTTGTGACCATAGGGACCTCACAACTTTTATTTTTGAATCTGTACTGTAGATTCACCAGACTTTATTAGGGTGCTAAAGTGATTAGAACACTGGTGTGATAACAAAGAGACCAGAGTTTGATTCCCACTAGCACTCCTTGTGTCCTTGGGCAAGTCTTTTATCTCTCTATTGTCTCAGACAAACATACAAGATCCCTAAAGGGAAAAAAAAGGGACTATTATAGTTGATATGGAAGGACAGACTATATAGGCCATATGATCTTTTTCTACCATCATGTTTCTGTGTTTCTCAAAAGAAAAGCCTGGCAATCTACTTCCAATCATACCTCCAAGAAAACCTAGGAGCTACTCGGTCACAACAAGCAGTCAAGAAATCAGACGACGCATTGCTCTTGGCAGAATGGCTATGAAAGACCTAGATAAGATTCTCAAGAGCAGAGATGTCTCTCTCCATACAAAGATTCGACTTGTTCAAGCCATGGTATTTTCAATAACATCATATGGATGTGAAAGCTGGACAGTGAAAAAGATAGACAGGAAGAAAATTGATGCCTTTGAATTATGGTGCTGGTGGGGAATACTGTGTATACCATGGACTGCCCGAAGAACAAACCAGTCGGTACTAGAGGAGATCAAACCTCAGCTTTCTTTAGAAGCTCAGATGACAAGACTTCGACTTTCATACTTTGGACACATCATGCGAAGAGAGAGATCATTAGAGAAAGACATTATGCTTGGCAAGATAGAAGGTCAACGCAAAAGAGGAAGGCCAGCAATGAGATGGATCGATACAATAACAGCAGCTATGGGTACCAGTCTGTCAACAATGAGCCGCCTGACTGAAGACCGAACACAATTTAGGATAGCTATCCAGAGGGTCGCCATGAGTTGACTCCGACTCGACGGCACTTAACAACAACAACAACTCGGTCACCAGGAATCAAAACTGACGTGAAGGCATACATTGAATTTTTGCAAATGAAGTATTGTGGGGGTACAGGGATGCAATTAAAATTAGTGCTGGAGATTTTAATCACGTGTTGCATTAGCTACTCGACAGACAATACACAAATAAGCCCTTCCAAACTGGAATGGAAGAGGGGTTGCGTAATTTAATGACAATGGGGTTGGTGGATCCTTGGAGGGTGCTCAAACTCACTGACTGAGAGCATACTTTTTATTTAGCTCCTCGCAGGACATATTATAGAATAAACATTTTCCTAGCATGTCTGTATGTCACAAGTACAACATCCCAAAAGTAACTCCTAGAGCTCAGCTATCATTTTCCTCTATAGTATGACAACCCTCTAATAGCTCTTTTGAGTCCCCTATGGATATTAAAATGTTATAAATGGTATTGATGACTGAGCTCTAGGGGTTACTTTTATTTTCACAGAGGTTGGTCTTGAACCAGTGACCTTTGGGTTAAAGGACAGGCAAATTGCAAGAGAGCATTTTCATGGCAGCTGGCTCTAGTCATCGTGTTGTATTGCTTCTGATCTTCCTTCCTGTTTCCTGATTGGCCCAAAGTTTGTCTGGTGTGGAGTTCTATGTAAAACACTAACTAGATGTTTTGCCTTGTGAATCTATTGACCCCTGATGTATAGATTCACTCCAAACTTTTTTCTGTAGAAATGGGTAAAATGAGCAACATCTGGATAGTGGTGTTCATTAATGCCTGTAGTATGGGAAATAAGATTCCAAATGCTGAGGCTTTAATGGAAAAGGCTGGCTTGGATTTATTGGTGATTATAGAGACATGGTTCATAGAGAACCATGACTGGGATGTAATTATATCAGACTATATTTTATAGAGGAAGAATAGGGTAGGAAGAAGGTGCAAAAGAGTAGCACTATGCCTGATATTTCTCTGAAATTCCAGGCCCGAATCTCTGTCTGTCTATCTGGCATTGCTGCTTGGATGTCTCACCGTCATTCGAAATTGAACATGGCCAAAACTGAACTTCTTATTTTTCAAACCCTCCACCCTCCATCCTCCACCCTCCCTTCCTCCTTTCTCTATCTGTGTAGATAACACTCTTCTACTTCCTGTTTCCTTAGCCCACAACCTTGGGGTCATCTTCAACTCCTCCCTCTCCTTCTCCACACACATCTAACTGATTGCTAAAACCTGTCATTTCTTTATCTATAACATTAGCAAAGTTCACCCCTTCCTTTCTGAACACATTACTAAGACACTTATCCACTCTTTGGTCACCTCCCATCTAGATTATTGCAACCTTCTCCTTGCAGTTCTCCCTCTGAGTCATCTCTCTCCCCTTCAATTTCTTCATAACTCAGTTGTGCAGCTAATCTTCTGTCTGTCCCATTATACTCATATAACTCCTCTTCTCAAATCAATTCATTGGCTCCCTTTCTGTTTTTGTATCCAATTCAAACTTCTTCTGACCTATAAATGCATTTCTTCTCTCCTCTCTCTCTACACCCTGCTTCATGAACTTCACTCCTTTTTTGGTTTGCTTTTTTCTATGCCATTTTTCTTTCACTGCCATCTCCAGACTTTGATCCTTTCACCTTGACGTTTTTATGCTTGGAACAAGCTCCCTCTTTGCCCATTTTCAAATCCATGCTAAAAGGGTATCTCTTTGAGACTGTTTTTGGTTCCTGATCCTTTTTTCCTTGTATCTCCTTATCTTTCCCTGTTTGTACCCCTATTCTCAGCTATTGCATTGTCTGTCTCATTTTAGATTATAAGCTCTAATGAGCAGGGGCCGTCTTTCTACCTGCATGTGTACAGCACTGCTTAAGTCTATATAAATGATTAATAGTAATAGTAGTAGTAGTAGTAAAGCTACAGAATTACAGGGCTTACAAGGAAAGGAGGAAGCACTGTTGGTTAAACTGGAAAATGGGAATGGAGTATCCATTTGCATTGGTGTGATATACAGATTTTCTTCACAGGCAAAGATTTAATTGAAGACATATTGCTACAAATGGAGAAGTGCTACTGATAGGTGCTTTCAATACGTTGGATGTTCATTGGCATATCCCTGCTGCGGTATCTTCTAGGAGATCCTGGCTTCTTTACACGGAGAACTATTCCAGCAACTGGTTACAGAACCCACATGTGAGTGGACCAGTGCTTACCAATGGGGAGAGTGTTTCTGATATTATAGCGGATGATCATCTTGCATCCAGTGATCACCAGATGGTAGGACTAGGGCTGATGAAGCCCATTCAAAATTGAGGGTCTTAGACTTTAGGAAAACTAACTTTGCCAAGATGAGACAATACCTCAAGAAATCATTAGCCAGATGGGAACAGCTGGGGGATGTAGAAAAGCAGTGAACAAAACTGAAAGGGGATATTTTAAGGGCAACGATCCTTTTTGGTAGGAAAGTAAACAAATGTAAAAGGAAAAGGACACCACTATGGTTCCCAAAAGAAGTAGATGAAAAAGTGAAGAAAAAGAGTGCAGCCTTTATAAAATATAGAAAGAGGAAGACAAGTATCAATATTTGGAAAAGTTAAGAGAAGCTAGGAAAGTAGTAAGGAAAGCAAAGATACAAATGGAAGAAAAAAATAGCCAATGCAGTAAAATGGGGGAGGGACAAAACATTTTCCAGATATGTTAGTGAGAGGAGGAACTGCAAAAGGGGTGTTGTTAGACTCAAGGGTGAAAGGGAGGAATATTATTTACTCTTTATTTAGTTAGTTTCTTTTATATACCTTTTTATCTGACAAGTCAAATGATTTACAAGTTAACTGAAATGTAACTTTACATATTGACACAAATGCAAAATGCAAAACTTAAAATACCATTAACTTCTAATTCTATAAAGGCAAGGAACATCAACTAAAAATTGTGTAAATAGTTCATACAGTCGAGTTACTACGCTGTGTTACGATGCACCTATGTGGTGAGATGATATGCTTAGTTTTCTCTACTGAACTGCCCAATGAAAAGATAGGTTTTCAGTGTGTAGAAGCTCATGATACTAAAGTGGAGTTGCTTAACAAATATTTCTATTCTATGTTTGCAGATAAAGTGCCAGGAGCACAACTTCATAAAACATCCACAAATAGGAATAGAAATGAAAGAGATCTTGAACAATTTTCAGAAGACTGTTCGTGAGGAGCTAGCAAAACTAAAAGTAGACACGCAACTAATTGTAACAGACTTAAAGATCTCAACATGTATACTCCGAAAGAAGGACAGGAGAGGGGAGATATGATAGAGACATTTAAATACCTCTATGGCATAAATGCATAGAAGGAGAACATCTGCAATGAGGAGAAATAGAATGAAGGTAAAAGGGGATAGACTCAGGAGTAATATGCAGAAATATTTCTTTACAGAAAGAGTGATAGATGCATGGAATAGTCTCCCAGTGGACATAGCAGAGTTGAGGACTATATCTGAATTTGAGAAAGCATGAGACAAACACAGAAGATCTCTAAAGGAAAAAAGGGACAATAGTAGTTGGAATGGAATGGCAGACTGGATAGGCCATATGGTCTTTATCTGTCTTCATGTTTCTATATTTATGTTTCTTTTGCCATATTTTTGTACCAGACATTTTGTGAAATCGTGGCTACATATAATATCAGGGACATTTACCAAGCCTATTCCAGATCCTGGTTGCCCAACATATACAATTACTTAGACATAAAAGACACACCTCGATATGCTCCTATAACTCCTCAATATGCTCATATAACATCTCTTATCAAGTCACTTCATTGGCTTCCTATCCTTTCTGTATACAGTTCAGACTTCTCCTACTGACCTATAAGTGCACTCATTCTGCTGCTTCTCACTACCTTTCCTCTCTTATCTCTCCCTACACCCCTCCTCGGGAACTCTGCTTTTCTGGCAGATCCCTTCTGTCTGTGCCCTTCTCTCCTACTGCCAACTCCAGATTTTGATCCTTCCACCTGCTCCTTATGCCTGGGACAAATCACCTGAGTCTGTAAGTCAGGCTTCATCTCTGGCCCTATTCAAATCCAGACTGAAAACTCACCTCCTTGAGGTCGCTTTTGGATCCTGATCCACTTAATCTCCTATGCATTTCCTTGCAATTCCCATGATGTATTCTTGCCCTCAGCTGTTGTGTTGTCTGTCTTGTCTAGACTGTAAGCTCTGATGAGCAGGGACCATCCTTTATGCCTTGTAGCACTATAGAAATGATCAATAGTAGTATTAGTAGTAGTAATAATAAAACAAACAACAATAACAGACAAGCAAGAGGCTTGGTAATGCATTGTATGATACCATAGGGTTGGCCAATTCATACATAAATTCCATAATATTCCCTAAATAAATGGGTCTTCACCTTCCTACAGAAATCCCAAAGGTCATTTATAGCAAGAATCCTATCAGGGAGCACATTCCAGAACCCAGGGACATAGATAGTGAACACCCTCGCAAAGCAGCTTGACTACTCTTCACTCGTGTCACTGGACTATTATAGGTGTTCTGGGAGCATGCCCTACTTGAACATTTCCAGAGAAAGTCTTGTAACATTGATGAGAGGCAATCCGCAGATACTGTAATTTAAAGGAAATTTGAACACAGTCAATAATACTTTATATTTTACTCTACTGGAAACAGGGAGCCAGTGCAATTGTTTCAAAAAGAGAGTGATGTGGGTGAGTCGGGATGTTTGGGAAGACTTATTGCAGCTATGTTTTGTGCCAATTGCAGTGCTCTAATGGTGTATATCAGCAATCCTAGACAAACAACATTACAATAATTAATATAAGGTAGTACCATGGCCTGAAATACTGTGCAGACAGTATTCTTATTTAGCAACAGGTGGAGACAGCAAGTGACTCTCATCTTGTTTTGACTTCTAAGTCAACCCATTTATCTTTCAATGTGACTGGGGAAACATGGCCACTGGTAAGATAAAGACTGTTGATATGAGGTCAACTAGTTGAAGAGTCAAGTAGGCTCCTATTTATAGCTGTCTTATGAAGACACAAACAGCCCAATCCCCAAAGGGAAACGTCCGGGCCATCTGGACGACCCTGAACAGGATGGGCTTATGAGCACCTGATTCTGCACCGTGAGAGCAAGATACTTCCAAGAGTGTGGGATCGGGCATGGAGATGCCCAGCATGCCCCTACATGCCAGCGGGAGATGTCCTCTCAGTCTCCCACCAGCATGCCACATTGACAACTCCCATTACCACACCACCTGACCCCCGACAGGGGCAGCCAGGGCCCAGATTTGGGGGTGGGACCCACCTTGCATGCCACTGTTGCTGCTGGAGTGCTGGCTTGCCAATCCAAGGAGGAATAAGCTGGCCGTCCTCCTGGTGCTCCCCGGACATACAAGGCTGTGACCTGAATCGGCCCTGCATGTCCGTGTCACAAAACTACCCACGCTCCAGCCACTCTCCGCCCCCATGTTGCCCCACCTACTGCAACACACACAGCAGCTCTGTGTGTGCAGGGGGGCCAGGAGGCAGAATATGGTGCAGGCAGATAGCAGGACTGGATATCCCACTGGGACATACAGTCCAGCTATCTGCTTTACAGAATCTGGCCCATAGGTAACCATGTGTCTTTGTAAAACAGTATCACAAAGGCAGTTGAAATTGCAGCTACTCCACCCCTGAAAATGACTACTTTGAGTCACATAAGTCTGTGACTTCTTGCTATCAAGTTTTTTTTTTCATCTGGATTAATTTTGTCAGACCCCCTTTTTTGCACACAAAGCTGCGTGTTACAGTTGTTGCCAACATTTTTGGCACTCTTGTATTTTAGGTATGTTGTGTACAATATCTTGAGTATATTCAAAAGTAGAGAACAAAAAAAGATATCTGTGCAACCTAGATGTAGCAATTTCTGAGAAAAAAAAATGACCTTGACAGCATTAATGGCACCCTTCACTAATATTTAGTTGCACAACCCTTGGCGGTGATGACAGCCTTCAAATGCTTCTTGAAGCCATCTATAGGTTTTGTAATCTGTCTGCTGGTAGTTTCTCCCACTCATAAACTGCAATTTGTTCTAACTCATGAATATTTCCAGGATTCCTTTTACCAATGGCAGATTTCAGCTCTTTCCAAAGGTTCTCGATTGGATTAGGTCTCATTATTGACCAGTTTAAACAGTCCATTTTGTTTCCTTTTTAACCATTGTTTTATACTTTTGGATGTGTGTTTTGGGTCATTGTCCTGCTAGAGGACCCATGACCTTAGACCCAGTTCTAGCTTTCTGACACTAGGTAGCACATTTTGCTCCAAAATGCCTTGGTAGTCTCTGACTTCTTGATTTCTTTAATGTTTTTCAGGCCTCCAGTTCCCGAGGCAGCGAAACAGCCCCACAATATTATGGAACTTCCATCATATTTAACTGTAGGAAGGGTGTTTTTTCCTTATAAGCTTCATTTCTTCGCCTGTAAATGTATCTCCGGTCTGCATTGCCAAAGAGCTCACTCTGGTTTCATCTGTCTACAGAACATTTTCCCAGAAGGATTCTGATTTCTCAAGGTGGGCTTGGGCAAATCAGGCATGCCTTTTTATGCTTGTCTTTGAACATGGGGTCCTACTTGGCCTTTGCCCATGAAGTCCTTCTTTGTTTAGTGCACTGCATATATAGGGGTTGAAACCACCACTCCAAATTGCTCCAAGTCAGCCTTAAGCTCTTTGGATGTTGTATGAGATGCTTATCCAACAGTTCATACTAACCTTCAAAGACTTAGATTAATTTTCCTCTTCCCACCACGTCCTGGGATGTTCTTAAACATAGAAAGATGATGGCAGAATGGGTGTGGATGAGGTTCTGATTTCTCAAGGTAGACTTGGGCAAAGATTAGGCATGCCTTTTTATGTCTGTCTTTGAGCAGTGGGGTCCTCCTTGACCTTCACCCATGAAGTCATTTCTTGATTAGTGTGTGGCATTTGATGCAGGTTGAAACCACCACTCCAGATTGCTCCAAGTGAGCCTTAAGCTCTTTGATTGTTATGCATGGTGCTTTTCCAATAGTTCATATTAACCTTTAAAGACTTCTCAGATTAATTTTCCTCTTCTCACCACAATCCTGGAAGGTTCTTGACAGGTCCATGTGAAGAAAACTTCTTTTATGTTTTTTTTTACTTTGATATTTATGCAATTACACAAAAAAACAAGCATAACCACTTGCAAGGAAAACAGTAAGAAACAGAAAATAAGTCACAAAAATAAACAGAAACAGGTTCATTCTGAGGCACGAATAGCAGGAATAGACGTCCCATTGTACAGGGAAGTTAGATGAGGGCAGGAAAGGGGCGGAGTGGGGGTTCAATTAGGACAGGCCATGGGCGGTTGTTGGCCCAGGACATACAGGGCCTATTCCAAAGTCGGCCCTGTATGTGTGGGTCCAGTGGCCTGAACGGAGAACTTATTCCACCACTGAGGTGGAATAAATTCCCCTAGTCAGGTGGATTGGGCAGGCCTGGGCCCAAAAGAGGTGACAGGGGACATAGGAAATTCCCCTCAGCCTGATTCTGGCCTTGGGAGGCCAGATCGGGGGTTGGGCTGCGGGGAATACACTTTTTGGTCCGGCGGCCAGGGATCGTGATTTTTGAATGGAGCCATGGTGCTATGGCAACCAGATGCCATGGAGCCGCGGCTCCATTCAAAAGCCCAGACTGACCTATCCGGGCATGGCCTGTATGTTCAGGCCAACCTGAACTGGGGTCCCGGCCTGCATGTACAGGTCAGGACGTGATTCTGATCCTGTGGGGCTAGACGTGCCCTGCAGGATCAGAATCCCGTCTAGCTCTGTGCATCTGGTTCCAACCGGGTGCACAGAGGTCCGGGATGCCCAGACTTGAATTGGCCCTAAAGCAAATATTACATTATATATAATTTCTCACCGACAAGCCCTTAACTATGGAGGGAGGAGATGGAAAAATCTAATTTACAAATAGCAAAGGAAAGGTTGTCCCAAGAATGCAACAGATAAATTCATATCAGACTAGAGCCCAGATCATGCCCATCCCCAGGGAGTTGAGAGTTAACAAAGAAAGTGATTGGGATGGATCATAGAAAATATGACTATTAGAACAATACTTTATCAAACAATTTCATGTGACTTTCAAAAAATATCAAACCCCCGATTGAATTACAGCTGTTCTAAGCAGCAAAAATTCCCTACAATGTCGTTGGGCCTGATGTTCATCTAGGCAGGCTATGTGCCGCGTCGGCACATAGCCTGCCTGCTGACCCTCTTAACTCAGATTTTCGCTTCTATGCTGACGGAAATGAAAATCCGGGTTTGGCTGGATGTGCCCAGAGCCACCAAAGCTAAATGGGTAACAGCGATTTTCGATGTCACCCGCTTAGCCCCTGCGCCTTAAAGATAGGTGAGGAAAAACCTTGCCTATCTTTAAGGCACAGAGGGCTAAGCGGGTAGCATCAAAAATTTCTGCTACCCATTTAGCCCTTTCCTTCTCCCCTGCTCCACCCTTGAACATCCCCAACATGCCCTGATGCTAACTGTATAGTATCTGGGCATGTTAGGGACTTAGCCAGGATTTTCCAAAGGCACTACTCATGTAGACACCTTTGGAAAATCCAGGATAAGACATTTACATGGGTAACTAGGGCAGTTACCCATGTAAATGCCTTTGAAAATGAAGCCTGTTGTGTCTCTCTTGACAGGGCAGGATACATGCGCACCATGAGGCTTTTAAAGGCCATGTTCTGTTTTTTTAAAAAACATCCTGAGTATCCATTCTCTGTCCAGGGCCAAAAAATGGTCTCTAATAAAGCACAGTTACTTACCTGTAACAGGTGATCTCTGGGAACAGCAGGAATAAGTCTTCACATATGGGTACGTCGGTACCGACGGAGTCTGCGCGGGAACGCTCCCCAGCGTCCAATCAGAACGCTTTTGGAAGCATCCCAACATGCCTGCATGCTGCCTTCCCGCCTTTCCCAACTGCCTCTCCTCAGTTAAGTTTTAAAGCTGAGGCAAAGAGAGAGAGAGAGCAAGAAAGGGAAAGATAGAGATAGAGAAAAACAACTCGTAGGGGAGGTGGGAGGGTTGTAAAGACTTATTCCTGCTGTTCCCACAGATCACATGTTACAGGTAAGTAACTGTGCTATCTCCAGGAACAAGCAGGAATGAGTCTTCACAAATGGGGACTCCCCCAGCTGAGATGCCCAGAGGGAGTCCAAGCATGTAGCGAATCTAAAAAGAGCCATGCTACTCCTCCGAACCTCAGGCATCTTGGGGATGGAGGGTAGGAGTTGAGTTATAGAAAAGGTGCTGTGGAAACAGCTGGACTAGAACAGGTCTTCTATGGAGAAAGATCCTGTATAGATGACATTTAGTAGTAAAATGATGAATGCAATATTCTAATATGGACATCCCTTGGTGGTATTGTAAAAGTCTATTGAGGTTCATATGAATCTGTTAGAAGAGCCAGTAGAAGGACCTCAAGGAGTACCTCACTGAGAAGTAGAAGTAATAACTGTAGAAAAAAACAAGTGGAGGCCAGAACCCTTCAGGGTGAGAAATAGCCCCAGGGGAAACCGGGGTATTATAAAGAGGTAGGGCTTCAGCGGAAAATGCAGAAGGTACTATTAGACAAAGCTTAAGCTCTTTTGGCCCAAGAACAGTATAATCCTAGGACCAAAAGGAAAATAAGTCTGACCCATCTGGACTGGCAGTGGAATTAGTCCATGTAGGAGAGAAAGGGTATGGAGACCCCTGTATCTGATAAGAAAGTAAGGACAGACTTAGGAAGCGTTAAGCTTTAGATTAACTGAAGTTCCGCAATGTCTTTCCTAAGTGGGGTCAAATAGGAAAGATGGGTACATGGAGAGCTTCAGAGGTACCATCCTGAAAAGTTATGGTAAGAAAAAAGTTTGCTAATTACCACAGGGAGTGGTTGTATGTGTAGAACCCTAAGCATGCTGGCACAGCATGGATAGGGGTAGTGCCCATCTGCCAGGGTCATATAGGAATATATGGATATCTGAACCTAAACAGACAGATAGATAAGTATGTGGATACATATCTACCTAAAAGATATATCTCAACAGATAAATATATCTGTATCTATCTGTGTATCTTCTGCCCATGTATATCTCTCTCTCTCTATATATATATGCATATATACCCTATGTGTGTATATATTTAGAAATATATATATATACAGATATATATATATATATATATATATATATATATATATATTTCTAAATATATACACACATAGGGTATATATGCATATATATATATAGAGAGATATACATGGGCAGAAGATACACAGATAGATACAGATATATTTATCTGTATTTATAAATTTATAAATAAATAAATAAATATATATATATTGTCATGAGGTAGACAGCACACAACCTGGAATATTAAAGGGTAGTGCAGAGGAAGAGCTTACTTGTCAGGAGCTAGACAGCACTAGGCCTGAAACATTAAAGAACAATGCAAAGGAAGAGCTTACTTGTCAGGAGCTAGACAGCACTAAGCCTGAAACATTAAAGGACAATGTGGAGGAAGGGCTTACCTGTCAGGAGTTAGAAAACACAGACCCTGAAATATTAAGAAATGAAAAGGAAGAAGAACTTACCTTGCAGCCTCAGGGGCAGTTGCAGCATTCACAGTGCAGAGAGGCAGGGAAAAAGAAAACAAACTTTCCACAGGGTTGTAGTGACGCAGTAAGAATTAAGAGTGCCAATCAGGCTCACCTGGACTCAGACTCACGTTCCACGTTAGAGGAGCTGAGAGATAACAGCAGGTGGGAAATCTCACAGAGGGGGAACAAGGAGAGGGAAGAGAGTTGGAAGCAGCAGAATGAGCATTGGCAGTGGAAGCTGGAGCCTGGATTAGGGCTGGAGCCGGAGCTTGAATGCCAGGAGGAAGGCAGAGACCAAAGGAACTCTGACTGCTGTTTCAGGCAGGCTTGGAGAGAAGGTGAGAGTAGAAATCCCAAGCAATTGCAGGAAGACACGTTACCTTGGAGAACCAGGACTGGAGAAAGGCAGGCTGGCAAACCCAGGTGGGATAAGCAAAACTGCAGCAAGGTCTTCCCAGCCAGAGGGGTCCTCACACCAAGGCAAACTGTCCAGTTAACAGAAGGCAGAGGTCACGTCCAAAGAAGCACATGGGAAGCAGGAAGTGAGTTTCCCTCAGCCAGACATCGTAATCAGGCTTCCCACAGAAGAGCAGGCTACAGGGCAGAGAGGAAGCCTTGGCTGGAAGCAGAGGGGTTTGAGATCATCTTCTCCAAAGGAAAAGATAAGTACCCTGTTTTTGATAAGGGGAGAAAAGGGAGTCTCCGGGATAGAAGCCAGGCTTATAACCGGCAAGGGAACTCTTATTGGCCCAAGCCGTGGGAAGAAATCCCCAGCACAGCTCCTGATATCTGGGACATACAAAAGCCGCTCCCACTGGTGGCAACTGAGGTTTCCCTGGAGCAAGACACAGAGAGCAGCTTCATAGGGGCTCAGTGTCCTTATACAGGGGCAGGTCTTAGCCCTATGCAATGGGAGAGCAATAGCTCAGAAAATATCCTTGAACCCATGAAATGTGCTGTATGCGTGACTGATGATATAGAGAGTCTTTGTTAAACGGAAAGAGCAAGAAAGAAACTGTATTTTGCACATTGAAAAGTGTTGGACTTTATTGCTGGAAGGAAGCATGATTATTATTGGTTAAACATCCTTTACCCTGGTGAAAACAACCGTACTTTTATGTTGTCCCTTATTCTACAACATCTTCAAGGGAAGGGGAATAAAACCCAACTTTAATTTCATTCGGATCACGACTACAGTGTCCTTTATTTACCACAACTCCAGGCTATCCTGGGTCTAGGCAACCGCCTAGGACCGGCATGGTCTCACAATAAATATACATATATATATATATATGTATATATATAAATCTGTAGGCATATAGACACATGTCTACAGGTAATGCTCTCTAGCAAGGGCCCATAGTGCAAAGCTACTCTGTAGAGTTGCAGAGAGCATGCTGCAGGTTGGTTAAAAGAAAAAACTGGCGGTTTAAAGCCAGTGGGTAACTTAAACTATTCTGCCAAGGACAAGGGGGCGAAGAATAAAAGTTAACCAACCAGTCTGTGATAATAGGGTTTCCAAACAAGGTTGATAACCCGTTTGGGGTTTAGCACTTAGGCTAGAAGGATTGCTAGTGGAGGAGAAACCCTGGTTGTGTGGTGAACAGAACCAGTGGCTTAACCACTAGGAATTGCTGCATCTGCAGCAATTACCAGGGCAGCGGAAAAAAAATTATTTTCCCCTTTTTTTTTTTTTTATATTGGGAAAAAGAAACAACAGACATAATAGGAGTAGTAAGACCTCCTATTGTCTGATGAGCTGCCCTAAGGTAATAAAAAGGGGAGACAACTCTGGAAGGGAGAATCCCCCTGTGGAATAGGTAGAGGACCATAGGGACTTACCAGTTTAATAGAGCCACTCTTACAAACCGAATGTTGTGGTAAGAGGGAGGTAAGACAGAGTTGAAGGAGACTGACTATGCAGTAAGTCTCTGAAAGGTAAGATGATACATGCTAGTACAGGGAAAAATGTCTTATTGATAGTTGTCATTTCTCTTTTCCCAGAAGAGGAAGAGACACCTGTTAACTATGAGCATGATCATCACAAAGACTCTTAGAGTAAAAGAAAAAGATGTCTCGTGAAGAGAGATCCAGGAAAAGTTAGGAAGAAATTAGTGCAGATGCTTCAAGTGAAAAGAAGCAGACTGCTACTGTAACCAGCAACCAGAAGAGGTAATGATGATCTATCTGAAACCCTGCGACTGCTGGGTTTGCTGAACCTATTGAGGTTGTGGTTTCTTTAGACGAGGGCGATGTTTCCCTTGTCTGGGAACATCTGTATGATGGGCAGGAGATGGATAAAACTTTTTCCCCCGGGGGAAGAAAGTTTGGTAGGACATTTCCTACCAACTGGGAAAGAGGAAGGCATAGAACAGCCTCTGGAAACAGGAATGTCAGTGGTTAACTGGGCAACTTGGAGTAAAGACTCCTTGTTAAAGAGATTTTCTCCAGTGCAAGGAGTATTTCCCAGTCTTTGTGCCCATTTGTCCAAGTCTGAAACTTGGAGCCAGGCTTTACGTCGTGCCCCTATAGCTATAGCAGAAGTTCTGCTAACAGACTCAAAGGAGTCTAGGGAAGCACGAGTAAGGAACCTAGAGATATTTTGAGCATGACTAACCAGTGAGGAATAGTCTGCTCTTTTGGGCTCTTGAAGAAAAGGAGTCAAAAACAGTAATTTCTTTGTGACCTCTTCAAGAGATAATCCCATATAGAGAATATATGAGAGAATTCTTGCTGAAAGCATGGATGCCTGGAAGGTTTGGCGTCCAAAGGCAACCAAAGTCTTAGACTCACGACCTGGCGGATAAGAAGAGTGCTTTTTAGTATTCTTAATACGCCTCATTGCTGATTCTACAACAATGGAATGATGAGGAAGTTGAGTTCTTTGAAAACCTGGAGAGGGGGGCACCTGATATAGAAGATCAGTTGCCCTAGAAGGTGGGGGTACCGTTAAAGGAGCTTCCCACATTCGTAAGAGGAGATCCTGCAAGGATTGTTGCAAAGGAAGCATGATGTTCTCCTTTGCAGTCCCAGGAATATACAGGTATTCTGTATTCCCTTGTGTAGGATCCTGTCCAGGTATAGAAATGGCAAGTGATTTTGCCATATCCAGCAGAAAAGCTTGAAAAGAAAAATCCCCAGAGGGAAATCCCCTTGGAAGAGGAGAACAGGCTAGATCTGTTGAAGAACTAGCATTGGCACCCAGGGATCTATCCAACTTTATAGGAATATAAGATCCTGAATGGTGGAGCATGGGATCCTTAGAGGATGGTTGCCGGTACCGTAGGAGGTCGGGACCAGCAACAGTTGGTAGCCTGTCGTCCATGCCAGGAATCGATTCCAGACTCGGTATCGAGGGAAGCGAGCATGATGAAAGAAGCATGGAAGGTATCAACAACGATGGTAAAAAGGATACCGGTACTGACTCCGGTACCGTATCCAATACCGGTGGAAGAAGGCCAGCCGGTAACGGCTCTAACTGTATTGAAAGAACTGTCGATGCCGAACATGGACCATCGGAATCGTGCCTTCGGTACCGTCTGGTGTCGGTACCCAGTCCTCCAGACTGGAGATCGATTCCAGACTCGGCATGGAAGGAAGCGAGTCTATCGATGCACATCTGGAGGGTACCAACGTCGGTACTAGTACCGGTACCGGGATCGATACCGATACTGGAAAGTCGGTCTGCAGCGTATCCAATGGCCCCCTAGGTACCGAGGACGCCAGACTACGATCCTTGGTGAGGAATGTTTCATCCAACACCATTGCTGATGCCGGGGTATCGGTACCGCTCGAAGCGGATGCCACCACCGAGCATAGCTCAGGTATGTTCTGTGAGGGGTGAACCTCAGGAACAACCTGAAACACCACACAGGCTTTGGAGGCCGAAGACTCCCACCGGGGTTTTAAAGCCAGTGTGTTCTCGAGGGCAAGGCCAGAGGCATCTCTATGCTGTGCATGAGATCTACCACTCGAAGACTGGCTAGTCTTAACAGACTGTTTTTGGGTTACTTGATCCCGTGTAGAAGAAGAGGTGGTCGGTGCCCTGAAGTTGGATGGGGACCGCGTATCGAGGGGAACTCAATGCTGAAGATTTCTTCCCACAATACTATTGCAGGAGGGACACTCCGGAGGAAAATGGTCAGGACCCAAGCAGGATAGACACCAGTTATGAGTGTCTAAAATAAGTTTTTTACGGCCACAGTTTGAACATTTCTTAGGAATAGTGGCTGGCGTTTCCATGAGAAAAAAGGGGTAGGCCTAGAAGGCCGGGAAAACCCCGTCAGGCACTAAGAGGGAAAAAGTTATTCCCTAACCGGAATAAATTGAAGAAAAAAAGAAAAGAATCACCGGCGGTACCGGTGGCGTTGGGGAAGGCAGCTGCGACCACAAGAAAACTAAAAAATAAAAGAAGAATTTTCTGTGGTGACAGAAGGATGTCCTGTCGGCTCCGTGGAAAAACGAAAACTGAGGAGAGGCAGTTGGGAAAGGCGGGAAGGCAGCACGCAAGCGTGTTGGGATGCTTCCAAAAGCGTTCTGATTGGACGCTGGGGAGCATTCCCGCGCAGACTCCGTCAGTACCGACGTACCCATATGTGAAGACTCATTCCTGCTTGTTCCTGGAGATTATATGTGATGATACTTGCTATTGTTCTGATCCTTCTAAAATAGCTGATACATCTAAGACTTCCAGTGTTCCTGCAGAACACTGAGTTTATTCCCCACATGCAGGTAATAAATCCGAGTCAACGGTGGGTGTGACTCCACAGGCACCTCCAGAATTTCACTTAGATATAACTTAAACATTTCTCTCAGGGAGGTTAGTGAGTCCTTAGGAAAGTTCGCTAATCCTAACTTCAAAGCCGAGAAGCATTCTCCAATAGTTCCAGTTTGAACTTGATAGCAGGTAAGTCTTTCAAAACACTCTCTGCACAAGTCTCAGTCACCTCCACTTTTTTCTACAAAGTAACACACATCTGCCGCACAGCATTTAAACTCACAGTATTTGTAGAGAAGGAAAAAGTATCACCTTGAACTTGTTGTTGCAGTTCCTTAATTTGCAGAACCAATGCAGTCCCCAGGCAAGTGCAAGTGTCCCAAATAGATTCAAGGGAAAACTTAACCGGCCTCAGCAAAGAGAAACTCAATGCCTCTCCAGTTAGCAACACCGCTTCCACCAGCAAAGAATCATCTGGGTTCATGGGACTATCGCCTGCAGCCCCACTATTCCAGACCTCCTCTCCAGATGGTAAAGGAACTTCCCGCGAGAGTAACATGATCCCTGCGTCGAGGGCAGAGAGCTTTCCGCTGACCGAGGTCTTCTCCCCAGAACATGTCGGTACTGAACTGATCCATAGCATCCTGCTGCTATCACATCTAGTGGAGCCAGAGGAGACTGATCCTCCAGGGAGAAGATAGTAAATCGCTGACATTTGACGCCTTGTCATCCGGCCTCGGCATTGAGATAGCTGGCCAAACTCTGGAGGCCTCCTGCTGCATATTTGCTTGGGCAAGAAAAGAATCATGAGTTGATTGAAGAAAAACAGTGGGTAGGGAACAGGCAGCTACCACAATGGTGGGCATAGGAGCTGCCTTCCCTTCTTTTTCCCCATAGCACCATCCACCAAACACCAGAGACTCCTGTCAGAAAACTTCTTCATAATGTTGCAAACTGTAGACACATGAATCCCAAGGTCTTTGGAGATGGCTTTGTACCTGGTTGAAGTGTGATGTTTGGTGATAATGGCTTTTCTGAACGTCACTTGTCTTTGTGTGCCCCTGAAAATGGAACAGGGAGTGAATGTGGTCATTTAAAACATTAGAGCCATCATCTTCAAGTCATGTGAGTACTGACAATTGATCATAGGTGTGTCTAATTTTACTGCAATGGGAATATGGTTCTTCTGTTCAAACAGATTTGAATTGTTTATAAGGGTGCCAATAAACATGTCCTGGTAATGTCTTGGGTTTTATACTATTTCCTACTATTTCCTTTTGTAATTGGTCTTGTTTTATTTGATTCTTTTATGTGTCAGATATGTGTGCATATATAGTCCAAAGCCATTTCACTGGCCACTTTTTTTTTAGGAGATATTGGACATTAAGGGGTTGAACTGCAAGGGTGCCATTAATGTTGACCACAACTGTATGTGTGAGAAATCCTTTACAAAGTTATCCCTTTAAGATATTGTTCATGGAGGGAGAATAATGGTATTTCAGAATTAGTAGACAGATGCCGCTTATCTGTATATCAAAAATGTAAAAGGTTTTACTTGAACCACTGACTTCAAAACAGGATAAGATTTTTAGAAGGCTTATAGCCCGTGCCTTCTATCTGTGTATACCAAGCTTTTGTATAGATTTGTGTTCCTTAATTATATTTGTTTGTGTCTATTTATTGTATTTATTGTATTCATTTGTCTTTATGCATGTATTTACAGTATTTGTTTACAAATGAAATTTCTCGCTTCTGATCAAGTGGCATACACATTTTAGAAAATGATACAGCACCGATAGATATGGGAATACAATCTAGGAAATAATATAGATTTGATACATTGGAATCACTTTTAGTTGAAATGAATGAAGACTTGACAGTTCGCTACTTCACATCAATCACTGTTCTTCATAGCGCATGGAAAAGTACAGACTCCTGTGAAATTAAATGAGTTGGGAAGCTGAAGTCAAATAAATGGTGGTTTTCTCATGAATTTACAGGAACCTGTTTCTTAACACTTAGGGGTATGTTTACTAAAGGGCAATAAGGGAGCATGCCTTTCTGAGCAGTAACAGCAGTGATAAGGGTTTACCATGCGGTAAGTGTGCTAGACGTGTTAGAGGTGATCCGACATTCAGGGGAGGAAGTGAACACTTAGGGGTATGATTATAAAACCACACAAAAGGAAAAAGTGTGCCGTTAGTGCATTCTAACTGTGCATCTGCACTTAGTACATGCAAAAGGTCACTTTAGCACGTGCTAACGGTACCAGCCACTTTAGCACGCACTAACGGTATGTATGGGTGGAGAGAAGGCATGCATGGGGCGGAAAGTGGGGGTCAATGAGCGGGGAATGGGTGGGAACAAGACTTGCTCCCTTAATGCAGGCACCTTAATGGCAGGAACCCTAACGCAATTAAAAACATCACGGAAAGGGTGTTTTTTGAGGAGAGAGAGCTTATTTTACGTCTGCAATGTGATGCACAGACAGGGGAGCCCAAGGGAGTGATAGTAGTGCTCCATTAGCAGCCACTGCATAGTGCCCAATATGAAAGGGCACGGGGGCAAAGGAGATGGCACTTGGGTCATGCAGTGGGGGCTGCTGGTGCACAGGGGGGGGGGGGGGCAGGCAGCTGCCTAGACAGCACATAGGAACATAAGACTACAAAACATGCCAAACTGTGTCAGACCAAGGTTCATCATGCCCAGTATCTTGTGTCCAACAGTGGCCAATCTAGGTCACAAGTACCTAGCAATTTCCCCAAAAGACACACAGGATCCCCAATAACTGTAATGGGGCAAGCAGTGCATAGCCCGGGTCCTCTTTAGCAATGGTTTGTGGACCATTACCCAGGAACCCGTCCAAACATTTTAAACCCAGCTACACTGGCAGCTTTTACCAGATCCTCCAGTAATGGTTTGCAAGGTTTGATTACATGTTGACTGAAAAAATATTTTAACTTAGAAGACCCAATGGGTTAAACTGAAGCCACATTGCTGGTCCCCTTTTCTGTCCACAGTCTGATGGCATAAAAAAGGGACCTACGTTTAACTGTTCTACTTCGGTCAATAATCTGCAGATCCATATTATATCAAACCTCAGCAGTCACTTCCTCAGACTGATGAGCCCCAACCTTTTTAGCCTCTCCACAAAGGGGTATTCCACCATCCACAGAACCATCTGTGATGTTCGACATGATCCCACAGTGACAGTGGCAGCACACAGTCCTGCTACTGCTGTGGAAAGGCAATGTGACACATGGGGTGGTCCAAGGGTCCTGGCAGCCGAGGTAGAGATCCAGGCTGCCTCCCCCCCCTGCCACAGCTGCAGAAACCAGTTGTGGGGGAAGAGGCCGATAGCGCTAGATGCTGGAGCCCTCCAAGTAGCTGGAAAATGCAGGTTCCCGGGGAAACACCACAGCAGTGGCTGTCATCCTCCCCCCAAGATGTATCATAGCAGGCGGTGATGGGGCCCCTGCATGAGCAGCTGATGGGGGGGGGGCTGTGTGGCCATCCATGTGTGCCCCTGCCCCCCCCCCATCCAGCCCTTGTGCCCAAGCCACCCATCAGACCCGCATACTTAACATGCTGGGACTGTGACCACCACCACTGATAGTGCATTGGCATGTCTGCATGGTGGGGTGTTGGTGGTGGAGTGAGAAGTGGCACCAACCTGTAGCAGACAGAAGCCTTGTCCTGGTCGTGTGCACCATGCATATTGTAGCATGTACCAAAGTCCAACTGAAGTAAAGCATGTCAGCAACAGGAGATGTTATACCCATAAGGCAGCACTGTGGTGCAACACACACAGTTTGTGTGTATGTGTGTGGAGGATCACAGATTCAGGTCCATGCTGGGGTTTCTGTATTGCATCTTCCTAATGACAAGGTTTAGCTAACAGTGTAAGTACAGCTTCAGCATGTGCAACCCCCAGGGAGGCAGCCAGCAAGGGTGGAAACACCCACCAGCAGCACTGACAGGCTCCACTATCCACAGCTGGTTGGAGGTTAATAGCTCTCGGTAACAACGTGTGGTGAGGCCAAGGCACATTAATAGTGCTTGCAAACACAGTACACATTATCAGTCCTTGAGCTGACATTGAGACAGGAGTGTCAAGCAGGAATGCCAACCATCTCCAATTTTGCAAAATGCGCCAATGAGAGTATATGCATGTGTGTGTGTGTATGTATGGCTTCCCTTTGTCCTGTGGCTTTCTGCACTGTACTTTGGCTCACATTGTCTGAGTTTTTCCCAGCTTGTTTGGAAAATGTGAATAAGGCAAGGCAGAGCATTGTGGCTGTTGCCTGTAACAGTGCAGATTTGCTTGGATGTATCTGCCACAATGGTGGGGTCACTGGCTGAGACACCATCATGCCCATCTGCCACATGCATTGCCTATGTGGCCACTGTATGTCATATGGAAATTCTCACTATGACCAAAAAGTAACCATGGCATGGCTATGTATCCACATAGAGCTATTCTAATGTCTGATTCCAGTGATGTGGATGCATTCTCTATCTGGGGATACCAATCACTGAGGAAATGGCTGGGTGTCAATGCTGAGTATCCCAAGGCAGAGTGCTTGTGCTCACACTATATGCGTGCTGACCAGCACACCAACTGCAGTTGGTTTGTGTTTGGTTGATATAGCCCAATGGCGGGCAGCAGGGGCAATCTTTCTGCCTGTGCTGAAGTCAATTGTTAGTGCTTAATGATTGTGTCAGCAGTTCTTCATGGCCTACTCTCTGGTGTTCAAGCAGGACAATAGCAGTAGCCCCACACAAGCCGATACACCCCTACTGCAGTGGCTGTCCATGGCAGCACCATATTGACATGGGTACTAACCTGCACTGTTATCTGAGAGTTAGTGTCCAACATGGGCAGAACAGACCAAACTGTTTCAGTCATTGTCACCTACAGTAGGCAGGGAACAAGAAGAAAAAGCATAACACACTGCAGTCAATACCTGTCACACACTACTAGTGAGGTGAACTTATAGCACAGCCTGTCTCTAACAGTGCAGGTTCAGTGGACCAGGTGCTGGGCACCCCTCCTCACCCTCAGAGTTACAACTGAAACCACTCTGCAGCATGGCTTGCTGTTGCTATATACATGTAGCACATGAAGCCAGTGTGTCTTACTGAGCTGATATGCTGGATAAGTGCATTCTCCATTGGTTCTTCAGATGCAGACAACTATTTTGCATGTGCAAAGCCAGGACTGTGCCAAACGGGCAAGTGACCTGAGTAGCATCCAGGCACAAAATAAGCAAGGGGAAATTGAACCTGTGACTTTTGAAGATGCAGGTATTGCACCAACCAGTAGGCTATGTTGATGTGTGGAGCTGCAGGTCTCTGATCAAACTGTGTGTGTCGGTATAGTTTGGGCCCTCCACTATCCATGAGGTACTGCACATGCAAAACAGTGGTCTGCAGCTGAAGAATCAATGGAGAATGCACTGATCCAGCACATCAGCTCAGTAAGATGCACTATGTGTGCTACATGCACATAATAAGTGCAAGCCGTGCTGCTGAGTGGATTCAGCTATCACTGAACCTGCACTGTTAGAGATGATCTGTGCTTGTTGTGTTGCATGTCTATATCACTACTAGAATGTGTCAGGTTATTGTTTCCAGAGTGTTATGTTTTTTTCCTTGTTTGCTACATGCTTGTAGTATGCTATACTTGTGGTTAATGTCAGTTTCACAGAGGGTATATAGATCACTAAGACCAAGCAAAAATAAATCCCTCTAGTCTTCCAAGGCTGTGTAATCTCAAATATTGTCTTGTGTTTCTAACACTAAAATCAAAATATCAATTGATGTTTTCAAATTCAAGACTGATCTCTCAAATAATGATTTATAAGGGGTGTGAAGGTCTCAGACTTCCCGTAGCACTGGCTTCTCTGACAAAGTCATGTGCCTTCGTGCTGGTTTTGCATCAACGACCTTTCCTGACACAACCCCCGGGATGTTTAGTGTTAATATTCAAACAGGTTATTATGCTATTAATCGTGCTTATCTGTGCAGGTGTAGCCTCCCCGACGCCACCATCCGGCACCATTCATGCGTTTCACAGATGAGAAGTTTCTTCAGGGGGAACTTAAATCCGTTAAGCACTCAAGCTGGTATTCATTTGGCATATATTCATAGGCTCAACTCTGAGAATTCTCTAGGAAAATGACAATTGAAAAGAATATGTACATGCCTCAAATGCAATCATTTATAAAGGAAAACCACTTTAATAATTATGCCAATTTATAGAAAACCCAGTACTCGTACCTAGTTTGTTCAATTCCAGCGCTTCAGCTGATGATCAAAGAATCTTAAAAAATGCCGCACATGCGGGCTCAAGCTCCTCAAGGTTTTTATCCACAGCACCATTATGTGCGTCAGCACTACGTCAGGAATGCATGCCATTAGTATTCTTTCAATGCATGTTCAGAAAGTATTAAGAATACCCTAGTGGCTCTAGCGTTGAGATGGTCACTAGACGGCAGTGACTGAGAAACTGAAAAAATTGAATCTGGACTGGCATCATTAGACACATGAAGCAGAAAAATTGTTCAAATACATCCCCCCCATTCAATGGTGTTATTCAACCCTTCGGGGTGTACTGTGTTCAGTTTATATATCCATCTCTGTTCATTAATCAATAGTGTCTGCTGCAGGGATTTACCACCCCTCCCTGTAATGACCTGCTCTAAACAAAAACATTTCAGATCTTCAAAGGAGTGTTGCTTTTGCAGACAATGTGCTACCAGCGGGGCTTCAATAACCCTACAGTTCAATCTGTAGGAAAGGTCGTTGATGCAAAACCAGCACGAAGGCACATGACTTTGTCAGAGAAGCCAGTGCTACGGGAAGTCTGAGACCTTCACACCCCTTATAAATCATTATTTGAGAGATCAGTCTTGAATTTGAAAACATCAATTGATATTTTGATTTTAGTGTTAGAAACACAAGACAATATTTGAGATTACACAGCCTTGGAAGACTAGAGGGATTTATTTTTGCTTGGTCTTAGTGTAGTACGCTATAGGCAACAGCAACCACTCCATCCTGTGTTCTGCCTATGTTAGATATCACCCCTCTGATAACAGTGCAGATCAATATGCTGTTGCCATGGACAGACACTGCAGTGGGACTACTGCTACTGTCCTGCCACAACCTAGTGAGTAGGCCATGACCCACTGCTGCCCCAACCATTGAAGACTAATAATCAACTACAGCATATGCAGTAAGACTGCCCCACATTGGGCTGTGTCAGCCAAGCACAAATTAACTGGGTTGGTTTGCTAGTCAGCATGCACCCTGCCTTGGGATATTCAGCAATGGCATCCCCAGATAGAGATTGCATCCACGTCCCTGGAACTAGATATAATAGCTCTATCTGGATACGTAGCCATGCCATGTTCACGTTTTGGTAATAATGAGAGTGCCATCTCAGCATGACATGCAGTGATCATCCAGGCAATGCACGTGGCAAACAGGCACAATGACATCTCAGTCATTGACCCTACCATTGCGGCAGTCACATCCAGGCCAATCTATGCTGTTTCAAACAATACCCATAATCCTCTGCCTCACCCCCTTTTCTTTTTCCAAACAGGCTGGGAAAAACCCGGACAATGTGAGCCAAAGTGCAGTGCAAAAAGCCACAGGACAAGGGGGGGGGGGGCATACACACACACACACACACACACACTCATTAGTGCACTGTGCAAAAGTGGGGATGGTTGGCATTCCTGTTTGACACTCCTGTCTCAATGTCAGTTCATGGATTGATAATGTGTACTCTGTGTGCAGGTGCTATTAGCATGCCTTGACCTCACCACACGTTACCGCCTGGTCAGTGTGCTATTAGCCTCCAAACATCTGTGGATAGTGGAGCCTGTCAATGCTGCTGGTGGGTGTTTCCACCCTTGCTTGGGGTTGCACATGCTGGAGCTGTACTTGCACTGTCAGCTAAACCTTTACCATAAGAACATGCAATACAAAAACCCCAGCAGGGACCTGAACATGTGATCCTTGGCACACATAAACACCAACCATGTGTGTTATACCACAATGCTGCTTTAAGGGAATAATAGCCTCTGTTGCTGACAAGCTTGCCTTTGGCTGGTCTTTGGCACATGCTGTAATGCAAATGGCACACAGGACTAGGACAAGGCTTTTGTCTGCTGCATGCTGGTGCTGCTGCCCATGCAACCAGCAGCACTACAAAATACAAACATGCCTGCACACTGCCAGTGGTGGTGGTGCGCAATCCCAGCATGTTAAACATGTGGGTTAAGCGGGCACCATGGGTGCAAGGCCCAGATGGGGGGGAGGGTCAGAAGTACACATAGATGGCCATGCAGTCCCCCCACCAGCTGACTATGCAGGGACTCCATCACCCCCTGCCACTGATATGTCTCGGGGGAAGGATGGCAGCCACTGCTATGGTATTTCCCCAGGAACCTGCATTTTCCAACTACCTGGAGGATTGCAGCTGCAGGTGCTATCTGCCTTTTCCTCCACAGCTGGGTTCAGCAGCACTATGAGGGGGGCCGCCGGGATCTCTGCCTAGGCTGCCATATCCCTTGGACTCCCCCATGTGGTAGATCTCCTTTCCACAGCTGCCATATGTCTGTGTTTCGCCAAAGTCACTGTGTGATCATGACGGATGTCACAGATGGTGCAGAAGGGGGGATGCCCCTATGTGCAGAGGTTAAAATGATCAGGCCTCTTCAACCTGGAGGACAGATGGCTAAGGGGAGATATACTGGGGGTCTATGCATTACTGAATGGTGTGGAATGTGTAAACAGTGATTTGTTGTTTACCCCATCAAAATGTGGGTGGATAAGGGCACAGATAATGCCGCTACAGTGCAATGAACTCCAGACTAATAGAAGCATATAGTTTGCCAGGCAACATGTAGGCAACCTCCAGAACTCCGATCATGAAGATGTCGTAAAGGCTCCTCGTGTAACTGTGCTTAGAGAAGGTTTGGCTAGGTTCTGGGGGAACGGTCATTGCACCATAATGCAGGGCAAACCAACTAAAAGCACAAAGGTACTTACCAACATCCCAGGGCACACAAAGAAGCAATCTACTCAAAGGAGAGGTTATTGAAACCATGTAGGTCAATCAGTAGGAAAACCAAGGAATACAAATACCACAGTATGATATATATGTGGATCCTCTGTTCTTATGCCACTCTGTACCACCTGGGCAGCTCCCTGGGCCACAATATCCACCTGCACCTACCACTGCATGACCAATGTGTCATCCCTTTGCTCCACTAGCAGCATTAGCATGGTGCACTTTTCTACTTGTGCACCGTGCTGTTTCTGCTAATGGAGCACTACTATCACAGTTCTTGGACTCCCTTGTCATTTCATCACACTGCTCTCATATAAATAGGCTCTCTCCCCTCTGCAGACACCCTCTCCGCGTGGTTTTACATTGCGGTACAGTTACAGATATTAAGGGGCTCTTAGAGGATATTAATTCAAGGGGTGCTAAAGTAAGACACAATGTTACTACCCCCTCTCCGCCCACTTTCTGCTCCTTCATGCTGGCATTCTGCCTCCTTTTCCCTTTATGCTGCAGGAGCCTTTTATGCATGGGAACTCAGCATTTTTTCAGCATTAAGGGGACATGTGGGCCATTACCACATGTAAATGTCACACTTGCTCCCTTACTGCCATTTCATAAACATTTTTTTATTTATTTAGCTGTATTTATATCCTGCTTTTCACTGGGTCAAAGTGGTCAATTGGGGGATACATTTAACATGAGGGGATATGAGACACATACACTAATACTTACAGGGAACATGGGCAGTGGAGGGTTAAGTGGCTTGCCCAAGACCACAAGGAGCACCTGTGGGACTCGAAACCCCAGTCCCTCCGACCTGAGATTGCTGTCCCCAGGTGGGACTTGAACTCCCGGCCCTCCGGCCTGAAGTACCTTGTCCTAACCACTAGACCACACCTCCCTCCATATCCCTTAAAGGATGTTAATGAACAAACCTACCTTTTTCAAAGATGAGTAAGCTGTAGAAACAGAGGACAAAAGAAGTGGTGGGAGCAGAAACAGTACTAGAATTTGAATAGAGAGGGGTAACCTGCTTGGAGTGGCAGATTCAACCTTAAGCAAAGGCATAGAGGGGGAATAACCTGCACAGAATGGAAGATGCAACTCTACAGCTCTGGCCACCTTACTGGGCAGATTAGATGGATGATGCTGGTCTTTATCTGCTGTCATTTACTATGGGGTCAATTCTGACCCATCTTTATTGGGGCTGGATGTCCGATCCAGATGTCCAGACCTGTTAAACACCAGGTTGGTGATCCAGAAGACAGAGCTCCCTGCACATATAGGTAAGTTGTGCAGATAGCTCTGTCCATGAGTGGGAGGGCTGGGCTGGAGGAGGAGGAGCAAAGGTGGGGAGTGGGTGGGAACATGACCCCGGATGTGCAGGGCTGATTCCGGGGTCGGCCCTGTATGTTTGGTGACGGCCATTTGCACCGGGGAGTTATTCCACCTCAGAGGTGGAATAAGTCCCCCTTGACAGAAGAGGACACAGATCCAGGGCTGGAAAGGAAGGTGAGGGGTTGCAGGTGGTTTCCCACAGCCTGACCCTGGCCTCGGTGGCCAGATTGGAGGTCTGGCTGCTGGGAAAATAACTTTGCTGTAGCTGCCGGGGATCGTGTCTCCTGCATGGAGCCATGGCAACAGGATGTCATGGTGCCATGGCTCCATGCAGGAGTCAGGTTGGGCTAACCGGGTAGTGGGCTGGATGTCCGGGTGCCCTGAATAGGGGTATGACCTGCACATCTGGCCAGCCACACCTGATTCTGATCCCATGGACACGTTTAGCCCCCACAGGATCAGAAGCAGATGCTACCGGGACATGTCCAGATTCTGGGACACCCAGAACAGAAATGGCCTTCATGTTACTATGTTATCACAGTCCGGACTTGTAATTTTTTTGCAATAATGTTGGAGAGTAATTTCTAAGATATGGGGGTTTACCTGAGAAATGTCCTTCAAAATTGAATTTTGAATGTATAGGGGGTTATTCCGATCGTTGTTTAGTGGGTCTGGACATCAGATCCAGACATCCAGATCTACTAAACACCTGGATTGTGCTGCCAGTGACAGAGCTCCCTGAACGTATAGCATACTTATGCAGGGAGCTCTGTTCGTGGGTGGGAGGGGGTGGGCTGAAGGCGGAGCAAGGGAAGGCAGTAGGCGGCACTTGACCCTGGACGTACAGGGCCAATTCAGAGGTCGGCCATGTACATCCGGGGCCTGCAACGTAGACGGGAGACTTATTCCATCTTAGTGGTGGAGTAAATCCCCCTAGACAGTGGAGGATGGCGGGACAGGACCCTGAGGACAAGGTGAGGGTGTGCAGGGGGTTTCCCGCAGCCCAACACTGGCCTTGGAAGGCCTGATCGGGGGTTGGGCTGCAGGGAAACACATGTTCTTCCATCAACCAGTGATCGCGGCTCCTGAATGGAGCCACCGTAGCATGGCAACAGGATGTCATGTCACCGCCGCTCTATTCAGGAGCCTGACTGGGCTAGCTAGGGATCTTCACCTGACAGAATCAGTGCCGAGCCTGCACATTCAGATTGGTAGACCCAATTCTGATCCTGCAGGCACGTCTAGTCCCCACAGGATCAGAATCGGTTGCTATCACTTCATGCCCAGATTCTGTCACGCCATACAAGGGCAGGACGTACAGAATGGAATTGGCCTCATAGTGTTTGCAGACAAAAGAATGTGGTTGTGTTACTGCCCATGGTTTTATGGATGATTATTGGTTCCTAGAACGTGCAGAATGTAAGTGTTCATTATGTATGCTCATGTAGTTAAAGTCTGTAATATTCATGCAGTATGTTTACTTTTTCTGTTGTAAGGACTCTCTGGTGAATTCTCCCAAATAGTTTTTGTTTCTGTATTTGGTTTATTTCCTATTTCGGCATTTACCCTTTGTTTCCCTTTTGTAGTTATTAAATACTGTCATTTATGAAATATTTTTAAGTTGCCCCCTGCTCCTTTGTGCTTCTTGCTGAATTGAAAATGGTCAGGGATCCTGCATAATCAACATTCATTCACAATTATGTGCTGCTTTCCCTTATTGTAACACTTGTCTACTCCAATCTGCTCGTGTCAGAATTAAAACATCTCCAGACTATCCAAAATAAACTGGTTAGGATTCTCTGTCATGCATGCAAATTTGACCATGTCACTCTTCTCCTGGTCCAGCAACACTTGTTCCCTTTTCTCTACTGCATCTACTTCAAAATCCTTATATTAACACACACAACTCTCCATACCCATTCTCGATCCTATTTAGCATCTTTGATCTCCCTGCATACTCCTGCTAGAACCTTACACTCTATTTATGGCAACCACCCGAATATCCCATCTGTATTTTGGGCAAACTTGGAGAGCACTAGGTGCTCCGTTTTTCTTTTTTACATATCCCAATTTTTGGAATGTTCTTCCTTTTGATTTATGCACTGAATCATCCTACAAAAAATTTCAAGGCAAAGTTGACAGCACATTTATTCAGTGTGGCATTCAGAGTCTGACGGCGGATGGTCATTGGGCTGGTGGCAGTGTGGTACTTGTGGCCTCTTCTCTCTTTCCTCTTCTTATTGTAGCTGTTTCCTATTTCTTTGTGATTTTATTCTGTGTAAAACATTTTGCTGTTCTTTTTTTTTCAAAATCAATCCATACTAAAGGAAATAAACCAATGTTCTAACCTATTTTTGTCGGAACTGGCTCCATGAAGTTGAAAAACAACCTCTCGTGGGTCCTGTTCCTTTTTATTATTTTAATAGGGACGCAAATCTAAACTGTCCCTAAGGGATACATTCAATCTCTCAGTTTCACCAATCGGTAACAGCATTTATGTACCTTAATAGAAATTAATCTATAATGTAGTTTGTACTTAGCTGTTCGGAGTTCATAGCATAACCCCAGATACAATCTACATAGGACGAGCCATGAAACTATGGCATTTTTCTTATCACAGGACTTAAAGCCGGTAACCTCAATCCTGGCGTCTTTTCCTCAGCAAAGAAGAAGAGAACCCGTGTTATTAACCACCAAGTCCATCAGCTACAGTCCATGTCGTCACCACAAACTCTCTTCAAAGTAATCTTCTAAATGTGGTAATCCAGCTCCGACAGCCATAAATTCTCCTGTAAATGCAATGCTTCCACGTAAACCAACGCTGTGTTTCGGACCATAGATCCTCCTGGCCCTTTTTTCAAACTTTATTGCATTCCTGTGATTAGAAAAACACCATAGTTTCATGGCTCGTCCTATGTGGATTGTATCTGTGGTTATGCTATGAACTCCAAACAGCTAAGTACAAACTACATTATAGATTAATTTCTATTAAGGTTCATAAACGTTGTTACCGATTGGTGAAACTGAGGGGTTGAATGTATCCCTTAGGGACAGTTTAGGGTTGCGTTTCTATTAAAATAATAAAAAGGAACAGGACCCACGAGAGGTTGTTTTTCAACTTCATGGAGCCAGTTCCGACAAAAATAGGTTAGAACATTGGTTTATTTCCTTTAGTATGGATTGATATTGATGTGGGAAATAAGGTTTAGGTTTAATATAGGAGATATTTTTTTTTCAAAAAGCACCTTTAAGATCATATGGTCACTGTACATACATGTAACCAGTCAGAAATTGTTTCCATCTGCCACATGTTGTGGGGGTAGAGGAGTAGCCTAGTCATTAGAACAGTAGCAGCATGATTAAGAGACCAGAGTTTGATTCCCACTGACACTCCTTTTGGCCTTGGGCAAGTAACTTTACCCTCCATTTTCTTGAAAGAAAAACCTGACAATCTACTTCCTGTCACATTTTACCAAGAAAACCCAAAGGCTTCTGTATCACCAGGAGTCAGCATTGACTCAACAGCACACATCACATTTGCCACATGTTCCTATTTGCCCATCTTAACCACTGCCTAGGTGCTTTTTACTAAAATATTGCATTAAAGGCTCCGAAATGCCTATTAATGTTAAAAAATAAAAATGTTCTTGGAATGCTGAATTCCATCTGTGTTTTAAGGCATCACAATTAAAGTTTCATATTGAATTGAATAAATAAGTAAAGATTAAAAACAATCGTTACCCTTGCTCGAGGGCCTTTCTGAATCAGCTGTCATGTGCAGATGATTCTAAAGCTTGTTTTCATTCAACCCTTCTCTACCCATTACATGTTCAGAAGATGGCCTAGCAATGCTGTTTAAGACATTCTCCTGCATACATAACCTACATAAAGCTGCATTAAAAAATAATGTATTCCTTCAGAGTTGTAATTCTCAGGGTTCAAAAATCTCTTTTTTTTCCTTCTCTGTACTCTGTTAAAATCCCTATTTTATTCAAAGAAACATTGCATAGCAAAAGGGAAGATAGATGATATGTATATAGAATGAATTATATTTTCTAAATAAAAATTAGGCCAAAGCACACTCCTTCATTTTACCCCTTCATTTTGGAATAGATAGTGACAGGAAATGTCATCTGAAGAGACATAGTCCAGAATATAGCCCTTTTACAGCAAGTTGCATGGGCAGTTTGCCTGTATCTTGCTGAAAAGCCTGGACTAGAAATACTAAAAATAAAATATAATTAGAAGCAGATTTGAACTGAAATCCCGGCACCAAACTCTCTAATGGGCCAACTGCAGTATAGTAAGTACTGATATAACCAGAACGTATTGTTCCCTATGGAAAATTAAACTTCTCGATGATATGATATGAGGTGACATCTCATGATTTGTGTAGGGAACTGAATAATGCATTCAGTTAATGCATATCCACTTCCATATTCACATAAGATTGTGGCCAGTTTTAGGACTAGTCCAAGTTAGGAATATAAAGTGAAACAAACATAAAAAAGGCATCTTGCAGGAAAACACATCCCAAACACAGGGGTATGTTTACTAAAAAGTGGTAAGGGTGGTACCAATAACAGGCTTTATTGGCGCCCATGAGCAGTTAACACCGCAGAAAGTGTTGATAACGCTGGATTAACATGTGGAAGCTGGGCTCATAGCGTTAAGGTAAAAGGAGGTGGAGCGTTGGCATTAATGGAGTGTAGACTGGGCGGGGATAATGTGTGCTCCTTTAATGCCAGTTTGTGTTACTGTGCATTAGAGCTCCCGGCACTCGGAACCCTAAAGCCATCTGAAAGCTCATGGTAAGGGCTATTTCTCAGGGGAAAGAGTCTATTTAAATGTGCGCAATGTGCTCCATCCATTGTAGTTCTCAAATAGTAATGCTAGTGATAGTAATGCTCCATTGGCAGCATGGTGCCCTAGTAATAAAAAGCACTATGTTCTTGGTGACAAATTGGCAAAAGTGGTATCACATGAATGATGCAGTGGAGCTGTCTGGTCCACTAGGATGACAAGGTTGCTGCCTAGGGTGTACATCTGTGATGCTTGTATGGCTCTACTGTGACAGTGGCAGCACACATGCATACTGCCGCAGTCAAAAAGGAGTTGCGAGACTCCCACTGCCTCCATGCTGCCATGTCAGCATTGTGTGAGGGTAGGGGTGGCAGTTGCAGTGACTGAGACCTGTTTCAGATGAAATTTGTGCCTGGCTCTATGGTTAGGTGCAACGCTGCAGTTGACACTGTTAGTGGGATCACAATGCTAGAAAAAATCGTTCTTTCACCTCTGGTAAGGATTTAGAAATAAATGTTGAGGTCTCAGTAAAAAAGAGCACAGCTATTTAAGACTCACGTCAAAATTATAGCACAGTGCTTTGTCACATCAACGACCTCCAAACTACATTTTAAACAAACTGCCAGTCGTTCCTTTCTGATGAAAACTGACAAACAGTTAAAACTTATCTTATGCGACTGGACAGCTGCATATAGTTTTAAATTGATCCCTTTAATTGATCCTGACGTACACCACCGATACCATCAAGAGGTTTCACAGCAATGTTTCCTCAGGGGATCCATTAATGCCGAATCACACTACAAATAAAGATAAAAACAGTATAATTCCCATCCCTACTACACTAAAACTCCCACTCCTCAAAACCAAAATACACAATTAATCAACGCCTTACCTCTGATGCAGCCCGCGTACACTCAAACTACAGCCTCACACTATTCCCACTCCAGAAGAACTTCAAAACTGCCACAGTGAACAAAAAACGCCATGCATGCGGACCTCCGAATCGCGGTCCAAACTTTAAAGCCCTTCAAACATCACTGGTACCTGCTCGACCAATAAATTCTACATACGTCACACTATCGCTACCCAAATCAACCTACTACAACCATATCTGGCTCTAAAGGATATCCCCCCCTAGGTGTTATACGCTCTGCAATAGCAAAACCAAATCCTCTCACGAGGTCCATAAAAGGCCGCGGGGTCCGGACTCCCCATATCTCTCACAAAACCCAACCCTGCCAAAAATTTAAACACCCTCAAATATCACGGCCGCATCAGCAAACCATCTCCATTAAACTAGCAGCGCCCCAGAACGAGCCCCTGCACCGACTGGTAAATGAACAGAAACTAACAAACAATATAAACCTACCACTAACCACTAAAGAAAACACGCGCCCTCAGAACATTAGACACACGCCGACCAGTCAATACTGCTATTCAACCCCCTTGGGATCAAGGTATTTAAACGGTAAATAAATCTCTGCTCATGTCTGATCAATTCCTGATCTATAGTTCTACCCTCCATCCCCCTTATAACATGGTCTATGCATAAACATCGCAGTTGATCAAAAGTATGACCTTGCTGCATACAATGCTGAATCATTGGAGCCTCCACAACCTTATGCTTAAGGCGGCTGCGATGTTCCCTCATACACACCCGAAAAGGGTGCATAGTTTTCCCAATGTATCCCAAACCACATGGGCAAATTACCGCATAAACCACACAAGAGGAACTGCAAGTAGTGGTATGCTGGAATCTGACCATCACCCCCTGATATATGAACTCTGCAGCAGTGATGGTAATGTTGCAGATATCACAAGTTCCACAGCTTGAATGGCCGGCCACTTCTATAGTCCGAAACTCTTGTATAACTGGTGGCAACACTGCCGGGCTCAATCACTCCTTAAGATTGCGATCCCTTTGCCAAACACACCTTATAGATTTCTCCTCTAATCCAGGGACCACAGTCAAAACATTACTATGCTTTTTAAGTATCTTTTGAATTCCATTACTCAAAGGAGAAAATATTGGGTATGTGACAGATATAGGCTACTGTGGGCCAGCATGCACTCAGCCTGTCTCTGGCCCACTTTACACTTCACACTGATCCTTGCTTTATATAAGCTGTCCAGAAAGTTCAGAATGAAAGGGTACATAATGAGGTGAAATGAGTTCCTTTGAGCACAGTCTTCAGCCTGAGGAAGAGACAGAAGTCACATGGTGCGAGATCTGGGGAATAAGGAGGGTGGTCAAGAGCTGTGATCTGTTTGTTGGCCAAGAACTGCCTCACACTGAGCGCGGTGTGTGCAGGCGCATTGTCATGGTGGAGCAGCCACGACTTGTCTCTCCATAGAGCCCGCCTGCTACACCGAACCCAGTCATGGAGGCGATTGAGGTCCTCCAGCACAAACTCATGATGGACCACTCCTTTCTGGTCAAAGAATGAGATCAGCATGATCTTGATCCTTGATTTGGACATGCGTGCCTTCTTGGGTCTGAGTGACCAGTCGAGTCTTCCACTGCAGCCTCTGTCTCTTGCTTTAAGGGTCGTACTGGAAGACCCAAGTCTCGTCTCCTGTGATGACTTGGCCAATGAACTCTGGATCTTCTCAGATCTTCTCTAGCAAGTTTCAACAAACTTTAACCCGGTGTTCCTTCTGGTTGTCCGATAAAAGCCTGGGCACCATCTTGACGCACACCTTCCGCATCCCCAGCTCCTGCACCAAGATGGTCCGCACTGACTCCCTGTTCAGGCTGAACTCCTCAGCTATCACCTGCACCATCAAATGCGATCACTCTGCACCAGCTGGTTCACTCTGTCAATGTTCTCAGCCGTCTTTGTCGTGGAAGGCGGTCCTAATTGGGGTCATCCACCACCTCCTTGTGGCCAGTCTTGAAGCGTTTGTTCCACTCGAAGACTCACGGCCTTGACATTGGGAATAGGTGAAGAAAGCCCCCAGGTAAGTAAAAGCCCCCAAGTAAGTGAAACATTAAATACCTTTATGGAAATGGGTAAAAGGGGGTAACATATGGAAAGCAGTGTGTATAAATGCCCGTAGCATGAGAAATAAGATCCCTGATGTTAAAGCTTTGGTGGGAGTGGCTGTCTTGGATTTAGTGGCAGTTACAGAAACATGGTTCACAGAAAACCATGACTGAGATGTAACTATACCAGGCTATACTCTATTCAGAAAGGACAGGTTAGGAAGAAGGGGAGGAGGAGTGGCACTATATGTAAAAAATAATATTAAAGCTTTGGAATTGCAGAGCTTAAAAGGGAGAGAGGAGGCACTGTGGATTAAACTAGAAAGAGGGAAAGAGAAATCTATTTGCATTGGCGTGATATACAGACCACCCTCACAAGAGTAAGAGGTGGACAGAGAGTTAATTGAAGGCATATTCAGTATTGCTAGGAAAGGGGAAGTGCTACTGATGGGGATTTCAATATGCCAGATGTTGATTGGCACATTCCTGCTGCAGTATCATCTAGAAGTAAGGAGACCCTGGATTCTCTATAGGGAGAACTATTCAGGCAATTGGTAATAGACCTCACACGTGAAGGGGTCATACTGGACTTGATGTTTACCAATGGTGAAAGTGTTTCTGATGTTATAGTGGGAGAACATTTTGCATCCAGTGAGCACCAGATGGTTTGGTTCAGTATTAGGACTAGGGCTGTTAGAATCCATTCAAAAGCAAGGGTCTTAGATTTTAGGAAAACTAACTTTGTCAAGATGGGCCAATACATCAGGGAGTCGTTAGCGGGATGGGAACAGCTGGGGGATGTAGAAAAACAGTGGGCAAAATTGAAAGGGGATATTTTAAGGGCAATCAACCTTTTTGTTAAAATGGTAAATAAAGGTAAAAGGAAAAGGAGACTGCTATGTCTTTCAAAAGAAGTAGCTGAAAAGGTAAAGAAAAAGAGGGAGGTCTTCATAAAATACAAGAGATCACAGAGAGAGGAAGACAGGCATCTATATTTGGAAAAACGTAGAGAAGCTAGCAAAGCAGTCAGGAAAGCAAAGATTCAAAAAGAGGAGAAAATAGCCAATGCAATAAAATGGGGGGATAAGACATTTTTCAGATATGTTAGTGAGCAGAGGAAGGGCAAAAGTGGTAATGTCAGAATGAAGGGTGAAGGGGAGGAATATGTAGAAGCTGATGTGGATAAAGCAGAATTGCTTAACAAATATTTCTGTTCTGTGTTCACAGATGAAGAACCAGGAACATGACCTAGAAAACACCCACAAACATGAACAGAAGCGAGGGATTTCTTGAACAATTTTCAAAAGACTGTGTTCGTGAGAAACTAGCTAAACTTAAAAGTAGGCAAAGTGATAGGACTGGATGGGATACACCCTAGAATATTGAGGGAACTTGGGATGTTATAGCAGCTCCACTAACTGACCTTTTCAATGCCTCATTGGAGTCGGGAGTGGTACCAAAGGACTGGAGAGTGGCTCATGTGGTGCCTTTACACCAAAGTGGAAGTAAGAATGTGGTTGAAAATGACAGGCCGGTTAGTTTAACTTCGGTGGTGAGCAAATTATTGGAAACGCTGCTGAAAGAGAAAATAGTGAGGTTTCTGGAGTCCAGTGGATTACAGGATCCGAGGCAGCATGGATTCATCAGAGGCAGTTCTTGTCAGACAAATCTGATTGATTTCTTTGACTGGGTGACCAGGGAGTTGGACCAAGGGAGAGCCCTAGATGTAGTATATTTAGATTTCAGTTAAGCCTTTGACACCGTTCCTCACAGGCGACTTACAAACAAACTGAGCACCCTAGGGATGGACCCTAAAGTTACTACATGGGTTAGAATTTGGTTGAGTGTGAGACGACAAAGGGTACAGGTAAATGGAGCTCACTTTGAGGAGAAGGAAGTTACCAGTGGTGTGCCCCATGGATCTGTCCTTGGTCCGATTCTTTTTAACATCTTTGTTAGTGATATAGCAGAAGGGCTGTTGGGTATGGTTTGCCTCTTTGCAGATATACCAAAATCTGCAATAGACACCTGGGAAGGTATAGATAACATGAAGAGAGAGATCTAGCTAAGCTTGAAGAATTGTCTGGATTATGGTAGCTGGCATTTAATTTTAAAAAATGTAAGGTCATTCATTTGGGCTGCAGCAATCCAAGGGAGCGATATAGTATAGGGGTGAAGTACTTTAGTCCATTAAAGAAAAGCGGGGCCTAGGCGTGACTGTGTCTGATGATCTTAAAGTAGCTAAATAGGTAGAAAAGGCGACAGCAAAAGCTAGAAGGATGCTTGGGTGCATACGGAGAGAAATGGCTAGCAGAAAAAAGGAGGTGATAGTGCCTCTGCATAAGTCTTTGGTGCAACCTCATTTGGAGTATTGTGTGCAATTCTGGAGACCACACCTTCAAAAGGATGTGAACAGGATGGAGTCAGTGCAGAGGGTGGCTACTAAAATGGTTAGTGGTCTTCATTATCAAGCATATGAGCAAAAATACTATCCTGGAAGCCCAGACCAGCTGTATTCCACGCATTAAGATAAGTGGAAGAAAGTCCAAAAAACTGCCAGCATGGTTTAAAGGTGAAGTCAGAGAGGCTGTTGCTGCCAAAAAAGCATCTTTCAGGAAATGGAAAAAAGAGCCAAACAACAAAAACTGGAAACAGCACAAGCACTGGGAAGTTAAATGAAAAGCATTAATAAGGCAGGGAAAGCGAGAATTTGAGAAGGAACTTGCTACGGAAGCAAAAACACGAAATAAAGACTTTTTCAAGTACATTCATAGCAAAAGGCCTGTGAGAGTGTCAATTGGACCATTAGATGATAGAGTGGTAAAAGAGGCAGTAAGAAGAGACAAGTCTATACTGGAGAGACTGAATGAATTAATTGCTTCGGTTTTTACTGAGGAAGATGTAGGGATGTTACCCAAGACTGAAGTGGTATTTAAAGGTGATACTGTAGAGGAATTGAGAGAAATGTCGCTACACCGGGAAGATGTATTACAACTATTTGATAAAATGAATTGTAGTAAATCACCTGGACCGGATGGTATACATCCAAGAGTGTTGAAAGAACTGAAATATGAGATTTCAGACCTGCTACTAGTAATCTGTGAACTTTCATTAAAATCATCTGTAATACCTGAAGATTGGAGGGTCGCCAATGTAACTCCAATTTTAAAAAAGGGTTCCAGGGGTGATCCAGGAAATTACAGACCGGTGAGCCTGATGTCAGTACCGGGGAAAATGGTAGAAACCATCATAAAGAACAAAATTACACAGCATGTAGATAGTCATGGCCTAATGAGAGACAGCCAACATGGCTTTAGACAAGGACGATCTTGTCTTACTAATCTGATATGTTTTTTTGAAGGTGTGAATAAACAGGTAGACAAAGGTGAGTTGGTTGATATAGTGTATCTGGACTTTCAGAAAGCCTTTGGCAAGGTCCCTCATCAGAGACTTTTGGAAAAACTAAAAAGTCATGGGATAGGAGGCAGTGTACTATTGTGGATCGGGAACTGATTAAAAGATAGAAAGCAGAGGGTAGGGCTAAATGGCCAATTTTCCCAATGGAAAAAGGTGAATAGTGGAGTACCCCAGGGATCTGTACTGGGTCCGCTACTTTTTGACATATTCATAAATCACCTGGAAAAGGATATCTAGTGAGGTTATCAAATTTGCAGCTGACACAAAACTGTTTAAAGTTGTTAAAACCCAAGAGGACTGTGGAAAACTGCAGGAGGATCTGGATAAATTTTGAAGACTGGGCATCCAAATGGCAGATGAAATTTAATGTGGACCAGTGCAAAGTTATGCACCTAGGAAAGAACAACCCACACTATAGTTACACGATGCAAGGTTCCACATTGGGAACCACCACCCAGGAAAAAGATTTAGGAGTCATCGTGGATAACATGTTAAAACCCTCCGCCCAGTGTGCAGCGGCAGCCAAGAAAGCAAATAGAATGCTAGGTATCATAAGGAAAGGAATGGAAAATAAAACAAAGGATATTATAATGCCTCTGTATCGTTCCATGGTACGACCGCACCTTGAATATTGTGTGCAATTCTGGTCGCTGTATCTTGAAAAGGATATAGCGTTATTAGAAAAGGTACAGAGAAGAGCCACCAAAATTGTAAAGGGGATGGAAGGCTACTCCTATGAAGAGAGGCTACAAAGGTTAGGGCTCTTCAACCTGGAAAAGAGACGGCTGAGGGGAGATATGATAGAGGTCTATAAATTAATGAATGGAGCGGAACAGGTAAACATAGATCGATTGTTTACGCTATCAGAATATAAAAAGACTAGGGGACATGTAATGAAGCTACAGGGCAAACTATTTAAGATAAATAAGAGAAAATATTTTTTCACTCAACGTGTAATCAAACTCTGGAATTTGTTACCGGAGGATGTAGCAAGAGCTGTTAGTGTAGCTGGGTTTAAAAAAGGTTTGGATAAGTTCCTGGAGGAAAGGTCCATAAACCATTATTAAAAAGGGACCCAGGATATCAATGCTTGACCCCATACAAGCATTGTTGAACCTGTGTCTTTTGGGGATACTGCTAGGTACATATGACCTAGATTGGCCACTGTTGGAAACAGGATACTGGGCTTGATGGACCTTGGTCTGACCCAGAATGGCATATCTTATGTTCTTATGAGGACAGACTTAAGGATCTTAATATGTACACCTTAGAAGAAAGGCAGGATAGAGGTGATATGATTGAGATGTTTAAATACCTCCGTGGCATAAATGCACAGGGAGATAGCCTCTTTTGATTGAAAGCAAGTTCTGTATGAGGGGACATGGGATGAGGTTGGAAGGGGATAGATTCAGGAGTGATATGCGGAAATATTTCTTTACAGAAAGAGTGGTGGATCCGTGGAATAGTGGAGGTGGTAGAGATGAGGACAGTATCTGAATTCAAAAAAGCATGGAACAAACACAGATGATCTCTAAAGGAAAAAAGGGAACTGTTATAGTTGTTGATATGGAAGGACAGACTAGATAGGCCAGGTGGTCTTTTTCTGTCATCATTTTTCTATGTTTCTATAAGCCTTTTGGAGAAGTTGGAGAAACTCAGTTGGACCCTTCTCCAACTTAACCAGAAATTTCAAATTGATTCTTTGCTCCATATTTCTGCCACCTCCAGTTGAGTGACAAAGCAATGGAGCAGTGTGCTACCAAAAAAACTGAAAAAGAAAAACAGAATGAGAGAGATGAAAAATATTATAGCAGAATAGTCGCGAGATGTTGCACAACACAGTGACATAAGCAGTTAGCCAATTGGCATTGAGTCATGGGCGTGGCTGTCACAGTCTCATTTATTTTTGTCACACCTCATATATTTAGGCTACCTGTGATTGATCTAGCTGATTGCAATTCCCAGAAAATGAGGCTAGCAGCTGTTCTGGTAACCTGCTGGTAACTATGGGCTTGGTAGGCCCTTCTGCTTGGTGTCATCCTCTCCCTTCCTTTTCCTCCCTAGACAATACTCACTGCATTTGGGTTCCTTGGAAACAGCTGCTGCTACCTTAGGGACTGTCATGAGATATTATCAGAGAATCCCTAGCCAAGAGAATCAAGATACAAGGCGCAGGTAAGCCAGGCCCCTCCATCATGATACAATTGTACAAAATACCAAGTGACTAGCGCCACACATTGCAGAAAACACTTGTAGCACACTGACAGTGACATAGATCTTTTTCAGAACCTGGAGAGTCCATCTATTGCAGTGCTTGTTCTGAGGACCAGCTGATATGTATCCATCCTCACATCCAGGGTGACTGCTGAAACAGGTCAATTGCACTTATAGCAGCTATTATGTGCAGGAAGCACACACTATCCCTGCATATTACAGAGCTGATGTGATGGATTGCTGCATTCTCAATATGGCCATCAGTTGTATATATCTGCCCAGATTGTGCAGTGCATCATGGGAAATGGAGAGGTTAACCTATACAGACATCCAGAGCTCCAATTACAGCCATAGTGGCAATTGCGATCTCATGTTTCTCAGGGATTAGTGCCACCCTGCAGTGCAGTGGACCTCTGTGTGCGACTGTTGTTTAGCATTGGACATACAGTGGAGGGATGAGCATCTTAATCTCACATGTGGCTTGGCCTTTGGACAAGAGATGCATTCTGCAGCTGTGTGTCTGTTATGAAACTACAGTACTGAGCGTCCAATGCAGTATGTACTGCATGTGTGCCGCTATAGGCAGGGCCTGTGTATGGTTTACAACTGTCTCAGAATGTGCCACTACTGGCTCAGAATAATCTCTATAGTATATTGTGGTAGGCTATGGCCTAGCATGGCCTGCTACTATGAAAGGCCTGTAAGTTAGGCATGGATCCTAACTCCCATTATAGCTAGAAAAGAACCAAAAATCTGTGAAAAATAAGAAAACTGTTTTAAAATGCTTAATAAGAAGTTTTCATGAATTCATAAGTCTTCTATTATTCTCTTGTGTGTGAAAGAACAGAAATGTTTCAGTATATGCATTCCAAAAGCCAAAGTTAACCTTGCAGTAGAAAAGTAACGAGATTCAGACCTGCACCATTGTTCAAGCAATCCTAAAGGAGGGGGCCGGTTGCTAGGCTCCGGAGGGATTTCTAATTGGACAAATGAAGGGAATGTATAACCAATGAAAAGTTTGCATGTATCGAGTTGGAACCAATAGAAAGTTCTCATGTATCAAACTGGAAAAGAGGTATAAATGGTTATGTCTCTGTATAAACTTTTGCTCAGTTCCTTTTGAAGCTTTGACTGACTGGGCCCGTGCACAATAAACCGGCTTGGACCCTGTCAATTGATTCCTGGACTTATTCATTGATTGCACTTTGCCACAGCATATTCTTGGTGCGTTGGCCGGGAAGTGCGAGTGGTAAATGGTATTCAAGTGAATAATCCACGTAATTCGCCTTGAGGTTTGGCCCGGTTGGAACCGTGTCTGTCCGACTGCGGGGGAAACCTCAGGCGACGCCGGCCCCTTTGTGCCGGAGAGGGTTCCGCCTGCCTCGGCGGGCCATCGGGGCCAACTGGCCAACACCTCCGACCCGGGGGAGTCCAGGTTCCAACTCAGAAGCTGGTGTGGTATCGGGGACCGGATCCGGTGAGTAGACATTTTCGTGATTTGATAGTCAGAAAGAACAGCCTGGGACAACGTCTTGCGTTGCCAAGACTGATTTGGTATATTTGGTATAGACTAACTGGGAAATCTCGCATGAGTATGCGCGAGACAAGGGAGCCTGATCACCTCCCATAAGGGCGGTCCTAGTAAGCTCCGCGTAAGGAAAGCCGAAGCCATCGACCCTTCTTGTTTGGAATAGTCAGTTAGTCAGAAAACCTGGGCACTTGAAATATTGAAATATGATATCTTGTTGAAATATGCTTGCGTGTGTGAGTGAGAGGTCTTGAAATACAGACCGAGTGAGAGCGGACTCCTAAGTAGCACAGTTCCTGGCCGGGCGACCGCGCCCAGGTCGCGAACAGGAGGAAGCGAGTGGTGTTTGTCCCCCCCAGTGTTCTGTGGGCTGTACCGAACCCATACCTACAGCCATACTACCTATCCTTATTGTTCGTTGTCTTGTACATCATTACATGTACGTAGGGACGTAGGGTACATAACGTACGCAGGTACGTTGAGTACGTAGGTAGTGTACGTAGGTACGTTTAGATTATAGGAGGGACGGAGTCCACGCAAACTCCGTTGGCATGTATGATCAAGAATTTCTGTAAAGGATTTTCGGGCGATTATAGTACAAAAATGACTCCATCCAGATTAAAAATGTTATGTGAAAGGGAGTGGCCCGCATTAGCTGCTTCATGACCCCGAGGGGGCACCTTTGATTTTGAGACAGTTTTACGAATCCATCAGCTTATACTGAGAGCATATCCTGACCAGTTCCCCTATATAGATTCCTGGTTAAGTGTATGTGAACAGCAGCCCTCATGGATGAAGCGCTGTTATGAGGAGCACTGTAAAATATTTGTAGCTACTACTAGGGGAACCAAAAAGGCTAAGGAAGCGAAGCCACCTGTGTATTCTGACCCAGAGTCCCCAGATATTCTGGATAGGTTACCCCAGCACCCACAGAAGTTAGTCCCCACAGCACCGCGACTTGAAGTAGAGCCCGAGGAGGAGCCCCAGCAAATACCGAAGCAACCGCCTAAGAAGTGCCCTACCCCGAGTGAAAGCCCTGAGTCAGGCCCAAGCACAGCAGGGGGACTCGAGTCCTCTGATGAGATAGAAAGCGGAAGCTCTCCTGCCAGTTCAGGGTCACCCACCAAGGAGACTTGTGCCCGGGAGCCTTATGATTTAAGAAGCGTAACTCCCAAGAAGAAGGAGAAAGCAGGGCACCTAATGCCATTACGCCAAGTGCCTGGAGTGCCTGTCTTAAATGATCAGGGCCATATGGCGCCAGGACCTACCAGCTTAGTTTATGTACCCTTTTCCACCACAGATTTATTAAACTGGAAAACACATTATGCTTCCTACACAGCCAAGCCCCAGGAATTAACAGAATTAATGTCCAGCATTATGCAGACCCATCAGCCTACCTGGGTCGATTGTCACCAGCTCCTGTCCACCCTCTTCACTACTGAGGATCGAGGCCGAATCGGGCAAGCAGCCCTCCGATGGTTAGAGAACCCTGTAGAAAGGGGAGGAATAAATCCCCTGCAAGCAGCAGCTGCAGAATACCCCAATGAAGATCCCAGGTGGGACCCGAATGAGGAAAGGGGGGCGGCGGCCCTAACCAGATTTCGCCAGGCCTTATTGCAGGGCCTGAAGAAGGGAGGCCAGAGGGCCATGAATATCGGGAAAGTATCGGAAGTTCTCCAGGGCCCAGATGAGAGCCCAGCGGACTTTTACGGCTGTTGTCTGAAGCTTATAGATTGTATATCCCATATGATCCTGCCGCTCAGGAAAATTTACGCATGGTAAATGCGGCCTTTGTTAGTCAGTCCCAGAGAGACATAAAGCGAAAATTACAGAAATTGGATGGATTTGCGGGCATGAATACAGCTCAGTTAATGGAAGTCGCTCAAAGTATTTGTGAATCGTGAAAATGAACGAGACAGAGAAAGTGAACGAAAGATGAAGAAGAAGGCAGATCTTCTTGCTGCTGCTATAACCGAACGACGTGGAGGAGGTATTCCTAATCAAAGGACCAGAGGACGTGGAAGAGGCCGCGGAAGCGAGAGGCCTCCATTAGGTGCGAATCAATGCGCCTACTGCAAGGAAGAAGGACATTGGAGAAATGAGTGCCCGCATCTGGACTCCGCCCCTGCAAGGGGAGGAGGGAGTCCCTGGAGGCCCGGAGGAAGATTTCGAAGGAGAGGAGGAATGAATTGAACACAGTTCCAGCAGGAGAGGGAAGAAGTCATTGAGGGAGTGGCAGTAGCAACGGGCTATGACCTGAACGACATAGACGAAGACTAGGCCAGACCGGGCTCCAAGTTCACCCTGGGTCCCCAGGAGCCTATGGTCAGTTTAAAGATAGGGGACCAATACATGGAATTCATGGTAGATACAGGAGCAGAACATTCAGTAGTAGCCAAGCCAGTAGCTCCTCTGTCCTCACGATCTGTTACCATTGTGGGAGCCACTGGAAATAAAGCCACAAAACCATTCTTGCAGAACCGCATGTGTGGACTAGGGGGACAGAAGATAACGCACCAGTTCTTGTATATGCCTGAGTGCCCTATTCCACTACTGGGCCGAGACATGCTTGCCAAGCTCCAGGCCCAAATATCCTTTGCTGAAGGGGGAGAAATGAAAATGACTGTGAACCCAAAGCCTGCTGGATTGATGGTGCTTACTGTTCCCCGAGAAGAAGAATGGCGGTTCTATAGTGCACCTTCAATAAAGTCAACCAGTCCCTGTATACCTACCAACCTCATAGCCCCACCTGAAGTATGGGCAGAAGATAATCCACCTGGCCTAGCGAAGAACATAGCCCCTATCATTGTCACCCTCAAGCCAGGAGTGGAACCAGTGCATGTGAAGCAGTATCCTCTCCCTCGACCAGCCATAGAAGGAATTCACTGCCATTTAATGAAACTGCTGAAGTACGGACTTCTCAAGGAATGCCAGTCACCTTGAAACACCCCCCTTCTCCCAGTAAAGAAGCCTAGGACAGGGGGCTACCGCCCAGTATAAGATCTAAGGCGAATAAATGATACAGTTGAAAATATACACCCAGTAGTACCAAACCCTTATACTCTCTTGGGACTGATCCCCGCTGAGGCCACTCACTTCACCGTCCTGGACCTGAAAGATTCCTTTTTCTGTGTGCACCTAGCACCCACCAGTCAACTTTTATTTGCTTTTGAATGGCAAGACCCCACAACAGGAAGGCGGGGTCAGCTCACCTGGACCAGATTACCCCAAGGATTCAAGAATTCACCTACTCTCTTCAGTGCTGCCCTGAATCAAGATCTCTCAAGTTACCCAGTGGATCCAGGAAAGAGGGTTCTTCAGTATGTCGATGACTTGCTTATAGCCACCAACTCAAAGTGAATGCCTACAAGCTACTAGTGAACTTTTGTACCTTCTCAAAATGCTGGATACAAAGTTTCAAGAGCCAAAGCACAACTATGCCAAACTGAAGTCAAGTATTTAGGATTCCAATTGTCCAGTGGGAGCCGACGTTTAGGACCAGAACGCAAAGAAGCTGTATGTAATATCCCCACACCAACAACTAGGAGGCAAGTAAGAGCCTTCCTGGGGGCCGCGGGATATTGTCTCATATGGATCCCCAACTTTGCCCTGATTGTAAAACCACTATACCAAGTCACCAAAGGAATGGAAGAATCCCCACTAAACTGGGGACCCGAGCAAGATGTAGCATTCCAGACTTTGAAGAAGGCCCTGATGTCATCTCCAGCTTTAGGTCTTCCAGATGTTCAGAAGCCTTTCCATCTTTTTGTCCATGAGTCACAAGGAAACGCATTGGGAGTATTGACCCAATCTCTTGGTTCCTGGCAACGGCCAGTAGCTTATCTGTCAAAACAATTGGATATAGTTGCAAAAGGATGGCCCACTTGTCTGAGAGCTGTTGCAGCAACAGCCCTCCTAGTGGGCGAAGCAGACAAACTCACACTAGGACAACTCTTCAAGTCACCGTGCCACACTCTGTTCTGCCTCTCATGGAACACAAAGGAAACTTCTGGCTAACCAATGCACAAATGTTGAAGTATCAAAGCATGTTGTGTGAAAACCCTCGGATACAGTTGAAAGTTAGTCAAGCTCTAAACCCTGCTACATTGTTTCCAATTGGTCCTGGGCCACCTGATCATAATTGCTTAGAAACCATGGACACTGTATTCTCAAGTCGCCCTGATTTGACCGATGTCCCTCTAGAGGACCCAGAACGGACTTTCTTTGTAGATGGAAGCAGTTTGGTCATCAATGGACATCGTTGTGCTGGATATGCAGTGGTGACCCTTGATCTGATAGTTGAGTCCTCAGCCCTGACCCCAGGAACTTCTGCACAGAAAGCTGAATTGATAGCCCTCACCAGAGCCTTGACATTAGGAGAAGGACTCCACATAAATGTGTACACAGATTCCAAATATGCCTTCACTACTTTGCATGCACATGGAGCCTTGTATAAAGAGCGAGGGTTGATCACCTCAGGGGGTAAGGACATTAGGTATGGGCCCGAGATATTGATGTTATTAGATGCTGTATTGGCCCCCAAACAAGTGGCAGTCATGCACTGCCGAGGTCATCAGGCAGGAGCAGGAGAAGTCACCCAAGGGAATAGATATGCAGATGCCACAGCCCGAAAGACAGCCACCACAGGACAAGTTAGGACCCAAGATACTGTAATGCAAGCAGCCCTATTCCCTGTGCCCCTTAGTTCCTGGGCACCCCGATATACTACAAGAGAATTAGACTATTATTGAAAGGAGGGCGGAGTCTTGACAGAACAAGGTTGGATAGTGCTACCACCCCCAGAAGGTAGTCCACCTCCAGGTCCTACAGTCATCCCTGAAGCATTAGGGTCAGCCTTTGTTCAAGCTTTTCATCAAGCCACACATTATGGAAAAACAGCCATGAAGAAAGCCCTGAGGCCCCATTTCTGTATTTCATTGCTAGGATCCCTGACCGCCTCGGTGGCACAGCAATGCCTGATATGTGCCAAAAATAATGCCAAGCAAGGTCCTGTTCTACCGCCAAGAGTTCAGTCAGTAGGGGTGACCCCCATGAGTGATATATAGATAGACTTTGCTGAAATGCCCCGTGCAAATGGATATCACTATATGTTAGTGTTAGTCTGCACATTTTCAGGGTGGGTAGAAGCCTACCCCACCCGAACTGAGAAAGCCCGAGAAGTCACTAGGGTATTGCTCCATGAGATCATTCCCCGATTCGGAATACCATCAACTATAGGGTCAGATAATGGTCCATCACTTGTATCTCAAGTGACTCAACAGTTAGCTCAAGCTTTGCAAATAAAATGGAAGTTACACACTGCTTACAGACCCCAGAGCTCAGGGAAAGTAGAACGAATGAATAGAACCCTGAAAACTCAGTTATCCAAGCTTTGTCAAGAAACACACCTGAAGTGGCTCCAAGTTCTGCCCATAGCCCTTCTTAGGATACGTTCAGCTCCTACCAGATCCTTAGGAGTCTCCCCTTTTGAGATTTTGTATGGGCGACCTCCACCCATAGTGCAGGGAATAAAGGGAGAAATGAGACAGATAGGATCTGAAATAACAAGACAAGAACTATTAGCTTTAGGTTCTGTTTTGCAGAAACTCCAAACGTGGGTGCAAGACCGACTACCCATCAACCTGACTGAGCCTCTGCATCCCTTCAAGCCAGGAACGTCCGTGTGGGTGAAAGAGTGGAGAAAGACCCCGCTGGCGCCGCATTGGAAGGGACCCTACGTCGTCATCCTGTCAACCCCCACCGTGGTGAAAGTTGCAGAATTTGAACCCTGGATCCACTACAGTCGAGTGAAGCCAGCAGCTGCTCCTGATCCTGGCCAATGGACGTCAGTGAATGATCCCGAGACTCCATTGCGACTCACCTTGAGGAGACAGCCAGCTTTATAGAGAATCTTCGGAATCTACTTACGTCACGCGAAAGTGACCATCACAGCAGAAACAGAAGAAAACTCAGCAAAGTTCATTATCCTCAACTTTCCAGTGAACTTCCAAAGACTGTAATCACAATGTTCTTCCACTATTGCCTTGTGGGAGTGGTGATCCTGGGAATCCTGGAAAAGACTTTTGCTCTACCCCCTTGTGCAGCTTGCATAACCACCACCCGAACAGGACAAAAGATTACTCAGACTTTGCTCTATCATTCCTACTATACTTGCACTGGTATAGTTAGCCGGTGTGTTTATAATGGCACTGAACTGAACATTTGCACTAAGGGGAAAAGTAAGACTTGTTATAACCCTCACCAAAACCCATCATATAATACATTTGAGATACGCTGGAATGATGAAGATGGAGCCATCCTGAATGCGACAAAACCCCTCACCAACCCCACAAAACCTATCATCCTGAACTTTAATGCTTGCGATGCAATCAACAGAAATGCTTACCACAGATGTGGGTCATGGGAGCGAGCATACTACCATGATGATAAATACATGTGTCCAGAAGGAGCCTATGGATGGGGACGGTGTACAGGAAAGAGTACTGCAGCCACCATCTACACCACCTCATCTAGACATGATTACTTTTGCCCAAAATGGGAATGTGTATATTTTGCTACCTGGAAGAATGCACCGATGGGACGAGATGGAGATCATTGCAAAGGCAGTCTAACAAAGATCAGACTACCAGAACCCAAGAAATGCCAGAAAGGTGCCTGTAATCCTCTACAACTCCTCATAGTCAACCCCAGCCACTGGAAGCAAGGATACAAGTTTGGGTTGCGTATTGCAGGAGGAGGTGTAGATCCTTGAACTATCTTATATCTGCAATTAAACACCAAAACTCATGTATCCTCACCCTATCGTATACATCACTCCTTCTATGAAGCCATGAAATCAGAATTTGAAATTCCTCCTGCCTCCCAGAACTTATTTCTTGAATTAGCGGGAGCAGTTGATCTAGTCTCCATGTTTCAGACTGTTTGTTTTGTGGAGGAACAACAATGGGAGACCAATGGCCTTGGGAGGCACAAGAACTGAACTATTCTGATCCGTATAATCAGACTAATATACACAATACCACAAGTGAATGGGTATTGGCCCACTCCATTGTGGGTAACTTATGTTTTTCTCGGTATGGACCAATGTTTAATATGGAAGTGGGGCAGCTGGTCTGTCTCAATCAGAAGTTCTACAACAGTACCACTAAGAAGACATCTTGGTGGTCAGGAGTCAACACTACTGAACCTTCCAATCCTCTAGTTCAATTCCCCAAACTTGCCAGTATCTGAACTAATTTAGCAGCATATAATTCTTGGCAAGCACCACCTGGACTGTACTGGATTTGCAGAACCCGAGTTTATGCCAGACTTCCTCATCACTGGGGAGGCGCATGTGTGTTGGAAACCATACGACCTTCCTTTTTCCTTCTGCCAACATCCCAGGGAGAACAGCTGGGATATCCTGTGTACAGAAGTCGACAGCTGAAGGAGGCCTTGAAGATAGGCCAATGGGACAAATGGGATGCGTCATCTGAAGAATGGCCACTAGAAAGAATCATCTCATACTATGGACCTGCTACTTGGGAGCAGGATGGGACTTGGGGATATCATACTCCTGTTTATATGATTAATTGAATAATACGTTTGCAAGCTGTTGTTGAAATAATAACCAATGAAACTAGTAAAGCACTAACCCTTCTGGCAAAGCAAAGTACGCAAATGCGCACAGCCATTTATCAAAATAGTTTAGCTTAAGATTGTTTGTTAGCAGCTGAAGGTGGGGTATGTGGGAAGTTGAATCTAAGTAATTGTTGTTTACAGATTGATAATAATGGGCATGTAGTTGAAGATTTAGCCACCCAGATGAGAGAGCAGACATTTGTGCCTGTCCAGACTTGGCACAGTTTAAAGATGGATGGGTGGTTTGGTTCATTGTTTTCTTGGATTGGTGGTCTGAAATCCCTTATGTTTATCATACTATTCATATTAGCCATGTGCTTATTGCTCCCTTGTCTCCTACCCCTTTGCTTACGCATGATAACATCATCGATAACACTATAGAGTGGAAGGCAGCTGCGAAAGTATTAGCTATGTGGCAATATTACCCTATATCCCACGATGATGATGCCATTACACCAGTATAATGTGTTAATTGACTAATGAGTGATTTAATTCTCACCCTTCCTCACTTGCGGGTGAGAATAATCAAAGGGGGGAATGTGGTAGGCTATGGCCTAGCATGGCCTGCTACTATGAAAGGCCTGTAAGTTAGGCCTGGATCCTAACTCCCATTATAGCTAGAAAAGAACCAAAAATCTGTGAAAAATAAAACTGTTTTAAAATGCTTAATAAGAAGTTTTCATGAATTCATAAGTCTTCTATTATTCTCTGGTGTGTGAAAGAACAGAAATGTTTCAGTATATGCATTCCAGAAGCCAAAGTTAATCTTGCAGTAGAAAAGTAACGAGATTCAGAACTGTACCATTGTTCAAGCAATCCTAAAGGAGGGGGCCGGTTGCTAGGCTCCGGAGGGATTTCTAATTGGACAAATGAAGGGAATGTATAACCAATGAAAAGTTTGCATGTATCGAGATGGAACCAATAGAAAGTTCTCATGTATCAAACTGGAAAAGAGGTATAAATGGTTATGTCTCTGTATAAACCTTTGCTCAGTTCCTTTTGAAGCTTTGACTGACTGGGCCTGTGCACAATAAACTGGGTTGGACCCTGTCAATTGACTCCTGGACTTATTCATTGATTGCACTTTGCCACAGCAATATGATGGCCGATAAAGACCAGTATTGTCTATCTCGTCTGCCCAGTAAGATAGCAAGAGAAGGTGTACCCGCCACTCTGTGCAGGTCACCCCCCCTCTCTATGTCTTTGTTTAGGGATATATCTGCTGTTCTGTGCAGCTCACCCCTCTCTATTTGTTGAGGTACTGTATTAGAAATAGTTAAGCTTATTTTGATTTTATCCTCTTGCTATAAAGAGATCCACTATGTCTGTCCGATGCCATTTTGAATTCTGTCACAGTATTTGCCCACACCACTTCCATCGGGAGAGCATTCCAAGCATCCATCACTCTTTCAATGAAAAAGTATTTCCTGATGTTGCTTTTAAGTTTACCAACTTACAGCTTCATTTTATGCCCACTAGTTTTACAGCTGCCTGTTCTTTGAAAAAGGTTTGTTTGTTCATTCATACCCTTTAAGTATTTAAAGGTCTGTATCATATCTCCCTCGTCCCTCCTCTCCTCTAGGGTATGCATATTCAGCTCTTCAAGTCTCTTCTCATACAGTATGCCTTCTGGTGCAGGCTCCAAATCAGCGATTCAATGCTGAGTTAATGTCCTGCATTGAGGTCCTTTAAAAAATTTTCAGAACATTTTTTTTCTGAGCACCAAAACATGTTTGCGTATTTTATATTATAATATAGGTATTGTTGACTGTTTGGGAGTATGTTGTTTTGAGCAGTTACATACAGTATTAAGTAAACATATCAAGATCTGATCAGGAAAGAAATAATAATAGACTAAAGACGCCAAGACATGAGCATTGAAAAAGCAGATATCTAATATATTTTATGCTGTCAAGTATATAAACTCATACAATACAACCTGCATATTTCAATACTGTCAAAATATAAAAAATGACGTTTCAAAAAACTGAAAATCAACTTGCAAAACCATTAAAAATTAATCCCCTACAGGGAAATAAAAAAAGTTTTCAATCCCTTCCTAAAATTCATTAAGTTAATTTCCTCTCTCAAATATGCAGTGCTCAGGGGCAGACACACTGAATGCTTTTGCTTTCTACATTGACAAACAAATTTAGGATACCCCAGGTATTTCTACAAAATTTATCTTGAGATGAACAAAGTGGTTGCTCTGGATTATATATTCATAATTTATTTTTAAGATACAAAGGTCTGCCCATTCTAATTTTTTTAAGAGTAATCAATAAGGGGGGAGGGGCACTTTGGAAGTCCTAGTCCTGTTTTAGACATCCAAAAATGGGCATAGAGACATCTCCAGATCCATTTTAAAAGCTGGGTCTGTGGATGTCCCCAGCGTGAGGATGTCCAGGTCTTAATGAGGGCATGGGGAAGGCATGGCTGGGGCCTTCTCAGGTACCTGGATGTCCCCACATGATCTCAGAAACGTCCTAGACATCCGGTGTTGGGTCTAAGTTTAGACCTGATCCAGGGCACCTAAAAAGATTCAGAGGGTGTAGAGAAGAAAGCACTCCATTATCCTCAGTACTCAGCATAACTTCAATGATAACATCAGCTGCATTTGAACCTTGGTTTCCATGTTCCTTCCCCTCTATTCTAATCATTAGGTTATACCTAGATGTCCAGGTTCTGGAATACCATTTTGGGGCTGTCTATGTAGACGCCCCTGTAAATTTCCATATCAGGTATGTCCAAATTTGTGAAATCAGGTCTGCACCTGGACATGCCTGTTTTATTTTCAGATGTTATGGCTTAGAAATCCCTGACTATACTAGGACATCCTTTCTATATCCTGTATAATCCCCCTCCACAAGTATAAAATAACAACATCTTTTCTTCATGGGAAGCCAGTGCAATCTTTTCAACAATTGTCTTACCGTCTAATATTCTATTCTATCCATTATTAATAATAGCCTTTCCTCCAGTATCTTTCCTACTCCCTGGAAGCATGCCATTATCCATCCTATTCTGAAAAAGAGCTCCCTAGATCCTTCTTCCACTTCTAGCTGGCATCCTATATCTAATCTCCCTTTCCATTCTAAGATCTTAGAAAAACTTGTTTTCTCTCAACTTTCCTCTCACCTAGAAGCCTCCATAGCTCTGCACCCACGGCAATCTGGTTTCCGTCCTGGTTATAACACAGAATCTGTCCTACTCTCTCTCCTTGACGAACTACACACTGCCCACGACCGCGGACTTTTCACCCTTGCTGTTTCTTGTGATCTTTCTGCTGCATTCGATCTCGTCGACCACCGCACTCTTTTTTCATGCTTACACGATGCTGGCCTCGCCGGCACTGTGCTCCTTTGGTTTCGGTCTTTCCTTTCGGGCCGTTCCTTCTCGGTTACCTCAGGCCCTTCATCGTCTCTTTCCACTCCCCTCCTGTGTGGTGTTCCACAAGGGTCTGTCCTCACACCCCTCCTGTTTAATATCTTTCTCACTCCTCTCACTCTCCTGGTGTAGCAACACAGTATATCTGCCCACTACTATGCTGATGATATCTTTCTTCTCTACCACACTGACTCAGCCTCCCCTGACATTGCTCCTTTCAACAACTGTCTTTCTTCTGTGGCTTCCTGGCTTTCCTCCAACTTCTTGCACATCAACCTTTCTAAGACCTCAGCCATTTGGTTCACCGCCGGTAGTCCTGCCCCCCCTCTCATCCCCATACTTTCTTCTTCCCCTATTCCCCTCGTAACATCCTTGTGTTATCTCGGTGTGATGCTTGATTCATCCTTGTCTTTCAAAGCTCACATCTCCTCTGTCGTCCAACGTTGTTTCTCCACCCTAAGACAGCTTCGTTCTGTCCGTCTCTTTCTTTCTTTCTCGTCTATGACCACCCTTCTCCTTTCTCTCGTTGTCACCTGCCTCGACTATTGTAATGTTTCCATGGATGGTCTTCCCCAATCCCAACTGCAACACCTACAGAGAGTCCACCACACCGCAGCCCATATCCTTACCTGCTCTTCCCGTTTTGACCACATTCCCCCCCTTCTCATACGTCTACATTGGCTTCCGATACCATTTTGTGTACAATTTAAGCTTCTCACGTTCGTCCACAAATCCATTTATTCCGGCACTCCCCTCTACCTCGCCGATTTGATCCACCTTCACACTCCTCACCGCTCCCTCCGCGCAATCCATGCAAATCGCCTGATCCTGCCTTCCCCCTCCCAAGCCCACCTCGAATCCACACGCTCCTCTGCCTTCCACTTCCTCGGTCCCCATCTCTGGAATTCGCTCCCCCCCGGATCTCCACCTGGAACCCTCCTTTAAAACCTTTAAAACCCTCTTAAAGACTCACCTTTTCTGTTCAGCTTTTGATCTTCCCCCACCCCCCACCCCCCTCCCTTCTCTCCCCACTCCCCCGGTAATCCCCTTCTGATTGTCTCCTGTTTCTTTTTCTTGTTCTTACTTCCTCTTCTGCCTGTCCTGTAACAAATTTGGCGTTCTTTTCTTTTTCTAAGCAGCTTTTTTATGCAAATTGCGAACCGCTCAGACACTAATGCAATGAGCGGTATATTAAGTTCCTAGATAAAGATAATAAAAACATCACAGTTGCATTTTGCATAACTGTGATGGGTGTCAACCTTAGCACGGTTTAGTAAGCATTAGTGCAGGAGTGGCCTAGTGGTTAGGGTAGCAGCCTAGAGCCAAAAAGACCAGCGTTGATATCCCACTGGCACTGCTTGTGGCCTTGGGCATTAGTCCTCTATTGCCTCAGCTACAAAATTAGACTGTGAGCCCTTTGGGGCCAGGAAAATGCATATTGTACCTGAATGTGACGACGCATTGCTCTTGGCAGAATGGCTATGAAAGACCTAGATAAGATTCTCAAGAGCAGAGATGTCTCTCTCCATACAAAGATTTGACTTTTTCAAGCCATGGTATTTTCAATAACATCATATGGATGTGAAAGCTGGACAGTGAAAAAGATAGACAGGAAGAAAATTGATGCCTTTGAATTATGGTGCTGGCGGCGAATACCATGTATACCATGGACTGCCCGAAGAACAAACCAGTCGGTACTAGAGGAGATCAAACCTAAGCTTTCTTTAGAAGCTCAGATGACAAGACTTTGACTTTCATACTTTGGACACATCATGCGAAGAGAGAGATCATTAGAGAAAGACATCATGCTTGGCAAGATAGGTCAACGCAAAAGAGGAAGGCCAGCAATGAGATAGATCGATTCAATAACAGCAGCTACAGGTACCAGTCTGTCAACAATGAGCTGCCTGACTCAAGACCGTACACAATTTAGGATAGCTATCCAGAGGGTCGCCATGAGTCGATGGCACTTAACACAACCTGAATGTGACTTACCTTATCCCCCCTGGAAAGGCATGAGCTAAATACCATAAATAAAATAAGCATGCCCCTTAGTTCAAGAAAAAGGCATCAGCTTATATTATTTTTGTTTTTATTTATTACTCTTTATTTCTGTTCAATCATTTTATAAAAATGTATGGAGTATGTTTGGTAAAGAGCGTTCTGGTTAGCAAGCGTTAACGGCAGCGATAAGATTGTTATCATGTTTTAAAGGCCATTGCAGGGAGCAGGCAATCCAATGGTAAGGGCACTTGGCTCCACTTATCAGGCGCTAACAGGGCACCGGGCTTTAAGGTGCCAAGCGTGCATCTTAAGACCCGAAATAGCAGTCACCTTAACAAAGGATAAGGGAACCCTTGTGAAAGTCACATTTTAGTTGATGGATGGAAGGAAAGGTAACAGCTGATGGACATGTCAGATCCATATGTATGCTATGTGTTAATCAGTAAATGGGATGAGCATGTGGGAGGTATCTTATTGTATCACTGAGAGGTGCCCACATAATCTGCTGTAATGTCAGTGTATGGCATAGGATTGGGCAGAAATGTTCCCTGGAGGAGCCAGCATTGCCATGATGTGGGCAACAAAAGGATGACTGAGCAGGAGTGGTGATGAACAGACCATTCACAGGAGAGGTATGAGTGATACATCCTAATGATTAGAATGTTCCTGTGTGGCCATGGTGTAGCAGCTGGAAGGAGAATACATGACTATACATAAGGGTCATATGCTGATGGATGAGCTGAAGGATGGATGGCAGTAGATGTGACCTTGTGACCTGGCCCTACACATGTGCTGCCTCAGGGGTTACTGCCACACTGCAGTGCAGTGGACCTCTGTGTGAGTTGTTTGGCATTGGAAGTATAGTAGAGGGATGGGCATCTCAACCTCACATGTGGCTTGGCCTCTCAACAAGAGATGTATTCTGCAGCTGTGTGTCTGTTATGTATGCAGACCCCGGTGTTGTTCAGTTGGCCACATTCCCTGGTGGAGGGGGGCAGAAGTGGCAAGGTGTGCACAGATGCACTGTGCAACATCAGTGAGGTCACTTGCAGCACTGAACTGGTGAGCGTGCCACAATGGGAGGTAGGGATGGGGCGACCAACAGGTCACCCACCATGTGGATCGCTCTGCCCATGGATCAGGACACCACCACACACCCATAGTGAGGGGATATGTGCATGGAGGGGGGGGGGATGATGGTGTGAAAGGAATGCAATTGGAGAACAGGGCATGTCGAAGCCATAATGCCCACCCAACACCGTCACCAGCAAGAAAATGATACCACCTCTATCACTATACATCTTTCACAAGGCATTACAAGTGTATGCAGTGCTGTACAAACACATAGGAAGACAGTTCCTGCCTGAAGAGCATGCAACATGTGATGACTGACAGTACCATAGAAAAGAAATAAAGGTAAAATAAGGAGAGGAGATACCAGGCAAACACGAGATATGGATCTAACATCGGGCCCAAGGAAGTATGCTATCTGCATGTATGTGAAGAGGGAGAGAGCTGAGACATGATGTACAGATAGAGGACACATGTGCAAGGCAGAAGGAGCAGCAAGGTGAAAGGACCAGAGTCTGGAGATGGCAGTTGAAGAACAGGGCATAGAGAGATGGTCGCCAGAGGAGGAGCGGGGTCCTCGGGGAGGGGTGTAGGGAAAGAGGAGAGAGGAAAGGTAATGAGGGGAAGTAGAAGGGATGCATCTATGTATATGGGAAGTGATAACAGGAGAGGTGTCATATGAGTGCATCAGGGCCGGTGGAAGATCAGCCACGCAGCAGCAGTCTAAACACATGGAACAGGAGACAGCAGGGAGGAGGATGCAGTGACAAAATAGGAGGTAAGTATAGGATGGACAATGGTTCTTAATGTGTGTTCAGAGGGCATGGGACTTTGTGTGAATCAGGACCCCCTTCAAATGTGAGGACACAGTCATCACCATCCATGTGAGGTCATGTCATGACTGCACCACAAGCAAATACAAGTTATGGGAACCAGGGCCATTGTGCTACTTCTGCCGTGACATATAATGTGTGTGTGCCTGTTTCATGGACTGACCCACTGAGCACACATATCGGACACTGTTTATTGTCGGACACTGTTTATTGTCAGACACTGTTTGTTTTATGTAAACCGCGCTGATTGCAAATAGTGCGGTATATAAGAAATGTAAAATAAATAAATAAATAAATAAATAAATCCCATGTGTAAGTCAGGAATGTCAACTACATTAGCAGCCATTGTAACATACAGACCAGATAACACCCCCCCCCCCCAACACCCACCAAACACACCTTGTCAGACAGGTATGGCACAGGTCATACAGAGATCACAGCAGGCATAGGAAGACCCCTTCACATGCTTGCATTCACCCTGTCAATGACCACAGCTCCACACAGGGACTGCTGAACCCATATGGCAGCTCTGTGTATATGGGCGGAGGGTCACAGGTTCAAGACCTGGCAGTAGATCATACATTGCATGTCACTGTAGGTAAACTTTATCCTACAGTGCAGGTAGAGCACCACTATGTGCAATCCCCAATGAGTCGGCCAGCAACGGTATAAACAGCCATCAGCCACACAGACAGGCTCCACTATCCACAGCTGGATGGAAAGGTAGCCTGATAGCATTGGCACACTGAGCGGGCATTAACAATGGGATTGAATGTCAGAGTACACTACTAGTGCCTGCACAGTTAGCACACATTATTGATGCTTGTGCTGATATGGATACTAAAGTGGCAGGTAGGAATGCCAACCATCCCTGCTTTTGCACAGCACAGCAATGTGTGTGTATGTGTGTCTCCAGAGTTTTGTGGCTTTCAGCACTGCACTGTGCCTCACATTTCTGAAGCTGTTCGCAGCATTAGTCTACAAACGTGCATAATGAGGAGCAGAGGATTGTGGGTATGGCCTGAAACAAAGCAGTTTGGCCAGGATGAGTCTGAATCAGAGGTAGGGTCAATCTTCATAGTGCCCGTCTCCCATATGCATGGCCTAGATAGCCACAGCATTTCATGCTGAGAGGGCACTCTCACTCTGACCGAGCAGTGACCATGGCAGAGCTATGTATCCAGATGATGCTATATAGTGTCCAGCTCTAGTGATGTGGGTGCATTCCCTGTCCTGAGAATCCAATCATTGAGCCAAATGTTGGGTGTCCTGACCTGCAGACTGGGTACATCTGAGACAGCCCTGTAGTAGGCAGCAGATGCAGTCTAAGTGTGCTTGCTGTGGTGGACTGGTAGGTCCAGATGTTTTGAACAGCAGCTGTTCTTGGCCTGCTCACTGCTGTCATGACAGGACCAGCCCCATGCAAGCCTAGAAAACACCCATTGCATGTTGTCAATAGCATTAAGCTGCTGCCACCCCACTGACATGAGATGTGACAGATGACTGAGGCATACTATAACTGCATAGAAAAAACAAGGCGGCTAGCATAAATATACAACAAGCACTACCAACCACACACTGACAGTGATGTGGATCCATAGCATATCCTGCAGAAGCCATCTGTGGCAGTGCACGTTCTGGGGACCAGGTGCTGGGTGCCCATCCTCACCCTCAGGGTGACTGCTGAAACTGCTCAGTAGCATGGTTTGCAGCTGTTATGTGCTTGTAGCACACACTGTCAGTGCATCTTAGTGAGTTGATGTGATGGATCACTGCATTCTCCATTTGGTGATCAGTGGCAGAATGCTGTTTTGTGTGTGCAGTGTATCATGGGTACTGGGGGGGGGGGGGGCTAACCTATACAGCACACACAGCACACACATTAGGCAGTGACCTGCAGTCTTTTTGATTCCAGACATTACCATGCTAAACAGACTAATGGTTAGTGCATCCCTCCATAAGCAATGGGCAACAGTTCAATTCCCATGTATCCCTTTTGGGCCTGTGTGCTACTCAGTTTATTTGCATGCCTGTAACAGTCCAGGCTCTGTTGTGATTGGCAGACAACATCCTTGGACTTTGTTACGTGCTTTGGCCACAATTTGGGTCAGCAAACATGCTATTCCCCATCATGCCCTTCTGAGAGTATGGCTTTATTGGCTCTGCTGCAGGCCATTGCAGGGGACAAACATGTTCACCCCACTAACACTCCTTGTGTGACATTTTGGAACATGTTACTGTTGAATTTTATGTATGCCACAACCTTCATGGAATGACTGCACCTTCTTGTGACCTTGGACAGGCCACTTAAAATTTCATTGTCTCACCTGACTGCGGGTTCCTACAATCCCTGTTTTTCATCAGACATTACCAGGTTTTCGGTACAATGTACCTTGGCGTGACTGCACTGATACAGTAATATACTAACAGGCAATTACATGTATACAGCTGTAACCTACATGTGAAACATGAGTCCAGTATGCTATCATGACTGTGAAAGTATAGCTTTGACTCCATCATATCTCAGCATTTTTATTTATTTTATTTATTTATTTACATTCTTTTATATACCGCACCATTCCACATCAGTGCGGTTTACATGGAACAACAAACTTACACATTTCAATTGGTTGAACTGCGTTTAAAATTAACAGGTACTCAAACTTGGATCCAAAACTTGGGTAACTATTTACATCTGTACAATCTACACTTGATGAATCCTTTTGTACTGCATTGGTTAGCTAGTTGATGAGGTTACTGTGGTACTGTCTTCCGGGTAATGCAAGAGGCAGAGGTGATGTTTTAAAGCTTTCCTAAACTGCTCTAGATCAGTGATTGCCCGGATGCTGGGTGGGAGGGTGTTCCAGCATCTAGGCGCACAGAATTTGAAGGCCCTGTTTACTGTTGCCTGGGTGCACTTGGTTATTGCTTTTGGGACTATTAGTGTGTTTACCACTAGTGATCTTCTAGATCTGTTATGGGGGGTTGCTCTGTATGAGCTCTGTTAAAGATGAGGAGGAGAGCCCATTGATGGCTTTGAAAGTCATTACATGCAGACACCTCCTACTCCTCGGATAGCCACTTGCAGGAATCAACTTATGTCCATACGTGACCTTTTTGCCCGGTTCGAGCAACTCCTCTCCAGTTGCTCTATGCACATTTGTCAGGGGTGTCGTATGGTGGTTGGGTGGCTGTGACAAGTGTGAGACCCACATGTCTGATATCAGGTCTTCAACATGGTACTGACACACATTTTCCCGCGTAGTACAAATGCATGGGGGATGGCACCTCTGGTATATCGGTGTAGCCAACCCATACCATATTCTCCTTTGCTGCCATCCTTCCTTCAGCCCATCCATCAGGTTCTGGCAGCTATGTGCACTCATGTCTTCTCATACAAGCTGCTACACCATGGCCTACACAGGTACTCTTTTCCGCATTTCTACACTTCACTCATGCCTCTCCTATGGCTGATATGCACATAACCATTCCTGCTCCATCCTCCTTCACTGCACACATCGTGCCACTTCTGACTCCACTGTGGGGCATGTCTTCCCCATCCTATGCCACCCACTGATCTTATAGCATTTTAAGTGGGCACTCTCCAGTGCATCGGTACAGATGCTTCCCACATGCTCATCCAACTTACTTGCTGCCACGTAGGATGCCCACGGATCTGTCAAGTCAATCAGCACCCACCTGTCCTCCAATCCATCACTTTTATATTGGCTTTTGCTGGGGCTCCCTTATCTGGCAATAAAGTAACAGCCATTTTTGGGCTTTAAGGTGCACACTTGGCACCTTTTTGCCTGATGTCCTGTTAACGTATGTTAAGTGGCCCATTGTGCCCTTACCACCAGAACTCCTTCTACCCGCCCAGAGTCTTTTTCACACAGAAAACCCCTTATCATTGCCATTAATGCTTGATAGCGCCTGCTACCTTAACGCCCTTTAGTAAACATACCCCTTAATTTAGGTGCTGCCATGGCATGTAAGTTTTTCAGTGTCTGTTTGCAGAGTGCTTTGTTACTATACACAATATCTGGAAATGGAGGGCGTTCATGTTGCTATCACTAATGTAAGACTGGAATTTGAATATAATCTTGTTTTTATGTTGAGATGTAAATCGCCTTGTTTTCCACCACTTAACGCCAGTCTTGCTTCTGGGTCACCCATTGTTGGGAGGGTTTTATTGGGTAGCCTGGGAATATTCCATCAGACTGATATTCATAAATAATTATGTGTTTGCCTGTGAACACATAATTTCGCCCATCTGTGTATTTTCAGAAACTATACAAATATCTGGGCAATTTAAGATGCTAATCAGCCAAGCATCATCCATATATTTGTGGGCCATGCTAGGGGAGGAATGTAGGCAGGCCAAAAAATTATCCAGATTGCAGCAATATTCAGCCACTATTCAAATAAGTTATACATTTAGGCAGGATTGCTGTTGGACGTGCAAGGGCCCAGGGCGAAAACTGGTGAGGGCGTCACAAGCCTGCCTGCAAGTTATGCCTCCTTCAGCTTGAGGTAGGTTTGCTGCCTCCTGTGGTTTAAGGGTTCAGGGAAACTGTCCTGCTTGTCACCCTAGAAAGCTAGCTCTGCATTTAGATGAACCTCAGGGTGATGCTACTATTGGTAGCTGAGAGAGGAGGGGGGAGGGAGGGGATAGTTGGCATAGTCTGGCATTACTGCACTCTAGGGAGGTTATTTTAGAAACCTTATTCAGGAATTCTACATAGAAAAATCCAGCATTTGCACATGCAAATAATATCCAAGTGTAAATGGTGATTTTGTAGAAAGGGCTGAATTTTACATATGGATGTAGAAATATAGAAACATAGAAAAAGATGGCAAAAAAAGACCACATGGCCTAGCTAGTCTGCCCTTCCCTATCTACTACAATGGTCCCCTTCTATTCTTTAGAGATCTTCTGTGCTTGCCCCATGCTTTCTTGAATTCAGATACCACCCTCTTCTCCACTACCTCCACTGGGAGACTATTCCACGCATCTACCACTCTTTCTGTAAAGAAATATTTCCACATATTACTGGTGATTTTATCCCCTTTCATTCTCATTCTATGTCCCCTCATAGCAGAGCTTGCTTTCAATTAAAAGAGGCTCTCCACTTGGGCATTTATGCCACGGAGGGCTTTAAACATCTCTATCATTTCTCCTCTATACTGTCTTTCCTCTAACGTAAAGTCTGTCTCCATATGCTTTTGTGTATTAGGACAACATGTGACTTCCTCCAGTCCTCTGGGGCCATTCCCAACTGTAAAGAAGCATAGAATAGGTCAGTCAAGGAAGCTTCTAGAATGTCCCCAAATTCCTTCAGTACTCTCGGATATATCCCATCTGGTCCCATTGCCTTGTCTACTTTTATTTTAGCTAGTTCCTCACGAACATAGTCTTCTGAAAATCGTTCAAGATCCCTGTCACTTCTGTGCCTCCTCGTGAGTGTTTTCTGAGGTCCTCCTCCTGGTCCTTCATCTGTGAACACAGAACATAAATATTTGCTAAGCCAATTTTCCTTATCCTCATCAGTTTCTACATATTCCTCCCCTTTCCCCTTGAGTCTGACAATACCACTTTTGCCCTTCCTCCTCTCACTAACATATCTGAAAAATATCTTATTCCCCCTTTTTATTGCATTGGCTATTTCTTTTTTCTTTTTTATCTTTGCTTTCCTGACTACTTTGTTAGTTTAAGTTTTTCCATATATAGATGCCTGTCCCCTCACTTGGTTTGCAGCTTGTCGAGCAGTGAGGGCTTGTGTGCATCAGTGATGCTGAGAGCTAAGTTATCAGTGGCTTAGCTACTTCAGGGTCTCCCTAGATAGATAGGTCTCAGCTGAAGAGCCAGACTAAGACAAACCACCCATCTGGGCAACATCAGAGTGGGACAGTGTTGTAAGTGGAGGATCAATGCAACAACACTGGAATTATCTGCACGGAGGAAAGGCTTGGCAAATATATTTCTGTAGCTTGCCACAAAACCCAATGGATAGTCACAAAACAAATTGCACTATAGTCCTGGAAGATGAGACCCCCAGGTTGGAAAGCACTCAAATGGCTACTGGGGATGAGCTGAAGACATCTCAGAGTAAAGCCAGCATTTATGATGTGGTTGGATCTGCTGATGTAGCTGTTCATGAAAAGAGTGTCAGAAGCTGCAAAGATGTCTTACATATTGGTACATAGAAGTTGGAGGTCAAGAATGAAATGGAACGTGTGCAACTTGATCTGTTGGGTGTCAGTGAAATTAAGTGGACTGGCTTTGGGCACTTGCATCTGGTTATATGGTCTACTATGCTGGAAATGAAAGACAAAGAAGAATTGGTGTTGCATTTATAATTAAGAAGAAACTTGAAAGAATTGTAATGAAATACAATACAGTCAGTGAACACTTCATTTCTATTTGTCTAGGAGGAAAGCCCATCAGCACAACTATAATTCAGGTATATGCCCCAACAGCAACTGCAGAAGAAGAAAACATTGATGATTTCTATGAACAAGTACAAGCTGAAATTGACAGAACATGCAAAAAGGATATCCTGATAGTCATGGGTGACTGGAATGCAAAAGTTGGAAAAAAGAAGAAGACAAAGTGGTTGGAAAATATGGACTTGGCAACAGAAATGAAGCTGGAGAAAGACTGACAGAATTCTGCAAGATCAACGATCTATTCATTTCAAACACCTTCTTCCAGCAACACAAGCACTGACTGTACACATGGACTTCACCCAATGGATTATACAGAAATCAAATTGACTACATCTGTGGAAGACAATGATGGAAAAGCTCTATAACATCAACAAAGACAAAACCTAGAACTGACTGTGGTACAGATCACCAACTGCTAGTATGCAAACTCACGCTAAAGTTGAAAAAGAGCAAGCCACTCATGAATGCCTCAAAATACGCCCTTGGAAGAAAGTGATAAGTCTCTACATAAGATGAAAAAGCAAAAATGGCCAAAATGGATGACTGAAGAAACTCTGAAAATTGTCCAGAAATGCAGAGAATGTAAAATCTGAGGAGAAAGAGAGGCAATCGCAGAACTCAACAGAGATTTCTAACCTGGAGGAAGACAAGACAAGGAGAAGTACTACAAGGGTACATGCAAGGAAATAGAATCAGAAGCAATTAGAGGAAGAACAAGATTGGCTTTTCTAAAGCTATGAGAGTTAAAGAAAGAATTCCAGCCTCAAATTGGAATGCTATAAGATGCTCAAGGATCCATGTTGAATGATGCTGAGAAGATCAAGAAAAGGTGGAAAAAATATACAGTGTCATTATACCATAAAGATCAAGTGGACCAACAGCAGTTTCAACCTGTACCTTATGATCAGGAACCATTGGTGGTGAAAGAGAAGTCAAAGCAGCATTATCAAAGAACAAAGCACCGGACATTGATGACATTCCCATTGATGTATTACAACAATTGGATGAAGCTGTTACCATACTTACAAGGCTCAGCCAGGAAATTTGGAAGACAAATTATTGGCTAACTGACTGGAAAAGATCTGTGTTTATACCAATACTAAAGAAAGGTGACCCGACTGACTGTGAAATTATCACACAATCTCTCTGATCCCACATGCTAGCAAGATTCTACTCAAGATCATTCAGCAGAGACTACAACCATACCTGGAATGAGAACTGCCTGAAGTGCAAGCAGGGCTGAGGAAAGGGCAAGGAATGAGAGGCATTATTGTGGATGTGAGATGGATCCTTGAAAAGACAGAAGAATACCAAAAAGATATCCATATGTGTTTTATTGACTACGACAAGATTTTGACTGTGTAAACCATGAGAAACTCTGGTCCACATTAAAAAGCATGGGTATACCAGAACACGCGATCGTTCTCTTGCACAACCTTTACATTGATCAATAAAAAGATTAAATACTACATTGATCAAGAAGCAACAGTTCAGATGGAACTAGGAGAAACAGAATGGTTTAAATTTAGCAAAGTTGTACAACAAGGCTGCATACTTTCCTCCTACCTCTTTAATTTATATGCAGAACAAATCATCAGAGAAGCAGGACTGTATGAAGACAACTAAGGTGTGAAGATTGGTGGAAGACTCATCAACAACCTTCGCTATGCTGATGATACCACATTGCTGGCTGAAATTGGAGACAATTTGAAACATTTGCTTCTCAAGATCAATGAATACAGTCTTAAAATGGGTCTGCACCTTAACGTTAAGAAGACAAAGATTCTGACAACTGGCAATTTCAATAATTTCATCATTGATGGAGAAGAAATAGAAATAGCTGACAGCTTTAACTTACTTGGATCAATAAGAGAGAGATCATGAAAGAAAGACATAATGCTTGGCAAGGTAGAAGGTCACCATAAAAGAGGAAGGCTGGCAATGAGATGGATTGATATAATAACAGCAGCTATGGGTGCCATTCCATCAACAATTTGCCGCTTGGCTGAAGACCGAACAAAGTTTAGGTCAACTATCCAGAGGGTTGCCAAGAGTCGACACCGACTCAATGGCACTTAACAACAACAACAACAACAACAGATGCTTGTCTTTCTCTTTCTGTGATCTCTTGTATTTAATGGAGGTTACCCTCTTTTTCATCACCTTTTCAGCTACTTCTTTTGTGAACTATAGGGGCCTAATTTTCCTTTTCCTTTTATTTACCTTTCTAACAAAAAGATTCATTGCCCTTAAAATATCCATTTCAGTTTTGCCCATTGCTTTTCTACATTCCCCAGATATTCCCATCCCGCTAATGACTCCTTGAGATATTGTTCCATCTTGGCAAAGCTAGTTTTCCAAAATCTAAGTCCCTCATTTTGTTAATAGATTTTATCAACCCTAGTCCTTATACTGAATCACAACATCTGGTGATCATTGGATGAAATAAGATCTCCCACTATGACAACAGAAACACTTTCCCCATTGGTGAGCACCAAGTCCAGTATGGCCCCTTCATGTGTGGGTTTTGTTATCAGTTGCCGGAATAGTTCTCCCTGTAGAGAATCTAGTATCTCCCTACTTTTAGATGACACCGCAGCAGGGATATGCAAATCAACATCCAGCATATTGAAGTCACTTATCAGCAGCACTTCTCCTTTTATGGCAATACCATATATGTCTTCTATTAAATCCACGTCTACTTCTTCTCTTTGTGACGGAGATCTGTGTATCACACCATTGCAAATGGATTTCCCTCTTCCTCTTTCTAGTTTAATGCACAGTGCCTCCTAACTCATTTTAAGCCCTGTAATTCTGTAGCTTTAACAGCATGTATAGGTCATGGCCTAGGTGAGACAAAAATCTATACATGCATTTTCCATTTTATATAAGGAATACACATGTATGACTACAATAGTCCAAATCAGGATTTATAGCTTATCACTTTCATGTTTAGGTTTTTAAAAAGTGATCATTTTGACCAGTTCTTTACAGTGGAGATTAAGGAGGTCATTCCAAAATGCGGATTGCAGGACTGCACATCCTGGTGGGATGTGCAGCCCTGCAAGCTGCCTGGACTCTATTCCCCCTCCTGCCCTCCCCACATATTCTGTGCCTTTAAGACAGGGGAGCCGATGGGGGACTGGAGGGGGCGGGGTTTGGGGGAGTGGGGGTGGGCCAGCTCGGCAGTATGTAGAGGGCCGATTCAGGTCACGGCCCTGTATATGTTGCTGGGCCTGTGGGGATGTGCTGCTTATACCATCGCAAAGGTGGTATAAGCAGCACTTTTGGGGCAATTGGGTCCCCACCACATGATTCATGCCCTGGCTGGGAAGTCGTGGGTTGGGTGACTGGGAAGTGGGGGAGCCAAGCTGTGGCCGCTGAGGGAGCCTATGGTGAAGATGTCCCTGCAGGCAGGCAGGGGCACACCTAGCTGTCCTTGGGCCAAGTTCTGACTACTGCGGGAACATTTTATTCTCACCATCCAAAATTGGGTTCAAACGGCCCCGTCTTGCCTGGAGCCGTCCAGACGGCCCGGACATGCCCCTAAGGCAGTGGTTCTTAACCTGGGTTCGATCAAACCCTAGAGGTTCGGTGAGTCAGTCTCAGGGGTTCGGCGGAGGTCAAGACACAAGACACGCACCTGACTCATATGATTCGTGATGACACGCCCCGCTTGGCCATCATTGGCTGCAGGTGATCACGCTACATTGCTTGGCCAATCTGTGCTGCAGGGAATTTGGTGCACTCAGTAGTCGACTTGTGACCATCATGATGGTATGTCGTGTGATTTCTTTCTTAATATTTTAATCCATACTAACTATGTCGAGCAAAAAAAGAAAGTGGTCGGACGAATATGTACAACATGGATTCGCATATATAACAGAACATGATGGGAGTCAGCATCCTATCTGCATGATTTGCAATGCCAAGTTAAGCAATTCTAGTCTAGTACAGGCAAAATTAAAGGAACACTTCCTTAACCTGCATGGAGATGGGGAATACAAGAACACAACGCTTGCTGAATTCAAGGTGAAGAGAGCCAGATTCGATGAAAAGGCTACTCTGCCTGCTCTCGGCATTGTACCCATCAACAAATCAATCCTCACAGCATCATAGGAAGTTGCTTACCTGATCACAAAGCAGGGCAAACCACACACCATTGGTGAAACACTCATAAAACCAGCTGTGTTGAAGATGGCGAATCTGATGCTGGGAAAAGCAGCCGAAGTTAAATTATCCCAAATTCCTCTTTCAAATGACACCATCAGCGACAGAATAGAGGACATGAGCAAAGACATCTTGGCTCAAGTAGTTGCAGATCTGATTTCAAGCCCGGCAAAATTCAGCCTCCAACTTGACGAGACCACAGACGTTTCTAATCTAAGTCAGCTTGCTGTATTTGTGCGCTATGTGAAAGACGACATGATAAAGGAAGATTTTTTATTTTGCAAGCCTCTTACAACAACAACTAAGGCAGCCGATGTGAAGAAACTTATGGACAATCTTTCGTGGGATATGGTTTCTGCAGTTTGTATGGACGGAGCTCCAGTCATGTTGGGAAGAAAGTCTGGTTTTGGTGTGCTAGAACAGATTTAAAGGTAAGAGAAACCATTTCCGTCAGCAATGTACAGCAAAGCCAGGGGAACCTACAAAAAGTGACAAGTGTGATACATGTGCATGGAACAAAAGGGCAAATAAACATTGAAAAGGACCTGAACAAAATGGAAAAAAAAAAACATAACCAAGCTGGCCAATAGTGATATTAATGGGAAACAGCAAAAAACACTACTGAGAAAGCTCCAAAAAAAAAGATATTAATTTTGGAAGGGTCTATGCTCTGTCCCCATACAAAGTGAATGATCCCACAGTAAAATAGCACTGATCAGGGTTTCCCCTTGTTATTGGACAGGTTTCCTATGGCGTGCACATGTTCCGCAACAGCAGGGTGGGCATGTCGGAACGGGCAACTGGACAGATGCTGGAAAAGGGGATACAGAGGGCTGCAGGCTCAGTGTGGTGCAGCTGGGCCACAGTGCGGACTAGAGTGATGCCTAGGTGGCCCATAGGAATGCTGAAACAGTAGAGCAGCCAGACAGCAATTGATGAGGGCCCAACATGGGCACGAGTGTGTTTCCCACAGTGTCACAGAGGATAGTACTCAGCAGGTACCCCCAAGGGCACAGAACATTTGCAGGCGGTGCTGGGGGGAAGCGTGGACATTTATGCAGGCACCCCTACCCCAGAACCCGCACCATAGACAGCCGCCTACTGGCACACTGGATGGCCTGAGACTGTGCACCACCAGCACCACCAGCAGAAGGGCATGTCAACATGGTGGCGGAGGGGTACTGGTGGTGGAGGGGGCAGTGGCTGCTGCTCACAGCAGACCGTGGCCTAGCCCTGTTTAGGTGGGTGCCGTGCACTGCAACAGACAGGCTCTGTCTGACAAATAGTCATGGTATCCCCAGGGAATGAACTGTCCCTGTGGCAACAGTGTGGTGCAGTACACACAGTCAGTGTGTTCAGGAGTGGAAGGTCACAGGTTCAAGTCCCAGCTGTGGTTCCTGCCAACCCAGTCCCCATATTTACCCACTACTAAACCGTGGTAATAAAGATGGAACCTTTATTGCAGATAACATAAACATGCCTCAAATGCCTATATTTTACCCTACAGAGCACAGGCACCATAAACATGCGTATTACCTAGAGCAGAGTCTCCCAAATGCAGTCCTGGAGGGCCAAACACCATTCAGGTTCCATGCTGTCTCTAATAAAGATGTCTGTGCTGCATTTCTATGCGCGCCCCCATGATATGCAGATGTATCTCATGCATATTCATTAGGGACAGCATGAAAACCTGAACAGGGTTTGGCCCACCAGGACTGGAGTTGGGAAACTCTGCCCTAGAACAGTGGCCAACAGGGGCAGAAACACCCGCACCCACAGGTTCCATTATCCAAAGCCACCTCGAGAGGCAGGATGTTGGGCCCTGCGTGCATCTCCCAATACTAGCACTTGCATACCTTAGCAATGCCACCCTAAACCTGGGAATACGGTACACATATATCAAAAGGTTGCTATGATTATAACAAGGGAATAACAATAACAATAACAAAGGAAAACCCTGATCAGTACTATTTCACTGTGGGATCATTCACCTTGTATGGGGACAGAGCATAGACCCTTCCAAAATTAATATCTTTTTTTTTAGAGCTTTCTCGGTAGTGTTTTTTTGCTGTTTCCCATTAATATCACTATTGGCCAGCTTGGTTATGGTTTTTTTTCCATTTTGTTCAGGTCCTTTTCAATGTTTACTTGCCCTTTTGTTCCGTGCACATGTATCACACTTGTCACTTTTTGTAGGTTTCCCTGGCTTTGCTGTACATTGCTGACGGAAATGGTTTCTCTTACCTTTAAATCTGCTCTAACGGGTTTCACTGGCGTTAGTTTTCAGACCCGGAATCCACAGCGTTAGTGTGCAGGGAGCCTCTCCCCTCCCACTCTCCACCCATAGACCCTTTCTCTCCGCCCCTGGGGAGCCTTCCTCCGTCCTCCGGGAGCCTTTCTCCGCCTTCAGCGCTCGTTTGCGCCGCTGCGTGCTTTATCGCACGCTAAGGTACCTTTGCGCCAGGTAAAGCGACATTATCGTGCGATGACATGCCTTATTGCCTGATAACGTGACAGCAGCGCAAATAGCGCCCTTTAGTAAACATACCCCTTAAACTGTTAAAACAGCTCCATCCCCTCATACACCTCCAAGACTACACATCTATAATACAGGCAATTATTACACCTCATTTTGATTTTGCTAACTCCATCCTTTATGGGGTAACTAAACAAGCTCTCCGAAGGCTGCAACTAGCTCAAAATATACTGTAGCTGCAAGATCAATAATGAACCTCAGCTCCATTTAACACATAACACCTATTCTTTTCAAATTTCACTGGCTTCCCATCCACTGCCGAATTAACTATAAAATACTGCTAACAACATTCAAAATAATTAATAACCTAGCACCATCCTTCATCAGCATCCTAATTCATAAGGAGGTATCAAACCGAACTCAAAGGAGCAAGCACAAACATAAATTCTCAACACCGGATTACATAAAAGCAAAAAAGGTTACTAATAATACTCACACTCTGGAATGCATTACCTGAGGGCCTTAGAGAAATCAATGACCTAAGAACATTCCGTAAATTTTTAAAAACATGCCTATTTACAGACCCCCCTGTTGTAGAGGGGGGAGGAGTTTCTGTCCAAGATGGCTGCAGCTGCCGTTTCTGTGTGAGAGCGTTTTTTTTACCTCAGTTTTAATGGGACGGAAGCGTAAGGGCAAGGGGGGGACTTTGCCTGCTCATTCCCCCACTGCCTCCACGCCGATTACCTCTGGTCCGATGGATCCCTTCGTGTTTATTTATTTATTTATTTATTTAGACAGTTTTGTATACCGCCTTATCCTTCAATCAAAGCGGTCACAACACAATTGGGGGATACATTTAACATGCAGGGATATGAGACACATACACTAATACTTACAGGGAACATGGGCAATGGAGGGTTAAGTGGTTTGCCCAAGACCACAAGGAGCATCTGTGGGACTAGAAACCCCAGTCCTTCCGGCCCAAGGTTGCTGTCCTCTAGTGGGATTTGAACCCCCGACCTTCCGGCCTGAAGTACCTTGCCCCAACCACTAGGCTACTCCTCCCTCGCTCGAGCTGGGCTGTGACAGATTCAGGGGAGGAATCCCGAGCTGTGATATCGCCGGAGTCTGGAGGCTCGGCGTTTACTTCGGGTCTATCTCTCTCTCCTGTGAGTCCTGCACCGAAGGTTTCCCATGCCTTGTCCCTTCCGGAGGGGTTCCTGGAGCTTGGCTCCCACCCGAAGTTGGAGGAAGCTGATGGCTCGAGTGGGCCAGGAATAGAGGTGCGGTTGCCTGGCAGGAATGATATTCCTGCGGCGTTGTCATCGTCTTTTCCAGCGGTGCCGAGTAAGGGGGATTCCACAGGTTTGCCTGTGCTGGATCGAGAGCAGGTGCCTATAGCAGGAGTGGCTGCTGGTGATTTGAGAATTGCCTCGGGCCTACCGTTTTCTCTGTCGAGACCGGAGAGTTTCACATTGGAATCGATATGGCAGGCGATTCTTCTGCTTGGGGAGGCCTTGGTACCATGGGTAACTTCTTTGGAGCAGAAAGTAAATAATGAATATTCTGCTATGGAGTGTCTGGAACAGCGAGTGAATATTTTACAACCAGAAGTGGCAGAGTTGCATCAAAAGTTGGAAGGATTGGAAGCCAAGTCAGACGCTTATCAGAAGAATTTTTCATCTATTCAAGTTAAGTTGGAACACTTGGACAATCTTACTAGAATGAATAATTTGCGATTAATTAATTTTCCTAGAATCTCTTCTGTATCTCCTAGTGAAATGTTTAAGCATTATTTAAGTGAAGTGTTGGGGGTTTCTTCTGAATTACTTCCCCCCTTGGTGAGGGCTTATTATTTACCGAAAGGTAAATTGACCACTGCAGTGGTCCAGGAGGGAGTTGATTTAGTACAATGTAATACTCTAAATGTAACTGAATTATTGGAAAAGTCTGTGGATGAGATTCCTGTTCCTTCTACATTATTGGTAACTTTTGGGTTGTTATCTGATAGAGAGTGGGTGTTGAGGCTTTTCTTCAGGAAGAAAAACCTGCCTTTTAAAGGGTTAACGGTAAGAATTTATCCAGATTTGGCTAGGGATACTCAGCGGCGTAGGAGAGAATTTCTCTTGTTACGCCCTGGTATCCTTCAGTTGGGAGGGATTTGCTTTCTTAAATACCCATGTAAGTGTTTGGTTAAATATAAAGCGGTTTCCTATATTTTTTATGATCCCTCCCAGCTCACAGCGTTCATTAATGCTAGGCGGTTGGAGCTCTCTGTTTCCCCCTCACTTGATCTCACATAATATTATGTCATGGTTGGATAGCTTGCACTAATTTTCCTCACTGTTTGATATTGTTATATCTCCCCTCCTTGTATTATATTGTGGGCTAGTGTGGAAGATATTTCTTTGCTTTCGTTTGAGGGATATTTCCTTGATGATTTATGACTTATGTTTAATTTCCGATTTATCTTCCTTTTTCTTCAAGGAATGCTGATTGTAAGCTTTCTTGTATTTTTTTTGTTAGGCATTTTTTTTTTTATGCAAATTTTTATTTACTACCCACTATGATCCTAAGCTCACATCACATACACAAACAGAATCAACATCCCACAAACAGAGTACTCTCTCTCTGACGCCAAATGATATTACGTCCACACTATAGTAACAATCAGTGTGCCGCCCCAGCATGCCCCCACCTACCACTACTGTAAATGGTTTTGTTTTGAATTTTGTTATACCTGTAAAAGTGTATTTTATATGTATATAGTTCTACAAGCTTTATGTAAATGAACTTGCATTTCCATGCATTTCATATCTTGTTCCTTGTACACCGCGCTTGATCTTTGGAAAACACGGTATAAAAATGTTTATTAAATAAATAAAATAAAATTAAGAAGCTATTTCTTAATTTCTCACATTTTTTTTATTTTATTTTATTTAATGTCTCTTCTATACTGCGCTATTTAATATCATTGCAGTTTACATACAACAGTAGCTTATACATTGCAGACTGAGCTGCTCTGTATTTATAATGAAACAGGTGATATAACTTGGACATCACTGGTGTAACTATTTACAGGTAGGAATCAAGTCAGGTATGAGCAGGACTATCGGTGGGAAGAGTGACTTTTTACAAAAAGTGGGGGAATATACATGCTGCTATTTACAAAGTACGCATAGTTGAGGATGGCACCGCTTTTACCAAAGTGGGGGGTATAGATAAAGTTCATTGATAATGAGGAAATTCCATTTTCTAGAATTCAAGATACACTGAAAGAAGTGCCTGGGGCAAAATAATGTTGTTTCTTTTAAAAGATTTAAAGAAAGCTGATCTGTGAAAGATACACGTCTGGCAAAAAGAACTTATAAAACAACTATGGAATATTTTGAAACCTAGAAGCTCTATATAAGCTCCTGTCTGTAGTGGGGAGATTTAATATGCTATGGAGTAACACAATGGAATATCAAATACAGAAAGCAAGATAAGTACCTTATGAAAAGGCAATAAATCTGATTGTGCTCTAGCAATACAGCTTAGACAAAACAGTCTTTGGTTACTGCTGCAGACGTTTCTGACAGTTTTGTTAAATATTGTTCCAAATTGTATTTAACTGAATAGACTCATACAGATTAGGAAATCGTTATCTATCTCAAAGGCAAATTTCACATCTAAATGCAGAGGGGATAAAATATATGAACCCCAATTTCTGCTCTGAAAGTCAAACATTTTTTTTATTATGACCTACTTTGTTTCATTTTATGCAAATTTCATTTCTCACCTTTTGCTATAAGCATCGATTAAAATGCCAATAAAAAAAATCTTTTGGCTTAGCTGTTATCATTTTACACTGTAACAGGGGTAAAGTGGATTCAGATTTCCTATCAATTAAGACTAGTTGGGGAACTGGGGCAATTGAAGATTGCCACAACTAAGGCAACCTCTTGACAGCCAACAAGTGATGGGATACCTCAGGGCACTCTTCCAATCCTCAGGCCGATGAGGGGGACAAGCACTGTCTGTGTTCATCATGTGCGGAAGTGGGAGGGAGAACAATAACTGCAAGGGAAAGATATAGAAAAGAACACATTTATTTTGATTAATGAGTCCCTTAGAGGAAAAATTTTGCAGCTAATGAATTTCAGCATATCTTTCATGAGGAATTATATTGCCTTCTTTATGTATTTATGAAGTTTAGTTAAGACTGACATCAATTCAGATTCAACACACAATTATAGGAAGACTAGATTAAGATATTTATAAACATTAAGGGCTCAGGTCACCCAGCTGGAGGTTGGAAATTATGCTTTCATACTTAGCTATTTGAGAAAACTGGTATATTTAAACAAAAAAAGTAAGCAACACAATATTTATACCTGATGCAGAGACTGCATGGGAGGCTGAGTGGTGGTCAATTGAGTGATAATGATCATGTAATGAAATATTTTAAATCTATCCTTCTCCAGATCAGTATGTGCTAGAACAGTGGGCATGTGTAATTTGGTGGACTTTTTTTCCCCACGTCCTATGTGATGTGTCATCCCCTGATAACATCATCCTCAGCATTATCTTTCTGAGGGTAGACAACAATCGCAGCTTGTGGCTAGAGGCTCACAGAGAGCAGGAGCCAAAGGCGAGTATACCGTAATGAGCCCCTTGAGGAGCCACTGGGGAGTACTGGGAAGAGTCCAATTGGGGAAGAGTAGCCTAGTGGTTAGAACAGCTAAGAACCAGGGAAGCCAGGGTCTAAATTCCACTGACGTTTCTTTATGGCTTTGAGCAAGCCACTTATCACTCCATTGTCTCAGGTACAAACTTATACTGAAGCCTTTAGGGGAGAGGGAAATACCTACTCTACCTGAATGTACTGTAACTAGCATTGAGCTACAAATATAAATAATTGCACACAAAAGTTGAAAGTTAGCTTGCAATTGATAGATAGGCATGCAATTTGGAAAAAAAAAACACATTTTGAAGAATAGTGCTTAATATATAATAAACAACTCTAGAAATTGTGTGCACTTTTGCAGTATACTTTACAATTTTATTCTGTAAAAGGTCAAGATCATTTGAGCGACTTTTCATGTCCAAAAATAAATAATTGACCGTAATACTACAAGATGCTCAAGGATCCATGCTGAATGATGCTGAGAAGATCAAGAAAAGGCAGAAAGAATATACAGAGGCATTATACCAGAAAGATCAAGTGGACCATTGAAGTATTACAGCAATCAGATGTGACTGTTACCATACTTACAAGGCTCTGCCAGCAAATTCGGAAGACAAATTCAATGCAAATTGACTCGAAAAGATCTGTATTTATACCAATGCTGAAGAAAAGTGATCCGACTGACTGTGGAAATTATCAAACAATTGCTTTGATCAAACATGCCAGTAGGGTTCTATTCAAGATCATTCAGCAGAGACTGCAGCCATATACCTGGAATGAGAACTGCCTGAAGTGCAAGCAGGGTTCAGGAAAGGGCGAGGAATGAGAGACATTCCAACTCCCTCAGTCTGTGCAGATGATATGTAAATATTCTCCTAACATAGCCAATTCTCACAGTCTCACTGGTTTCCCACCACCAGCTCCACCCGCAGGGATTCACTACCACTAGTTCTCAGATGGGTCAGAACAAATCCTGGTCTGCCCTACCTGCCACCACCCATGTAGCCATTCCTGGTCAACTACAACCACCTGCTAGCAGGTATTAAGTGATTCTCTCTGGTGAGAATGAGAGGTGGGCACCCCTTATATTCTGGTGGTCTTTGTAAACTAAGGGCCCTGACAATTCTTCTGTGGTGTGGTAATCACCCTGTTATGTACCCTCCCACTCTGAATCTCTTTGCCAAAGTCCCACCTTCTTTTCTTTTCTGGGACAAATAATCCACATTGAGGTAGTCCTTACCTTTCCAGTGAACCACCTGAAGCTTATAAGTCTGAAGGGAAAAGTGTTTCCCATTACTTCTAGCTGTTTCAAAGGGGCATGGTCTGTGAATTGGGTAAAAGGTCTTTCTAGCAGGTGGTACCACAGAGAATCCATGCCCCACTTAACTGCTAAACAATCTTTTTCTGTATTGGAATAAATCACTTCGGTCTCAGTAAACTTCTTCCTAAGGAACATCACTAGGTATTCCTCACCTGTTGTTTTTTGACTCTGTACCCCTCTAGTCCTATGCCCAAAGCATCTGTTTGTAAAATAAATTCCTCTTGAAAGCCTATATTTTTTAAGACAGCCTCTTTACATGGGGCTTCCTTGAATTGCTTAAAGGTCCAATCTGCCATTCCATCCCAAACTAGCCAATTGGGACAGGAGTTTTTCAGCAGCGAGGTGAGGCTAGCGGACAAGTCTGCAAAGTATGACACAAACCTACAGTAGTAGCTTACCAGATCTAGAAAGACCTGTAGCTGTTTTTTTTTCATTTGTAGGGTCTCACATCTTGGATCACTGTGATCTTTGAAACATTGGCCTCACCCAACCTCCCCCTACTCAATACTTGAGGTACTGTACCCTCCTTTTGCCTTAGGGCAACTTTTTTGGATCTGCCATTAGTTTGGCCTGACAGAAAGCTTCATAGAACAAAAACACAGCTCCAACTTCTTACCTTACCACAGTATTATTTAAAACAGCAAATACAAGAGAGGAGAAAGCAAACCTCAGAAAATCCTGCACAGGGCTAAACTACCCCCATCAGGATTAAGCACCTACCAGGTTTCACACATCAACGGTTCGCTTAAAAATCTCCAATCTTCATTGAAACTACAAAGCGTGGGTCAAGTGTAACAACACACATCCCCATCCAATACAAAACAAATGCTTTTCTTATCATAAATCTATCATAAACAATTCAACAATGTACATGGATAGAAATGTGATAAACATTGAATCTTTGAAACACCCACTGCCCAAATTTAAATCAGAGATCAAACTTCCAAAGTCAACCCCGATGCCCGCCTAGACGTCCTTCTAGCGTTTCACCATCTGCTTCAGGGGGAATAGACTAGAAAACAAAAATAAAAATAAAAAATTGCTATAACATACATACCATGACAATAACACATTTATTTATTTACATTCTCTTATATACCGCACTATTCTGCATCAGTGCGGTTTACATTGAACAAACTGAAATTACCTTGAACAGGGCATTATAACTTGGAGATAACTATTTTACAGGGAACATGGGCTATGGAGGGTTAAGTGGCTTGCCCAAGACCACAAGGAGCACCTGTGGGACTAGAAACCCCAGTCCTTCCGGCCCAAGGTTGCTGTCCTCTAGTTGGATTTGAACCCCTGGCCTGAGGTACCTTGCCCCAACCACTAGGCCACTCCTCCACTCCAATACCCACTCAAATACCTCCTAACATCCTTCTCCAAAACCAGTTTATCTTACCCAGCCAATAATGCAGGTGAAAAACTTCAAATAACTCAATAAATGTCCGTTCAAACACTCCAACAGCCACCCGCATTCCAGCCGCACCTCCGATCCTATCACAGAAATCCAAACAACGAACTGAAATAGGGAACGGCCTCCACCTCTTTAACATGACGTCAGTGCTCCCAACATTTGTCATATGCATGCTGTCCAATCAATCCCCGAGTTCAGCCCCCCCAGGGCTAACCGTCCCCAATGAATAAATCCACCTTTACTCCTTATACGTGAGATAATGCTCTTGTGCCATTCCCTGGAAGCCCGAGCCTACCCGCTCTATGCAAAAGCATAATAAATCATAAAAACTATGCTTATATTCGAAACAATGCTCCACAATGGGAGCCTCACGCCTTTTACATTTCAACCTACTTCTATCTTCACCTAATCAGGTCCTAAAGGGATGAGTCATCTTACCTACGTACAATAATCGGCAAGGACAGAGAATCCCATATATGATTTTTGATGTTTCTATTTTTTTTATGTTGAGTGAAAAAATATTTGCGTTTCTTAGGGATTGATTGTTTACAAAGGGTTTGTACATTGGATTGATTCCCTTACCGTAGGACCTCTTTTGATCTCACTGAGTGACCTGTCAGTGCCAGGCCAAATGGTGAAAATCATTATTAAGAACAAGATTACTCAACACTTGAACAGAATGGTTTAAAGAGCAAAATCAACATGGATTTAGCCAGGGGATATCTTTCTTCACCAATCTGCTCCATTTCTTTGAGAGCATGAATACACATGTGGATAAAGGTGAGCAAGTGAAGGTGATATAGTGAATTTAGACTTTCGGAAAGCGTTTAACAAAGTCTCAAATCAGACTTCTAGGGAAGTTAAACAAGCATGACATAAAAGTCCATGTCCAGTGCTTTTTAACATATTTATAAATGAACTGGGATTGGGAAGAACAAGCAAGGTGATTACATTTTTAGATGACATCAAAAATCATGACACATATGGTCTATCCTGTCTGCTCATCCATAAGAACTATTATGTTCAACAATCCCTTCTTCTCTCTCAGAGGTCTTCTTATTTATTTATTTGTGTGCTATTCTATACCGCCCCTTCCAGAGATCAGGGGCGGTTTACAGAGAACAAGTTGAAACCATTGAACATTGAATTACATAGAACATTTTGGCACAAGAAATAACTATGATACATGGTACATGTTTAACTATTTAGCAATTTAACTATTTACAGAGAACTATTTACAACAGTTGTTTACTATTTACAGAGAGCTATTTAAAAGCAGTATTGATGAGTTGATTATCATATAGTAGGACAATGTACACTTATCAATGAAGATATGGAATGCAGAGTGATGCTTTGAATTAGGTAGGATAAACTTGTGTCAGTTGCGTCGTGTATTCTTGTGTTATATGATCAAGTGTGGGCTGTAAGCTGTAGTAGTGTTGGGCGAAGAGATATGTTTTAAGCTCCTTTCTGAAAGAATGAAGGTCTTTAATCTCTCTTAGGTTAAGAGGTAGCTTGTTCCATTGCCTTGGTGCATAATAAGAGAAGGCAGTATTGGTTGTTATTTGCTTCAGGTTTCTCACAGAGTTAGGAATTTGAAGCATGTTGAGGTTTGCTCTTCTTCTTATTCTGTTTTCTAAGGGGGTATGAATTAATGTTGAAAGATGTGAGGGGGCTAGGTCATTAATGAGTTTAAAAACGGTGACTAGGGTTTTATATTGAATCCTACTGGCTATAGGTAGCCAGTGGAGAGCATATAAAATTGGGGAGATGTGGTCAGAAAGTTTGGCTCTAAAAATTATCCGAGCTGTGACGTTCTGGGCTGTTTGTAGGATGTGTAAGTTCTTCTTAGAAGTACCTTGGAGCAATCCGTTACAGAAATCTAAATGTGGCATTATAAGAGCCTGGACAACTGTTCTGAAATCATTAATGTCAATGAGGGGTCTAAGTTGCTTGATGGTTCTGAGTTTAAAGAATATAGTTTTAGCGGTCTGCTTCATGTGATATGACATGCTTAGTGTTTTGTCTAGAGTAACTCCTAGATATTTTACTTCCGATTTGACTGGAAGGGTGATGTCCATCAGGTTAATGACAGATTGGGGGGGGGGGGTGAAGTTATAGTTTCGGCATACAAAAAGAGCTTCAGTCTTTTTGAAGTTTATATCCATATGAATTGAGCGGAGCCACTGTGTTGCTTCAGATAGACAAGTAGCGATTTTGTCATAATTAGGGTTATCTATGTCACAGGGGGCGAACAACATGATGTCATCTGCGTAGATAAAATAGTTTAAGTTGTGGCATTTAAAGATTTTCCAAATCGGTTGAAGATAGAGATTGAAGAGTAAGGCAGAGAGAGAAGATCCTTGAGGGATCCCTCGTTCTTGTGGGAATGGAAGAGATTGGGAATGATCTACCTGAACATATTGGAAACAGTTTGATATGTAGGATTTAACATAAGAACATAAGATATGCCATACTGGGTCAGACCAAGGTCCATCAAGCCCAGTATTCTGTTTCCAACAGTGGCCAATCTAGGTCATATGTACCTAGCAGTTTCCCCAAGAGACACAAGTTCCACAATGCTTGTACTGGGTCAAACATTGATATCTTCGGTCACTTCTTAATAATGGTTTATGGACCTTTCCTCCAGGAACTTGTCCAAACCTTTTTTAAACCCAGCTACACTAACAGCCTTTACTACATCCTCCGGTAACAAAGTCCAGAGTTTGATTCACGTTGAGTGAAAAAATATTTTCTTTTATTAGTCTTAAATAGTTTACCCTGTAGCTTCATTGCATGTCCCCTAGTTTTTCTATATTCTGATAACGTAAACAATCGATCTACGTTTACCCGTTCCACTCCGTTCATTAATTTATAGACTTCTATCATATCTCCCCTCAGCCGTCTCTTTTCCAGGTTAAAGAGCCCTAACCTTTTTAGCCTTTCCTCATAAGAGTATCCTTCCATCCCCTTTACCATTTTGGTGGCTCTTCTCTGAACCTTTTCTAAAATCGCTATATCCTTTTTAAGATACGGTGACCAGAATTGCACACAATATTCAAGGTGCGGTCTCACCATGGAACGATATAGAGGCATTATAATATCTTTTGTTTTATTTTCCATTCCTTTCCTTATCATACCTAGCATTCTATTTGCTCTCTTGGCCGCCGCTGCACACTGGGCCGAGGGTTTTAACATGGTATCCACAATGACTCCTAAATCTTTTTCCTGGGTGGTGGTTCTTAATGTGAAAGCTTGCATCGTGTAACCATAGTTTGGGTTGTTCTTCCCTAGGTGCATAACCTTGCACTTGTCCACATTAAATTTCATCTGCCATTTTGATGCCCAGTCTTCCAATTTAACAAGATCCTCTTGCAATTTTTCACAATCCTCTTGGGTTTTAACAACTTTAAATAGTTTTGTGTCATCTGCAAATTTGATAACCTCACTCGTTATTCCACTTTCCAGGTCATTTATGAATATGTCAAAAAGCAGCGGACCCAGCACAGATCCCTGGGGTACACCACTATTCACCTTTCTCCATTGGGAAAATTGGCCATTTAGCCCTACCTTCTGCTTTCTATCTTTTAACCAGTTCCTGATCCACAATAGTACACTGCCTCCTATCCCATGGCTCTTTAGTTTTGCCAAAAGTCTCTGATGAGGGACCTTGTCAAAGGCTTTCTGAAAGTCCAGATACACAATATCAACCGACTCACCTTTGTCCACCTGTTTATTCACTCCTTCAAAAAAACATAACAGATTAGTAAGACAAGTTAAACCAGTTAAAAGTTTTTCCTTTTAAGCCTAATTGTGATAGCCTGGATAAGAGGGTGCTGTGATTCACACTGTCAAAGGCTGAGGAAATATCAAGGAAGATAAGTAAGAAAGCCTGCTTAACATTATCCATGCCTTGGATTAGTGAGTCAAAAAAGGGATATAAGTAAAGTTTCTACCCCATGATACGGGTGGAAACCATATTGGTGCTCATCTAGAGGGAAGTTGGTATCAATATGATCTTGTAATTGTGTTTGAACTACCTTCTCAATGATTTTAGCTAGAAAAGGTATACTGGCAATGGGGCGGTACGAAGAGGGGTCATTACTGTTAAGAGTTTTATTCTTTAATAGAGGGCGAATTGCTGAAAACATGAGGTCATCTGGCATGATGCCTTGAAGAAGAGATTGGTTTACTAAATTCAATATGTATGGGGCAAGTTCCGATTTGGCTGCTTTAATCCAAGATACTGGACAAGGATCTAGTAATGAGGTGGTGGTATTGAGGTTTGATATGGTCTCTAGAAGTTGTTTATTTGAAATTAAGAGAAAAGAGTTCCATTCAATGATGCTATTTGCTGTGGTAGATGCCAGGGTGGCACTAGGATGGGTACTCAGTTTGAGTTTGCTGGCAAAGTGGATTGCCAGGAGTTGGGGGTCAATTAATGTGTTGTTCGAAGTGTGTTCAGGAACTTTAGAAAGGGATTTAATAATCTCGAAAAGCTCCCTTGTTCTGTTAATGGCTTTTGATAAGGTTTTTGTATGGTGTAGCCTTTTTGTAGTGTTTATAGCTTCTTTATAGGTTTTGAGGTTTGCGAAATATTGTACCCTAAGTTCTGGGCTTTTTGTCTTACGCCATTTAGCTTCTAGTTTCTTCTGTACTTGTCCCATGATTGATTGACTTCAGATACAGTCCTCATCTCCACCACCTCCATGGGGGGGGGGGGGGCTTTCCAAGAATCTATCATGGTTTCCATAAAGAAATATTTCTTCAGATTACTTCTGAGTCTATCTCCTTTCACCTTCATCCTATGGCCCTTCATTCTAGAGATTCCTTTTAGCCAGAAGAAAACTACCTCCTGTGTATTTATACTACAGAGGTATTTAAATTTCTCTATCATATCTACTAGTGCTTATTTGTATAGTGCTACTTGGCATACACAACACTGAATGCATACATGTTAGAGACAATCCCTGATCTACAGAACTTACAATCTTTTCAAGACAAACAGAACAAACAGGGGAATAGGGTAAGTGCATTCACTCTGCAGCTCCTCACTAGCTTTCCTCTCTTCTCTCTTCTCTCTCCCTACACCCCTCCTCGGGAACTCCACTCTTCTGGCAAATCACTTCTATCTGTGCTCTTCTCTTCTATTGCTAACTCCAGACTTCGCTCCTTTCACCTTGCTGCTCCTTATGTCTGGAACAAACTACCTGAGTCTGTACATCAAGCGCCTTCTCTGACCCTTTTCAAATCCAGGCTGAAAACACCTCATCGCTGCTGTTTTCGGATCTTGACTCACTTGATCTATCTTGTGTTTCCTAACCATTCCCCCTAGATATATCCCACGTCTACAGCTATTGTGTTGTCCGTCTTGACTAGATTGTAAGCTCTGAAGAGCAGGGACCATCTTTTACATTTGTCTATGCAATGCTGCATATGTCTTGCAGTACAATACAAATATTCAGTAGTCGTAGAAGTAGTAGTAGAAGTAAATCATGAGAGGAAATGATTAAGAAATACATAGGTTTTGAACAGAAGAATAAGGAAGTCAGGATCCAAATGCAGCCTTATTAGGAAGACCACTGACCATTTTAGCAGGTACGGTCTAGGATAGTTTTAACCTGCTTATATCCTTTTTTAGGTACAAGCTCCAGAATTGTACACAGTATTCCAAATGAAATCTCATTAGAGACTTACAGGAAGGCATTATCACCTCCTTTTTCCTGTTGATCATTCCTATCCCTATGCAACCAAACATCCTTCTGGATTTTGCCATTCACTTTTCTATCTGTATGGATACTTTAAAATCATCCCATGTGATCGTCTTCAGGTCCCGCTCTTCAACAAGCGTTCAGGCTGTGGAAGTTGCTGACACAAGATGTGGTCAAGGCATCCATCATGCCTAGGCTTAAAAAGGGGGTTGGCAAAATCCATAAACAATTTTTAGCCAGGTATACCACAGGAGCTACTAGTTATCTCTGGGACTGAGCAGCAAGGACTGACAGGTACCTCCTAACGGCATGGGCTGGCCACTGTTGGAGTCAGACTATTAGGCTTGATTGACCTTTGGTGTTAAAGCATGGCATCTCCTAAGTTCTTATGACCCAATAAAAACTGGTTTGATTTTTAATCTACTCTATGTAAAAAAAATGTCAAGGAACATCCTGGACTATATTTTAATTTAATTTAATTTCATGGAAACTGTTATATTCCACACATAGCCTGAGAGAAATGTAGGCAGATCACAAAGTAAAAGTAGCAGACATTCTTGGATTGAACTGTACTTTAGTTTTTTTTAGAATATATTAAACAAACTATTCTATCAAGCATTCAGTGTTTGCATAATGGATTACTGATAAACTTCAGCCCTTATAAATTGAAAGCATTTTTAATTAAATTGGATGCCATGATATGATATTCAATTTCTGATTTTTAATTCAGCAGCATGATATTAGAAAACTGTTATTCATAGACAGAATTACAATTTCATTTTGCATTTTTAGTCTTACTGTATGTGCAATATAGAGTAATAGCTAATAGATGTTTTTAATCCTCACAGATTAATTTATGATAAACATATTTACAATCATTAAAACAATGTTACACTGCACCATTTTTAAATGCACTTTACACTTTAGAGTGCTTTAATGAAGCAACAGAAAAGACTATGCAATCTCAAAAAAGGTTTTGAACACTAATAAATACATTGATAGGATGTTAATAGATGGTGCAGGCTTTGAAAGCCCATGCTGTCTGTGCTTGACTCACATGGTGGTTTTATTGTGGTGCCCTTTGGTAACCACAGAGGGATGACTGTACCAGTTAGCCTGAAGCCATACAATTGTAATGCAACCAATACATGCATTAGCAGCATGAGGCTTAGTAAATTGGATTGTTATCTGTTTTGTTTCTCTGATTTTGACTGCCAAATTGTTAGAATGTTGACATATAGGGGGCTATTCTGAGATACGAATAGCATTGGGACGTCCATCCCCGCTATTTGTGCCGGCTGCATTCTGACTAACTTCCCCACCGGTTGTGCAGGGAAGTTAGTCAGGAGCGGGGAAGAGGCAGCCCGGGGGTAGAGAGTGAGGGGTCATCGGCCCTGGACATACAGGGCCGATTCTAATGTCAGCCGGTACGTCCAGGGCTGGTGAAATGGCCGGGTAAGTTATTCTACCTCTGAGGTGGAATAACTCCCCTGGTCGTGTTTTTTTTTAAGGGGCTGGGGGGGGGGGGTGGATTTAATTCCCCGCAGCCTGATCCTGGCCTTAGGAGGCCGGATTGGGGTTTGGGCTGTGAGGAATTAACTCTGTTTGCAGGCGGCTGGCATTGCAACTTTTAAATGGAGCCGCGGTGTCATGGCAACATGAGGCCATGACACCGTGGCTCCATTCAAAAGCCCTGGCTGAGTTAGCTGGGCTGTAGCTGTATGCTCAGGCCGTGACTGAATCGCAGTCCCGGCCTGCACATACATGCCTGTTTGTGATTCTGATCCCATGGGGATAGATGCACATTTTTAAATTGTATGTTATTTGAAGTATGCAAAATTTTAGACACTTCTAGACAAATTGTATGTTTCAATGAATACCAGAAGCTGACAACCTATAAATAATGCAAAATTACACATCGCCTTTCTGAAAATTTTAATACATAATTATTATTTATTTGCAGTTTTTACATATTCAAAATGAAAAAATAATGAGCATGGCAGGTGAAAATGTTTAGAAACACTTTCAGACAGTACTTTGTAATATCATCTTTTGCATAAATAATAGGTTCAAATGCTTTTTATTTTATTTTATTTTTTTTATTGATTTTCAAACTCAAAAATACTTACATACAAGTATACAGGAAACTTGAACAGAAATTTACCCTATAACAATAATAATAATAATAATAATATACAACCAATAATAATAGGTTCTATCCTTAGCCCAAATATCGGGGAGAAAAACAATAAAGAAACACTACAAATAAGAAAATGAAAGCAAAATTCTGCTCTAACAAGCAGCCTAATTAATTCACAACCCCATTATATCTCACCCAAAATCAATCCTGCATTTCCCTAGAAGTCAAAAACACCTCCATTTGAGAAGAATCAACAAAAATAAACCTATCTCCATGAAAAGTAATAACACATTTGCAGGGATATCGGAGAAAAATAGTTGCACCCAGAGCCAAAACTCTCGGTTTCAAGGCCAAAAAGGCCCTTCTCCGAAGTTGTGTTGCTCTAGAAACATCTGGAAATAACTGCAACCTAACCCCACAAAACAAGGATTCCTTATTTTTAAAACAAGCCTTAAAGACAGAAGCCTTATCCTGTTCAGAAACAAAACTAACCAATAAAGTGGCCCTGCGACACCTCCTGAAAGTTAGTCAAATTTATATCCTCAGACACTTGTAAGGCATCAAACCCCTCTGGAGATTCACAGGAGACTTTCCTCCCAGTTAAATAAAAAAAGTTTAGAAAAACCCATAGAGGCGGTCCCAGAAAGAGCTAGGACCTCTCAAAGGTATTTTAGCAACAATATCTCTGGTGAAAGTAACTGACATACAGGAAAATTCAAAAAGTGTATATTCTTTACCCTAAAAAGATTATCATATAATTCTAATTTATAGTGAACAGAATGACTATCTTTAATACCAGAGGCGTGTATTGCCTGTAGAGGTGCACTGATTCTCACATGTAGAAATCTGACTAAACAAGGATTCGACCCTTCCCTCCAGCTTATTCAGCTGTGTAGCTATCCCCTGGGAGAAAACACAAATCTGAGATACCGTGGTGACCAAAGTCTGTTCAGTCCGAGTAACAACCGCCATATATCCTCCAAGGATACCTCTGAATCAGGGATATCCTTGGCTTCAACCATGGGGGGAGACCAAAAACAGGCCTCAGCATTTTGTCCTGAATTATAGGAGTACTCTGCTGGAAAGGTCCTTCCACGACTGCTGGAGTGGACGGAATAGTTGCAGGTGGGGGAGGAGGTGGAGTACGCCTGGTGACTGCAAAGTGAGAAAGTCTGGGTCTAAAGACACATTATCCCCACAGTTACCTTCACATGCTGGTCCATTGGTCCCACGACAGGCTCAACAGGCATAATCTTCTTTTTCTGTTTACCCATAGCAAAAGGGCATCCAGGCATACCTCAAGCCTCCTCAGGCCTCCAAGGGGCTCCCAAGGGGCAGATAAGCCCCTTGAATCATGCCCCTTAGATTGCGCCCACTACAAGGCGCCTAGGGCTGAAGCCAATATATGCGTAAGCCCCGGATGATGTCAGCGGGTCCCGGAGCTCAGCCTGGTCCTCCAACTGCTTCACCTGGCTGCCTGATAGCACTCCCCCAAAATGCTTTTTAGAGACAGTTAAAAGTCATTCTAGTCTTGCTTCCAGACAGTCTCACACCAGACACTCTACTATGACTGCTGCCTATCATTTGTGGAGTGCTACATTGCATATGCAGCACTGTACAGACACGTGTAAGAGACAGCTCCTTTTCATCAGCAGGGGCGGCCCAAGGGGGGTGCGGGGCCATGTGCGGAGACTCGGTGCTGGGCCTCATTTGCATACGATGCTTCATTTGCATAAATATTTGCATTATGTTACCATACAAGCCACTTAACCCTCCATAGCCCATGTTCCCTGTAAAATAGTTATCTCCAAGTTATAATGCCCTGTTCAATGTAATTTCAGTTTGTTCAATGTAAACCGCACTGATGCAGAATAGCGCGGTATATAAGAGAATGTAATAAATAAATAATAAATAATACACTAACTTTTAGTAAACATGCCTCTTAATGAGTATATGGATAAAGAAAGACTAAAAGATTTCTATATTACTATAATCCAGTACCAACCGCCAGGCACATTAGGAACTACTACAAACACTGCCCATTTAGAACCCATAGCAAACCCGCCGTATCCTAACAGCACTACCAGGACTCACAAAGCACCATACCCTAACTATCAAAAGGCAACACTGCAAATATTAAACCAATACATTTCAGAGAATAACAATACATGACCTACTGGAGAAAGAGAACCAGTGGCAATGTCAAATAGGAATTATATAAACAGAATACCTCAGCTCAGTTACACATGCAGAACATAAACCATCACCAAACAACGAATCACAATTTAGAAACAGGAAGACAATAATTAAACTGGGAACCCCAAAAGCCAAACTTGGAATGTACAACACTGTAGAAATAAAACTATAAATTAATTTCCTCTTGTACTAAACAAAGCATAGACGTTAATGATGCACATTTACCAGAGCTGACATATTCCAGTTAATAAATTCAAAATAAAGAGATATTTTTCTACCTTTTGTGCATTTTTTTTTCAGTTACAATTGTTAAAGCCACTTTCTTCTAGTTTCTTCGTGTCATCTGCTAACTCTCCATCTGCTGTCCATTTGTCCTTTCTTCTCTCGTTTAGTTTTTTTTCCATTCTCTCTATATATCTGCTTTAACATACTAATCTTTCTCCTTTTGCTCTTTCCTCATTCCAATTTCATCCACTCAAATTTTACCCCTCCATCCTCAATCCCCACTTACTCTCCCAATATCCGGCCAATTGTAGATTTGTCTTCCCTCCCACACAAAATATTTTTCCCTCTCCATTTCACTCTCCCAGTTCCATCCCATTCTAATTCTTCCCCAACATCATCTCCCTTCTAGTTCCAGCCTCACCCAGCATCTGCTCCCTTCTAGTCCCTGCATCAGCCCATTTCCAGTCCTAGCCCCCCATCAGCCCATTTCCAATCCTATCCTAGCCCCACCATCAGCCCATTTCCAGTCCTAGCTCCCCCATCCATTGCCAGTCCTATCCGAGTCCCTCCATCAGCTCATTTCTACTCCTTTCCTAGCCCCACCATCAGCCAATGTCAAATCCTAGCTCCCCTCCACTCAACCCATTTCCAATCCAAATCACCCATGAACCTACTTCCAATTCTAGCCCTTCCAGGAGTCCATTTCAATTCAAGTCCCCACCACAGCCCATTTCCAACCTTAGCACCCCCCAACAGCCCATTTCCAGTCCTATCCTAGCCCCTCCATAAGCCCATTTCCAGTCCTATCCCCCCACTCTGCCCATTTCTAGTACTAGCCCCATCCCCTCACAGTCCATTTCCATTCCAAGTCCCTCCCCATCAGCTATTTGCAGTTCAAGACCCCCTTCCACTCAGCCCATTTCAAGTCCTAGCAACCCCCCATCCCATTACCAGTCCTAGCCCCCCATAGTCCATTACCAGTCCTACCCCCCCATTAGCCCATTTTCAGTCTTACCCCCCCCCACAGCCCATGACCAGTCTTAACCCCCCAGCCCATTTTCAGTCTTACCAGTCCTAACCCCCCATCACCCCATTTTCAGTCTTACCCCCCACAGTCCATTACCAGTCCTAACCCCCCATCAGCCTATTACCAGTCCTAACGCCCCCCATCAGCCCATTTCCAGTCAGCCCCTGCCCCCATAGCCCATTACCAGTCCTAACCCCCCATCAGCCCACTTCCAGTCCTAACCCCCCCCATCAGCCTACTTCCAGTCTTAGCCCCCCATAGTCCATTACCAGTCCTAACCCCATCAGCCCATTTCCTGTCCTAGCCCCCCCATAGCCCATTACCAGTCCTAAGTCCCCCATCAGCCCACTTCCAGTCAGCCCCCCATAGCCCATTACAAGTCCAAAGCCCCCATCAGCCCATTTCCTGTCCTAGCCCTCCCATAGCCCATTACCAGTCCTAAGTCCCCCATCAGCCCACTTGTAGTCTTAGCCACCCCCCACAGCCCATTACCTGTCGTAACCCCCTATCAGCCCACTTCCAGTCTTAGCCTCCCCATAGCCCATTACCAGTCCTATCGCCCCCTCCATCACCCCATTTCCAGTCCTAACCCCCCATCGCCCATTACCAGTCCTAACCCCCCCCATCAGCCCTCCAGTCCTAGCACCCCATAGCCCATTACTAGTCCTAAGCTCCCCATCAGCCCATTTCCACTCAGCCCCTTGCCTCCATAGCCCATTACCAGTCCTAACCCCCCATCAGCAGACTTCCAGTCCTAACCCCCCCATCAGCCCACTTCCAGTCTTAGCCTCCCCATAGCCCATTACCAGTCCTAACCCCCCCCCATCAGTCCTTTTCCAGTCCTAGCCCCCCCATAGCCCATTACCAGTCCTAACCCCCCCCCATCAGCCCACTTGTAGTCTTAGCCCCCCACAGCCCATTACCTGTCGTAACCCCCCATCAGTCCAACAAAGAGACGTGGATAGCAAGGAAGGTGACGTAAATAAACCTTTATTGAACAAACATCAGCCACTTGTTTTCGCTATGTAACCCCCCATCAGCCCATTTCCAGTCCTAACCCCCCATAGCCCATTACCAGTCCTAACCCCCCACCCCATCAGCCTGTTTCCAGTCTTAGCCCCCCTTGGCCTATTACCTGTCCTAAACCCCCCATAGCCCATTAACAGTCCTAACCCCCTCCCCCCCACCTAACTAAGTAAAAAAAAACAGAAACCGGCTGCTGCTGCCGCTGTGGCAGCGGCAGAATCGAGCATACTGCGGGGTCCCCCCTGCCCTGCAGTCTTCCATTTGTTGTTTAAGTATCGATATGTATGATGTTGTTTTACAGGTTTGTCAGTCTGTTCCTTTATGTTTTTAATGTATGTTAATGGTTCTTATTTATGATTTTAGTTTTTGTGCCTGGCCAGCCCATGACGAAGGGTGACGAAACGCGGCCTGTGTCGGGCGGCCTAAGGGTTAATAAAGGACTCTGTCTATCCATCCACTCATGCTTCAGGTTGGTTTGTTCTTGCTTCTGCGTGATTTCTGCTTCCTAGTGTCGCACGTGAAAGCACTTGTAGTTCAGTATTAGAAGTTTGAATGGGATGTGGACATTGATAGGAAGCCAATGAAATGATTTGAGAAGAGGGGTGACATGAGCATGGTGACACTGGCAGAAGATTAGCTGTGCAGCTGAATTTTGAACTGATTGAAGAGGGGAGAGATGATTCAGAGGAAGACCAGCAAGGAGGAGGTTGCAATAATCTAGGTAGGAGGTGACTAGAGAATGCATAAGGATATTGGAATTGTGTTCAGAAAAGAAGGGATGCATTTTGCTGATGTTATAAGGGAAGAAACAGCAGTTTTTAGCTATCTGTTAAGACAGGTTTAAGCTGAATAAAGTGAAGAAATCTAACTCTCAAATATTGTCATTGTCTTACATGTACTGCAGATTTGAGATCTCCCTATACATATTCAATAATTTTTAGTTTGGGGGTTGAGAAGGCCATTTCAAAAACATCATTAGAGTATTGTTCTCAGTTTTGGAGACTGGACCTTACAAAGGATATAGAAAGACTTGAAATGGTTCAGAGGAAGGTGACCATGATGATTTGTGGCTCGTGCCAGAAGGAATATGAGAAAAGACATGAGATACATTTGCATACATATGGCCTGGCACTGACCTTGTCCCCATATTTTACCCAGTAATAAACCATGGTAATAAAGATGCAACCTTTATTGCAGATAAATTAAACATGCCTGAAACGCCTATATTTTACCCTACAGAGCACATATACCATAAACATGTGCAGTCCCTAGAGCAGAGTTTCCCAACTGCAGTCCTGGAGGGCCAAACACCATTCAGGTGTCATGCTGTCCCTAATAAATATGCCTGTGCTGCATTTGTATGCATCACCCCCATTGTTGGCAAATGTATCTCATGCAAATTCATTAGGGACAGCATGAAAACCTGAACAGTGTTTGGCCCACCGGGACTGGAATTGGGAACCTCTGCCCTAGAGCAGCGGCCAACAGGGCAGAAACACCCACACCCACAGGCTCCACTATCCAAAGCCTCACGGAGAGTCAGGCTGTTGGGCCCTGCACAGAGCAGCATCTCCCAATACTGGCACCTACATACCTTAGCAATGCCGTCCTAAACTTGGGTACACGTTCCACATATATCAAAAGGTTGCTATGATTAATGTCAGCTAACAAATCCTAAGTTAAACACGATTTGTTGATAGAGATTCATCATAACAACCTTTCTGATATCTGTGGAGTGTGTTTCAGTTATTGCTTCTGACAGTGTTTACCACCCCGGGGCGTGACCCCAACAATATTGCGTACCATAGCAATGCCCGCACTGTGCCCAGGACTGGTGTGGCAGCCAGGGCTGCCACAAACCTCCATATTTGCACAATGCTGGCATAGGTGTGGGAGAGTGTGTATGTCTATCCAGTGTGTTGTGGCTGCCTACACCTTACTGAGCCCACACTGCTTGCACTGTTTCCAGTGTTTGCCTGCCAATGTGCATAATGAGGAGCAAGGTACTGTGGGTATGGCCCGGACAGGGTGGCCTGGGCAGGATGCATCTGCACAGGATATAGGGCAATGGCTGGGACATTGTAGTGCCTGACCACCACCTGCACAGACAGGGTGGCCACAGCATGTCATGCTGGGAGGTCACTCTCACCCTGACTGAGCAGTGACCACGGCATGGCTAGGTTCCCCCATAATGCTATGCAGTATTTTTCACAAGTGATATTTATGGGTTTTCTTTTCTGGGACCCAATCACTGACATACCTGCTTTGTGTGTGTGCTCATATCCCATTTTTGGGTACACACAGTTCCTCCAGAAACATGCACTATGTACTAGTTAGCAGACTGTCTGCAGTTAGCATGTGTATGGCTGGAACACTTTGCAGGGTGCAGCAGGTGGAGACTGACTGTGCCCTCTGCTGGTGAATGTCAGATAGTGGTGGGGGGCAGCAGACTTCTCCAGAGTTCTGCCTTTGTCTTATGTGATGTGTACACATCTGCATTGACTGCCCTGTAGGGTGCCTGTTCCCCTGCAGTACTGGGGTTGATGTTTCTCTCTACTGCCACCATTGCAGAGATGTAGAATGTGGATCTGTTGGTGGGAGATCCTGTCCCCCCACCCTGAACCACAGAGGGCGGGTTGGGTGGTGCTACATAATACACATTTGGGTTCAAACACCCCCCTTCACCTTGACCATGGCACCCACACAGGATATGCACTATTCTGAGTGCATCATAGTCCACAAGGGCTAGACATGACTGGAAGATACAGATGGGCACAGGTGTATCCTAGGTGTGTCTTCAAGGACTACCTATCACACACTGGCACTGATGGGGACCTGCAGCATAGCCTATCTCAGCCAAGCCCAGTGTTGGGGGCCCCACCTCACCCACAGGGTGAGCACAGGACCCGCACAATGTCACGGTCTGTAGCTACTCTGTGCCAGTAACACACACAGGGTCAGTTCCCCCTACCAGGCCTAGGTGTTGTGGGGGTGCATACCCCATTATGCGATCGGCTGTAGAATGCTGATCTGCATGTGCAGTGCATCATGGGTATGGGTGGGTTTACCCTATGCTGGTAACCACAGCAGACAGTTTGTGTGGTGACCTGCAGTCTTTCTGTAGTCAGCCAGCAGCCTAGTAGCAGTTATAGAGATATAGCCTACTGGTTACTTCAATGACTGTGGAGGCAGAGGTCATGGGCTTGATCCCACAGTGGTGTTATTTAGGAATACCGTCTGAGGCTTTTCCTTTTCATTTCAATCTGTGCTGCCAGCAGAAACACCCTCACAGTGCTGTAGCTTAAGGTGCCTCATAGGTGCCCTATAGGGCACATTATAGAGTGCCTTGGCAGACAGGGCACTTTATAATGTGACCTATGGGGCGCCTTATAGGGCGCTTTATGAGGCACCTTAGGTTACGGCACTGTGAGGGTGTTTTTGCTGGCAGCACTGATTTAAATTAAAAGAAAATGCCTCAGACAGCCTTTTTAGATTACACTACTGCAGGATCAAACCCATGACCTCAGCCTTCACAGTCATTACAGTAACCAGTGGGCTACATTGTTATAGCTTCTAGCATTGTGCTGGCATGTACTTTGGGTTAATGCGTGTTAACATGCCACGGCGTCCACTATCGCACAATACAGATTCTTGCTACCTTAGGACTGGGACGCCCACTCCTTATGTGGCATTCTTCACATTATCACTGCAACTAGCGCCGGTAACATTAAGACGGTTTAGTAAACATACCCCCTAGTGTCAGAAAGCTAGGTCTGGGTCAAAGGTCATAGGTCCTCCAGCAGGACAGTGACCCAAAGCCAAATGTACAAAAGAATAGGAAAAAATGGACTGTCTGAAACTGGCCAGCAATGATTCCTGATCCCAATCCAATTGAAAACTGAAAGAGCTGAAATTAGTAAAAGGAATCCTGGAAACATTCATGAGCTGGACAAATTGCAGTTGAAGAATTGGAGATGTATGAAACTTATAGATATCTACAAGAAACATTTGGAGGATGCCATCATTGCCAAGGGTTGTGCAACTAAATATTTATGAAGGGTGTCATTCATCCTTTCCAGGTCATATTTAGTTTTTTTTTTCTCAGAAATTACTATGTCTAAGTTGCACTGCAATCTTTTTTTTGTATATCTTTGAACATACTGTTAAATATTATGATGACATACAGCTGGAATATTTCCAATTATTTCTCAAAATATTATACACAATGTACCTAAAATGCAAGGGTGCCAATAATGTTGACCACAACTGTATATTACAATGATAGGATGGCTGAAATTGGTGGAAGGATGGCACTATTTGTTAGCAAGAACATTGGATCAAGTACAATACAATTTCTGCAGGAAATAAAATGCTCTATTAAATCCTAATGGATAGAAGTTCCATATCTTTAGGGGAAGAAACTAATGGTAGGGTTTACTGTCGTCCACCTAGACAGAATGAGCAGATCGATGATGAAATGTTATCAGAAATTAGGGAAGCTAGAAAAATTTGGAAGACAATAATAATGAATGATTTCAATTACCAAAATATTGATTGGATAAATATCATATCAAGGCATGCTAGGAAGATAAAGTTCTGAGATGGAATAAATGACTGCTTCATTGAGCAGCTGATTCAGAAACTGGCTAGAGAAGGATCTATTTAAGGCTTAGTCCTTTGTGGAACACAGAATTTGGTACAAGAGCTAACAGAAAAAAGGAGGTGATAATGCCTCTGTATAAGTCTTTGGTGCAACCTCATTTGGAGTATAGTGTGCAATTCTGGAGACCGTACCTTCAAAGGATGTGAACAGGATGGAGTCGGTGCAGAGGGTGGCTACTAAAATGATTAGTGGTCTTCATTATAAAGCATGTGAGGACAGACCTAAGGATCTTAATATGTAAACCTTAGAGGAAAGGCGGGATAGAGGTGAAGTGATTGAGATGTTTAAATACCTCCATGGCATAAATGTTCAGGGAGAGAGCCTCTTTCAATTGAAAGCAAATTCTGCTACGAGGGGACATGGGATGAGGGTGAAGGGAGATAGATTCAAGAGTGGAAATATTACTTTACGGAAAGAGTAGTGGATCCATGGAATAGTCTCTTAGTGGAGGTGGTAGAGATGAGGACAGTAACTTAATTCAATAAAGCATGGGACAAACACGGAGGATCTCTAAAGGTAAAAAGGGGACTGTTGTAGTTGATATGGAAGGACAGACTAGATAGGCCATGTGGTCTTTTTCTGGTGTCATATTTCTATGTTTCTATGTTCATATTTAATTTAATAACTGGAGTGAATATGAAACGGAAATCTAATGTTAGTGTTTAATTTTCAAAAGGGAGACTATGATAAAATAAGAAAATGGTTACATGAAACTAAATGGAGCAGCTGCAAAGGTCAAGAGTTTATATGAGGTGTAGACATTGTTTGAAAATACAATCTTGGAAGGCAATAGGTGATGCATCCCACACATTAAGAAAGTCAGAAGGAAGGCCAAATGACAGTCAGCTTGGTTAAAAGGTGAGGTGAAAGAGGCTTTTACAGCCAAAAACGTCTTTCAAAAAATGGAAAAGAGCCCAATGAAGAAAATAGGAAACCCCATAAGCACTGTCAAGTTAAATGCAAGGCATTGAAAGGAAGATAAAAAGAGATTTTCAAAAGACGCTTGCTATAGAGAGAAAAACTCGCAATAAAAAGGTTTTCAGATTCATATGAAGCAAAAAGCTGAGGAAGGAGTCAATTGGATCTAGGGGTAAAGGTGGAACTCAGGAAGAATAAGGCTGTAGCTGAGAGACAAAATACTATTTTTGCTTCAGTCTTTTCTAAGAAAGATGTGTGAAACCTACCCATGGAAGAAAGGGTATTTAATATTGTTGAATAAAAAGAGTTGAATAAAATCTTAGCGAATCTGAAAAATATAATAGAAGAAATTGAGAAAGAGCTGCAAATCATCAGGACTGGAAGGTATATACTCAAGACTGTAGAAAGAACTCAAAGATGGGAATGCAGAGATACTATTAGTGATTTTTAACATAACATAACATCATTTATGGTACCCAAAGATTGGAGGGATCTGCATTGGGACTACTATTTTTTAATATAATTAAAATTACCTGGAATTGGGAACAATAAGCAAGATGATTACATTTGCAGATGACACCAAATTATTCAGTTATTAAATCATATGTGGATTGTGAGAATTTAAAGGAGAATCTTGTAAGACTTTGAGAAAGGACATTCAAATGGCAGATGAAATTTAATGTAGACATGTGCATAGGGATGCATGTAGAGAAGAATGGCAGAAACTATAGATACACAATGCTAGGCTCCACATTAGTTGTCACTACCCAAGAAAATGATCTAGTTGTGATTGTAGACAATATACTGAAATCTTCGGTTCAGTGTATGGTGGTGGACAAGAAAAAGCAATCTGAATGTAAGGAAACAATAGGAAAAGAAAACAAAACAAAAGATACCATAATGCCTCTGTATTGCACTATGGCGAGACCGCACCTTGAGCATTGTATATGCAATCCTCGTCTCTGCATTTCAAAAAAGGTACAGAGAAGGGTGATTAAAATGATAAAAGGCATGGAACAACTCTCCTTTGAGGAAAGACTAAAGAGATTTGGTCTCTTCAGCTCATAAAAGAGACAGTTGATTGGAAATATAATAGAGGTCTATAAAATCCTGCATGGAGTGGAATGGGTAGACTCAAATCTATTGTTTACTCTTTAAAAAAATACAAGAATTTGGGGGAACACCATGAAGTTGTTGATACAATATTGGTGGAAATTATATATTGTTTTTGATGTTATTGTATATTTCTTGTATTAATTATGGACTATTTTTGAGTAAATATGTGGTTTCACATTTATATTTAGTGATTTTTCATCTGCAAAAAATTTTACTGGTTTTTCAATTTCATCTCTTACATTACTATGCTACATATGTACCCATTTTTTCTCATATTAACAAAACATAAACATTGTTATATTTATGTTTTTGGGAATTTGATAGACTGCCTTTCACTTAATGCAGCAGAGTGATGTACAACTTTAAAAACAAATTAAAATCACAGCAGGAGAAAGGAATGCCAGTTCTTGACAGGAGAGAAATAAAGTGTTATGCTTCTCATGTCAATAATAAAATATTTGGATGGCAAAAATCATGTCAATGATAGAAATTATAGGTGTGGTTAAATTGCGCAGTGTCTTAGAAAAATTGCTTTTACAGCACTGTCTTCATTTTCCTCTCTTCCTTCTACCCTCATATATTTCCTGTGTCTCTGCCTGTCCATAATGCCAAAACATAGCATATCCAACTCAGTTTCTAACACTTGTCCAGGCATTCTTTTCTTCAAATATTGTATCCTTTCTTCTCAAAATTCATCATGTGTGGTTGTGACCAGTCAAAATTTTCATTCTGAACAGTTTTGTGATTGTTAGGTGGGGGGGGGGGGGGGGGGTTTTCAAAATTTAGTTGATGACTTTTGTCATGAGGTCACAGAAAAATGTGTTTTATTTATTTATTTATTTGAAGTTTTTTTATACCGTGCTCTTTAAAATCATCTCGGTGTACAATAAAACAAATTTGTACAGTGCAGGCAGCGTCCACACTGTATTTACAAAGAACAGGGATTACAACTTGGCTAGCTGTGGAAACTATGTACTCTTCTCTTGTCTAAGGGACACAGGTATTCGGGGTATTGTATTTCAATGGTTTCTTTCTTTTCTTTCCTCCTGATCATTCTCTGTTACCTCTGGCTCCAGTGTCTCTGATCCACTGTCTTTGCACTGTGGGGTCCCCCAGGGTTCTGTTCTCACACTACTTCTCATGAATGGTTTCCTAGCACCACTCACTTTGTTGGTGCAGCAGTCCGGCATCTCAGCGTACTACTATGCAGATAACATTGGTTTGTTCTATCACACTTCCCCTGTTGACCCAGACCTCTCACCTCTCAATGCTTGATTGTCTCATGTTTCCAACTGGTTATCTACAAATCTTCTCCATCTTAACGCCTCCAAAACCTCCGCGATGTGGTTCACTTCGTACCTCTCACCCTGCTTTGTCCCTCATCCTCCTGGATACCCTAATCCCACTTGTATCAGCCCTCCACTATCTTGGTGTGACATTGGACCCTGACGTATCCTTCCATGATCACATCTCTGCTCTCACCCGCCAGTCCTATTTCTATCAAACAGTTATTCGGGGTAGTTATGGAGTGAAAATAGCAATGTAATAAAAAACTCACCCCAATCAAAACAATTGTTTCTTGATGGCAACACTACAAAAATTATTGTTTCCCAAAAAAGTATGGATATACTTGACTACGATAGCGGAATAACACACTGTGGTCAGCAGGGTCTCAGCTTTTCAAGGGCAATGGCAAATAGTATCAAGACGTAAGTCCAGATATTGCCACTCAACAGAAAGCCCGTTAACATCAACGACCCGCTGCCACCACCTTCCACTAAGTAGCACAAACTTCAACCAAATGTACAGTAAACAAGCGGCTGCAACAACTCCCAAACAACTTAGCTTTTGTGTGATGATTTAAGACAGGAGTTGAAGCCAAGCCGCTGCCCCGACGTCACTGTAGAGCTCTAATACGTTTCGCGAGAAGCACTCGCTGCATCAGGGGATAGCTAAAAAACAAGAAACAAACAAAACCAAACCAAACATAATTTACAACAGCCGAAACCAAAAAGAACCCATTCCCATCACAAAATACAAGCAACGAAAATGAACTTACTTTTAAACAGCAGCCAAACTAGCACCTCAACGGTACTGCAAAAAACGCCGCGCATGCTCGAACCAACCAAACACACCGGGCTAAAATACATGCCTACTCATGCCCCTCAAACTTATATCCATACTTTTTTGGGAAACAATCATTTTTGTAGTGTTGCCATCAAGAAACAATTGTTGTGATTGGGGTGAATTTTTTATTACATTGCTATTTTCACTCCATAACTACCCTGAATAACTGTTTGGTTTACCAATTATGGAGGGTTCTTCATCCTGGAAGGAGATTTTTAGTTTTTCCAGTGACCACATTTCCAGTGTTTGCACTGAGTCAACCCGTTTTGGCCTGGATGAGCCGGGGTTGTCTGTGGAAATCATCAATTGGGATAAGTTAATGGGATTACAGAAGCACATAGTTCGTCTGAACTACACCGGTTGTCCTTAATTGAGTACGTGCGGCGACAGCACATCCCTCGCGGCTTACGTGTGTACAAAGAACCCCGATTATTTGCTTCCAACCCTTCTTTTTTGACCAAGTGGAATTGCATACTGAATAAGTGTTCCCTTGACCTGATGGTTTTGGTGATTGACACGGCCAAATCAAGTTTGGAAGAATTAAGGAGGCTAAGAATTTGTTGGATGAGTTGAAGCTTAAGGAATCGGATGCTGGCTTTCATTCTCGGACTGAAGATATGACCAAACAGCTGGACCAGTTTCGTGAGGAGGTGAAGTCTGCTAAGGCTAAGAAACTGAAACGCGATTATGAGGATTATACGTCTGGATATGTGTATCCATGGATGAATCCTAATCGCAAATTTTGTAGGAAACAGCGCAAGCGTGTGGATTTTGACCAGTCCTCTGATGATTTGTCCGGTGGATCTACAAAATCAGGACAGAGTCTTTTTTTAGACAATGGGTCCGGTCAGGAGAAGAAAGGTGGATATCGCGGCCGGTCCAAGGGTCGAGGAGCAAGTCAGTGACTGTTTCCAGCTCTCCTGCTGACTCTCCCATCGCTTCTGCTTCTTCCTTGGTTGTCAACTTGTCTACTGTGGAGCTTTTGCAGGCTCAGTTGTGTGTTTTGGACAAAGGACTTTCATTCGTACCAGCAACATTTTTTGATCCGTTTCAATTCCGGGTCGATTTTGAGGGTCTACTTCGGAAATTGCATTTAAAGATATTTTTTTCTACCTCGCAGGCGAGTGGAGCGGGGGAGGATGTTTTTTTGAAACACGTTCCCTTACCCCTGAAGTCCACCTGGAGTCCGCCGGGCCAGTTACCTCCTGCTTTATCCATTTTCAAACAATTGGTGTTGCGAGATGTCCAACAATTGGAAGATTCGGGTCGGTTCCGGTTCTCTGCTCTCACTCGGGAGGAGAAAGAGGCTGTGAATAGTTTGGCTGCTCATCCAGAGTTGGTGATCCGGAACTCTGACAAAGGGGGTGCTGTTGTGGTTTGGTCCCGGGATGATTACCTGCATGAGGCTCATCGCCAATTGACTGACTTGACTACATATGCCATATTATCTCAGGATCCCACTGCCCGCTTGCAAGGTGTGATTAAAACTGTCACTGCTGATGCGTTGAGGTGCAAATTAATTTCCAAGAGAGAGGTTACTTTTTTGAATGTTTGCAGTCCCTCTGTAGCCAGATTTTACTTGCTGCCCAAAATTCACAAAAATCTGCACCACCCGCCTGGCCGTCCCATCGTCTCTACGCGTGGGACGGTGCTTGAGCCCCTGTCTACATTTGCAGATTCCTTTTTAAGACCTTTGCTTTTGGAAATCCCGGCTTACATCAGGGATACCATGCATTTTTTACATATTTTGGAAGATCATTCCTGTTTGGCAAGTTCTCCTGAAATATTGTTGACCACCTTAGATGTGGCTTCTTTATATACATCCATTCCCCAGGGGGCAGCTCTGGAGGTCATTGAGGAATGTTTGCATCGCAGGGGTGATTTAAGCATTGAGATGGTGGCTTTTGTGAAGAGTTTGTCGCGATTGGCCATTTTTGAAAATCATTTTTTGTTTGAGGGGCTTTATTATCATCAAATTTCCGGGGTGGCCATGGGGGCCACCTGTGCCCCGTCTGTGGACAATTTGTATATGGCGAAGTATGAGGCCCATTGGGTGTACACTTCTCCCTTTGCTGGGCACCTGCGGTTGTGGTGCAGGTATATTGACGATGTTTTCGTCTTATGGCAAGGGACAGCTGTTGAATTTCAAGAGTTTGTACAGTGGCTCAATGGTTGTGAAAGTCACATTCAATTTACTAGTTCCTGTAGTCCGATGAAGATTGTGTTTCTTGATGTAGTAGTGGTCAAAGATGTGGCTGGTTGGATTACGAGTGTGCATCGGAAGGCCACGGATAGGAATACTTTGCTGCATTACGGTAGTGCCCATCCGGTGAGTTTACGTAACAGCTTACCCTTTTCTCAGTTCATTCGCTACCATCGGAACTGCTCTTCTGTTGCGGATTTTAAATTGCATTCTAGATCTTTAGCTAATGGTTTTTTGGTTAGGGGTTATCCCCGAGGGGTGGTGCGGAATGCTTATCGGCGGGCATTGTATAACAATCGGTCTTTATTATTGGTGCCTAAGACCATAGGAGACTCTGTGGTTGACGGGGATTGTGTTAATTTAATTTCAAAGTATTCCCCTTTGAGTTTTTCTATTCAGCAGATTGTGCGGAAACACATGGGGGTCTTGCATACGGTGCCTTGTTTGGCAAACAAGACCGTGCGATGTGTATGGCAGCGCCAACGCAACTTGAGGGAGATTTTGAGTCCCTCCAGTTTGCGTTCGTTTGTTGCCACGGAAGTTCAAGCACGGGGTCATCGTCCGTGCGGCCACTGTTCCATTTGTGAGGTGTCTAGTGAGCTTGTTCAATTGGATTACCATGGGGTTCATTGTAAGTTCAAACATCAGACCTCCTGTGATTCTATGTTTGTTGTGTATGGGGTAATGTGTCCCTTTGGTCTGCTGTATGTCGGCAGCACTTGTCGGATGTTTCGGAAACGTATAATTGAGCACAGAAGTCGGCTTAAGTGCTCCGTTCGGGAGGCACCTTTGGTTCCACATTGTGCCGAATTTAAACATCAGTTTGTGGAGTTGCGTTGTTTCTGTTTAGATCAAGTTTTGACAGGTAGGGGCAGCAAGAGTAGGGAGCAGTCCCTTTTAATGTGTGAGCAGAAGTGGATTTACAGGCTCCATACTGTTGAGCCTGGGGGTTTAAATCTCCGCATTGACTGGGCAGTCTGTCTTTAAGTTAAGGGGTGGAGCATGTAGTCGGGGGATCTCTGTTGACGTCATGAGTAGGCATGTATTTTAGCCCAGTGTGTTTGGTTGGTTCGAGCATGCGCGCCATTTTTTGCGGTACCTTTGAGGTGCTAGTTTGGCTGCTGTTTAAAAGTAAGTTCATTTTCGTTGCTTGTATTTTGTGATGGGAATGGGTTCTTTTTGGTTTCGGCTGTTGTAAATTATGTTTGGTTTGGTTTTGTTTGTTTCTTGTTTTTTAGCTATCCCCTGATGCAGCGAGTGCTTCTCGTGAAACGTATTAGAGCTCTACAGTGACGTCGGGGCAGTGGCTTGGCTTCAACTCCTGTCTTAAATCATCACGCAAAAGCTAAGTTGTTTGGGAGTTGTTGCAGCCGCTTGTTTACTGTACATTTGGTTGAAGTTTGTGCTACTTAGTGGAAGGTGGTGGCAGGGGGTCGTTGATGTCAACGGGCTTTCTGTTGAGTGGCAATATCTGGACTTACGTCTCGATACTATTTGCCATTGCCCTTGAAAAGCTGAGACCTTGCTGACCACAGTGTGTTATTCCGCTATCGTAGTCAAGTATATCCATACTTTTTTGGGAAACAATCATTTTTGTAGTGTTGCCATCAAGAAACAATTGTTGTGATTCGGGTGAGTTTTTTTATTACAGTCCTATTTCTATCTTCATCAAATTTGTGCTGTTAGTGATGTACTTTCCCCATTTTCTCTCACCACTCTTTTTCTCTCCTTGTTGATCTCACATGTCGACTACTGGAATATTATCTTCGCTGTCTTCAATATCAGCTTCACTGTCTTCAAGTGATATAAAATGCTGCCGTCCGGATTCTTTCCCACATCTCCTGTTACAGCCATATCACTCCTCATCTCATTCACCTGCACTGGCTACCTGTTTCCTCTCGCATCACCTGCAGGCTTCTGATCCTAACTCACAAGGTGCTCCATACTCACACTCCACAGTATCTTGCCAATTCCCTGCAGTTTCATTCCGTACCTCACCGCCTCCAATCTTTGCATGTCAACCGAGTGCATCTTCCCTATCCGGCACATGCATATCTGGAACAGACCTGTCACTCATCCCTTCTCTCTGGAACTCACTTCCCCCTGCCCTCCGTCAAGAACGTTCATACACCAACTTCAAGTCATTCCTCAAGACCCAGCTCTTATGCTCTGCTTATGACCTTCCTCCTCCTTATCCCTGATAACTTTGTCCCTTTTCCCTCCCCTTTCCTTCTTTTCTCAGGTATGGTTGCTTGCTTTCCTGACAACATTTGTAGTTCCTTTCTGTTTCTGGTCTTTGACCACTTTGTGCTTTGTTATATTGTAAACTGCCTGATGTTTTGAAAGCAAAGTAAATCAAGTTCCCTAATAAAGATAAAGTTAATCATGCATTAAGATTTGCAGTAAGATGTCCTGCTTCATTTTGTACCATAGAGATATACTGCTTCATTTTGTACCATAGAGATATTCTGTCAGCTTCTGTTCATTTAAGGATTCACTGAAACATACAATTTAACCATGAATACTAAAAATTCTGCACACAAGTGCGTGTTTCATATAACACTTGCTAACTTAATTACATAAGATGTGTATATAATCTGCATCAGAGATGTTTTTTTGAGAAACTCAAAAAGTCAATGTTCACTGCACAGTTTTTACCATCAGATGCCGCTTAAATTGATTCTGTTTTGTGTACATTCAAAGATGATTTGTTACAGTAATTTCACAAAGAATTTCCCAAATTCCTTTTTTTCATGCTTAAACGCCAGATGTGTATATTTCATTAGAATTCTCACTTCAGATGTGCGTTTGATGGAAATTACCAAGAAGACTGTAATCTAAATGGAAAATATGACAAATCACTCCATTCTTTATTTCTTTTTGTGTGTGCATGATTTTCTTTTGTTTATTCAGGTACAAGCAAGTCTTAGAAACAATCACTAGTTGCATTGCACATTTTGCTGGATTTCCTTTATAAAAATTAATATAACACTTAAAAAAAACAGTACCACTTTCATTGATGACTTTTCCCCCCTTTCAATGCCATGCAGTCTTCATGCTGCTGTTTTTGTGTATTTTGCCCCTCTTCTGCTATTGTAAGTGGTTCTTTCCATCCTCCTCTGGAAAGTCACTTAACCCTCCTTTGCCTGGAGAAAAAACTTAGGTTGTAAGCCTTGCAATAGATAGGAAAAATATGTATTGTACCTCAGTTTAACTTGCCATGAGCTACTTCTAAAAAAGGGATGAGCTAAATCTAATATCTATTCCTTGCCCTTCCCTTTTTGGTGTGTAGTTCTGTGAGTAGTGTTCTTTGGGCATTATTTCCAGTCTTCTTCCTTCTTCTGCTTTGCATCTTCCTGGGTGCCTTAGGATTTTTATTACTGGGTACTTTCTGCCACTTTCATCCTCTTTGTGTTCCTTCGGAGTTTGATGCCACTCTTCTTGCTATGTTCTGTGATTGATGTCTTGCTAGGTCCATAGAGAGGACATTTAGAAGATCTGTTCAAGTGCAACCTGAGATGGCTAAGCCAGATCGTCTGAAAAAAAATGCAAGCATGTCCAGGTGCAGACATGATTTCACAAACCTGGCCATGCCCAATAGGGACATCTGCAGGGACATCTACTTAGGCATCCCCAGAACTGCATTGCAGAATACAGATGTCTAGGATCACGTAATGGTTATAATAGTGGGTTAGGAACAGGGCAGCCAGGGTTCAATTCCTTCTGCTGTTATAGTTGAAATTGCGTTGAGTACTAGGGGTTGCAGAGTGCTTTCTTCTCTGGATGTTTTTCAGATGCTTGTTCATCACTAGGTGTGCCTCAGAGCAGGTGAAACGTTAGATGTGATGCTGAATGTCCATGATATTTCTGTGAAAAACGTGGACAGCAAAGAAAAGACGTGTGAAATAAACTTTATTAGTAACCCACTTCAGCCACAGGCCCGACACTGGCCGTGTTTCGAAAAAACCTTCTTCAGGGGCTTAAATGGCTGTATTTATGTACTACTCATAGGAAATTGTCCTACACAGAATAACTTTCGAGGTTTTTTCGAAAGTTATTCTGTGTAGAAGTTATGCCGGCTATACCAAGTTGGTAGGACTATCTTTACGCTCACTGATTAGTGTACATCAGTATTTCTACATTGCCATTTGGGTATACGAGCCAATCTGGACAGGATTTCTAATGTTATAACAATATAAGTGACATTTTCCTATGAGTAGTACATAAATACAGCCATTTAAGCCCCTGAAGAAGGTTTTTTAAAAACACGGCCAGTATCGGGCCAGTGACTGAAGTGGGTTACTAATAAAGTTTATTTCACACTTCTTTTCTTTGCTGTCCACGTTTTTTACTGGGTGTCTGCTGCACGTGAATTCGTGCTTTTTTGTTGGACATGATATTTCTGTGATCATGGAGGCATTCTGGTCCCCAGGACAGGCAGGTGCTACCATTAGGCAAACTAGGCAGTGGCCTGGGGAACCTATTGTCACTGCTGCTGGCCCACAGTGGCTGCAACTCTGTGGTGCTCACCTGCAAACTTTGGCATTGTGAGGCTGTCTACTTCCACTCCATTTCATGCCCAATTTCCTGTTTGCATGGGGGTGGAACACGCAAACAGGAAGTTGGTATTTGCAGTGGGCAGAAGCAGACAGCCCTGCAGTACAGAGGTTTGCAGGTAAGCACCACAAGGCTGATTCAATCCATTGCTGCTGCTGTAGGTCCTGCTGAGAGACGACACTGAGGGCAATGAGTGGGGGCTCAAGGAATGAGATTCATCTATGGTGCCTCATCTACTTGCACTGGCACTACCCTGAGAATACCATAACCAGGCCTCCAGATTACTGGGAATGTCCTGTCCATGCCCCCTCCATGTCCCTGTTCCTGGGAATGCCCCAGCCATGCAGGGGCGGCCCAAGGGGGGTGCGGGGCCATGTGCGTAGACTGGGTGTGGGGCCTCATTTGCATAACTATTTGCATAATGTTATCATACACTAACTTTTAGTAAACATGCCTCTTAATGAATGTATGGATAAAGAAAGACAAAAGATTTCTACATTACTATAATCCAGTGCCAACTTCCAGGTACATTAGGAACTACTACAAACACTGCCCATTTAGAACCCATAGCAAACCCACCGTATCCTAACAGCACTACCAGGACTCACAAAGCACCATTACCTATCAAAAGGCAACACTGCAAATATTAAACCAATATATTTCAGAGAATAACAATACATGGCCTACTGGGGAAAGAGAACAAGTGGCAATGTCAAATAGGAATTACATAAACAGAATACCTCAGCTCAGTTACACATGCAGAACACAGACCATCACCAAACAAGGAATCACAATTTAGAAACAGGAAGACAATAATTAAACTGGGAACCCCAAAATTCTAACTTGGAGTGTACAACAACACTGTAGAAATAAAACTATAAATTAATTTCCTCTTGTACTAAACAAAGCACAGACGTTAATGATGCACATTTCCCAGAGCTGACATTTTCTAGTTAATAAATTCAAAATAAAGAGATATTTTTCTACCTTATGTGCATTTTTTTCAGTTGCAATTGCTCCAGCCACTTTCTTCTGGTTTCTTCGTGTCTTCTGCTAACTCTCCATCGTCTGCTGTCCATTTGTCCTTTCTTCTCTCTTCTAGTTTTTTTCCATTCTCTCTCTACATCTGCTTTAGCATACTAATCTTTCTCCTTTTGCTCTTTCCTCATTCCTATTTCATCCACTCAAATTTTACCCCTCCATCCTCAATCCCCACTTACTCTCCCAATACCCGTCCAATTGTAGATTTGTCTTCCCTCCCACACAAAAAGATTTTCCCCTCTCCATTTCACTCTCCCAGCTCCCTCCCATTCTAATCCTCCCCCAACATCAGCTCCCTTCTAGTTCCAGCCCCACCCAGCATCTGCTCCCTTCTAGTCCCTGCATCAGCCCATTTCCAATCCTATCCTAGCCACACCATCAGCCCATTTACAGTCCTAGATCCCCCATCCATTTCCAGTCCTATCTGAGTCCCTCCATCAGCTCATTTCTAATCCCAGCCTCCCATCAGCCCATTTCTAGTCCTTTCCTAGCCCCACCATCAGCCAATGTCAAATCCTAGCTCCCCTCCACTCAGCCCATTTCCAATCCAATCCCCCCATGAGCCTACTTCCAGTTCTAGTCCCTCCATGAGTCCATTTCAATCCAAGCCCCCACAACAGCCTATTTCCAATCTTAACACCCCCCAACAGCCCATTTCCAGTCCTATCCTAACCCCTCCATCAGCCCATTTCCTGTCCTAGCTCCCCCCACTCAGCCCATTTCCAGTGCTAGCTCCCTCCTCTCACAGCCCATTTCCATTCCAAGCCCCCTCCCCATCAGCTATTTGCAGTTCAAGCCCCCCTTCCACTCAGCCCATTTCCAGTCCTAACCACGCATCACCCCATTTTCAGTCTAGTCCCCCCATAGCCCATTACCAGTCCTAGCCCCCCATCAGCCCAGTTCCAGTCCTACCCCATCAGCCCCTTTCCAGTCCTAGCCCCCCATAGCCTATTCGCAGTCCTAGGCCCGTCCAGCAGCCCATTTCCTGTCCTAGCTCCCCCCACTCAGCCCATTTCCAGTGCTAGCTCCCTCCTCTCACAGCCCATTTCCATTCCAAGTCCCCTCCCCATCAGCTATTTGCAGTTCAAGCCCCCCTTCCACTCAGCCCATTTCCAGTCCTAACCCCGCATCACCCCATTTTCAGTCTAGTCCCCCCATAGCCCATTACCAGTCCTGGCCCCCCATCAGCCCATTTCCAGTCCTACCCCATCAGCCCATTTCCAGTCCTAGCCCCCCATAGGCTGTTACCAGTCCTAGCCCATTCCATCAGCCCATTTCCAGTCCTAGCCCCCCATAACCCATTACCAGTTCTAGCCCCCCCATCAGCCCATATCCAGTCCTAGCCCCCCCCCATAGCCTATTACCAGTCCTAGCCCCCCTATCATCCCATTTCCAGTCCTAGCCCCCCCATCAGAACATTTCCAGTCCTAGCCCCCCCATAGCCCATTACCAGTCCTACCCCCCCATCAGCCCACTTCCAGTCTTAGCCGCTCCCCATAACCCAGGTAGATTAAAAAAAAAAAACCTTGCTGCTGCTGCCACTGCCACTATGGCAGCGGCAGAATCCAGCGTCCCGTGGGGCCCCCCTGCTCGGCAGAGTCCTCCATGCGGCCTCAGCTCCCTCAGCGCAGGCTTTTCAGAGCCGCAAAGGGAGAGTTTCCCTTTCTCGCAGCTCTGTTTAAGCCAACAGGGCTGATGGGAAACAGGAAATCCTGAATCCCATCAGCGCCAGCAGCTTAACAGAGTCGCGAGGGAGAATATCCTTTTGCCGCTCTGAAAGCTGGAACGTAGGGAGCTGAGACCACATGGAGGACTCTGCCGGGCAGGGGGGGGGGGGGGCACCGCGGGATGCTCAACACGGGGCCCTGTGCAAACAACATTCTTGCACAATGGACGGGCCGGCGCTGCTGCCATGCTCCCTCCATGCCTCTGTTCCTGGGAATGCTCCTGCTATGCCCCCTGCATGTTCCTGTTCAGATTCTGATGTCCCCAAGCTGGCTTCTAAAAGGGCTCTAGATTTTCCTTATTGCCATTTATTACCTTCGGAAGTCTTATTCCGGAAATACATTAAGGAGACTTTGGGTTTACCCACAGCAGACTCAATGGTATTTTCTAAGTTGTTTTATTTACTAGGTGGGAAGATGTCAAGTGAGTCTTCTGAGGGTTTTGATGTATTGCAACCTCAGGTAAATTTTGATTTGACCCAGTTCTTGGAGGACTCGCAGGATGTTATTTTCATCAGGGCTACTCTTTTGGTCACATTTATTTCAGAACAGGATAAAACTTCTATGTTTAGAAGTTACTTTAAAAACAAGGCCTTTACTTTTTGTGGGTCGCGAGTTCAATTGTTTCCTGATGTATCCCAGGCCACACAGTTAAGGGTGTTGACCGTTGGGGCATCTTTTTTCTTATGATATCCCTCTAGGGGGGATGTTTACTAAACACCGTTGCTGTGCGGGTCCCCGTTAGTGTGCGTGTGCCATATAAGGAGTGGGCGGGCCAGGCAGAAAAAGGAAAATAAAACGGGATAAAGCGATCGCACATATGCGTGGGGCGCAAGTGTGCGGGGTCCACATTAGCGCGTCAGAAGGCCAAGTGGCGCGCTGCTGGCCACACAAAAGAACACAGCTGTAGTACAACGGTGAAGACACTGAGCAATGGTGCAAGGGCCATGGGTTCGAACCCCCACTGTGCGCAATGAGCAAGGCTGTCTCAGGCAGTACCTATTATGGGGAGGAATATATTTTAGGAGGCAGTCAAAATCTGGAAGGCAGAATGCGGTGCGCCGAAGTGCAAGGACAAGAACAGAGCCACAGCACAAAGGTGAAGACACTGACCAATGGTGCCGGGAGCAGGGGTGCAATACCACACAGTGTACACTGAAAGCAGTTGTGTGTGTCATCATTTTCGCAGTCACACAAATCATGGCCGACAGAAGTGCTTGCGCTGCTGTGCGTAAAGCGTCGCACGAATGGTTTTGGAGGGCTCCGAATACTGGGAGGCATAAGTCGCGCACTGATGGGAAAGCAGAAGAACTGAGCCACAGCATGATGGTTAGAACGCTGACCAATGATGTAGGGAGCAGGGGTTCAATCCCCCCCCCCCCGTGCACACTGAAAGCAGTTGTCTGTGTCATTATTTTCGCAGCCACACAAATCATGGCCGACAGAAGTGCTTGCGCTGCTGTGCGTAAAGCGTCGCACGAATGGTTTTGGAGGGCTCCGAATACTGGGAGGCATAAGTCGCGCACTGATGGGAAAGCAGAAGAACTGAGCCACAGCATGATGGTTAGAACGCTGACCAATGATGTAGGGAGCAGGGGTTCAATCTCCCACAGTGCACACTGAAAGCAGTTGTCTGTGTCATTATTTTCGCAGCCACACAAATCATGGCCGACAGAAGTGCTTGCGCTGCTGTGCGTAAAGCGTCGCACGAATGGTTTTGGAGGGCTCCGACTACTGGGAGGCATAAGTCGCGCACTGATGGGAAAGCAGAAGAACTGAGCCACAGCATGATGGTTAGAACGCTGACCAATGATGTAGGGAGCAGGGGTTCAATCCCCCCCAGTGCACACTGAAAGCAGTTGTCTGTGTCATTATTTTCGCAGCCACACAAATCATGGCCGACAGAAGTGCTTGCGCTGCTGTGCATAAAGCGTCGCACGAATGGTTTTGGAGGGCTCCGAATACTGGGAGGCATAAGTCGCGCACTGATGGGAAAGCAGAAGAACTGAGCCACAGCATGATGGTTAGAACGCTGACCAATGATGTAGGGAGCAGGGGTTCAATCCCCCCCAGTGCACACTGAAAGCAGTTGTCTGTGTCATTATTTTCACAGCCACACAAATCATGGCCGACAGAAGTGCTTGCGCTGCTGTGCGTAAAGCGTCGCACGAATGGTTTTGGAGGGCTCCGAATACTGGGAGGCATAAGTCGCGCACTGATGGGAAAGCAGAAGAACTGAGCCACAGCATGATGGTATGAACAATGACTAATACTGCAGGGAGCAGGGGTTTGAACACCCTCAGTGTACACTGAAGACAGCTGGCTGAGGCATAGGAAAATTTGGTGGCATAAGGGGTTGTGGTGCTGGTCATAAGGTTGTGTGGCAATGGTTGTGGAGGCATAATAATGTTGGACAGGCATATGGTGGTGTGCTGATTTGGAAGCACACAAACACAATCACTGTGCAATGGTGCAGGGATCAGGGGTGCAATCCCCCACAATGGCAAATGAACATGTCTGGCAGAGGCAGTACCTGTAAGGGGTAAGATTGCCTCAGGAGGGTGTTATTGCATATGTGTGCAATAATCGTTTTCTAGCAAATGTACTCTCAGAGCACTGTAACATAACGTGCCCCTGAAGTCACACCAGAGGACACATCTCTAAATGCAGTGTCTGCCACGCCACCCTACAATGTTGCTGAAAGAGTGGCCGAGGGTGCGGCATATAGGGTGCCCTATGAGGCAGGGAAAGGTCACAGCACTGTGTCTGCTGGCAGCACTGTGCATTGTAACATATGGAAAAAATAAGTAGGTGTGCTGACACAGTTCTGGCATACGTGATTTAGCAGTGAGGGACTGCAGACAGCCCCTGGTTACTGATATCAACAGGGTGTCAGAGTTAATCTCATATTGCAATCCTGTGCCTGGGCCTGCCTGCAGCCCGTCGCTGTGAAATCATCAATGGCAGACCTGGGTCAGGCCTTATTTATATACCAAGGTGGGGCTGTAGACAGGACCTGGTGACTCACATCAACATGGAATCAGAGTCAATATCATCGATTAAACTGCCCTATTACCTCTGGAGACTGAAATCCCAGGACTAACACAGCTCCATGGCATCCATGGTCTGTTGAAAATACACACACCCCTATGTCATGAATGCTGAAAACTTGTGAATACACCAATGATGTTGCAGGGGTCCTGGTTTGCTCTTTCCAGTGAATAAGGGTGGCTGAGGTATGTCCCCTCTCTGTGAGCAAGTGCACAGCAAGCATTCCTGGCATAGTAAGACAACTACACCCTTGTGCCATATATCATTGCACCTTTCATGGTGCAGCACACGTAACATCACAAACATACGCTGTCAGCAAACGGGAAATGTAAGTGTTCCCCAGAGGCCCTGTTGAAAGGCTGTCCACTCCCAGGCCACTATCGTAGGCACCCCATAAGCTGTCTGAATCAAAGGTGTGCCAGAAGATGCGCTAAGGATGTATAGGTGAAATCAAAAGGCTTAGCTGATAACAGTTACATCTCCCAATTTGAATGCAAACAGAGGTATGTGCCAAACACACATAACACAAACACTGCACAGAGCAGAGACCACAGACAATACCAAAGTAAATGAAGGAATGACATAAGTTGATGGGCTGCAGTAAGTAGCTGCAGGCCATGTGACACCCCTAAAATGTGAAAAACATATTGTCGGCAGCTAAATCCATGCACAGATTGATGGTAATGTAACATGCTATACTGACAGTGTGCGACAGAGGATGGGAAGATGTGTGTAGCAGGGGAGGCAGAAACAGAAGAATATGTGAAATATCAGGATGATGGTGGAGTACAAGTTCTAGGCAGAGCACACACACGAGAGGCAAGCAGGTTGTGATGCAATGCACAAATTTGTGGTAGTCCACGACGTGGTCAGCAGCATGCACATCAGGGTAGGATGGCACATAGCTGGCAGAGAAAGGATGGACGGAAGGGTGTCTCACAACTCAGGTAATGGTACAATGTGGTCATGCCACCGATGTGCACACATATGACTGTCACACAAATGAAAAGCACATATGCAGGACAAGCATACAAACCCAACAGAGTAGACAGTAAGCACAACGACGACCAATAGCACAAATGGCAATGGCTAAACCGGTAAGCAACACCGCCCATGTGAGGTCATCAGCAAAGGCTGCTTAACCAAAAACTGCATGCCAGTACACAAAACGCCTGCTGGCTGTCAAGTCAAACAACCACAGAAAAAACAAATCTGGAGCAAATGCACATGCTGATCCCCCAAATCTAATTGCTCTCTGTATTTTGCAACACCGACACCTGCACAAACACAATGAAATGTCCTGCACTGACTACAGCATGCAAAACAAGGAAATAATTATGCACAAGGGTATCAGAGGATGCTCCCTGGATCAGGTGAATAATCTGGATAATAACAGGAGACAGCTCAACATGCAATCAGGTTTAGAACACAAACCACCTGAATCACAGCAAAAATGAAGGCCCACATGCAATGGGATGTAAAGACCCTAAAGTGTGAGGCGGCTATAACAAAACAAATGTCATGGCTAGGCAGCACACAGGATGCACCGTGTTCTACAGTGAAGAAAGGGAAGGGTGTGTGTAGAGGTGAGGAACCTGGTGGTACCTCATGGTCCACTTAGCCCAGTGGAATCAAAAAAAAAAAAGATGACATGTGTGGAAAAGACATGCATACAACAGAGTTCAAACACATGACTGTAGCCAATACCAAAAACACGACAATGAGCTCATTCTAGCACAAATATTGCAAAGGGATGGTGTGTATGTCAAGCGTTCATACACAGTGATGTGCCATGTGCAAGGATGTGAGCACATGTGCCCCATGTACATGAACAGCACAGGAACACATAAAGGGGATGTATGCTCAAATAACGGAGGACTAACATAGTGAAGTGAAACATGGCTTGCACCCCAAACAACCAGTGAACAAGTCACACCAGCACCCCATGTGGCCTACGACAGGTTATGTAACCCTCCATCACCTAGCAACAACAACAACATCATCTACATGCTGTGACATTGCCAGGAGGAAAATGGATTCCCGGCCTCACAAGGAGCCATGACAGATACAAAGGCACACATTGATCATGGTGACAGACCTGAAATGCAATCAGCAAATGAGACAAATGTTGGTGAAATACATAACTTTATTTGGTGTGCACATCACAAATAGTGTATACAGTGCCATCATAATATGAGGGTTGACGGCATCCCTTTGGAAAGCGCTCAAAACCATTAGCATGTCACAAAGCCACCTCCTACACAAAGGTCACTTGCTTGACACCAAATTAGCGACAACAGATAGAATGGGCATCAGGTGCATGCTCTGCACCTCACACCAGACCCCCCAGCCCCCCCTTGCTGCTGAATGTCGCAAATGTGTCACCCACATATGAGTGCATGTACAGAGTAGATGCTGCATGCTGAGGACCCAACACACCTCATCTGTCCCTCAGAAAATATCCATATGTCCAAACAGGGGTCAGACTAACTCCTAAAAGATATTTTGGTCAAAGGTTTTGAATGTCAAAAAACATGCAATAAAAGTATTGGTGACGCTCACATCCCAATGCCTGATATTGCATTACACGCTACACCACTGTGGACACAAACAATCATGTAAACACAATAAGCATCTGCTAACAGGTACCACATGCACATGAACACAGACATAATACCAACCCAACAACCAGCAGAAAAATGCACATATAACACCATCAAGAAGGTCAACATGCACTGTTGTATTGGGGAAACAGTGCTTTGTCACATATACCAGGATACATGGAATTCTCAGTTACGAAGTCCTATGGTCAGGCACACAGCCACACTCCAAACATAATGTGGCAATGTGAGTGTCGCTACCACAAGCCATAATCATGACCGTGAAGATGGGAAATGCAAGGTGTGTACAGACATGCTGACTGTCATTTGTGCACAGTAAACCAACACAAGAAGCAGCATATGAATAAGGAAATAATGGACAAACATATTACAGGGATCCACACAGAAGCCATATGTCCACATGTTGTGTCTCAGAAACATAGTCAGTCAGTTGCACAAGCACAAGCCACATTGCAACATGATATAGTGATGACACACATGCATGTAAGCACCCTTGGGTCACTGAACACATCATTCCAAGATGTTGTTGTGCGTGAAAGCATTGTGGAGTAAAAATAGGGATCATGTCCAGGTGGAAAATAGGTAGACGTAGACAATAGGAGCATCCCATCGTTGGCTACATTACAAATACATGGCCTGTATGCTTGTGTTTTAAGAAAAACATGCGAATATTGTTGGTGCCATGTTACAGCCATGGTCAAAACACAGCGAAAAAACAACTGTGGCAAAATGTACCACCTACAATGTCCATGTCAGTTGCTGCTGCACAAGGGGGGATCATTGTAAAACGTCAGAATTGTATCTGCAATCCAACAACTCATGTTAAATTTGTTTTTGCAGCTCTGGCCATGCATAGTCAAGTGTCTGTGTTCAATATACCACAGTCCTTCAAAGTGCATGTGTGTCCCCTACAATGAGGAGCACTTCCTGCCAAACAATTGCATCAGCAGTGCCATCGACACCTCTGTCATGGGGAAATCAGTAGTCAAAGATCAATAATGTCCATCCCAGTCATGTGTTGCACTCTCAGAGGTAAAACATCCAATGGCAAAATGTCATAGCAAAGACTTGCACGGTGGTCTGTCCTCAAACAGGTGGGTGGTGCTGACAACGGTTGCAATGTAAGACATGTGTCTGGTCTGTCGTCTGGCCTGTGTCAGGAGAGGAGAAGTATGTTATCGTCAGACACCCTGGAAAATAAACAAAAATGTCATAACGTCACAGCTTTGGATATGCTGAAGAAAGGGATACAAAGGCAAACATGACCTGATAGCAATATTAAACATAACCTTGTGGCCAACATCATTATTCCTCAACACAGACATGGGTGTCACATGGATATGTTAATGTCCATGCTCCAGTCACACAGGTGTGTTGCAGCTATACACCATATGCAGCTGTCCATGTGAGCATAGAGGAAATGTTACATGACCATCACAACAACATCAAATCATCACCAGTTAAAGACAGATATTTTATTTATATTTTTATTTATTTATTTATATTCTCTTATATACCGCGCTATTCTGCATCAGTGCGGTTTACATTGAACAAACTGAAATTACATTGAACAGGGCATTATAACTTGGAGATAACTATTTTACAGGGAACATGGGCTATGGAGGGTTAATGATCCCAAAAGAAAACACATAGACATACCGTGTGTGTGCATCAGGTGTATCGCACCAATCGCTTGAGTCACTACACAACAATATCAGGTACACCTGAAGGGAGACAATGTCAACAAAAGGTGGAGAATCAGCATGTCAAGCCACTGTTGATGACTGTCCAGATTATGTGCATATCTGGAAAAAGAAATAAAAACACACCAGTGCTTAATCACAACACAATACACATGTCCTCTCAATGCACACAACACATCACCCTAATGTTGACAACGTAAACGCCACTATGTAAGAGGTAGCATAGTCACAACAGACACCCAGGGGCACAGACCCATAACAGCACATGATAATGTATGATGTATGAGCAATGCGTCATCACACAGGCAACCGAGAAACAGCCACACAAACAGTATGCAAATGTCAAATTGCCATCTGTAACACATGGCCTGTATGTGCACAGGTGTATATCTGTACATATAACGGCCCAGTGAACATGCAAAGATACCCTGTTGTTGTCTGATAGTACATTGCTTGGGGACAGAGAAAGTGTAGGCAAACTACAGAAAACAACATCCTACACACACATGCAGGTCTGCTGTACATGTCACATTGAGAGTGTGGCAGTGGACATGCTGAACCAAAACACAAGGGAATATGAGTGACAACATCAAGAGATGGGTTACCGAGGCTAAACCTAACAAATAGGAAACCAAATCATCTGTGCAATATGACAGATCAGTAAACGCATATGATTGCAATTACTGCAGGCACACACAATGTCTATGTACATCCACCTACCAAAACCAAATGCATATTTGCTGATGTACAGACACATGACAATGCACCAGCCCAACAGCATCCGAAAAAAGTATGTCCTCTGCATTTGGAGACATAAGAGAAGCAAACAAATGTAATGTTATAGCTGTGAATCACACATTGCACCGTCATGTCATCAGCTGTCACACCCCACAACAGCCCACAATTACAGACTGCTCCCTATCACAATGTACATATCTCATACATGTCAAAGGCATCATGGAGGTGTTGCAGGCGAGCTACAGGTGTGTGTAGTGTCCCTGTCCCCTCCCTTACCTCTCTGTCCTTGTACGCACAGAGCAATAGAGGTGGATGCGTACACCAGGCTTTTGTCTCATTCCCAGATTGCAATATACCCCTTGTAGCACCAGTTTGGCAGAAAGGACCCCTATACCTGTTGAATGTTCTCCCAAAGTTGTATGTTAACCCACTGGCAATTGGCAAAACGCACTGGAAATATGCACTTCCACCTCATGTATCCACGTATCAAAAACATATCCTGGTTTGTACATCTCATATCTTCTGTAATATTGGCAGCTATGTGCTGATGATATGCACAAATAGCATTCAAAATGTGCTACATGTTGTAAAAAACACCACCCCATGTCTGCATGTGACAAACCCCTGAGGGCTGCATGCCATCCCAATGTGTGTTAGTCAGCACGTCAAAACATGCATACCCTACATGTGCACCTCTGATAAATAGCTGGCACCTAAGTCTGTGTATGTAAGCCAATGTAATCCTCGCTTGCTTGTGTCTGCAATATATTTGTTCCTATGGTCTGTGTTCTCGTGACCTACACACATACACAGCCTGTATCAGACGCATGATGGCAGATGTTGTCACAGCATCAGCGAGATACGCCATTTAATCCATGAAATACCTGCTATACCACAAGACATACCCCCATTCTGTGCACCACCTGGCTACTGTAAACCACCCCTTGATGTTTCTGCCTAATACATCTCACGATGTGTGTAGATATCCATCACTGCAGTGAAGGTAGACTCACCAAGGTACAAATGTTGTAGTAAAACCCCCTTGCTGGACAATGCACAGGTCCCCCCCCTAAACATATCCATGTCATGGCTACCTGCTCACCTACACATTTTGACACACGTCACGGTTGACATCCACAAACCACACACATTGTTAATACCATCCTCACATACTAGCACTAACTATGTCTATTGTGCTTTGTGTGACATGTTGCCACACACATGAGGAGCACTCAAACATAGGCATCTCACAGGAGCTTTATACCAACAAAAGCATCACAAATGTGTCTGATGTAAATGCAACACAATGGACAAATGTCCACAAACAGGGAGTAAACGCCCAACGTGAACATCTCAACATATGTCTGACACTGTGCGGCAGCCATATAATGTAAAAAAGCACCTTGTGGTCTGACAACAGCTGCTGCTATCACAGACCGACACTAACTGGGAATGTCACCCGCCAAACATCCCACAGAGATACCAACAAACCCACACATCATCTGCAACCAACTGTTGTTGTGCACTCCCCACATTATTTGTGCCACACCCAGGCACTTATGTGATGTTCGCATTGAGAGTCAACTGTTAATGCAGTGTTGCATACACATGCAATATGTACATAAAACATAACCCAATAACCATTACACACATTGTATAGCACATTCGTGTGGTAAGATAATTAATACGTACATGAGAACAGCTCTGCAATCAGCCTCCGCCTGACTGCTGAGCCCTCCCGTGTGTCACCACTGGCACGTACAGGGGGGCACATTGGATCTTCCTCAAGATCCGCATTAATCTCTGCAGGGATATCGTGCCTGAGAGCAATGTTGTGCAGGATGCAACAGGCTATGATAATCTCTGCAACAGTGCGTGGCTTATATTGTAAGGCCCCACCTGTCCTATCCAGACACCTGAAGCGACTCTTCAAAACGCCAAAGGTGCACTCTATGACTGAGCGGCTGGAGGCATGGGCCTCATTGTACCTCTGCTCTGCACGTGTCCGTGGCTGACGAACAGGAGTCAGCAGCCAGGGGCGACAACCATATCCTGCATCACCTGCAGAAAGAAATGTTGCATGTAAATGCAGGGGTCCATGTGAAACATTCCTCACAGCTGTGTAGACATGAGATACAAACCCACAAAACATGATGACACTAATATACAGCACAACAACTGTGCAGCTCTAACAGATATACATATGATGACATAAAATTAACACATGGCCTATGCAGCCTGTAAACACCTAGCAAATATTAAAAAGGTTCCAGAGACACCCTTAGCTTGTGTGTGTGTGTGTGTGTGTGTGTGTGTGTGTGTGTGTGTGTGTGTGTGTGCAACATGCGTATGGTAATGCAGTTACTGTCCACATCTGCAACACCACAACTGTGAGACCACAACAGCAATCCAATGCTCACATAATCAAAGGGTATGTCTCATCACTAACCGAGAAAAAACACACAGCCATTTGCGAGAGCCACACATATACACCATGTATGCCATGGAGGTATGTAAGAATGAAAAACATATCACCTATATACATCCTGTTGATGAAGGTCAGCATATCAAGATTTGTTAGTCAGCCAACATATGCTGTGTAGTGCTGTTTGCTAATCCCTGTAATTGCCATCCTCTGCACATTCCCCATCCTGTACACATCCCTTTGAAGGTACAGTCGTCCAACATGCACACTGTACCCCTCATTAGTTTGCCCACAAAACACATGCATAGCCACATTACCGTCCTGTGTAGCTGGTTCCAATACCTCCCTGTATGTACCCACTTAGTCCCCCTGCTATAACTGTAATCTCTCCACAATGTGAGGCTAAGTGAGGATGGGCAGACAAGTTGACAGTAACTTACGCTCATCTACAGTGGCAAAAGGTACTGTAAACCCTATATAGTGTTCCAAGCCTGCTGTGACATAGCCAATATGTATGGCCAGAGATATGCACACGTCTCTTTCCCTGCTGGAAAGCTCAACATCATCCATGAGATATTAATATACACCTACTCATGTTAGCTATTGACTCCTGGGTGACAACTCCATCACAGAGTGCGTGTGTGAAACTAAAACACACATGACACGTGTGTAGTTATACGGATTGCCCAAAAAATAAATGTTAAATGACCTCGAAACATTATGCAACAATTAACCATCATCACATTAGTATGTGATGGACAAACCCCCCCCACCCCCCATCCCATGTTTGCATATGCTCACAACATGCACTCTGAGGGAAGCATCAACAACATTGACATATCCACTGTGGTGTATGCACATGTACAACATGTGCATGTTAAGATCATATACTGTTAAGGGCATTATGATCTGCGGTTAATGTTTGTGGTCTTAGTAGACGTACAGACACCTGTCATCATGTATACTGACACCAGTCCTGTGGATAACATCTATCATATGTGAAGTGCATGTGTTCCAAAATAATACATCAGCATCTGTGATTACACATAGAGACATGTAGAAAGACATACATAGATAACACATTCTGACATACTCACCCAGCAATATACATTCGGCATATCGCCCCTCCTCAAATTGTGTGAATAGTGCCGAGTGATGCAGGATATAGGAGTCATGGGTGGACCCTGCAAACCTAGGGACCACATTCAGAATATGCAGATCTGCATCACATACAACCTGAACATTCAGGGAATGGTAGTGTTTGCGGTTGCGGTACGCTACCTCCCTGTCTCTAGGCGGGACCAGGGCAACATGTGTGCAATCAATAGCTCCCATCACGTGTGGTATCCCGGCTAATGCCTCAAAGGCCTGGTTCAGGGTCCACCATTGTTGCCTAGTGTGGGGCATGGCTATGTAATTCCCCACCCGGCTGACCATGGCACGCAGTACTTGGTGGAGACATCGTGAGAAGGTGGGGCGGCTCATGCCACCCACTGCGGCCACAGATGACTGGAAACAGCCGGAGGCAAAGAAATGTAAGGCAGCAAGGAGCTTGACTAAACCTGGTATTGCATGGGACCGATCAGTCAGGGGCTCGAGGTCAGGTCTTAGATCCTCATAGAGACCCCTAATAGCCCTTGTGCTCAGTCGGTAAAGGGAGATGACCTGGTCCTCTCGCATGTCATGGAGCTGGGGTCGGGGCCTGTAGAGGCGTGGCTGCCGAGCCTGCACCTCGGCACGCCTTCTGCGCCGTGCACGCACAGCACCTGGCCGGACCACCCCCACAGCTGCAGGTCTGAGTTGCTGCGGGACTATACCCATGCCCTGTTCCACAGCCCCATCGACACCATCTCCCCTGTCCGGCAACCCCAGCATCTGCCCACTACACAGGACACATGCAGAAACATATATATGCGCCATAAACTCCTCCCGGCAAACTAAACCTAACAAATCTGTCACACACAAAAACCTATCTAAGCTATGTACAAACTACACACCACAGAAGACTATACACACACAAGACAATACAATCCCCAGTACAAACAACACCAAAACAATCTACACATACACCTGTTTGGACTCCCTTCCTGTCTCTCAGCAAACACACTCCTACTCTTCTCCGCCTAGAACCCTCAACGTGGACAAGCTGTTCTCCTTCACTTATATATTTTGTTTCATTGCCTTGACGGGCAATTGCTCGCAGACGACAATCTTGTGTCGCGCGCATGCGTTGTCCTACAATGTCTCTCAGCGCATGTGGGTGTTCACGTGTACAGACACCCATGCGTAAGCCGGCACGTGCACGCCGCAGGAGCGCGACGCACGAGCGCGACACACGAGCGCGACGCAAGAGCGCCACGCCTGCACAAATGCGCATGTGCCAAAACAAAAGGGGAAAAAAAGTATAAATAGGCCTGAACACGTGGCACAAGTTGAGGGTTGTTAGAGGAGTTTCACCTACAGACAGAGAGATAGAGAGACATCCAGAGACAGAGCCTAGGTTAGAGGTAGTCCACAGGAAGGAGTGAGACAGACAGGTACAGAGTGCAATAGGGATTGAGGCTGTGGTGGGAGTAAGTCAGAGGAAGGAGAGATAGAGAGAGTTAGACAGAGTCTGAGGGAGAGAGGCTGTGTTAGGGGTACGGCACAGGAGAGAGGGAGAGGATAACAACATACGGTCAGTGTATTATCTCTGTCACCTTGCTTATTTACGTGACAGGTCACCTGTGTTAGAGTGTACTGTATTGTGTCCTGTAGTGTAGTGTCCCTGTTATTTGTTTTGTGTGCTCTGTCCTGCTGTGTGTAGGTGAGTGTGCGTGTGGTGAGAGGAGCCTGTGCCCAAGAGGGAGATGGAGAGGGACAGTGACAGAGAGGGTCAGGGTGAGGTGGTGGAGGATGTGGGCCAGCCAGTTGGTGCTGAGTCACCCATGGCACAGACTGCACAGGCTAGGCAGGAACAGGCAGGGCCATCTGCTGTGCCACAGCAGTCACATTACAGCCAAACGGCCAAAAGAAAAAGGATCCCTCTGCCTGCAACACAGAGGAAGAGAGCAGTAAAGTTCAGTGACAGGGAAAACCATATACTACTGTCATATGTCATAGACAACTATGATGTATTATTTGGCCGAATGAGCACACGCACAACTGTGGCAAACAGAATGGCCGTGTGGGAGGATGCGCGTGCTGCAATGTCTGAGGTAGGGGGCCCTGCACGTGATATTGAAAGCCTCAAAAAAAGGTTTTCAGACATCAAAAGAGGTGTCCGTCAGCACATGGTTGCTGAAAAACAACATGCTATGGGCACAGGTGGCGGAGGCCCCTTCATACCCACACTCACGCCCCTCGAACAAGAACTCGCAACACGATTGGGAGACATCTACCTTCGTGGACTGCCTGAGGCCCTTGATACCGCACATCCACATGCAGGTATGTACACTAACTGCTCTTTTGTGTGTCCTGTATAATCGCAACATTTCATACAGAACAGTCATATGCACATATACTCCCATATGTGTCACCCAATCCTCATCATGTCCCTATCCTGGTGGAACATGTGTGTGATATATCCGTACATCACCTCTTATGTTGACATGTCTGTGGTCAACATCCTAACGTAGCTCCTCAACCCATCCTCAAAATAATCTGGGATTGTGAAGCACACACACACACAGACACGAGTCGCTAGCCTACAAACACACCTGTGATTGCCATACACTGTATTACTGTGCTGGTCATTTCCAAGGCATGTTCCTATGACATTACATCAATAAAGTGCTGCATGTGCAGCTTAGTGGGCCAAAGGTGCTGTCTAGTTGCCATCCGCTACACAATGGGTCACTGCGAGTCACATGGAGCAATGATAAGATAAGCTGACATACAAATATGAACCATACTCTGAATCGCACACACACATGTAGTGTTTTGCAAAACCAGGTTTGATGGTGGGGCAGGAACACGCATGTGCGGACATTTGTTGCACAGCTGAGGAACGGGATGCTATGGGCAGACATGTGCAATGTGACCATGAACATGAACAAGGGCAACCTGCCATCTGTGCATGGGCACAGCACACACATGTGGCCCAGACTCAGCTACATGGTGCGGACAAACACGTCTGGGAGGGTGTCCTGTGTCCGGCATGCCGCACACATGGATGGAGGCAACCCATCCTGTCTGTGTGTTTGTGGTAGGCGATGGCCTATGCCCCATGCTAATTGAACTAAGCTGGCAGGCCTAACAAGCTTGCCCTGTAAATGATGTCTGTGAAGAGGCCTATAGGAATTGCACATCCCCCTATATGCTGCTGTAGACGTTTAAATCATTAAAAGCATTGCATTAACCTAGACAAGTACAATTTCAATAATGGGAGAAATATGTTTAAATGCCGACTGATAAGACAATGCAGCTGTAAGGGATCTAATTGAAACTGCTGACACAAAGGCTGCTGAGCCCTGCTCCCCTACACACACAAATTGGCTCAATGGCCTTGGAAGTATTAAAGTAACAAGTTGAATAACTGCCCATTGTACTTGTGACTAGGAGGGGGACAAAGCAGGTGCTGAGCCCATTCCAAAAAAATATTTGGATAATCATATCAGTAACGGGACCAATAGAAGGGGTACGGGAGGTATGGGAGGTTAGCGGGACCAATGAAATGTTTTTCTATACCTGGAATGGAGGAAATGTCAAGAAACATATTTTCTTTTGCCAGAGTACGGGGCTCAGCCATATTGAAATGTATTAGTGTTTGAGCATGTGCACAGTAAACTGGCTTGGATCCCTGAAAACACTACTGGTGTAATTTATTGCATGTTTATCTGCTGCTCCATTTTCTGTATCACACACGTATACATATGTGGATTCCTGAAACATATGTGTCTCTCTCTTTGATTGTTCCCAATGCAGGTGACTACAGAGAAATGGGTGCTGAGGAGGAGGAGGAGGAGGAGGAGGATGAGAAGGCAGTGGTGGAGGAGGTGGAGGTCAACATCACAGCCCCAATGAGCCTGGTGGAGGCAGAGGCTGCTGTCTCAGGGGGCAGCACAATTGCTGATGATGAGTCCCTGGAGCCACACACATGCACACCAGGACACCACTGGTGGAAGCAGAAATAGAAGCCAGCCAACAACCAATGCCAGCCGAAGACGCACATACACCTCTCCCGCAGATGATGATGGGGGAGTTGAGGGCCTATGGTGCATCATCACATCGCAATGCTGAAGGTGGGTGACAAAAGACTGTCACAACCACAACACAGACACCAGTAATCTATAGTTGGTGTATGTGTGGTGGCTGTCCCAACATTACCTACACACATGTTACATGTTACGCTCAAATTTATGAGATGTGTGAGAAAAAAAGGTTGTGGGGTACATTAAATGATGTTATTGTGTCCCACAGTAGAATAGTGTAAGGTCAGGTTGATACACACAGATGCAGACATAAGAGGAATGTTTATGAGGGGCCAGCACGTTCTGACATCATAAATAGATACTGAAATTGGCAAACCAACATCCTGCCTCTCTGCAGACACCCAAATGTCTTGTGAACAGCAGGATGACAACTAACCCATAGTCTGCTAAATTAATGAGCATATATACAGCTATGTAACCCTCCTCTGTGATGTGACGTCCCAAATCATCCATTCCACAATGTCTGTATTTGCAGGTAGCAGAGAACATAGCATATGCATATAGCTGAGCAAATGTGTAACGTAACCCATAGACAAGGAGTCCCATAGGTGACTCAAACGTATAGAAATAACAATGTTGTGGTTTTAAGAAGGACATAATGTAATAGCACGTGTAGGTCAACATAAGACATAGACTGCAATGCAGACGTACAGGCCAACCAACATGTCCCCTTCCGGAAAGTCACCCAATGCATCAACACATTGACAAGGTTATGAGCATGTGCGTCACAGTTGGATTGTGGGGCAATGTGTCAGTACTCTGCGATGGGCACCATCATCATAGGCGGTTGCCCTGCAATCGGTGTTGCAGTTAACCACACAGTGAAAAGAATGGGACATGTCTATGAATGGGCATATGGATAAAGTGGAACGATGACCTTTTCCAATCACTGTACTGAACTGACACAGGCCACACACATGAGTATCCTGCACAACATCTGCACATGTAGAGCCCTATCATACACCCCGTATCCTGACACCATGACATAGATTTTAGGATCAACATACACAAACAATGTAACTGCAACACTGACAATCTCACACCCAGACGTTGCAGAAGATATTTGTTGATGTAAACAATTGTCAACGTCAAAGGGTGATAACGTGAAACAGATACCTCAGCACACATAGAAAAGCTGGACATACATCATCATCATACATGCAAACACAATTCACACCCAGTAAGACAAATATTAAACCTGCAGCCACAAACGGCTACCATTCAATTTACATTAACACTGTAGAGGAACATTTGTGAATGTACTTTGAACTAGCAATATACTGATCAAGGACAACGCCGTACAGTGACTCATACATTGTCCCTTGCAAAAGAACAGGAAAACAACAGTATGAGTCATATTATGTAATGCTCACAGATGCAATGTAACTGTATTATGAAAAGAAACATGCCCATGTTTTGGCCATGTTCCACAAGTTACAATTGCTCCAGACACATTCAGCAGGCTACATGATGGTTGTGCGCACCCCTCAGCGTCAGATGTCTCGTTGGTTACACCGCTCTAGTTCACTGTCCTCTCCGTTTTCACATGTCACATCTGCCTGATCATACCCATTATCTCCCTGTAGAATGTCCCTCAGTTCCCTCACTCTTTCTCATGTTCATATCATGGCATCCTACACACCACACATACCCTCCAACAAGCAAGTCAATGGCAGATGTATCACCCCTCACACCCAAATGTTTTAAACCTCTCTGCATGAACGTGTCCCTTCACCATCACATTCTGTTCAGTCACCAACATGAGCTCCCTAGCAGTTCCTGTCTCAGTCAGCAGATGATCTGGTATAGTCCTTGCACGAGGCAACTCCAATAACTAGCTCACACATCCTTTTTCATTATTACACATAGTCACCTGTGCATTCCAAAAACAAACCACATCAGCACATACAGAGTCATGTGCTATGACAAACCCCAGCCCAGGTCACACCTACATCACCAGCACATGGTCCACATCAAGACTGAGTCCCCCCCATGAGGCTACAGCCAGTGCAAGCACCTCAAGGAGAGTATGGAGACCTAGGCAGCCACGACTGTCAATTGAATTCATACCATCACCCAACAGCTCATGTGCAGTACTATCACATATCCTGCAAGACCCATTAGTCAGACATCGCCCTGCATCGCTCAGCTCATCACAGGTCCAAGACCCCCATAGTGCATTACCGGTCCTGGGCCACCACAAGAGGCACCTTACGCCCTAGAACCATACCCAAACCACATATGATGTGAGAACCCACCACACACCACAGACCCACACACGTCACATCCTGACCCCCACATCACGTTGGCGATGTGGCTGTTTCAGACACTGCAATGTGCTTTCCTTTGTTCATACAGTGGTAGCTGACTGGAGTGTCCCGGGGGGAACGCTCTGTCCGCAGAGACCCTCTGCAGGGCCATACACCACTGAAAGGGAACATGGTCTGCATTGCGTTTCATTGACGGCAATGGGCCTATTGAAACACTATCCATCACAGCCTTGTGTCCACAGGATCATGGGCTTCATTTTCCATGAGCCCCTGTGCCCTGAACAGAGATGTAGGGTATACACACTCCCTCTACATATCTGTTAGGTTTTGCAGAGAGGATGAGAGTACTCAGGGGGACCAGCAGGACTATATATTCTGTCATTGCTGGCGCGTCTGTGCCATTAGGCAGGTATTGAATACATTTATGTGAGGTTGGCACATATACACGTTCCTTGCATGGTGTCCCTGTGAACAGCGGCCTCTGTGCAAATACATACGTGATCATAGGATTGTTTGGGCCTGTCTAAAACTCACACACATAAGCACAAAGGTTGCCTAAACACCTACCATAACATGTCTAACACTAGACGAACCCCAGCTAAAACACCTCATGCCGACAGACATCCAATATGTACTCTGCCAACTGTCGGCACCACTGTCCTTCACCAGGTTGTAAGAACAGCTGTGTGTTCCGTAGCATGCCCCATCCTCTCTTGGCCCTACTGTTGTTAGACGTCTGATGGCCCCTCTGTTGCTCCCCCTGCTCTGTCCAAACTCTCCATATTTGTTACATGGCACACATTATATGGTCCCCAAACCCTCCTCTGTGTAACAGTGAAGGTGCATATGTATCACTCAGGTTGTCACATATGTGCAGCAGAGGGGCACATGTGCAGGTAAGGTGTGTTATCTCTGCGCTTACCTAACATCCCATTGCTTCATTTACAAACAAATGTTCCTTGGCAGTAATTGTGTTTATCCCTCCACATGTGTCCCCAATTGTGATGGATTAGGTCAACCGTCCTGTGTTAATCACTGTTGGTGTCCAGCTGATTTATTTGTGTCTAGTGCATGCTGCACCTCACCAACACGATGGATATGTGATAGCTCTCATTGGCCAATCCTGTTGCCACAACAGTAGTATGTGGGTGTGTCTGCACAGCCTGTATATCGTTGTGATGGCATCCCACATCTACGTCGTGAGATGTGTCCTCTGGGTTAGTCTGACATCTACTACTGTGGTCATGATGTATATTGCCCCTATCCATCTGTGTGATGTTGTCTGCCGTATCACATCACCGATCGTGTGGGATGTGCATGACATGTTTGTGTATGGCGCTCGAGTAGTGGAGACGTATCTAATAGACCACCCTGTATCCCATGCACAGGCACTAGACGCATTCTGGACCGTATCCGCCTTGCAGTGGAGCAGAACACAAGGGAGGTGTGTGCTGAGCAGCGGCAATTACGTGACGTTGTACAAAACATGCCCGTCCCTCGTATATGTGAGGCCCTTGAGGGCATACTTGAGGTTCTGCGACGATGTGCACCTGCACCACCACCAGCACTGGTTCCAGATGAGGGTCATGGCCGGGGGAGGAGGGGGGTGGGGGGCCGACGTGTCAGGCGTGGGCGACCACGTCGCCAATAACGGAAGAGTAATATATGCATTATCATGATACTATCCTATATTTCTCTATGTTGCTATGCTCAGTTGGAGAAAGTATGTATCCAGTTAAACATATTTCAGAGGTGTTTGTTATGTGTCAAATGTGAAAAGATGACATATGCTAATCATATGTTGTGTGTCTGTCAGGTAAACCTTTTCTTTGTAACACAACAACATGTAACTATACATGTTTATATGGTAACCTAAATCTGAGGGTAAAGCTGCAACAATAAACAGCTGTCTTACCATACATACAGTGTGTGTGTACAATGAGTGTCCATGTTGTCCCATGTGTATCTTGGTGTTTGGGGGTGGGAACCCTATATGAGCCGCACCCAGGTCATATAGTGCTGGGTGCACTATATGACCCTCACACAGGTCCTCTGTGACAAATTCTTTGCCAGAGGCAGCTACAATTGTCATGCTACACACATATGTAATGTGTCATGTGCACCCTGTTTCGCCACAGCCTTGGGGCTGCAGCGGCACAGTGTGCACAGACATCCATGTGGTCACAGGGGGACTATGTTGTCAATGGCTGGTTTACTTGACATACTCATCACCGTGTGCAATCCATCATATACTACACATTGGTGGCATATGTGTGACCCTTGCCCTTGACCACATCAATAATCACGTGCCTCCCACCCCTCCATAGGGATGCCTGTGTCAGAGGCATAAATGGGTGTCATGCCTATGCTGGAGACTCAAATATGTGCAGATCTTTGTTTCACATAGGACCATCCCTGTGCCATGTACATCAGTGGGAAAGCTGCTACGTTGCAACAGTTAATGCAGAACCCTAGTTGAAAACACCTACACACATGGGCTTGTAGAACACCTTAATTTGTTGACAATGTCATTTTCAGACCCATGTTTACCCAACAGGAACATATGTGCCCCCACACATATCCCATGCTGACATCCTCACACTTAGCCTAGGTGAGACACATGAGCATTACAAGTTCCTTTCCAAATGATATTTACTATTTATAAAGAAAACATTGGGAAACTATGTACAAATGTGGGAAGGGGGAAAATACCATCACCCTCCCCCCCCCCACATCCTCCCCTCCCCTCAAACGCCCACCCGCACATAACACACACACACACAACAAAAACAACCCACACGTGAGCCCCACCCTCCCCCAGCATGCCCAGTGATGGAAGACAGGGCATCACAGGGCACATGTAGTGACATCACTGGCACAATTACTGACGCCAGTGACGCCATTGAGGGGGTGGTTGCCGACATGGAAGATGTACCACCCTCGGCAACCACCCTCTCAATCACTGTGGCCAGCCACTGCTGTGAGTGAGACAGCTGGTGTATACGTTGCTCCATGCCATCCACGGCCACAGACAGGTGCTCCACGCATCTGCCACCACACACACACATTGTAAATGTTGTCTGTGTGGTGGCATCTGCGTAGGGCCTGTGTGTGGCCCTGGATGGTGGAGGCAACTGTTGTGGCTGGGGGGAAGCCACAGTGGCCTGTGATGCCCTGTCCTCCACGTCACTTTCCCACAACCCTTCTGGGAAACCCTCCCCCCCTGAGCCCTCCACAACATCCCCCCCCTCCACATCACCTGCACCCTCTCCCAACGCTGGCTCCCCCCCAAACAACCCTTCCCAATGTCCATTCTGGCCCTCCGGTGTCCTTTCTGCCGGGGATCCAGGTGTTTACGCCTCCACCACCTCCTCATGCACCTCATCCACCTCCTCCTCCTCCTCCTCCACCTCCTCATCTGTTGTGTCCAGGACCACCACCTCTGCATCATGTGGTGTTGGTGTCCGCCTGAACAGATTTGCAGAGGTGGTGGCCTCATCCTCAGTGACATCGCCATCTGTGGAACATAACAGTCATCAGCACGTTTGTCTGTCACACATATAGCACTTGTACATAGGCAGGCACCACACAGGCATCTGGGATAATGGAACATTGGTTACAGATACTTGACTTCCTGATTATTGTACATCACCCTATTGTGAGGTCTCACCCTGGAGGCGCTGGAGGTAGGCACCATGGTGGAGGCGCAGCTCCCTGCCCTTCTTCCGGAGATCCTCAATCTGTGGATATGCAAGGAAAAGGTGAGGGCATTAGTGACTGGTCACCTTCTGCTACTTTGGCCCCCCCCCCCCATCAGTGTGCACAGAGTCTTACTGCTCCTGGCACACTGCTGTGTGTGTGTGTGTCATGTACAGCATAGTTAATCACCTGTCAGTAGGCATTCCCATGGGCAACAGGCATATGTCATGACGTGTATAATGTTGGTGGCAAGGGAGCATGTGTGTCACAGCTGACCCGCATCCCTTGTGACGGTGTGTGGCAGCATCCCACGGTGTGAATGCGCTGCCCACCCCCCTGTTGAACATGTCTCTCTCCAGTGACGTATACAGCTTACACAGGGACTAACAATGAGAAACATAGTGGGAGAGTGACACAGACAGAGAGAGACACACCCCCCCACAAGGGGGGATGGGTGGGTTGGGACTTCCTGATGCTGCTGTTCCGGCAGAACACCTCTGACAGGGGTTTAGCTATGCTGTCTCCAGATACACACAACACATGGTCAAACATCTGGCAGCACCGTATATGTAAATGCTAGTGTGTTTTTACACGTGTGCTGATGGACTGTGGCTGGCCTCCTGTTCCCCACATGTTTCTATAGCATCCTGTGTGAGTGCCAGATAGGAGTGGGTGACATATTTTGGGTGTGGGGCAAAGCAGCCAGACCAAACGGGGCATGCCTGGAAGGGCCTTCGAGCAAGCTTACATGGAGCGTGAGGGGAAGACTAGGAATGTGTCTTGCGTATTCATATCTCATTATGGCCTATTGGCAACCAGGGGGAGTCCTACAACGTGACATGCACCTTTTTTGGTCATGGTTCAAGTGTGTGGGTGTTTGTGAAACATCCATTTGTGTACATTGTGGCATATAGGTGATAAGACACACATCACGACAGACAATGCCACACGTGTGTCACTGCAATAGCTGATTTCATGCCAGAACAGCCACAGTGACATGCTCGATGTGTGCCACTGCTTGACCTTGGAAGAGGCATTTTGCACAGGCAACATCACCACACACATACACATCAGTTTGCTTCTGATGTGATCAAAACTCTACACTGGGGAGTGTTTTCATGCATCCTGTGTTGTCATCAATTTAGACACACATGGCAGGCCTACATCCTTTTTTCTAAAGCACAGTTTTGTGGTCACAGTACCACCTGCATTTGTTGCTTTGTCTGTGCACATGTGTGCACTGACACCTGTACCCGGTGTATTTGGCACCCTCAGCACATCCTTGAACTACCCTGTCACCCCCTTGCATGACCTTGACACAACATGCCACAGTTTGTTGGAACATGATGGTGTCCATGCTAGTCACAGTTACACAGCATGTGCTGTGTTCCACACATTTATGTTCAGATGCTCTGTAGACATCCTGTTACTCACCCCCAATGGCAACCTGATATGCCACCAATCATGGGCGGTGTGTAGTTAGATGAAACATTGTGTGGGAGGCCCTAGTGACCTTGGCAGGGGCCAATAACATTACCTTTCACCTTTGACAGGGCCCACGATATCTATGATTGCACCACTAGCTCCATTGTGTGAGGTGTGTCTTATGGGGAACCTGGTTGCTATGTCCAACCTACGTTGGACACAGTTGCTGACAGCATAATGTGTGTGGGGGGGTAGGTATTGTCCCTCTATGGGCTATGTTATGTTGTTATGTTCATTTGACCTGGCTCAGCTAGGCTGACAGCAGGTGTTTTCTGACAGCAATATCGACAGGGGCCAAACCAACATAACGGCTCTTCACAACAGTGCTAATTTGAGGGTTTATGTATGTGTTCTCCAGCCACAACAGTTGCATGTATCATTGAAACACCATCAGTGATGTGCATGTGTCTGATGGTGTTGGATTTATATTAGGTGGCAAGGTGTTGAACCTGAATCTTCATGACGGTATGGGGACATGGATCCGCTACAGGTTTTTGCTAACACATGTAATGGCTCATGGGGATGGGGTGCTGTTACACACATTAACCTCTGCAGCTAGCATATCATCCGGAGACATCACACACATGTGTGCTGAGATGTTCACCGCACAGACTATGGTGTAGGTGCAACCTACCTGCCATGAACAACCACATTATCTTACTGACATACCCACCATAGCAATTGTTGATCTTGCCCCCTGTGGGTTGGGTGTCCTACCACAGATCATCAGCTGCATACACCTTAGCAAAAGGGTGACTAACAGGACCCATTGCGCAGCTCACAGGACTCCTGGGGATAGGGAGAATGCATATTACCTGTTAGGCACACACAACCATATCCCCATGGTGGCAGATGGGCCACAGGGATGGCCCTCCTGGACTCCAGGGGATAGGGAGCAAAACGCAAACTGTTAGGTAACACACAACCATATCCCCATGGTGCCAGATGGGCCCCTGGGATGGGCCTCCTGGACTCCATGGGATAGGGAGCCTAAAGCAAACTGTTAGGTAACACACAACCATATCCCCATGGTGCCAGATGGGCCACAGGGATGGCCCTCCTGGACTCCAGGGGATAGGGAGCCTAAAGCAAACTGTTAGGTAACACACAACCATATCCCCATGGTGCCAGATGAGCCACAGGGATGGCCCTCCTGGACTCCAGGGGATAGGGAGCAAAACGCAAACTGTTAGGTAACACACAACCATATCCCCATGGTGCCAGATGGGCCACAGGGATGGCCCTCCTGGACTCCAGGGGATAGGGAGCAAAACGCAAACTGTTAGGTAACACACAACCATATCCCCATGGTGCCAGATGGGCCACAGGGATGGCCCTCCTGGACTCCAGGGGATAGGGAGCCTAAAGCAAACTGTTAGGTAACACACAACCATATCCCCATGGTGCCAGATGGGCCACAGGGATGGCCCTCCTGGACTCCAGGGGATAGGGAGCAAAACGCAAACTGTTAGGTAACACACAACCATATCCCCATGGTGCCAGATGGGCCACAGGGATGGCCCTCCTGGACTCCAGGGGATAGGGAGCAAAACGCAAACTGTTAGGTAACACACAACCATATCCCCATGGTGCCAGATGGGCCACAGGGATGGCCCTCCTGGACTCCAGGGGATAGGGAGCAAAACGCAAACTGTTAGGTAACACACAACCATATCCCCATGGTGCCAGATGGGCCACAGGGATGGGCCTCCTGGACTCCATGGGATAGGGTGTATGTCTTAACCTGCCCAAGCACACACAAGCATTTCCCCAGGGTGGGTTCTGGCCTACTGGGATGATCTGTCTGGACCCCTGCAGACTGGGGGAATGTTTGCAACTCTGACAGCACACTGACCAATATCACAGGGATGACAGCAAGCCCACTGTGATGGGCTCTCTGTCCTCCTGGTGATAGGGTGCATGTGTGAAACTGGGTGGGCACCCACAAGCATTTCCCCAGGGTGGGTTCTGGCCTACTGGGATGATCTGTCTGGACCCCTGCAGACTGGGGGAATGTTTGCAACTCTGACAGCACACTGACCAATATCACAGGGATGACAGCAAGCCCACTGTGATGGGCTCTCTGTCCTCCTGGTGATAGGGTGGATGTGTGAAACTGGGTGGGCACCCACAAGCATTTCCCCAGGGTGGGTTCTGGCCTACTGGGATGATCTGTCTGGACCCCTGCAGACTGGGGGAATGTTTGCAACTCTGACAGCACACTGACCAATATCACAGGGATGACAGCAAGCCCACTGTGATGGGCTCTCTGTCCTCCTGGTGATAGGGTGGATGTGTGAAACTGGGTGGGCACCCACAAGCATTTCCCCAGGGTGGGTTCTGGCCTACTGGGATGATCTGTCTGGACCCCTGCAGACTGGGAGAATGTTTGCAACTCTGACAGCACACTGACCAATATCACAGGGATGACAGCAAGCCCACTGTGATGGGCTCTCTGTCCTCCTGGTGATAGGGTGGATGTGTGAAACTGGGTGGGCACAGACAAGCATTTCCCCAGGGTGGGTTCTGGCCTACTGGGATGATCTGTCTGGACCCCTGCAGACTGGGGAATGTTTGCAACTCTGACAGCACACTGTCCAATATCACAGGGATGACAGCAAGCCCACTGTGATGGGCTCTCTGTCCTCCTGGTGATAGGGTGGATGTGTGAAACTGGGTGGGCACCCACAAGCATTTCCCCAGGGTGGGTTCTGGCCTACTGGGATGATCTGTCTGGACCCCTGCAGACTGGGGGAATGTTTGCAACTCTGACAGCACACTGACCAATATCACAGGGATGACAGCAAGCCCACTGTGATGGGCTCTCTGTCCTCCTGGTGATAGGGTGGATGTGTGAAACTGGGTGGGCACCCACAAGCATTTCCCCTGGGTGGGTTCTGGCCTACTGGGATGATCTGTCTGGACCCCTGCAGACTGGGGGAATGTTTGCAACTCTGACAGCACACTGACCAATATCACAGGGATGACAGCAAGCCCACTGTGATGGGCTCTCTGTCCTCCTGGTGATAGGGTGGATGTGTGAAACTGGGTGGGCACCCACAAGCATTTCCCCAGGGTGGGTTCTGGCCTACTGGGATGATCTGTCTGGACCCCTGCAGACTGGGGGAATGTTTGCAACTCTGACAGCACACTGACCAATATCACAGGGATGACAGCAAGCCCACTGTGATGGGCTCTCTGTCCTCCTGGTGATAGGGTGGATGTGTGAAACTGGGTGGGCACCCACAAGCATTTCCCCAGGGTGGGTTCTGGCCTACTGGGATGATCTGTCTGGACCCCTGCAGACTGGGGAATGTTTGCAACTCTGACAGCACACTGTCCAATATCACAGGGATGACAGCAAGCCCACTGTGATGTGCTCTGAGAACCCATGCAGATAGGCGTGTGTATTGGAAATCATGGCCAACACAGCCCATATCACCTGGGTGGGTGACATACCATTAATGTTATGTTTCCCATTTCCTTGTGCTGGACCCAAGATGTTTTGTTCAAGGTACAATTCACACCATATCCATATGTTGTTGTATATATTTACATCTGCTGATCTAAGGTCTTACTTAATTACAGTATGTTGAGGCACAGCCACAGCAGCAGCTGACATGCCACAAGGGTAGCATCGTGACCTCTATGACCATGTCCATCAACACCTGGGTGCAGGACAACACAGTCACAAATGATACAGATAAATTATGGTATGTCTTCTCATCTTCTGCACATTATTGACTCACAGTACCTCAACACAACAGCATGGACATTTGCAATGAGTACAGGCTACATATATGATTTTTAGGACCTGGCCCTATACACTTACCTCCCTTGGGTAGTCTGCTTCTCTATTGAAACGTCTTTGTAGATGTTGCCATGCCCTAAGGACCTTGGCGCTGTCCCTGTGGCCGGTCTTCCCAGTGAAGAGCTTATGCTGGCGTGGTGCGATGAGCCGGGACAGGTACCTGAGCTCACGGAGGGTGAAGGAGGGCTTCCTTGTTCTGGGCGCCATTTTCAGAGATTATCACCTGATTGCACGCAGCGCGCTTCACGCGCATGCGCAGTGCAACTTGCGCGACGATTTACGTGCAACAGTGGCGCAGGTCAGAAACGTATTGCGTCCATGTGCGGGCCGAACGCAGTACGTGCATGTTCGCTATGCAGCTGGCGCATGTTGCCGGTATTGCACGTGCAACTGCGCCACGCAAATGCACAAAGAAAAATTGTCGCAAAGACTTGCGCAACACACATTACATATAAACTGCTGTGTGTCATTTATTTAAAACACCAGAGAACCATTTTAGAATGTTATTGTGTATACACATTTGGGACTTGAACCTACCAACACCTACACAATGGTTCTTAGGCTTTTGTATGATGTGATGTGCTATGGCTCTCACATTGCAATGACTGGCAATAACACAGATAAAACAACAATGTGTGCTGCGAAAACATCAATGTGGGCTATCAGTCACCCTGGTGATATGTTTGTGTGTGCTTACACCATTTAATACAGCCTCCCTATCCACACAGGTCAAGAGAGCCCATCACAGGTTGTGTGTGTTTAATGGAGAAAACAAAACCTCCCTATCCACAGGGGTCCACAGAGCACATCTAAGTGGCCTACCAGTCACCGTGGTTATATGGGGATATGTGTTGCAATAGATCATGTTCAGTAGGTCATCTCAATGTGAGCCAAGCAATGATGTGGGGCCTTGGTATGTGGACAGTCTGCATCCACATTATTTTTCATGACACACATACGGAGCTGATGGAGGTTTGCATGCGACAAACATGCTCATTTCTCTTACGTAGGTGTGCTGACATACAGAGAGAGTGGATGAGGTGTGACACATTATTTGCCATACATCCTTTTTTAAGCGAGCTAGTGTTTTCCCTCACACAGGCAGCCTCATCATTATGATTTGATGGCACATCACTCCCTAAGATCAGCTGTTCTTTGTGGGGACCTTGGAAGGTTTGTTTTTTATGAGAGCAAACACACTGGGACAATGCAATGACCTAGGGTGTCACATCAGGGACCCTGGGAGGCACTCCAGAGAGGACCATATGAGGTGCAGTGTCCACCACAGCACCTTCTAACATTCATTTTCACACACCTTTTTGAGTATTTGGAATAACCTTCAGGCTACAGCACTGACGGTGTTGTTGGTGGCAGGGACAAATGACGTTAGGTAATGTGAAATACCTCTGACAGCCATATTACATTACTCCACTGTGGGATCAGACCTATGACTTAAGGCTGTAACCGCTGTGATGTCACAAGTGCCCAACATCTCCATAGCTGAGTGATTGTGAATCAGTTCTCCTTGGCGCCCTACACAAGTGCAGTGATCAGGATAGCCCTCATGAATATCCATGAGATCTATATGCATTTGGGCTATCCTGGCAGCCTGACTAGCTTGTGGCCCTCTAGGTCTGCAGTTGGAGACCCCTGCCTTACACGTCTTTCATTTCGGGGTGTGAGTGTGCAAGGTGCAGATGTCTTAGACTGGAAAAGCATAAATGGAATGTGTCACATACTTCCTCAATTGTCAACATAACCATGACGTGGTAGCATCTAAAATATGTTAGTAATGGTGGTGGTGAGAGGCAAAGAGGCATGTGACTCATTGTATCAACATGTGTTTATGTCTTGGACATCTGCACCTTCACCACATATAATCATTGATGACAGAGGTGTAGGGCTAAGGTGTTGACATACAGCCCTGGAGAGCCACTCAGCACTCACATTCGTATGATATGTTGGAAGCATATATGTCTCATGCATCTTCATTAGGCCTATACTAAACACCCGACCTGCCTAGGGTTTCAGGTGTGATTGTTTCTGAGCCAATGCCCTAGATCAGTGTTTCCCAACCCAGTCCTCGGGGAACGCCAGGCCAGTCAGGTTTTCAGGATATCCCTAATGAATTTGCATGAGATATATATGCATTAGAGATAGCCTGCCAACCTGACTGGTTTGTGGCCCTCCAGGGCTGGATTTGGAGACCCCTGCCTTACACCTCTGTCATTTAAGATTGTGAGTGGGCAAGGTACAGATGTCCTAGACATCGAAAGGGTAGATAGAATGTGTCCCATTCCTCCTGACTTCTCACCACCACCAAAACATTGTCTATTAGACAACTCTTTGGTGGTGGTGAGAATCGAGGAGGAATGTGACACGTTCTATCTACCCTTTCGATGTCTAGGACATCTGTACCTTGCCCACTCACAATCTTAAATGACAGAGGTGTACGGCATGGGTCTCCAAATCCAGCCCTGGAGGGCCACAAACCAGTCAGGTTGGCAAGCTATCTCTAATGCATATATATCTCATGCAAATTCATTAGGGATATCCTGAAAACCTGACTGGCCTGGCGTTCCCCGAGGACTGGGTTGGGAAACACTGCCCTAGATACTAACACACCCCTGGCTGCATACAGTAGGACTGAGGGCCACCACATGACCTTTTTTACTTTTTTACAATGATAGGCTCAAACCACACATACCCATGATGCACTGCACATGTAAAACAGCAGTCTAGACATAACATTCAGATGTGTTATGAGGGCACTGAACCACCTCATCCTGATCATTTATAATGAGCATGTAGATTACTGACACAGAGTTGATACTGAGCATCACATTGTGCGGACCCTGGTCTCACCCTGAGAGTGTGAGGGGACACACAACACCATGTCCACGGCAACAGGATTAGCTAAGCTAGTCTATGTTGTGTGTCCACATCAGTGACTGTGTCTGATGGGTAGGTCTTCTAGATCCATTGCTAACTACACTTGTGTCCATCTCTTGTTTGTGTGTGATGTTTATACATTCTGTAATTTTCTGATAACACATTGGACATATTCTGTGTGGTGCCCATCACCACATTAATTAGGTTAGTTGAGTGAAGGGGGGGGGGAGGAGGGGGTTGAAATACATAGACAGATTATGTTACAACACCAACACGGAAGCAGTACAACTCATGATCACCCAGCAACACATCCACATTCCCCATCACTACAATGGTGGTACTGGAAGGAAATGTCAACCTGGCTCCAGCTGATGGAGGGACACCAGATAAGAGGGTCCATGCATTTATGTGCACATCCAGACCATACAGCAGGCCTGGAAATGCTCAGCAGACCACCACTGCGGACATTCACCAGCCGCAAACAAACAAACACTGCACCCTTCAAGGTGTGGCAGCCTTGGACATACTAGGTGGCAGCAGTCTGCTAGCTTGTCCATTGTGCATATTACTGGAGAATACGTGTGCACCCAAAACTGGGATGTCTGCACACTCACCAAGCAGCTAATCTAGTGATTGGGCCCCAAAAGGATACCCATACATATCACTTGCAGGAGATGTTGACACTATGGCTGACCTAGCCATGCCATGGTAACTGCTCAGTTAGGGTGAAAGTGAACTTCCAGCAAGACATGCAGGGGCTACCCTGTCCATGTTGCTGATGGATGCACACTACAATGTCCAATACATTGACTAATGATCTGTCCTCATGCATCCTGGCAAAGGCAGCCTGTCTGAGGTATGCCCACAATACCTTGCTCCTCATTATGCACATTGGCAAGCTAACACTGGACACAGAGCAAACATTGTGCGCTGAGTAAGATGTTTAACAAATCACACACTGGATGTACAGCCACACATTCACATACCTATGCCATCACTGTGCCACTATAGCTAGCTTTTACAGTCTCGGACATCTCAGCAGTCCTGGACCCAGTGCAGGCATGGCAATGGTATGGAATACTGTTGGTGTCACACCACAGGGTGGGGAACATTGTCATGCACCAGACCTGAGACACACTCCCCAAACATCTGACATATTGGTATTCTAACGCTCAATAACCATATTGTGCTTGACGTTGGCATTGATATATGTGACTTTTCACATCTACATGTTGATATAGGTTTACTGTTTTTCCAGGTTTATGGTGACAGTGCTAAGGTGTGCACGTACTAGTTATTTGAGATGTACGCAAGGCCCAATATCATGACTGTCCAGTAGTGTTTGGGTAATGGAGCCTGTGTCTCTGCACATTTATGCTCCTGTTGGCTGATACTCTCAGCCAGAGGTCCCCAACTCCAGTCCTGTTGTCCCACACACTGATCATGTTTTGCAACTGTGCCTCATGAATATGCATGAGATACATCTGCATACCATGGACCAGCATATGGACATGGAGAGACACATCTTTATTTCACACATCATAAGATGTAAATGATTTGTGGCCCTCCAGGACTGCATTTGGGGAATCTGCTGTATGTAATGCAGATGTTTCTCATTTATGTACACTTTCATGGAAAATATAGATGTATTACCCGTGTTTGCATTATCTGCACTACAGGATCTGTTATTTTTTAAATATTTGCATGGTCTGACAATTGTGGGGACTGTGTTGGCTGAGCGGACACACGGGATTTGAACCTGTGACTTTCTGCTCCTGTAGGCACTGCCTGTGTGCTTTGCACCACTGTCTTGTCACAGGGGCAGTGCATTCCCAGGGGAATACATGGCTGTTTGTCAGACGGACCCTGTCACTTGCAGTGCACAGTGCCCACTTAATACAGGCTAGGCCATGGTGTGATGTGCACAGCTGCCACCAGTTCCCCTGCCATCACCATGCTCACATGGCCTTATATTGGCACATGCACATCAAGTGCACGATCAGTGACCCTCCAGGAGTGCATTTCGTTGAATCTGCTGTAGAGGATGCACATGTTTATTTGGTGTGTGGTGTTGACGGGAAACAAAAGAAACAATTTATCTCACACAATCTTGATTATCTGCAACAAAGGTTCAGTCTTACATGCCATGTTTCAGAGGGGTTCCATTCTGGGGGCTCGTTTGGCAGGGGCCACAGACACGATTTGAACCTGTGACCTTCTGTTTGTGTAAACACTGACTGTGTGCACTGCACCACAGTTTTGCCACATTGAGGCTGCATTCCCTGGGGAATCCATGGCTGTACATCCAATAGAGCCTGTCTGTTGTGGTGGGCAGGGCCAGCCTACACACGCCTAGGGCACTGTCTGGTGTGGCTTGCTGCCATTGCCCCCTCCATCACCTGTACACCTCGCACAACATGACGACATGTCCTTATCTGGAAAAACACATATAGCTTGATTGCATTGTGCCACTCCAGGACTGAGTTGTGAGGACTTGCCTGTACGTAATGCCCATTGTTGGGGGGGGGGGGGGTTGGCGCGGTGTTAGGTAAAACACTGGTGTTGGAAACATGATTATGTACTCTGCAATCACTGAGTGTCTTCACTATCTGTGTTTAGTGGTGGGTAAAATATCTGTGCAGGATTAGCAGTAGGCCCAGCTGGGCTTTGAACCTGTGACCTTCTGTTCTTGCATGCACTGTCTGTGTGCATTGCACCACTGTCTAGCCACAGATTGGGTGATTTCCCTGGGAGGTTCATGACTGTGCATACAGCAGGGCCTGTCTGTTGCAGTGCATGGTGCCAGAAAGCACATGGCTAGGCCACTGTTCTCTGGGGATGGCAGCCACTGCCTTCTGCACCACATGTACTCGTCTGCAAACATGGTGGCATGTCCTTCTCTCAGAAAAAAAACATATTACCTGATTGCATTGTGGCATTACAGGAATGCATTTGGGGGACTTGGCTGTAGGTGATGCCCATTGTTGTGGTGTGTGTGCGGTGTTGGGTAACATATGGGTTTTTTCCACATGCTTATGTTCCCTGCAATACATGGGTGTCTGTGCTATCTTTGTTTAGTGGTGGATAAAATATAGGGACTGGTCTGGCAAATGTACCATCTGGGATTTGAACCTCTGAACCTCTGGTACTTGAGGTACCGGATCTGTCCGCTGCACCACACTGTGACCACAGAGAGTGTGCACTCCCTGGAGATAGTACACCTAGCAGGATGGAGTCACAAACCCTGCTTTGCGCATATGTACTGTGGGCTCCTTCACCCTGTGTGGTGACAAACGTGCAAATAAAACACAGGAATGGCCACAGAACAATGGGGAAAAACATATACACAAGCTGGGCAACAGTGATATTAATGGCCAACCATTGAAAACACTACCAGGAAAGCTGCAAAGTAAAGGCATGCTTTTTGGTACACTCTCCGCTCCGAACATCTTTACAAAGGTAATTTTTTTTTTTGTGCTTTCCTGGGTGTGTATTTTCTTTTTCAACATTACTATAACTGTTCCACAGCTGACATAATATTTATCATATTTTTGTGGTGCTCATTTTCTATTTTAAATTGCACTTTTGTGCTGTACACATGTATCACATTGCTCACGTTTTGCAGGTTTCCCCGGTTCTGCTGTACATTGCGGACGGAAATGGTTTCTCTTCCCTTTAAATACCCTCTACCGCGAGTGTTTCACTCGCGCTATTTTTACATTCAAATTCGGGCCCGATACTGTGCGGGGAGCCTCTCCCCTCCCACTCTCCACCCATTGACCCTGTCCCTCCGCCCCTCAGAGGCCTTCCTCCGCCCTCCGTTAGCTGTTCCACGCCTCTATCGGACATTTGCGGGCCCGCACTTGTACGGGGCCCGTTAGTATGCCGCGTACCTGTGCGGGGGTGACACGCACGTGTGCGGGGCGTTTAAACGCGTTTATGCGCGTTTCAGTGCCGCGTTGCCGTGCGCTATTTTGCGGCACGCTATTTTGCGGACTTTAGTAAACATGCCCCTAGGTGTTTGGTCTCATTTCAGGGAGTTAGGTTTATCTTTCTAGATTCTCCGCAGTTGGAGGCTTTTCTAGTTGATAAGGTGAAAAAGGCTTCAGAGGGATGAGTTTTGGGTAGGATTAGATAATTTGGCTGTTTTATAAGGGGATTATTATTTTTTTTATTCCCTTATTTTCCTGTTGGAAATTTTTTTAGTATCTATCTCCTCTCCGTTACGTGGGCCAATGGATTGCTTATTGTTTTCTTCTCGTTAAGTTATTTCTTTATGTTTGATTTCAATCGTATTTCTTGTATACTTGCTTTGCAAGTATTGGTTTAAAAATTCTGAAAATAAAAAAATAAAAAGCTCTAGAAACAGTCTCTGTGCTTTGGACATCTCTATGCCCATTTTCAAATGCACAAACAAGGCTTCTAGAATGAACCCCACAGAGTCACTTTTTTCCTGTTTCGTACTTTTCTTGGGAGCTTGAGTTTTTTGTTCCATCGTTGTTATTGCTACATTAACTCTTTTGTGCTGGCCAGGTTGCTTATGCCACCATTGGTGCAGCTTTCCCCCACTCCTAGAATATTGATTATTTTGGTCCTTTAAAAGTGCTTTTGGAAAATATGTCTGTTCCTCTAAGGCAGAATTCTCTGTGCCTTCACGTGCTGCTGTTTAGTTTATAGGACCTCCCAGCTTAACATGGTGCCGTGCTGGCTCTCCTCCAGTATTTTTTGGCCTTCTAGCTGACCTAGGTGCTGTTTTATTCCTCTTTGGGCGGGCTGCAATCCCAAACAACATCTGCACATCCCTATTAGAGGTGATCTTCCATGCACTCTGCCCACCTTACATAGTTCTGTTCTGCTTCTTTTCCTAGTAGCTGTGCTGCATCAGAAGGAAGGCATTGTCAGCTGAAATGCTGTACTAGTCTCTAGTGAATGTCTCTAAATTCACATGCGTACCATAGTCCACAGTTTTACACATACCATGACAGCTCTATGCCAGTGTATGTTAAGAGATGATCGTAGTCTCTCAGACTCACTGCTACTGCTTATGTCAACTCTTGCATTGTTCCAGAAGGAGCCTTCTCCAGAGGTTAATTAGGTATAATATGTACAGGCATATGTACATACTGTAGTAAGATGCTCTTGGACATTTTTTTGTTAATCAGGCTACTCAGTACAATTGGGACAAATTCTGTATCCTTCTTTGACATTTCCTGTGTCTCAGATTGCACTGGTTGGTGCTTGAGGATCTTGCCTTCCTATATACATAATACAGAGTAATAGTTTGATGCCAACACCACTTTTATTAATATCATTCTAATACTCTTCTCTTTTACCACTATTCCCAGTTTTCCTCTTTAAAGGTGTTTATCTGTTTGACCTAGAAACTCCCAGGTGATCACAACTTCTAAATTTCTCACAGTTCCATCAGGTTTGTGTTCCCAGTGCTTTTCTGATATAGTAATAATATAATGTTTGCAGAGATTCTAATGCATTAGCCGTGCTACTTTATTGTTCCTTTCTGTATGCAAGCCTTCTGACATTTTCTTACCCTGTGATGTGATATGTCTGTTGTACCATTTTTTTCTATGCTGGCTATGTACCATCTTGTCCATAGTCCACTATCCTGTGCTGCAGTTATCAACCTCTTGCGTTTAAGTTCAACTCTCCTTAACCATTGTATTTACTTGTGATTTCTGAAGTAGTTGACTGCATGTCTTCCTGTATTTTTGCTTTAGCCACTTGCTTTTTCTTGTCTGTTTAGTGTTTTCCAAGGTCTTTTGACTAGTGCTGACAATAGCTGACAATAGCTTTCATGGTTGCTAAGGCTACTTTCAATCAGATACAGTATTTTGTCTTCAGCGCTGTCTTCCCCGATGCACAATATATAGGCAGGTATGTTAGGCATTGGCATTTTTTATAAGAAGATTTTGAAGAGCACATTCTATCTATGTGATCATGAAAAGGATTTATACAGCTCTATAAAACTGTACTATAACACAGTAAGGATAAAAACTGCCCAGGATAAGGATGATTTGCTCAGCTTTAACAAGCATACATGGAGCTTAGCAAACATATATAGGGGCTTGTCTACTAATCTGCACTAAGGTTTTGCACATTAATATGCATTAACAGACAATATTAAGGCATGCAAAATCTCTGTGTTAATGGCTGGGGATTTCTCCAGCACTTTGGGAAGGCAGCTGTACAGTTAATGCAGAGCTGCCATACATTAACAACATGTCCAACAATCTAGTTTCCTGCTGGTGCAGCCACCACCATTACCACCAGCAGCAATGATGCTGCCACCATCGCCACTGCCCACAGTGGCAGGCAACATGGCTGGCAGCACCACCACCCCAAGCATCACTAGCACTGAGGCGGATGGAAGAAGCATGGTGATGACCACCTTTGAGGAGCTGGTGGGACAGGAGGAAGTACCTACTGATATGGTCAACACCCTTGTTGAGGAGGGGGGCAGACTGTGGAGGTACAGCATGTGCAGGAGCCAGAGCTGAAGAGTTGGAAGGGGGAGGCAAGGGGTATATAAGGGGAAGAGGGAGGTGGGAAAGGGAGGGGAGGCATGGGGGAGGAGTGGTACAGAGGGAAGTAGAGGGGAAGTAGAAGGGGAAGTGCAGGAGGAGGAGGAGGTAGAAGGGGACGAGCAGGCGGGGTATCTATGGAAGAAGCAGGTGAACAAGCTGCAAAATCACTGCATCAAATGGTGATTCAGCCTGTACAGCCTTCCCCTGTGCTAGGCAATGAGGTGAAATAGGGCTTTGGCGTGGTCGCAGAACCTCATGGTCAAGGACTTGGAAGGAATAAGAACAGAGATACATACCAGGTTGAGGCCATAAAGCAGATGATGATATTTATCTCTGCTCTAGGTGCCCCAGTCAGAAAGAGGAAAGGTGGGGAGTAGGGTAGCAATTATTTGGCAATGATATGTTCAGACCTGCAAAAGTGGCCCATGTGGGCTTTGTAATAAAAAGGAATATAGTTTGGCTTTATGTGTCCAGTGTTGTGTTTACTTTTCCACAAACCCAGCATTAAAGCTATGCAGCTCTCTGCCATCCTATATGCCAGATTCCATCACCCAGGGGTACCTGTGTTCTCAGCAAAGGAGCCCAGTGTGCTACAACTGCTGGAACCACCCCATGCACCCTATAGATACAAGGGCTTGGGACTCCATCCATCACATCCCTCCCTCAGAGCTATTTGGCTCTAAGTCATCCTTCAGGGGCACATTTCATGCATCCTTCCCTGGAGAACAAGTTCATTTTAATGGGAGACAGCCAATATGGCTTTAGCCAGGAAAGGTCTTGTCTTACTAATCTGTTATATTTTTTTGAAGGTATAAATAAACAGGTAGACAAATGTGGGTCAGTCAGTGTAGTGTATCTAGATTTTCAGAAAGCCTTTGACAAGGCCGTCATGAGAGACTCTTGGCAAAATTAAAAAATCATGGGATAGAGGCAGTGTACTCTTGTGGATCAGGAACTGGTTAAAAGATAGAAAGCAGAGGGTAGGGCTAAAAGGCCAATTTTCCCAATGGAAAAAGGTGAATAGTGGAGTACCCCAGGGATCTGTGCTGGGTCCGCTGCTTTTTAACATATTCATAAATGACCTGTGTGTCCAGTAGCAAGGTGCCAAGAGTTGTTTCAGTTAGCCTAGATAGTGGAAGGCCTACAAACTTCCAACAACATTTTAATTAAAGGTATTCTATCCATACATAGATAAATTTGAAAATCTATTCTAGGTAATTTAATCAGAGATGATTAATTTTTCCCAAGGCTCCTAATCTCTCACCTAAAGAGATGATGAGGAAGCATTTGGATGAGATCCTTAATGTGCCAGTAGAAATTTCCACTCCCATCACTAGGATGAATTAGAAAAGGTACAAAGAAGAGCTACCAAAATAGTAAAGGGGATGGAAGGATACCCATATGAGGAGATGCTTAAAAGGTTATGGCTCTTCAACCTGGAAAAGAGACGTCTGAGGGTGGATATGATAAAGGTCTATAAATTAATGAATGGAGTTGGGACAGGTAAACGTAGAAATATAGAAACATGATGACAGGAAAAGACCATATGTCCTATCCAGTCTGCCCCCTAGATTGATTGTTTATGCCATCAGAAAGTAGAAAGACTACGGGACATGCAATGAAGCTACCATGTAACCCATTTAAGACTAATAAGAGAAAATATTTTTTCACTCAACATCTAGTCAAACTCTGGAATTTGTTACTAGAGGATGTAGCAAAAGCTGTTAGTGTAGTGTAAAAAAAGGTCTGGACAAGTTCCTGGAGAAAAGTTCCATAAACCATTATTAAAGAAGACCTGGGAAATCCATTGCTTGCCCTGGGACAAGCATTGTGGAACCTGTGTGCCTTTTTGGGAACCTGCTAGGTACTTATGACCTGGATTGGCCACTGTTGGAAACAGGATACTGAGCTTGAAGGACCTTGGTCTGACCCAGTATGGAATTTCTTATGTTCTTATGTTCTTATCATTGTGAAATAATTTGGTAAGTGGGGACTGAACTCGGATCTGTTTCACCCATTGTTTTGATAGTAGACCAGGTACTGACTCACTTGAACAACCAGATTCTATACTTAGGGGTCCTTTTATGAAAGGTCACTAACCAGCTAACACATTCTTTAACATGCATTAGCTGGCAACTGAGAATACTAAAGCTACCAGCCACTAAAACGTGTGGTAAATTGCCATCACGCATTAGAGTGGAAAATGGGTGGGTTAAGGGAGGGATGTGGGCATGGAGAGCACATTGTCCTTAGCATGAGGGCAGCATGCTCAGCAGCAATGTGGCAATTAGTGCCAACACACATAACAATACTTGTGTGGGTGTTATCAGGTGTTCCCCGGTTAATCACCATGTATTTTCATGCTTGGTCGTGTACTGTCAGGAACTGATGAGCATGCCTCTATCAGATAGTGCATGAAAGTTGCATGTATTGTGCATTAGGTCTGCCACTAAATGTGTTGGAACTGAAAACCATTAGTCCCTTAGTTAAAAGCTTCTTGGGCATCCGGTGTTGTGTCAGCTAATCAGTGCTAATAGGAAAGATTTGTCCATGATTGTTCTGTTAATATCTACATCTACAGTATATTGTTCTGGTTGAGGATCATGGATGAGCTTTAATTAAGAATATACCCATTGTGGAATTGCAAAAAATAGATCTTGACTAGGGATGTGCATTTGTTTGAAATGAAATGGGAAATGCCAATGTATCATTTTTAATCCAAAATAACAGGAAAAGCCCTAAAATGTGAATTTTGGTTTAATAATGTGCACTCTTGATGCCATTGCCCTGAAACAAAAAAAAAAGAAAAAGGAAAACCTAAATAAAAGGAAAAATCCAATAAATTACTTGGAAAACTAAACAAAATGAAAATTGTTGGTCTGCACTTGCCTAATCTTGAAAGCAATTTCATACTGACATCACATCTGTTATGACTGTGCTTATGGCCAATGTGAAAATCTCTCATAGACTGAATGCTGAAAACCCCTCTATACGCACCTGAAAAACTCTCTGTACCTACCTGAATAAAAAAAATAAACTCTGGAGCTAACAGCTCCCATATACCTCATACCTACCTCAAGCAAAAATAAAGGGGAAAGGAGATGGGGGTTACCACTACCCACTGACATCCAGCATTGTTCTAGATATTAGGAATGTTCAGGCCCAAAAGATCTTTGATTCATGCTTATTTTAAATTATGTTTTAGCAATTTTCATATGTTTCCCCCCTTTTTTTCCTATATTCCTCTCAGTTACATGCCTACAGTTCATTCTATGGCTCTTTTGCATGCACATATTCGTAGGTACATGCACACATAAGTAATCTGCATGCATTTTTAATTTTAGTCATCCAAATGAATTCCCAAAGGAGTCCAAAATGCATATGCCTACTAGAAATGCTGTCACAGTGACTCCGGATTTCAAGCCAGGAGACAAAAAGTTTTTATCCTCCTCTTGATGTAACTAGTAATATTTTTGGAGTCCGGAGGTCCATTAGTTCTCCTCTTCCCTTTTTCTTCAGATATGCCAGAGATGAAATGCTGATTTTTGTGTACTTGTTCTTCAGGAAGGTGGGAAAGGACTTAAGGCTGTAAGGTGTGCTGCTGGTTTTGTGTGCATTAAAACACCTTATTAGTAACTAGGTCCCATTGCATACAATGGGATTTATGATTAAATAACCCCCCCCCCACACACACACACACACATATTAAACATATTAATGCATGCTAACAGATAAAACACATTAGTAAACCTGCCTTTTAGTTGGCTAACACTGACATTTTAATTCAAGCCGACTAATTTTAATGGATTAGTCCCAGTGCCCTAATTTTAGCCAGTTAAGATTTAGATGGCTAGATTTAAGATGATTTTCAATCAAAATCTAGCCAACTAGACTCAGTTAATAATCATTCCAACTATACTAGTCATAATGTTGCCCAACAACTTAGGAAATCTCACATTTCTTGATGTGTAGCCCCTATATCTCTGTCCTACATTTACCTTGTCGTGTACTTTTCTCATGCCAGCCAGTTATACAAAAGTAGGTGTCTCAGTTCATATGCATGTTTTCAGCCATGTTTGAGCCAAAATAATTCATGAGGGATAGACAGTGTTATCACTCTTTCTCAAGGTCTTTTAATTGCATCAACCTGCTTTAAGTATTACATGAGGCCTGTCTCCACTTAGTGCTGCTAAACAACGGACGATGGACGTATGTAGCATGGCACTGTTAATGTCCTTCAAACACGTGCACCAGGGACCCCTGAACATACTCAGTGCATATAAATGGACTGTCTGTTATACTGTGCACATTGAAGGAACAATCCAGAATTTTGAAAAAAGTAATATCTAGCATGAAGAAACTAATATTTATGGGAGGGCGGGGAGGAGAGTAGCACCGAGGCCAATTTAATTCACTTCTTTCTTTTATCCTATTCCTCCAGAGCTCACCTAACAAATTAGATACTGAGCAGTTACCATTTAGGAATGCTAATATGCAAGCAAGACATTATTTAGATCAAGAGAATAGAAGAAGACAGAGGTGTCATATTTCATTAAGTGGAAAGTGGGACAGCCTAGTAATGCTTGTGTGATTTTAACACTGCCTGGTGTCATCACCATCCTCACTGACATTCTAATTCACCGTTAGCTCTTATCAGTAACAATTACAGGCTTCCATGAACATTCCAAGCGTGCACTCTCATTCCTAAAAGCACTATGCCTTGAACCTCAAGTATCCTCTAATGTAGATGGGACTGCTGAATACGCATGATTTGGACATTATCCTCAGCAGAGGGTAAATGCTGTCCAAATTGTTGCTTACCAATTTTCCTGCCTTGAACTCCTGCTGCTAATTTCATCATATGCAGTAAGTGCATAGTGTTTTCACTCTGAGGCTGACAGTTTCAGTCCACTGGAGATATCTGTCCTTTGTTTAGTTTTTGTCTACCAGCTCTCCTTCCTCCTTCGTGTTCCATTGTCTTATGTTCTTATTTGTTTTGTTTTGGCGTGTCATATTTTTTGGACTCTTTTGCCTACCGTGTTCTTACTTCAAAAGGCAGTTAATCAAATTAATTAGATATCCAACAACAGGGGTTCAGGAATACAAGGGTATGAAATGATCCAGTAGCCCAGAAGAATGTTTCTTTTTTCTTTTTCTTGGATTTGTACTAGTAGAGGTTCTCGCAAATTTCTTTCATTGGTTTCTTTAGCCTTTGTCATCCTCATGATTTTCATCAGCAGTAGTTCCAATGCCATCCTGTCATCCTAACTTACAAATGCACAGTGGCAGGAAAAGAGTCTGATCCGTAACATTCTTCCTCCTGTCTCTACCCCGTCCTGAGCTCCCTTTATCAGTCTGTATCCTCGGTGCCTCCACAACATGATGTTACTTCTCAGCTGTCTGCTAGCTTCTTTTACCTGGTTTTCTTTTAAATTTTTAATTTGCTGTGTATGACAGCTTTTGTTTCTGTTTCCCTGTCTTTTCTGTATCTAATTTTCTCTTCCACCCGACTCCTTTCCAACACATGACGAGTTTCTCTATCCATGCTTTTTCAACTGCTGCAGTAAAACATCAGTCATTGTAAGGCTACGAAAATGCTGAGAAGCTGAAATACTATGAGATTATTCAGAATAAATAATTACTGAAAAGCTTGGTGAGCAACAGAGCTGGAAAAGATCAAATTCATAATTGTGTTTTTTTAGATTGAAGTTGCGTGGAGCTATTCCGTTCCAAATAGTTTTAGGTTTTGATCCTTTACAGGGCAATTTTCAGTCTCCCTGGCTCTGCATGTTCTGGAGAAGTTGTTATAGGTCTGGTTTTACTCTGTTTCTTGCAGGAACTTGCATTCTTACTTTTCTTATGGAAATCAATAGACAGCAGACATAGGCATCGGAAAGGGGTTGGCCACAGGGGCTCTGGCCCCACCAAATCGTTGCTGCTGCAATCAGGACTTCCACTACTTGACCCGCAGGGATACAGTTTCCCTCATGCAGAAGTAGGGGAAGGCCAGCATTCATGACCCGGCAAGCGGCAGGCTTCCCACAGGGATCCTCAGGCAGAACAGCACTACAATTGTGGTACAGATCTCTCCTGTCTGTCCCTGGGAGATTGGATCCCTGCAGGCAGGCAGGAAGGAAAGGCCAGTGATTGCAGCCTCATGGAGTTTGGCTCACCCAGGGATGGAGCTTGCCCCCCCCCCATGGAAAACAGTGTTCCAATGCCTCCGATAGCAGAAATACTAATCACTCGGTCAGTGAGGGAAAATTAAGACTAATAAGCCTGACCTTAAATATGCATCCAGTCTGGAATATATTTCAATAGTTTTAATCAAATATCATTTTAAATGCTTTGATAAAGGCAATTGTGTTATAATAATTTAAGAAATTTGCTTCATGAATGTAACAAAGCAGAATATGCTTAGAATTGATGTCATTTATTTATTTAACATTTTTGTAGCTGTCTTTTTCCAAGTCAAGATGGTTTACAGAGAACTCGGTGCAGGTAAACTAACTTTAATGGTGGTGTGGTTTACAATTAACATAATGATTGACATTAACATTATACAGTCTACAGTGGATTAACAGTAATAGAGGGGGACAGGTGGGATAGCAAAACAATGAGTAAGGCAGGGTTAGATGAGACATGTCATCTTACGTAAGAGTGATAAGCATAGTGATGGAAGGCAGATAGATGTAAGAAAAGCTATTGATAATTGGTCTGTGTGCCATGAGGGGATCTGCTCCGTGGAATTCTAGATATCGGTGAATTTTTAATTTATTTTGAAAGTCGTCTATGGATTCAATGGACCTTAGATGAGGTGCTAGAGCATGCCACAACAGCGGAGCGTAGAGGGAGAAAGCTCTATTGCATGTTTGCTAGTTGTTCTTGAGCTTTGTTGAGCGTATCTCTAGTCTGCAGCTTGTAAAAAGACTATGGGGCATGTTTACTAAAGTCTGCAAATCTGCGCGGCGCAAAATAGCGCACGGTAACGCGGCATTGAAACGCGCAGAAACACGTTTAAACGCCCCGCACACGTGCGTGTCACCCCCGCACAGGTACGCGGTTCAGTAACGGGCCCCGTACAAGTGCGGGCCCGCAAATGTCCGATAGAGGCGTGGAACGGCTAAAGGAGGGCGGAGGAAGGCTCCGGAGGGGCGGAGGGACGGGGTCAATGGGTGGAGAGTGGGAGGGGAGAGTCTCCCCGCACGGTATCGGGCCCGAATCTACATGTAAAAAATAGCGCGAGTGAAACACTCGCGGTAGAGGGCATATAAAGGGAAGAGAAACCATTTCCGTCAGCAATGTACAGCAAAACCGGGGAAACATGCAAAACGTCAGCAGTGTGATACATGTGCACAGCACAAAACTGCAATGAAAAAGAGGAAATGACCACAACAAAAGCATTAAAATGGTAAATCAGCTGGGGAACAGGTATAGTAATGCGCAAAAGTTAAAAACACACCCAGCAGAGCTCCTAAAAAATAAAATAACAGTTGTTTGGAAAGGGGCACGGAGCGGAGACACCTCCAAAAACGTCTCCGTGTATTGGACCCCTCCTGGGAGTGTTACTTATGGTTGACCATCAATAGCACTGTTGCCCAGCATGGGAATATGCTATCCCCCTCTGTTCGGACGTCATACATACCCGATTTATAATTGCACGATTGTCACCAGACAGGGTGAAGGAGCTCACAGTAATAATGTGCAGAGCAGGTCTTGGAACCCCACCCTGCCAGGTCTACTATCTCCAGGGACTGCACTGTCTCTGTGGCCACAGTGTGGTGCAGTGGACAGAGCCGGTACCTCTAGGACCAGAGGGTCACACGTTCAAATCCCAGCTAAGGCACATGCCAGCACAATTCCAATATTTAACCCACCACTAAACACAGATAGCAGAGACACCCCTTTATTGCACAGAACAAAAGCATGTTGCAAACACCCATATTTTACCCTACACCACACACACACCACCAGCACAATGTGCATCACCAACAGCCGCGTCCCCCAAATGCAGTCCTGTAGTGCCACAACTGTAGGGGCCAAGGACACGTAGGTAGAGGTTAAGTAGGTAGAGGTTATGTACGACAGATGTGCCTGTACATGCCTTCACCCCACGTGCCAAGGGCCAAGTGTGTCCCTGGTCATGATCACGTAATGGGTGGCCCACGTTCCACAAAAACCTTGCTAAAGAACAACAGCTAGACCGCTATACCATGTGAGCCAAATACAGTCCTGGGGTTACACTACGCAATCAGGTCATATCCCTTTGCAAGGATAAGGACATGCCAGCATGTTGGCGGAAGGGTTCAGATGGTGGAGGGGGCAGTGGCTGCTAGCCACAGAGGACAGTGGCCAGGCCATGTGCAGGCTGGCACCGTCCACTGCAACAGACAGGCCCTGTCGGATGTACAGTCATGGACCACCCAGGGATTGCAGCCAATCAGTGGCTACACGGTGGTGCAGTGCACACAGACAGTGTGTGCATGAACAGAGGGTCACAGGTTCTGAGCCCAGCTGCAGCTACCGCCAACCCTGTCCACATATTCACCCCACAGCTACACCGTGGTAGTAAGGACAAACCCTTTATTGCTGAGAACATAGGCATGGTCAATACGCCTATCTTTTACCACACCAAACACAGACACCATAAACAGGCACATTATCTCCAGCAGAGTCTCCCAAATGCAGTCCTGGAGGGCCAAACACCATTCAGGTTCCATGCTTCCCCTAAGACAGATGCCTGTGCTGCAGATGTCTGCACCACCCCCATGCTATGCAACTGTAGCCCATGCATATTCATAGGGGACAGCATGAAGGCCCGAACAGTGTCTGGAACACCAGGACTGGAGTAGGGACACTCTGCCGTAAAGCAAGAGGCAAAGGTCCAGACGCACCCACACCCACAGGCCACATTGGAAAAGCCCCCTGGGGGGGCATCTCCCAGATCTAGCTCCTGCGTACCCTAGCAATGCCACCCTATACCTGGGTACACGGTACACAGACCACAAACGTTTGATGTGGGTACTGGCAGGTAGACAGTCCTACACACAGCACTGTTTGCTCCTTGTGCTGCAGCAGAACAAGCTGTCGGCTGTCTGTGGTGCGTGCCCCAGGTCTGGCCCCTGACAGTATTTACCACCCTGGGGAGTGACATGCAGCAGTACTGTGTACCATATCCATGCCTGTACCCTTCCCAGGACTGGTGTGGTGGGCACGTCGAATGACTCCCCCAATAGTAGCACAATGCTGGCATAGGTGAGGGGGGGGGTGTCTGTCTATACAGTGTGTGTTGGCTACAAACACCCTCCACAGGCCACACTGCCAGCACTGTTGCCAGTATTGGCCTGACAATGTGCATAATGAGCAGCAAGGTACCATGGGTATAGCTCAGACAGGGTGTGCTGGCCAGGATGCATCTGCACAGGGCATGGGGCACTGGCTGGGACATTGTAATGCCCAGCCACCACCTACACAGACAGGCTGACCTCTGTATCTGCTGCTGGTGGATCACTCTCACCCTGAGCGTGCAGTGATGACAGCATGGCTAGGCACCCCCATAGTGCTGTATAGCATTTCTCTCCTGTGATATATATGGGTGTCCTGTTGGGGCCTCTTCATGGACTGATCTCCCTGTGTGTGCTGCCACCCCAGTTTGGGGTGCATGCAATCCTATCAGGACTATCCAGCAGACTCTGCACAGCTGGTATGTGTCCTGATGGAGCTCCTTGCAGGGTGCAGCAGCTGATGGCCTGCTGCAGGAGAATATCAGATAGTGCTGGGGTGCACCCCTGAATATCCAGGCCTACTGTCTGTCTGATAGTGTGTTTTGGATGTGTGTGGAGCTGCTTGGACTGCCCTGTAGGGTGTCTGTCCCCCAGCAGGACAGGGGTTGATGGCCCACTCTACTGCCATTAGTGCAAGGGGGGGGGGGAAAGGATGGGGATGTGTTGATGGGAGACCCTGTTTGTCATGGGGGGGGTAGGTATGTTGCCCACCTATGGGGGGGGGGGGGAGAACCACCAACTAAGACAGAAGGGGTATCCATGATGAGTTTGCAACACCTTCTTATCACACAGGTTAATACTGATGTTGAGCTCTGGCATGGCCGTTGATGTGGACCTGGTCCTGGGCACCACCACCCACCCTCAGGGTGAGCACATTACCTGCACAATGTGACGGTGTGTAGCTACCCCTCGCCGGCAGTCCTCACGCTCAGGCCCCCCACCAGGCCGAGGCTCTGTGTGGGTGGACACGGACAGTTCCCCCTACCATGCCGTGTGTAGCTTTTGGGGTGCAGTCCCCATCTTGTGTGCATCTGTGGGCAGCTGATTTGCATGTGCATTGCATCATGGGTACGGGTGGCCTACCCCGTCCTGTCTACAGCAGCAGACTGTCTGTGGGGTGACGTGCAGGCTCTCTGCAGCCACACAGGCGCTTACTCAGAGCTATAGTGCCGTAGCCCAATGGTTCCGTCACTGCCTTTATAGCAGGAGGTCATGGGTTCAAGTCCACAGAGGGGTTCTGTGATAGGGTTGTCCAGAGCATTGTACATTTTACTGGACATATGTTTATGGCATCAAACACACCCTTGCCATACTGTACCCATAAGGGTGCCTCTGAGGGTGCATTATAGGGCGCCCTATAGGCCACCTTATGGTTGCCATCCATATTGCGTGCACTATACATTATCCTGTGGCGCAGCATACATGGTGCCCTATAGGGGACTTGCTAGGGTGCCTTTGCGGACTGTGCACTGTAACATGTGCCTTACGGGCCTCCATATATTAACACGCTGTTAGAGCGGGTATACTGGTAGTGGGTAATAAAAATAAACTATAAGGCCTCCTACAGCACACCTCACCATAATACTTACTGCCCCAGCCAACCTTGCTCACTGGGCACTGTGAGGGTTGAACCCCTGACCTCTGCACCATTGGTCAGTATCCCAACCATTGTGCTAAGGCTCTGTTACTGTTTGCTGTGCACATCAGTGCGCCACCTATGCCGCCCACTATCGGACTGCCCCCTCATACATCAGCGCGCCGCCCTCTGCCCCCCAAACCTAACAGTGCGCCGCCCCCCTGCCGCCCCCAATGAACGGTGCGCCGACTCATGCCGTTAAAAATAAACCGTGCGCCGCTCTCTGCCGCCCAAAATTACTATACCTCCCACAACACTTTTTCCCACTACATTTGATGCCGCAGCTGGCCTCTTCCATTGAGCACAATGGGGTGTTGAACCCATGGCCCCTGCACCATGGGTCAGTGTCATCACCATTGTACTACGGCTCTGCTGTATGTTTATGCAGCAGCGGCCCACGTAGCCTTCCCACGCGCCAATGTGGGCCCCGCACATTACTGCGACACGCACAGGTTTGCTCTGGTGTCTGTCCATGTCCGCCCTGAAACGGCCACTCCGTATATGGCACCAGTACACTAACGGGTACCCACACAGCAACCTACTTTAATTAACATCGCCCTTAATATTGGCAGTCATTGCAATGTGAAAGCTATAGCACATCACATCATACAGAAGCCAAAGAACCATTGTGTATGTGTTGATAGGTTCAAGACCCAAATGTGTATACACATCAACATTCGCAAATGGTGTTCAGTTCCATAAGATAAATGACACACAACAGTGTATATGTAATGTGTGTCGCGCAGGTTCTAGCGATAAACTTTTCTGTGCGCATTTGCGTGACGCAGTTGCACGTGATATATTGTAAACATGCGCCAGCTGCGTAGGCCACATGCACGTACTGCGTTCGGTGCGCACATGGACGCCATACGTTCCTGAACTGCGCCATATGCGTGGCGCAGGTGCACGTAAATTTGCGCGTCAGGTGCCCTACGCATGGGCGTGATGCACGCTGCGTCCAATCAGGTGATAATATCTGAAAATGGCGCCCAGAGTAAGGAAGCCCTCCTTCAACCTCCGAGAGCTCAGGCACCTGTCCCGGCTGATCGAACCACTCCAGCACAATCTATTCCCAGGGGCCACCGTGCACAGGGACAGCTCCAGGGTCCTAAGGGCGTGGCAACGTCTGCAAAGACGCTTCAATAGTGAAGCAGACTACCCACGTGAGGTAAGTGTATGCGCCTGTACCTCAAAATGAGATCTGTAGCCTGTGCTAATTGCAAATATCCATGCTGTTGTCATGAGTTACTGTGAGTCAGTAATGTGCACAAGATGAGAAGACATAGCGAAATGTATCTGTGTCATTTGTGAGTGTGGTGACCTGCACCCAGGTGGTGATGGACATGGTCATAGAGGTGTCCATGCTACCCTTGTGGCATGTCAGCTGCTGCCATGGCTGTGCCACAACATACTGTAATTTATGCTAGACCCTAGATCAGCAGATGTAAATAGAAACAACAACATATGGATATGGTGGGATCAGTACCTGTAACAAAGCACCCTGGGACAAGCACAAGGATAAGTGAAACGTAGCATTGATGGTATGTCACACACCCAGATGAGATGGGCAGTGTTGGCCATGTTGTTCAATACACACGCCTATCTGCATGGGTCCACAGCGCCCATCACAGTGGGCTAGCAATCACCCTGGAGAAATGCGTGTGCGTGCCCATCCAATTTCAGGCATCCCCCCTATCACAAGGAGGACAGAGAGCCCATCACAGTGTGTTTGCTGTCAGCCCTGTGATATTGGTCTGTGTGCTGTCAGAGCCCCAAACACTTCCCCTAACTGCAGAGGTCCATAGAGCTCATCCCAGTAGGCTCTAAGAAACCCATGGAATATGCTTGTCTGTGCATGGGCAGGTTAACACATACACCCTATCCCCTGGATTCCATGTGGACAATCGCAAGGGCTCATCTGGCACCATGGAGATATGCTTGTGTGTGCTCTAACATTTTTGCTGTATGCTCCCTATCCCCTGGAGGCCAGGTATGCCACTACAGTGGCTCATCTGGCACCATGGAGATATGGTTGTGTGTGCACTAACAGTTTTGCTCTATGCTCCCTATGCCCTGGAGGCCAGGTATGCCACTACAGTGGCTCATCTGGCACCATGGAGATATGGGTGTGTGTGCTCTAACAGTTGTGCTGTATGCTCCCTATCCCCTGGAGGCCAGGTATGCCACTACAGTGGCTCATCTGGCACCATGGAGATATGGTTGTGTGTGCACTAACAGTTTTGCTCTATGCTCCCTATGCCCTGGAGGCCAGGTATGCCACTACAGTGGCTCATCTGGCACCATGGAGATATGGTTGTGTGTGCACTAACAGTTTTGCTCTATGCTCCCTATGCCCTGGAGGCCAGGTATGCCACTACAGTGGCTCATCTGGCACCATGGAGATATGGTTGTGTGTGCACTAACAGTTTTGCTCTATGCTCCCTATGCCCTGGAGGCCAGGTATGCCACTACAGTGGCTCATCTGGCACCATGGAGATATTGGTGTGTGTGCTCTAACAGTTTTGCTCGATGCTCCCTATGCCCTGGAGGCCAGGTATGCCACTACAGTGGCTCATCAGTCTCCATGGCGATATGGTTGTGTGTGCACTAACAGTTATGCTCTATGCTCCCTATGCCCTGGAGGCCAGGTATGCCACTACAGTGGCTCATCTGGCACCATGGAGATTTGTATGTGTGTGCACACACCGCGGTGCTCTCATCTCCCTATCCCCTGGAGGCCAGGTATGCCACTACAGTGGCTCATCTGGCACCATGGAGATATGGTTGTGTGTGCACTAACAGTTTTGCTCTATGCTCCCTATGCCCTGGAGGCCAGGTATGCCACTACAGTGGCTCATCTGGCACCATGGAGATATGGTTGTGTGTGCACTAACAGTTTTGCTCTATGCTCCCTATGCCCTGGAGGCCAGGTATGCCACTACAGTGGCTCATCTGGCACCATGGAGATATGCTTGTGTGTGCTCTAACAGTTTTGCTGTATGCTCCCTATCCCCTGGAGGCCAGGTATGCCACTACAGTGGCTCATCTGGCACCATGGAGATATGGTTGTGTGTGCACTAACAGTTTTGCTCTATGCTCCCTATGCCCTGGAGGCCAGGTATGCCACTACAGTGGCTCATCTGGCACCATGGAGATATGCTTGTGTGTGCTCTAACAGTTTTGCTCTATGCTCCCTATCCCCTGGAGGCCAGGTATGCCACTACAGTGGCTCATCTGGCACCATGGAGATATGGTTGTGTGTGCACTAACAGTTTTGCTCTATGCTCCCTATGCCCTGGAGGCCAGGTATGCCACTACAGTGGCTCATCTGGCACCATGGAGATATGCTTGTGTGTGCTCTAACAGTTTTGCTCTATGCTCCCTATCCCCTGGAGGCCAGGAAGACCATCCCAGTGTCTAATCTGGCACCATGGGGATATGCTTGTGTGTGCCTAACAGGTTATATGCATTCTCCCTATCCCCAGGATTCCTGTGAGCTGCGCAATGCGTCGTGTTAGTCACCCTTTTGCTAATGTGTGTGCAGCTGATGAATTGTGGTAGGACAACCAGCCCACAGGGGGACAGATCAGCAATAGCTATGGTGGGTATGTCAGTAAGATTATGTGTATGTTCATGGCAGGTAGGTTGGACCTATACCATAGTTTGTGAAGTGAATATCTCATCACACATGTCTGTGATGTCTCCAGATGATATGCTAGCTGCAGAGGTTAATGTGTGTAACAGCACCCCATCCCCCTTAGCCATTATATGTGTTATCAGAAACCTGTAGCAGAGACATGTCCCCATACCACCATGCAGAATGTGGTCCAAAACCTTAACACCTAAGATAAATCCAACAACATCAGACACATGGACATCACTGATGGTGTTTCAGTGACACATGCAACTGATGTTGCTGGATAACACATACATAAACCCACACATGAGCACTGGTGCAAAGAGCCGTTATGTTGGTTTGGCCCCTGTCGATATTGCTTCCACAAAACACCTTCTGTCAGCCCAGCTGAACCAGTGAATATGAACATAACAACATAACCTAGGCCATACAGGAACAATACCCACCCCTACCCCTACATTACGCTGACATCAACTGTGTGCAACGTAGGTTGCACATAGCCAGCAGCTTGCCCATATGACACACCTCCCACAATGCAGCCAGTGGTGCAAGCATTGATATTGTTGGCCCTGTCAAAGGTGAATGTTTATGTTAGTGTCCCCTGTCACAGTCAATAGGGCCACCCACACAATGACTCCTCTCACCACACTCCGCCAATGATTGGTTGCATATCAGTTTGCCAGTGGGGTTGAGTACCAGGATGTCTAAAGAGAATCTCAACATAGATGTGTGTAACACAGCACATGCAGTGTAACTGTGACTAGCATGGACAACATCATTGGCACCAAACTGTGCAATGTTGCTACAAGGTCATGCAAGGGTGCGATAGGGTATGTACAGGATGTGCTGAGGGAGCCATGTACACTGGCCACAGGTGTCACTGCACACATGTGCACAGACAAAGCAACTAATGCAGGTGGTACTGTGACCCCCGAATGTTCTGTGAACAACAGGAGGTAGGCCTTCCATGTGTATCTATATTGATGAAACCCCAGGATGCATGAGCACACACCCCAGTGTCCATTTTCAATGACATCATAAGCAAACTAATGTGTATGTGTGTTGTGATGTTGGCCGTGCAATATGGCTCTTCCTAGGTCATGGATTGCCAAACATCAAGCAGGTCACTGTGTCTGTCATTGCATGACACTAGTTATTGTAGTGAAACACGTGTGGCAGTGTATGTTTAGTTTGTGTGTCATCTGACCTATATGTCACAATGTACACAAATGGAGGTTCCATAACCCCCCACACACACGTGAGCCATGAGATAACAGGAGTATGTCACTTTGTAGGTTTCCCCCCGTTTGCCAATAGGCCGTAATGAAATATGAATACTTAAGACGCCTTGCTGGCCACCCCCCACGAACCATGTAAGCTTCCCTGAAGGCCCTTCCAGGCATGGCCGGTTGGGCTGACTGCCCTGGGCCACACCCAAATGATGTCACCCACTTTTATCTGACACTCACACAGGATGCTATAGAAAGAGGTGGGGAATAAGAAGGCAGCCACAGTCCATCAGCACACCTGTGAAAACAAACTAGCATGTACATATACTTTGCAGCCAGGTGATAGACCATGTTATGTGTGTATCTGGTGACAGCATAGCCAAACCCCTGTCAGAGTTTACCTGGCGTAACAGCAGCATGAGGACATAACAGCCCCCCCAATCCCCGGGGGGGGGGGGCCCAATCCATGTCCGTGTCACTCTCACACGTTTTTCTCAATGTTGATCCCTGTGTAAGCTGTATACCTCACCTGAGAGAGACATGTTGGACAGGGGAGGGGAAGTGCATTCACACTGTGGGATGCTGACACACACCGTCACAAGGGATGAGGGTCAGCTGTGACACACAGGCTCCCTTGTCACCAGCGGAGAACCCATGGCATGACATATGCGTGTTGCCCATGGAACTGCCTGCTGACAGGTGACAAACTATGCAGTACATGACACACACACACACAGCACTGTCGCTGAAGCAGCAAGACCCTGTGCACAGTGATGTGTGTGTGTGTGTGTGTGTGGGCAAACCAGCAGAAGGTGACCAGTCACTAATGCCCTCACCTTTCCTTTGCATATCCACAGATCGAGGATCTCCGGAAGAAGGGCAGGGAGCTGCGCCTCCACCATGCTGCATACCTTCAGCGCCTCCAGGGTGAGAACTCACAAAAGGGTGATGATGTATAATAATGAGAATGTCACGTATTTGTAACTTATGTCCCATTATCAGAGATGCCTTTGTGTTACCTGCCTATGTAGATGTGCTATATTTCTGACAGAGAAACGTGCTGATGGCTGTCATGTTCCACAGATGGTGATGGCACCGAGGATGAGGCCACCACCTCTGCACACCTCTTCAGAAGGACACCAACACCACATGATGCAGAGGTGGTGGTCCTGGACACCACAGAGGGGGAGGAGGAGGAGGAGGAGGAGGAGGTGGACGAGGATGATGAGGTGGAGGTGGTGGAGGCGCAAACACCTGCAGCACCTGAAGAAAGGACACAGGAGGGCCAAGAAGGACATTCTGAAGGGGTGTCTGTGGGGGAGGCAGGGTTGAGGGTTGCTGCCGGGGATGTGGAGGGGGGGGATGTTCGGGAGGGATCAGGGGTGGAGGATTTCCCAGAAGGGGTTTGGGAAAGTGGATGTTGAAGACAGGGCATCACAGGGCACTGTGGCCTCCCCCCAGCCACTGCAGTTGCCTCCACCATCCAGGGCCACAGACAGGCCCTATGCAGATGCCACCACACAGACAGCATTGACAATGTGTGTGTGTGGTGGCATATGCGTGGACCACCTGTCTGTGGCCTTGGATGGGATGGAGCAACGCATACATGAGATGTGTCACTCTCAGCAGTGGCTGGCGGGAGAGTGATTGAGAGGGTGGTTGCCGAGGTGGTACGTCTGCCATGTCGGCAAGCACCCCCTCAATGGCGTCACTGGCGTCAGTGATTGTGCTAGTGACGTCACCACATGTGCCCTGTGCTGCCCTGTCTTCCATCAGTGGGCATGCTGGGGGAGGGTGGGTGTCACCTGTGTGTCTGTTTTATGTGTGTGTGTGTTTTATATTTGCGTGTGGGCGTTTGCGGGGAGGGGAGGATGTTTGGGGAGGGGGGGAGGGTGATGGTATTTTCCCCCTTCCCACGTCTGTAAAGTTTATCCCAGTTCTGTTTTTCATCATAAAATATAGTTTTGTAAAAACCTGTATTGCTCACGTGTTTGACCTAGGCAAAGTGTGCGGATGTCAGCATGTGATATGTGTGGGTGCACATATGTTTCTGTGGTGCAAACATGTGTGTGAAACCAACAGGCACCCCCCAAATAAGGTGTAATGTTCATAATTAGGGGTCTACAGTAACCATTGCAACGTAGCAGCTGTCTCACTGATGTACATGGCACAGGAATGGTCCTATGTGGAACAAAGGTCTTCACATATCTGAGTCCCAAACATAGGCAGACCACCCATATCTGCCTCTCTCACAGACGTACCTATGGTGTGTTTGGAGGCAGTAGATGAGTTATTTGTTCAAGGTAAAAAGACACATATATGCAACCACTGAGTGTTCTATGATGGTTTTCACAATGCGATGAGTATGTGACGTAAACACGACATTGGGAAAATAGTCCCCCTGTGACCACATGGATGTCTGTGCACACTGTGCCGCTGCCTCCCCAAGGATGTTGGGAAACCAGGTGCACGTGACACATCACATGTCTGTGCAGCATGACAATCGTAGCTGACACTGTTGAGGTATTTGCAGCAGGGAACCTGTGTTTGGGTCATCTACTGTACCCATCACTATATTACCTGGGCGCAGCTCATTTAGGGTTTTCACACACACACCACGCCTCCCTGATACACATGGGTACAACATGGACCACTCATTGGACACACACAACTGTATGTATAGTATTACAGCTGTTTATTGTCACCGAGTAAGTCTCATAATTAGCTTTCGCATATACACATGGATATTCTAATGTGTGTGCGTTACAAATTAAAGTGTTACCTGACACCCACACAACATATGATCTGCATATGTAAGCTATTGACATGACACACATAACAAACACCTCAAAAATATGTTGTACTGGATACATAATTGCTCTAACTGAGCATTGTAAGATCAACAAAAACTAGGATTATACCCTGTTATTGCAGAAATCATGTTTCATTGTTGGCGACGTGGTCGGCCACGCCTGACACGTCGGGCACCCTCCCCCTCTCCCCCGGCCACGACCCTCTTCTCGAAACCCGTGCTGGTGGTGGTGCAGGAGCAAGTCGGCGCATGACATCCAGCATGCCCTCAGGCCTCACATATCCGGGTGACGAGGCATGTTTTGGACCGCCTTCATGTAATTGATGGATCTCACCACACACCTGCCTTGTGTTTTGCTCCACTGCAAGGCGTATCCGCTCCAGAACACGTCGACTGCCTGTGCATGGGATACAGCGTGTTATATTCCATACATCTCCACTACTCCAACGCCATACACAAACATTTAATGTAGCATGCCACACGATTGGTGATGTGATAGGGCAGACTCAATCACAGAGATGGAGAGGGCCAATATACATAATGTCCACAGTAGTATATGGCAGGCAGACAAACCCACAGGGCAACATCACACGACGTAGATGTGGTATGCCCTCACAACGATTTACAGGCTGTGGTGAAACACCCATATACTACAGCTGTGGCAACAGGATTGGCCAATGACAGCTCTCACATAACCATCGTGTAGGGGAGCTTGCGCATGCACGAGCCACAACTACATCAGCTGGACACCAACGGAGATGAACACAGGAAGGTCGAGATATGACATCACAATTGATGACACATGTGGAGGGAAAAATACATTCTCTGACAGGGACATGTGTATGTTAATGAAGCAATGGGATGTCTGGTAGGCACAGGGATGACACACCTTACCTGTACATGTGCACCTCTGCTGCACATATGTGACTCCTGAGTGATACATGTGCACCCTCACTGTACACAGAGGAGGGTCCTTGGTCCAGATAATGTAGGCCATGTAACAAATGTGTAGTTATATAGTTATTTATGTAGTTTACATGTTTTCTATACCGCCGTTTCCTTTAATCACAGCGGTTACCAAGACACAAGAGGGGAGAACAGAGACAGGGGGGCATACACTGACTAAACGTAACAGTGACAGGTAAAATTGGAGGTGACACAACATCAAGGAACTGTTACAGTAAAACACGTTACATGGCAGGCTATAATAATAGAGACTGTTAGATGTCTGTGCCATAGTACTCAGTGAAGAGTACAAATGTCAGTTGTTTTCTGAACTCCTTTAAATCATCCAGGGATCGCACATCGGGAGGGAGAGAGTTCCATTTAAGTGGGGCCGATAAGCCAATAGCCCTTTGTGTAGTACATTTTACACGCTTTTCTGTTTGGACACAGCAGGGGAAGCACCAGGGGGGGACATCCAGAGCTCTACAAAGACATGGCTATGTTTCCCGCTACCCGCAAATGCAGACATTGAGGAATGGTCATATAGCTTAACATATGCTCATTAACACAGCAGACTATGGCTAAGTTGTCATCCTGCTGTGTACAAGACATTTGGGTATCTGCAGAGCGGCAGGATGTAGCTTTCCCAATGTCTGTATCAATTTATGTTGTCATAGAGTGCTGGGCCGTCAGACACATTCCTCATATGTCTGCATCCATGTGTATCAACCTGAACATACACTATTCTATTGGGGGTAGAATGCTATCATTTCAGGTACCCTACAACCTTTGGGTATCACACATCTAGAGGTAATCAACCAGAACATGTAAGCGTGTGGATGGAGGTAATGTTTGAACAGCCACCACACACACACCAACTGTGGACTACTTGGTGTGTGTGGTTTGGTTGTGACAGTCTATTGTCACCCACCTTCAGCATCACGGTGTGATGATGCACCATAGGCCGCTCATCTCTGCCATCATCAACTCCGGGAGAGGTGTAGGTGTTGGTTCTGCTGGCATGGGTGGTTGGCTGGTCTCTATTGCTGCTTCACGCAATGGTGTTCATGGCGCGCACGTGTGGCTCCAGGGACTCATCGCCAGCACTTGTGCTGCCCCCAGAGACAGCAGCCTCTTCCTCCATCAGACTCATAGGGGCTGCAATGTAGACCTCCCCCTCCTCCTCTTCCACCACCCCGGCTCATCCTGCTCCTGCTCCTCCTCTGCCCCCTCCTCCCTCCTCTTCCTACGCACCCATTTGTGACTGTAGTCACCTGCATTGGGAGGAATCAGAGAGAGCACACATATGTTTCAGCAAACCACATATGTATACATGTGTGATACATAACACACAGACAGGATGTTTTGCATCCGTTCATGTGTGCTGCATACCAGACACCGGACACACTCCCATACGTGTGTGTCACCACCATGTGTCTGGGTAAGGGACACATGTGTGTGCTGTGCCCATGCACAGGTGGCAGATCGCCCCTTCTCCTGTTCATGGTCACATTGCACATGTTTGCCCATAGCATCCCATTCCTCTGTTATGTTACATATTTCCGCACATGCGTGTTACTGCCCCCACCCTAACCACCTGCTTTATGCAAATCACTGCATGTGTGTGTTGGTTTGTGAGTATGGGTCATATTTGTATGTGATATGATTGTCTCAGTGGCTACATGTGACTCGCAGTGACCCATAGTGCAGCGTATGGCAACCTAGGCATCACCTTTGGCCCACTGGGGGTGTGCACATGCAGCACTTTATTGCTGTCATGTCCATACAATCATGCCTTTGAAATGACCAACACAGTCATGCATTGTATGGAAATCACAGTTGTTTTGTGTCTGGTGACTCATGTGTGTGTGTGCTTCATTATGCCATAATCTCGTGGGATGGGTTGAGGAGGTAGGTTTGGATGTGAACCCCAGACATGTCAACAGAAATGGTGAGGTAAGGATATTGCACACACATATCACAACAGGATGGCAACATGATGTGGGGTTTGTGGACACATATGGGAGTGTATTTGCATAGGACCGCCCTGTACGGAATATGGAGATTGTACATGAGAAAGAAATGATTAGTTAGTGTTCATACCTGCATGTGGATGGTGCTGCTATCCAGGGCCTCTGGCAGTCCACGAAGGTAGATGTCTCCCAGCCGTGCTGCAAGTTCTTGTTCCCAAGGGGCGTGAGTGTGGGTGTGAGGGGGGGTCCCGCCAACCTGTGCCCATAGCATGTTGTCTTACAGCAACCATGTGCTGACGGACACCTCTCTTGATGTCAGAAAACCTCTTTTTTAAGCTGTCTACATCACGTGTGGGGCCCCCTGCCCCACACAGTGCAGTACGCAGATCCTCCCACACTGCCATTCTGTTTGCAACAGATGTGGCGTGTGCTCATTCTGCCAAATAATACATCGTAGTTGTCAAGGACATGGGAGAGTAATATATGGTTTTCACTGTCACTGAACTTTACAGCTCTCCTCCTTTGTGTTGCTGGCACAGGGACCCTTTTTCTTTTGGCCATTTGGCTGTAATGTGACGGCTGTCGCTCAGCAGATGGCCCTGCCTGTTCGTGGCTAGGCTGTGCAGTCTGTGGCCCTGTGTGACTCATCACCAACTGGCTGCCCCACATCCTCCGCCTCCTCACACTGGCCCTCTTCTGTCACTGTCCCTCTACATCTACACCTTGAACACAGGCACCTCTCAAACAACCCCAGATCACCAACACACAGCAGGACACAGCACACACAACAGATAACAATAACACAACAATAGAGGACACAAAACAGTACACTCAAACACAGGAGCTGTGTCAAGTAAATGAGCACATGGCACAGATACTACAGTGATTATTTAATTTATCCTCCTCCCTCTATCCTGTGCCGTACCCCTACCTCAGCCTCTCTCCTCTCAGACTCTGCTTCAATCTCTATATCCCGCCTTCCTCTGACGTCTTGCCACCACAGCCTCACTCCCTATTGCACACTGTACCTTTATGTCTCACACCTTTCCTCTGGACTACCTCTAACCTATCCTCTGGCTCTGGCTCACTCTTTACCTCTGTGTCTGTTTGTGAAACTCCTCTAACATCCCTCACCGTGTGCCACGTGTTGAGGCCTATTTATACGGTATTTTGCACGTTTGATTTCTGCACATGCGCATTTGTGCAGGCGTGTATTTGGTGGGACAACGCTCGTGCGTCGCGCTCGTGCGCCGTGAGTGTGACGTCATATCGCATGGGCGTTTGCAGGCGTCAACACACACATGCGCCGAGGGAAATAGTGCTACGTATGTGTATGGTCACGCATACGCATTACGTGGAGTCCCGCATGGGCGTCTGGGTGCTTTTTTTCCGCATGCGCAAGGCGATGCGCATCTGCGTGTCACCACGCCAATGCCGACACCTCATGCGTAGAGTCGCGCTATGCGCGTGACTCTAGAACCTTCGTCTGTGAGCAGATGCGCATGCGCATTGGACGTCACGGCAAGGAAAAGGAAATATAGGTGAGGGAGAACAGCTTGTCGACGTTGAGGGTTGTAGGCGGAGAAGAGTAGAAGTGTGTTTGGTGAGAGACAGTAAGGGAGTCCGAACAGGTGTATGTGTTAGATTGTTTGGCTGGTGTTTGTATTTGAGGATTGTATTGTCTTGTGTGTGTATGGTCTGGTGTGTCTGTAGTTTGTACAGTGCTTAGATAGTTTATTGTGTGTGACATAGTTATTTGTTTCTTAGTTTTGGTGGGAGGAGTTTATGGCGCATGTCTATGCTGCTGCATGTGTCCTGTGCAGTGGGCAGATGCTTGGGTTGCCGAACACGGGAGATGTGTCGATGGGGCTGGGGCACAGGGCATGGGTATAGTCCCGCAGCAAACTCAGACCTGCAGCTGTGGTGGCGGTCCAAGCCTGTGTTGTTTCGTGCACCGGCGCAGGAGGTGTGCCGATGTGCAGGCTCGGCAGCCACGCCTCTACAGGCCCCCGTCCCCAGCTCTATGACATGCGAGAGGACCAGGTCATCTCCCTTTACCGACTGAGCACAAGGGCTATTAGGGGTCTCTATGAGGATCTTAGACCTGACCTCGAGCCCCTGACTGATCGGTCGCAATGCCATACCTGGTTAAGTCAAGCTCCTTGCTGCCTTACATTTCTTTGCCTCCGGCTGTTTTCAGACATCTGTGGCCGCAGTGGGTGGCATGAGCCGGCCCACCTTCCTCAGCGATGTCTCCACCAGGTTACTTGCGTGCCATGGTCAGCCGGATTGGGGGATTACATAGCCATACCCCACACTAGGCAACAATGGTGGACCCTGAACCAGGCCTTTGAGGCATTAGCCGGGATACCACACGTGATGGGAGCTATTGATTGCACACATGTTGCCCTGGTCCCGCCTAGAGACAGGGAGGTAGCGTACCGCAACCGCAAACCACTACCATTTCCCTGAAATGTTCAGGTTGTATGTGATGCAAATCAGCATATTCTGAATGTGGTCCCCTAGGTTTGGCAGGGTCCACCCATGACTCCTATATCCTGCATTCACTCGGCAATATTCACACAATTTGAGGAGGGACGTTTTGGCGAATGTATCTTGCTGGGTGAGTATGTCAGGGTCTTTTTATTTCTGTATGTCATTAGAACATGTTTCTATTTGTGATCACAGTAGAGGTTTTATATAGTTTGACACATGCACTTTGCATATGATTGATGTTAGTCACAGGACTGGTGTTGGTATACATTATTACATGTTTTTGTACGTCTGGTACGAATAGAAACATTAACCCCTACATCATGATTATCCTCACAGTCTATGACCGTTATATGCACATGTTGTACATGTGCTGTCCACCTCAGTGCAGACATCTATGTTGTTGATGATGACCTCATAGTGCATTTTTGGTAGCATATGGCAAACATGGGGTGGTTGGTGGGGTGGTTTTGTCCACAACATACACCTGTGATGATGTTTAATATGCTGAGATAATGTTTCTCCGTCGTCATTTAACATGTCTGGTTCTGGATAACCCTAATAGTAACACACATGTCATGTGCGTGTCAGTTTGAACACACGCACTCTGTGATGGAGTTGTCACCCAGGGCTCAATATCTGACATGAGTAGGTGTATATTAATATCTGATAGATGATGTTGAGGTTTTCCAGCAGGGAAAACACGTGTGCATATATTTGGCCAGACATATTGCCTATGTCACAGCACAGCACAGACTTTGCAACAATATGTAGTGCTTACAGTAGCCTCTGACACTGTAGTTTGAGGGTACGTTTGTGCCATCTTGTCTGGCCCTTCTCATTTCACATCACATTGGTGTAAAATGTACAGTTACAGCAAGGGGACTACGTGGGTGTCATACACAGCGGTATGGGAACCAGCTCACAGCGGACGGTTATGTGCCTATGCATATGTTTTGGGGGCAAACTAATGACGGGCACAGTGTGCATGTTGGACGACCTGCAACACCTTCAGAGGGATGTGTTACAGGATGGGGACTGGGAAGAATCAGACTATGGCTATGACCAGGCATGGGCGCGCAACAATACACAGTTTATTTTGCCTGACAAAATAAACATCATATGTCTGCCATTCATAAACAGGATGTCCCTACAGGTGATATGCTTTTCATTCTTACCTACCACCATGGCATACATGGTGTGTATGTGTGCCACACGCAAATGGCTGTGTGTTTTTTCCCTTGGTTATTGATGAGACATACCCTGTGATTATGGGAGCATTGGATTGCTATTGTGGTGTCACCATTGTGGGTTTGCAGATGTGGACAGTAACTGCATCACCATATGCAGTAGCACACACACACACACAACATTATTTAAGGGTGACTATGGTCGTTTGTGATATTTGATATGTGTTTACGGGCTGGATAAGCCATGTTTTAGCTTGTATGTCATCATATGTATATCTGATAGAGCTGCAATAGTTTTGCAGCTGTATATTGTTGTCACACTGTCTTTGTTTGGTTTCTTTCTCATGTCCGACACAGCTGGCAGACTGTGTCACATGGACCCCTACATTTACATGCAACATTTCTTTCTGCAGGTGATGCAGGATATGGTTGTCGCCCCTGGCTGCTGACTCCTGTTCGTCAGCCACAGGACACGTGCAGAGCAGAGGTACAATGAGCCTCATGCCTCCATCCGCTCTGTCATAGAGCGCACCTTTGGCGTTTTGAAGAGTCGCTTCAGGTGTCTGGATAGGACAGGCGGGGCCTTACAATATTAGCCACGCACTGTTTCCGAGATAATAATATCCAGTTGCATCCAGCACAACATTGCTCTCAGGCACGATATCCCTGCAGAAATTAATGAGGATCTTGAGGAGGATCCATTGTGCCCCCCTGTACGTGCCAGTGGTGACACACGGAGGGCTTCAGCGTTCGGGCGGGGGTGGTTTGCAGAGCTGTTCACAGGTACGTATTCAGGCGCGGACGACACACATGTGCTATACAATGGGGGTAATGGTTTGTGTGGTATGTGTTCATGGGAACATGGAATCTGGCTGACCCACTGCAGCACCAGTTGACTCTGAATGCCAACATCACATATGTCCATGGGTGTGCGCACAAATAATGTGGGATTTGCACAACAGCAGTGGGTGGAAGAGGCGTGGGGGTTTGTTGGTATCTGCTGTGGTTTGTTTTGGAGGGTGCAATTCACAGGTAGTGTATGCTTCTGATATAAACAGCTGTTGTCAGACCAGAAGGTGTTATCTTACATGATATGTGTGCCACACAGTGTCAGCCATATGTTGATATGTTCATGTTGGACGGATCACTCCCTGTTTGTTGACTGTTGTCCATTGTGGAGCGCTACGATTAGACACATTTGTGATGTTTATGTTGGTATTAGGCTCCTGTGACATACCTATGTTTGTGTGCTCTTCATGTGTGTCGCAACATGTCACATAAAGCACAATAAACATAGTTGATGCTAGTATGGGGAGATGATATTAACAGTTTGGGTGGTATGTGGATGTCAAACATGACGTGTGTCAAATGGTATTGTTGATCAGGTAGCCATGACATGGATGTGGCTAGGGATGGGGACCTTCTGCAATGTGCAGCCAGGTGGTTGTGATAAAACACTTTTAACTTGGTGAGTCTACCTTCACTGCAGTGATGGGTATCTAAACACATGGAGAGATGTATCAGCCAGATACAGCAAAGTGTGTTTTACAATATCCAGTTGGAACACAGCATGAGGGTGTAGCTTGTGGTATAGCAGGTAATTAATGTATAGGATGGCAAATCTTGCTGATGCTCTTGCAACATCACCCATCATGCGTTAGCTACAGGCTGTGTATGTGTGTAGGTCACGTGAACACAGACCATATGAGCAAATATCTTGCAGACAACAAGCAAGGCATGATTTATGTTGACTTACATACACAGACATAGGTGCCAGCTATTTATCAGAGGTGCACATGTAGGGTATGCATGTTGCAACGTTCAGACTAAGCGAACAACATTCGAGGGAGGGCACAGTGCAGCCCTCAGGGGGTTTGTCACATGCAGACATGGGGTGGTCCATTATTAACCATCAAATGCAAACAACATTACTGATGCATGTTATTTGTGCAACATCATCCATAACATCAACTTGTTATATACTGACAGACGGTATTGAGATGTTACAAACGCGAGGGTGTGCAATATTGTCTTGTATGATACGGGAACTATCATGAGGTGGGACAGCGGCAGTATATCGCAATGTCTTTTCCCTATTGGTAAGTGGATTTAACCTATAGCTAACTGCTTGGGGACACTACACATTAAACAAGGTAGAGAGAGTCTTTTGTCAGCAAATATGGTGATAAAAGGTTTATAGTGGGCATCATCTGCCGACTGAGACAACAGAATGGTGTGCGCATACCCCTGAATATTGCTCTGTGTGTACACGGACAAGCGAGGTAAGGGGAGGGGTGCGGACACACTATCAACCTCCACTTACCTCAGGATGCTCGCTTAGAGCATCTCCGTGATGCCTCTGACATGTATGTGATCTGTACATCTGTGATAGGGGAAGCAGTCATTAAATTGAGGGCTCTTGTGGGGTGGGATAGCTGGGGACATGACGGTGGCAGTGTGTGATTCATGCTATAACATGACATTTGTTTGCTTATCTTGTGTCTCCATGTGTTGTGCAGAGGACATACGGTTGGTTTGGATGGTGTGGTCTGGTTTTGCTCTTGGCCATGCGTGTCTCTACATCAGCAATTAATCATATTTGTTTGGGTAGGTGGTTGTACTATCGACATTGTGTGTGACGCGCACTAATTGAAAATCAATATGTTCCTATTGATCTGTTCATATTGCCACAGATGATTGTTTTCCCAATATTCTACACGTTTAGCATCAGTATAACCATCTCTTGCTGGGTGTCACTCATATTCCCTTG